>OX422214.1:191179223-191812140 GCA_949130495.1 Sambucus nigra | reverse complement strand
AGAGAATTAGGAATTATGGGGAATAAATATAATAAGTGGGGTTACATTGTATTAAGGACGCACACCACCATCCTGAGGTGTGGCATGGCCATGTGGAAAATTCTGATACGAGGTCCGAATTTTCATTGACCTATCTTAAATGTTTTTCATGTGATAGATTTGCTCATAGAAGTTTGAGGCTTATTCGAATACTTATACATCTTCTATGTCTCTAATAAATGTAAAATAAACCTATCCAAAGGAAAAGAAGGCCTCTTCTTAATGTTTTTTTTTAGTGCATGATGTAAACATAATCAAAAAAATATGTAATTAACAGTTTTATATGGACCTATAAATTTAACACATGAATACCCAATTATACATGTTATTTATTCTTTAATCATATAAAATGTTATGAATTATATATTTAAAGTCGGGATCTTAGATCAACATGATTATCACATATAATCATTATGCGGAACATAAAATGATATTATAATCACATACCTCCATCATGTCAAAAATGGAAAGACCAATGGAGCAGTCGACCTCAAATATGTCTGATTGAGCTGATCTTCAGACTACGACTTAATCTTGTCTTTAGCAAAAATGTATACCAGTTTCAGCGCATTTAAACGATTAGATCTTCTTCTACGATAAAAACACTATTCTGAAATTAACTCTCATTGAGAATTTATATTTCTCTACCTTATCCTATAATTTCAATATGTTGTCTTTTAGTGAGTCTGGATGATGTAAAATCACTCACTTATTTAAAGATAGGGACAGGACTCAAATATGAACCAGTCACTTAATCTTAACTGTTCATCAAGTTAGATACCTAAGAGTCCTTTTGATCTTAGTATTTGGAGTACCCTTTCATTAACCAAAGTGACTCTTTGTATTTATATAATTATGGCGCACATTGTAGAGAATTATGTTTAAAATAATTCTAACATTCTACCACTTGTTCCATAATTATTATAAGGCCACAATAATCTTTTAGTCATCCTTAAATATTTTTTCATAAATACCTTAATCAAACAAACCATTAATGCGAGTCATAACACTCACATACTAATTCAAGAGCATGATCGCTTCTATGTACCACATCATTAACATATCATCTAACAAGGTCGATAAACTAGGTTCTTCAATAATGGTCTTATATTGCAAGAAATAAATTGAAATTTTAGAATACACTTTAATTAATATCAAATATAGTGTTAAAAATTAAACACCAAACAATCCACAATATTTATACTTAATTTACTACACGCAAGACCCATATCTTAAGCATGTTTCACGAATGTCCTTTGGTGATAGCCCATTTATTAGTAGATATGTTATGTTAACACTTGTACTAACGTGTTCAGCTGAAAATTGTTGTTTCTGAACTTGTCCGTTCACATATAGGTAGTACGTCTAAATGTATCGAGATTCTTTAAAATACTTATCAGTTCTTCATAACGAAGATTGTAGTGGAATTATCATAATATTTTAGCATCTTGGTAATAGTGTCGATAACTCTAGGTCCCGAAATAAATTTCCACAACCATAATCCAAAAATTATAGCCTCAAAGCGTACTACATATAATTTTTTAATTATTTTTCACTATTTCATAATATTGGCCAATAGACCAAAATAAATCTCATTAATTAAGAGCGAACAATTATCATAAGTGTGAGCATATAATATTTTAGGCATCTCATTACCTCATATGATTAAAATATTTTATTTTTCTAATCTATTATTCATTACTAAAAAAATTCCAAGAAATATATAAATTTACTGCCATGGGCTTCAAGGTATATATATATAGATAAAAAATACATAAAGTATTCCTAAAAATACCATCAGTGGGAAACTGACATAAGTTTATATAGTGATTTCTCAATCTATAGAGTTCTTTTCTTAAACTCTTATAAGTTTTCACACTAAATGTAACTCTTAATAGAAATGAGTTACGAAAGTCATAAGAATTTCGTTTACACCCCTTTCTCTATTAAGAAAGAAACTTTGACCATAAGTCTAACATTATATCCTTGATTATTACTAGGTCGTGTTTAGTCTTTAAGACTCGTTTACACTCAACTCTAGTGTGTCAATTAGGTAATTCAACGCGACCCTAAATTTTATTTTGGTCAATTAATGGCAGTATAATTTTTAAAACATATGAAAATAAAATTCCGATATTTTCTAAATTCGTATTGATGTGATAAATCTCATTATCTTTCATAATGGAAAACTCATTTAAGATCTTCTTAAAACTAATTATATCCACTAAACAAAATAACAATTATTTTGGATGTTAAGGGAATGATACGAGTGACTTAACTTCTTTTATAGCCATATTAGGTGATTTGATACTCCCACTAATTCCACCATTATTTAAAGAATTTGACATTTTCGATTTTAGCAATAATTAAAGTACCCTCTTGAAAGTGTAAAGACAATTTAAATTTCAATTCTTTTAGTAGTTTCTAAATCCAAGCGTGTGCTAGACATTCCTAATCTTGCGAGTGTGTCAAATTGAGTAAGTAAAGTGGAATTTATATAAGACACTTCTAACCATATATATTCATTTTTGTGTGAATAACTCTTGTGGTGATAGTAATATTATTGTGTTTAACCTGTTGTTTTATAACGATTTGATCTATGTAGGTCCACTATTCAAGGACTATAATCTCTCACTTGGGTCACATAGATCGTTCTAAAATTGTAAAACCTTAAGAGTTCAAACGTCAGAGTCAAGGTGCATAAGTGACAACCCAAAGATAATTTAGTATATTAAATCATCAAAATAAGTCTAGATTTACAAAACTCCGGTATTCAATTATGGCATGAGATTAAAAAGCTACTTTAAAGTTCAATATTATAACATAAGATCTGAATCATTTTTCTGGTAAAAGTTTTATCAAAACATAATTATACAAACTACCAATGAGAATACCATAATTAAGAAAATATATTCTCATATAAATTAAAGATCTTTTGTATACTTAAGAAAAATATCTCACGATAAAATTGAGAAAAAATATTTTAAAAGGTCATTATGGGGTATTTGAAACAATTCCTAAATAATATAAGAAAAAGAATCCAAGAATTTATGGTTTGTTTTATGGTTTGTCTTGTAAGCATCCTCATATCGATTTAGAACTATTTTCCGTAGCATTCTGGTTTTGAAAAATAAAACAAATTATTCAATTCCTATCGAATGAAACATTATAATTCGCACTATATAATTTAAAATATGTATATTATATAATGGGTACTCATATTTTAATCTCTAACATTATGAAATTTTACATAAACTTTATGCCTAATATGTTTAAGAATGTTTTCAAAATTTTAAAAGAGTTACGCACATTAATCCATTAATAGTGCGTTCCTTAAGTAAAACTAAATTATAACAAATAGAATTTTTAAATGAAACTTGGCTTCTCCATTTCATTCCATGAAGTCAGTCTCAAGAACATTGAAACGGATAAAACATGTAATTTTAGAGAAATAAAATGATATACAATTAATGAGATAAATAGATCACTACATTAATAATATTTTATGACAACACGTACATTAATAACATTTTATAAATGTGGGCTTTCTTTCATAACACCTTTGAATATTTATATATGACTTTATTGGGTACTATGTCATATAGTTTAGATGGACATGTTATCTAGGATAACGGTTCACCACCTAATTACATATTTCCTTAATATTTATTTCAGTTCCTCAAAATCAATTCCTTTAGGAAATTATATTGCTTGATGAAATAAACCAAATATACCCCATCAATGTCTTTACATATATAAGCATGATGAGTTATTACAACCACTTTTTATCTTTAAATTTAATATTTACAAGCATTCTAGTTGGGTCACTTTGGTGACTACTAAACTATCCATTATATGAATATTATATTATTTTATGGATTGTACTATAATTTCAAGGGACACTAATGTTTTCAAAAGGCATAAATAGACATTGTGCTTATAAATTAAGGAAGACTATGGACTCTTTGGAGCAACTGATACCAGCCTTAATAAACAAACATACTACCCCTTAATATTAACTTCACCATTGCAACAGAAATCTTTGGAGCAACCAAATTACAACGGCTTAATCATAATGAAATTATTAATAATCCGAAAACTCAAAATCATATCCAAACTCTTTAAAGCAACCGAAAATAGTATTTGAATGTTATCACAAAATTCAATATTTGTAGTTTATTGGATTAGACCACTTTGGTGGAATCGTAACCTAATCGTGATATAACAGATCTAAACATTTTGATCTACGTCGTTCGAATGATAAGCCCATGTCGTTTGAACAGCTTCTCCACCTCGTTCGATGCTTGCTTTGCTCGACCCTTCGCACGACATGCCACTGTAAAGCAGTGGCATCTCGTTTGAAGCCCTGCTTTGTGCGACCCTTTAATGTCATTCGAACGACCTATTATTTTTCCCATTCTTTTACTTATTTAATTTTGACCCATAATTCTACTATAATCGTCATTAACCCCTCCTTAGAATAATTTGTACCTAATTCAATTAGATTATTGGGATAGGGTATTACAAACTTCCATCCTTGGAGAATTTCAACCCCGAAATTCTCGATCCTTTAATCCTTAAGCTTATGGGGTTCACTAACTTATATTCTAAGCCATAAAATCCTCCAAGACATAATCATCGAAGTTCTCAGCACTAAGGTCACCAAATAATCAACATGCTCAATGCTCGTTATCCTGCTAACCATGAGCTTCGCATAGACGAATCCGAGTCTCCACTCACTTGATGACCATGTCTAAATAATTTCTAGTGCTACCCAAGCTAGTAACCATGGCATATCGACACCTCTATTGGAAAAACCTTTTTAGCGGTCAACACTCGCCAATGTGAAGCATAATACAACCAACTGTCGCATTCATTATCAAACTCGATTCTAGCTTAGGACCATACATTATGTGTTCCATAATTTGTCAGGTTATCCTAAATACAAAACTCGAATGAGCTTACTGATAACCATACCATGTTATTCTTTCACTCCAAGGAGTAATATTCTCATCAAGTCATCATCGTGTGCGGAGCTTACACCTTTCGCTGCATCACTTTGATGAACCTAGTACTACCCTAGGTGTCTCACCTTTGAGTACTCACTAGAGCCCCACTCTAATCCACTCATCACGGTAAAGCAATATCATATGCTAAGTTTTTCTCGATTTCCATCACTATACATATCCTCAAGTCACCATCTCGCTCTTTGCAACCTGATCCGCTGACTACCGTGTTGGCCAGTCGAAAGTGTGTGGTCTGAAGGGCAACCACCCATACATAGAATTTTATTCAATAACAAGAAGACATCAGATGGGTGCACCCAGTTACCGAGCCTCATTAACCATACCCGATCCACCACTCTCTCCCATGCCCAATCACATCATACCATGACATGGCACCAACCTGAGTCACCACATAAGTGAGAATACCAGTCCCTTATGGACGAAACTGAAAGGGACACACGAGAGTCAGAAGGAACAAGTAACCGTCCCGAGAAATTTCGCCCATAAGCATCCGACTCTGACTTACGGAAGCGAACCTACGCCATATACTTGAAGTCATCCACTCATTCCTAGAGTTCTCACCGAGCACAAATCCTAGTAACATACCCTGGTTTGGGTCATTATCCATGACGAATCGAATCACAACCATTCAGTCTCGCAACACGAAACCAATTTACGAATCGGTGGTCCTTTAGGAAATCAATGTCTGACTTTCATCCTTCGAAGCAAGGACCTACCCTTTAAATCCTTATCATACGTGAACCATTCAGATTGGCGAATACTTCACGCCCTTGTCTACATTGACCTTATCCAATTACTAATGTAAACATCACCAACATACTACAGCTAGGTTATTATCTACCTTATTATATCGTGATCGAACTTCGAAACTCCCATAGTCACTACTTAGCTCAAGTGAGGCACTCACCTCACTGTGTTCTTTGACCACACGAGGTTACCACCAAACTTTCTTTTGATTTCTACCCACACAGAACTTTTGTGGCAACCACACCCGTCGCCATTGGCATTCAAAGGTTAGTAATCATCATATAAAGCTATATCTTCTAATTCGAACCGGCTTGATAAGACGTGCCAAAAATTAGTCATCACGTGGATAAGGCTATCCAAGTGTATACTGTCAAAACCTATCGACATTACGATCATGTTACAATGTTACCCCACCTTGATTGTCATTTTCAAGTCTCCACCTGGCGTCATCACCCTAAACCTCGAATACATTTCCTAGTACATCCTGAAACTGACCACACTCACACTAGTCATTCAATGACATTCGAACATCACTCCTAAAATGATATAACTATGACCCTACCTTAGGGATTACACAACCCATGTGTGCCCATTTGGAAAGCCAAACCCCGAATGTACGCTATACAATCAGCAATCTGGGATCGTCACCTCACCCCCAACACAACCATTACTAGGATGCTAATTCTTCTTCCTACTGGACTTAATTGATGTCCTAAGGACACCAAACACCTTCCATATAAAAGTCCCAAAACCTGGCAAGATTTCATTATCCATACCTTTATTGTCGTAGGTGCTCTCTACAAACCTTCAAGACCCACATCACGATTACTCAGTGCTCGAAAAGACGTAAGTCTACGAGCCTCTACCTATAGTGCAACTTTACTATAAAACACCTCAAGGCGTCATAATATTTGATCTTTATCCTCAATGATGCCACACATAATTTGTCCTATGAGCACCTCAAGTGCCTATGAAATACTCTCACGCTAGGATTACCTCGCACCTAGCCATTACCTCGGCGACTAAAATAAGTCTCTACACCTAAATAATCATCCCATCCTTCTTTTAAGCGGTCGTGACTACGTATAAACCACAACCAATGATACTACGGGTTATGGAAGGGTACAGGACGTCACTTACAACCTATAAACCTTAAGGTATGCCTCACCTAATCCTCAATGAATGTTCAACCATGATAACTAAATTGTGTCATTATGAAATCATCTCACCATGTGTTAATCTACAAGTTAACACGACTATATAGATATTGGTAGGATATGGGACGTCGGTTATTACCTATAAATACCAAGGCCTATACCGTAGATGCCACATGGGATCCTATTTCTCAATATTACATTATAATTAAGGTACACCCAATCCCAAGTCCTCAACCAAGGGACCTAACAAGTTTTCACCACAGAATCAATACTTATAAATGCTATTCAATCATCTAACCTCCACATGTGAAACATACAACCTTTACAGTTAGGTCGTAATGAACATTACTCACTATACCAAGGCTACTGTCATCACCAAAGTCATCACACAATACATCTCACACAAAGGATCATAACATTACCACTATTAGCCTACACAACTTCATATATTTACCGAACTACCATCAATTGCGATATCACCCCAATGATGGAATTTGTCTAATTACATTACATGCATTAACTACTCATAAGCGTCGCACCTAAGGGCTATATACCTTTCAATCACCAATCATCGGTGCCTAGTCACGACACCATAACCGTCAACCTCTACCATTGACTATATGCAACTCATGTCACTTGCCTAATGGGGGACATTTCACTGTATTAACATCTCAAAAGATTCTACATCATCAAGGATTGGAACATAAGCACCTCACACTAACAACCCCAGTGTTACCCCTATTAGTTTGCACGGACACCTATAAATTACCAACAAATCTAATCAGAAGTGCGGAAGCGATTAATGACTATCAACTTAATCGCGTGTCATTTGGCACTAACTTACTTGTCGTGCTAACCTATTTGAACCTACTATCGAGGACACGAACTAAATCGTCACCAAATTCATATAGACGGCCCAAAACAACACCGACGTCGAAAGATCCAATACTGACCTCACCACGTCACTCCCGAAAGGAACCTTGAACCTAGAGCTCTAATACCATTTGTAACCCCCCCCCCCCCAAATTTATAAGTTCACGTAGTCAACCCGGTCCGACCTGAGCATTAGGTGTGAAGTGCAATGAAACAACCTATATAATGTTGCTAGTTCAGTTTTATTTTAATTAACATTTCACATGTTTAGCATGCGATTCCAGTTTCAAAATAAACTACGTGAGGGACCCATGGGGAGCACCCCAAAGTTCAAGCATACAAAACTATTAACGTAAAACAAAGAGAGTACTTACCTGTATAACGCTCTCAAAATACAAAACCGCTTCCAACCTACCGTAACAAAGTGAGGGTGAGAGCCAATGCTCAGTGAGAAATATACAAATACATTATATAATTTAACAGCAGAAATGAGACTCTAACACTTTGTGCCTACGTGCACATGCAACTACCTTGTATACATATATATACATATATCTACATATACTTAATGCATGAAACAATTTTACTTTCGAAAGCCTTATTTATCCAGATTAATTTCCTTTAAACTTATAAAGACTTCCTTTTTCTCATTTCAGCATTTCTCGCTTTATTTAACATACGGCTCAATACTTGAAACCACTACACTTGATTTGACTGAAAACCATTTATTTAACGAAATAACCCTTTTTATTTTACCCAATGCACGTTAGTATTTTCGTTGAAATCCACCCTTTTAACACATGCGTTCACCATGTTAGAAAATACTCATTCAACCTTTGAAAATCTTTACGACACATTCTTGTGTTAATTATGGGTTTAACCACTTAGGTTGCTTAACCGTCCATTTACCCACTTACTTTACCTTTTTTTCTTACCTTATGGACATTTATCAATTACACGTTTACTTGTTCATTTTAACCTTTACAGAAACATTATTAATTCATTTAAGTCAGGTTGTATTAACATATTTCACCATACAACCCATTTCTAGACATGTTTCTTATTCTTTTATCTTTTCTCGAAATCTTATAAATATCGCATACTTTAACGGGCTCCACACCGTCGGTTATGTGCAACATATGCTCTGGCCAGTTGTTTTGGGTCTTTAACCCTAGGGCTCCAAGTCCTCCTTAATTATCTCGGTGTCATCTGAGTTCCTTTACATGTGTTTTAACATTTTACAAACGTCTCCATTATTCCTTATTTCCTTTTTACCCGATCGAAGCCAAACCCCATGCTTACACCCCAACTTGTGTTACACTTTGAAATTTTACCATTTCATGTCCTTTACACTTTAACCTTGATTTTATTCCAATATTACATTCATCTAGGACCACTTTGTGTAACACCTTTTCCAACATTTTTATTTTATAAAAATGTTCCACTTTAAGTAAAATTATTATTTTACCCATTTGTTTCCAAAATCATCTTTCACTCCGTGTCCACAAGTGTTAATCTTTCTCAAAACACTATTAAGTTACCCACACTAACTTTTTAAGTGTTTTAACACCTTAACACCCTTTTAACCTTGGAGTAATATTCTTCTTAATTGAAAACATCTTCTCAATTTCATAAATGTTAATCTTTTACAATATTATTAAGTCACACACCAACTTTCCAATGTTTTCCCATTAACACTTATTTAATATCTTTATTAACCATTTTTCAAACTACACATTTCTTTACTTTCTTTATTCAAGAAGACTAATTACACTTAAAAACTACTTTTATAAGAAAATACCATCTCCCTTTATTTTATAAGTAGTCTTGCAACTTTATACTTATCACACTTTTAACCCCTTTTTTACACACTTTGAAGACAAGAATTTCTACTTTTCTTATTTCATATTTAAACCCAACAAAATCTTCTTTAAACTTGTTCATACACTTAGTGCCCAAAAACTACAATTTTATATGCATGAGAAGATGGACTTTAAACTTTAAAATCCTATTAAATGAATTATACATATTTTTCATTATACAATCTCATCATACTTGCAAAAATACTTTTTAAGGCATAAAAGAGCATTTAATTTCTTCAAACTCAACAAATGTCGATTTTTCATAAAATCTTCATTTTTGCAAGAAACATTATCTCACTAATGTTTACTAAAATAAATCATTATTTCCAACTATTTTATTTCATAAAATGTTTAAGATCAATCTTTCTTGAAAATACACTATTTTCATAAAATACTAATTTTTAATATTTCAAAACCTAGAAATATTTATCCATTCTTTATTTTTAACAAAATAACATTGTACCTATATTTTTATTCCATAAAAATATTTATTATTTATTACACATAATTTCATCATCTAATCATATGCATACTGCGAATGTAATCTAACTACGACACTACAAATAATGCAAAATAGAGTCTTAATACAAAAGATAGATTTTTTTCACCTCTAACAGCTCTAATGGTGGTAGTAATGTTGGTGTATGAGGAGCAACCCCACCTCCAAAGGTGACCTCAAATGGTTACCAAATACGTCCTCCAAAATGCTCCATAATGTGCCCCTTCCATGTTTTCAAGCAAGACACACTTCAAGCTCCATAGAATCTCCATCTTCATCTTCTCCAAAAACTCGCAACACCTCTCTAAAATCCGTAGCTCTTCTTTAACAATTGTGAAAATGGATATAAATACTTCAAACATGGTGGGATATACTAAGACGATGGTGTTTTATGGTGGTAAAATGGTGGAGGGATGGTGGTTTGTAGTGGGAGGAAGTGGTAGATCACCCACCTCTCTCTTCATACGCCCCCCCCCCCCCCCCCCACCCCACACACACAACAAATGCCCAAACACATCCTTATAAAACCCTCCCAAAGTGTAAATTCCCATTTTATCCAATCTGGGCTTGACAGCTCAATGATCTAATGATTAAAAACTTGACAGCGCACAAGGGCAATCAGATCTAAACATTTTGATCTACATCATTCAAATGATAAGCCCATGTCGTTCGAACGCCTTAACCACCTCGTTTGATGCCTGCTTCGCACGACCCTTCGCACGACATGCCACTGTAAAGTAGTGGCATCTCATTTGAAGCCTTGGTTCGCACAACCCTTCAATGTCATTCGAACGACCTCTTATTTTTCCTATTCTTTTACGTATTCAATTTTAACCCATAATTCTCTTATAATCATCATTAACCCTTCTTCAGAATAATTTATACCTAATTTAATTGGATTATTAGGACAGGGTATTACAATATAAATGATGCAGTAGCATGTAGTGCAACAATTACCCAAAATCCATCTACTAGAGTATAACCTTTAGATATGAGAGTCATCCATATAGTATATGTCCAATCTATATCATGATGAATCAAATGAATCCTGATGCATTGAACCGCTTCTTATTTCAACACTTAATACATGGACATGGAAATGTCGAGAAATGATGTCCATTATTTGCAATTTCAAAATCAAGAAAAAATGTTACTCCATTTACTTATACCTCACGTACTCTGTTCATCTTGGTCATCCATCATTTGTTCAATATTTGAGACATTCTGCACTACAAAAAAACATCATTATTTTATATAAAAGGATAGTGTGCACCTTTGGACTTACATGATACACTTTATCGAAATAATATTGTAGTGTTGGTGACTCAAAATAAATAATGTTATAGTAACGGTATAGTAGCGTCATTAATACTAAAATAAGGCTCTATGCAAGTTTTCCCTTTACATGAATACAAAATAACTCAAAAGCATTAGTGCATGGATAATTGTGTTTTATGAAAATGCAAAGGACATTAGATTTTCTCACTTAAAATGTCCTATTTATCCTAAAAACACAATCAAATGCCTAGTTACACCTCAAAACCCTTGCCAACAAAAAACAAGTTTTAAAATCCAAGCATTCAACCTGAAATCACCAAGTGCTTCAAAAAATAATGCTATGATACGAATGGTGGTTCAAGTTACAAGTTTGAGAATATCAAAGTTAGCAACATGTTTATCGTCCGAGTTATGATTCGAGTTAGAAATTACGATTATATTTATAGTTAACATAAGGATCATAAATCAAGTTAAAAATTGGATATTGGGATTACATTTCCATAAATGGTCTTTGAATCCCCATTAAACAGTCACATAATGAATGAGAAAAACCCCACCCCACTACTCATCCCTGTAATCTCATTAAACCGCCTCTCCCTCCTTTCCTCACCCACTAGTGACCCTAATAAAAATTCTAACTCCAAACCCTCACTTTCATCTTCACAATCCCCAAAAACATTCCCCATACCCTCCCTCATGATATTTTTCTCTTTCTTTTCTTCACCAAAATAACACAAACAACATCGAATCTTCATACAACAGCAAACCTCTAAAATTTAGGCTTTTATAAAAATCACAAACCCTAGCTCAAGATTAACCACATTTTTCAACAAATTAAAACCCTAGCTTTGCACAAAAACCTAAAATTACATTGATTAGGTGGAAATAACTGAAAGAGCGTTTATTTTGAGTCATTTGATGAATTAATATAAATAAACACATACATATACATATACATATACATATACATATACATATAGAATATGACATACATATTACATACAAACATTTAGATATCATCAATTCAAAGGAAATCAACAGATAAAGAATGAGAAAATAGGCAAAACAAACTGACCCAGAGATGAAGATTTCGATGTCCTAAATGCGAAGAGATTCGCAAATCGAAAATCACAAATCGAAAATCTCAAATCACGGGTCTCAAATCGCAGCATCTGGAAGAAATTGCTGAAGAAATTGCTAGAAGAAGTCGCATTCGCGATTTGGAGAGATGTGGGAGAATGGAGAAAACATATTGTCTTTTCATTGGGACGGAAGTATCTCGCTCCTAATTTGTGAGGTGTATTATTAAAATTGATTTTCACTTCATATTTGACTTGATAAAGCTCATTGGTAACACATATCTTGATTTAGTAATGGTAAATTACTATTAGTAATTATAACAATATCATAGTGTTAGTAATCAATAAATTTGTGTGTTACAAAACTGCGTTTTGGTGCAGTGATACACATAGCGCTCTGATAATTAATATGCGATAAATTAATAATTTTATTGATTAATAATTTTATTAGGAACCAACTTCATTCTGTGTTGGGTAATTTATATTTCTATTAATAAATAAATAATAAATTGTAAAAATTATATCTTATGTCATTAATTATTATAATGAGATTTATAGGGATATATGTGTATGTGTGTGTACGCGCGCGCGCGTACGCGCACGCGCGTACTTGTTTGTATGTGTACATACACTAATATATATATAGGTCATTTTGACTTGGACCCTAAATTTTAATCCATAATTTAACTTAAACCCTTAATTTAATAATCTTTTGACTTCGCTCCAACATACGGTGTTAAGTCTAATTTGACATTATAAACAAATGTCTCATAAATAAAATGACGGAATGAAAAAACCTAAACTAATAAAGCAATAAAATAGAACTCCAGCTGCACTCCATGAATCTCCATTCATTATAATGAAGCTACTCCACAAACTAAACTTGAAATGTTAGTCAATGCAATGGTTCAGAGCCCACAGCATAAATACTAGCTATACCTCCCAGATAGGATCCGTGAATAAAGACATAAGCATCATACGAGATAAATATTATAGTAGAGTAGTTTAAATTAAAACAATATAAGAAGATGCGAGTAAAGTAAAACCATACTAATTACACTCATATCTAAGCCACCCCGTTATTCAAGTCTAATTATGTTATTGCAATAATGAATTAGCTCTAAACCTTTATCTTACTCAATTTAATTATTCTTATTGGTGTGATGCCACTATAGTCAGTCAATTTTTTAATTGGTCCGACACATACTCCTAGCGCGCTTAAGTTTTAACACATTACACCCATTCCCATCAGTATAGCCAGTCGACCCAATTTTGTTAGCCATGCATATACTCGTAATGTTCCGCGCACGATGTGTCACTATAACCTTTCAACCCAATTATCATTATCCCTCCATGTACTCGTGATGCTAACACCCACCCACGTTGCTATAGTCAGTCAGCCCAATTATCATTAGCCCTGCACATATTCACGATGCAAATTCATTTTAATACCCTTTTATTATCTTAAGCATTAATTATTAATTCTTAAACAAGTTTTCTTTATTTACAATTAGCCCCATCCATAATTTGGGTATCACAACCTAAAACCATCCATAGTTGTAAGGATAAAATTTTATAAATGTCCATCTCATTTTTGTATGTCGTATACCGATACACCGTCAAGAATGTTCATGCTCATAGTTGCCTTAAAGATGGATCCGAATTACAAGAGGATAGCTTCTAGTTTCTGGTGATTTTTCCAGGCCGATCCGGACCGGGTATTTCAGGCGATCCGGACAGCCAAAGGTAAAGGCTCTAGACAGTTTTTGGCAGAGATCCGGACCTTTTTATGGAAAACAATCTGGATCGCATTTCACCGATCCGGACCTTTTTATGGAAAATAATATGGATCGCATTTCTAAGGATTCCTCTATTTGAAATTGGGCACTGATTCGAACCGGATCCCCAGGGCGATCCAGACCGTCGCTTCAGATAAGCCCGAATCTGATAGATTTATTTTGATAGTCTCGAAACTTCTTTATAAGAGCTATTTCAGAGTTGTTTATTTTAAGTCTTTGGGAAAATATTTTGGAGAGTCCAAACACAACAAGACTTCAAGTTTTGATGTTCCAAACATCCTTTTGATTCAAAAATCGTTTCTTTATCATTTGTGTGAATCTCTAAACGCTCAATGTATCGTTCTACTCATCTGGAGTAACTTTGTGGAAAAGCCGTCTCTTTTTCATTGCTGATCATCTGGAGTTCTTGCGAAAGATTCCAGCCGACGATATCGGAACCGACACCTGAGGATATTTCGTATGTCACTCTTGTTTTCATTGTAATTCGTGTAAACCGTTCTTTACAAATTATAGTGAAAATAAAAGGTTTTGCCCCTTTGGGGGATTTTTCCTCATTTATGTGTTTGTTAGCAATTGAATGTTCTTGCATGATTATATTATCTCCAATCACACCTAGATGCATGTTTTAGGATTTAATTAAAAAACTTGAGTTTAATTAAATAATTTTTTTGTTTGAACATGAGCGCACTTTCAAATTGGTATCAGAGCCTCTTACACAAATTTACCGTGTAATTTTTCGCAAAAATTTTCTGAAAATTAATTTTTTTAAAAATTGATTTCTTGAAAAGGCATTTGTTCAAATGGAAAAATCGTCTAGTAAAATTTCAGTTTTTGACGGGTCTAATTATGCGTACTAGAAAGCCCGTATGAAATCCTCTCTTAAAGCCATTGATGAACGTGTATGGTTTCTTGTTGAAAATGGGTGGTCACCTCCCACAGTCACAGTTGATAATGTGACAAATTTAAAACATGTAACCCAATGGACTGAGGATGAACAAAAATAGTCCACATTTAATTCTAGGGGTCTGAGTGCCATTTCTGGATCCGTCACACCTGACGAGTTCCGTCGCATAATGACATGCACCACGTCTAAAGCGGCATGGATGTTCTTCAACTTAAGCATGAAGGCACTAATGCTGTTAAATAATCGAAGTAGAAAAATCTAACCACTCAATTTGAAACAATCACCATGCTTGAGTCTGAATGCTTTGATGATTACTATCCTCGTTTGTCTGATATTGTTAACAACAGTTTTAACCTTGGTGAGCATATTCCTGATTTTAGGGTGATTAAAAAGATTTTGAGAACTTTGCTTAAGCGTTTCATCCCCAAAGTCACTGTGCTAAACTCTTTGAACACTTTAAGAGATATGAAATTAGAAGAGTTGGTAGGAGACCTCCAAACATATGAAATTGACATGTTCCCTCACATGATAAAATATAAAAATAAAGGCATAACACTTCAAGCCCAGGATAGGAAGAGTGAGGGGTCGGCAGGAAAGATAGTAGAGTCGTCTAAAAAAGGGAGAAAGAAATGTCAGATTCCGAGTGTGACCTTGATTTAGATGATTTGGCCTTGTTTGCAAAAAATTTCAAGAAAATTCTCAATTTCAAGAAAAATAAAAATTTCAACGATAAAAAGAATTTTGAGAAAAACAAGTTGGAAAAGAAAATTGAAAAAGATAATAAAGACACTCCTAATAAAGACAGTGAGAGATGTTATGAGTGTGACGGTAAGTATCATAGAGATTTTGAGTGTGCTACTAGGTTGAACAGACTTTCCGAAGAAAAAGGCAAAGTTATCCTTAACGCTAACCTTAGTGACGACAATGAGGTCGAGTCGGTGGACTCTGGAGACGAGTCATCGCATGAATATAACTTCAACGCATTCATGGCTAGTCATGTGAGAACCTCTAGTGCTCCTCACGACGATGAGGATGCTACTTGACAGGGACACCTCGACAGTGAGAACGAAGTGAGTGAGGGGGAGGATGCCACAAGTGAGAGCGAGAGTGATCTTCGACGTGCCTACGCCGAGTTATATACCGAGTCATTTAAAACCAAAAAGCGTAACA
This sequence comes from Sambucus nigra, assembly GCA_949130495.1. NCBI lineage: Eukaryota > Viridiplantae > Streptophyta > Magnoliopsida > Dipsacales > Adoxaceae > Sambucus > Sambucus nigra. Next base: position 191,795,706 of record OX422214.1, on the reverse strand, counting down.
AAGTGTTAGTTCTTAGGATCACCGCTTTAGAGGAAGATTTAGGAGAAGCGAGAGAAAGTGATTCCTCCACCTGCACTACCTTGAGAGAGAGAGAGAGTCTGCCTGTGTTGAGATAGAGACTATTTGTATTGAGGGAGAGAGTCAGTTTAGAAAGAGAGAAAGACTGTTTGGAGAGAGAGAGATTGTTTTAGAGAAATATAAAGGGGACTTGACTAACCAAGTGGCTAGTCTTACGAGTGAGCTCCATTCCTCCCTAGAGGCTCGAAAGAAACTTGAAGTCGTTGTAGCCCAGCTTACTCATGATCTTGAGAGAGCACAGGAAGTCAATGTTTAAATTGAGGACAGATCTGGAAAGATGGGAAAGATGTTCCTCGGTCCCGCTTTAGGTTTTGGCAAAAGGCAGGGAATAGGTTTCGATGGTGCCTCCACGTCCCAAATCGCACCTAGACAAGTTCCTAAGTTTATAACGACTCCATATGGCCCTCGTAAAAAACCACGAAGAAAAGTTTGACCAAGAAAAGCAAATCAGGGTCGGCCTAAGACTGTGTGCTTTTGTACCTACTGCAAAAGAAAGGTCCACTTCAGGGAGTTTTGCAATAGTTTGGGTCGAACACGACGTACTACTGCTCCGCTACCTACCACTAGCGATTTCTCGAGTCTTAGAGAGCAGGTTGAGCTCCTAGTTGCCACATCTCAGAATTTAATGGCAGAATTCCAATTAATTTCCCTTCCGTCAGCGGATAATTCCACAAACCCGACTAGAACCAACATTGACAAGGGCAAACAAAAGGTTACCTCATCTTGGGTGCCTAAGCACGACGTAAAAGCCCTTGTTGCACATGTTTCTCTTAAAGCACAAAATACCTCACAGTGGTATTTCGATAGTGGGTGCTCCAGACATATGACCAGTGATGTCTCATTTTTTACCTACCTAGAGGATCATAAGGAAGGTAAAGTAACCTTTGGAGACAGGATCAAGTCTAGCATCATAGGACGAGGTAAAATAGAGTTACCAGGATTTCCTAAGCTAGAGAATGTTTTGTATGTCAAGGGTTTGAAAGTAAACCTTCTCATCATTAGCCAACTATGCGACGCTGTCTTTGCAGTAAAGTTTGATCGGGACACGTGTACTGTCTATAATCAAGTCGGTAAACTTTTATTGCAAGGGGTGAGGACAGAGGATAATTGCTATGGGACTGTGCCCAAGTCCTCATTTGTCTGCAACAGCACCACGATCACTCCTATGGATCTGTGGCACTAATATTTAGGTCATGTAAACTTTAGAGATTTGACGATATTAGCTAAAAAGGACCTAATACGTGACTTGCCAACACTTGTAAATCCAACTTCCACGATTTGTGGACCCTGTCAGATGGGAAAGCAAGTTCGTAGCCCCCACATGAAGTTGAATTCCATTACCACTTCACGAGTACTTGAGTTGATACACATGGATCTCATGGATCCTACTCGTACAGAGAGTCTGGGTGGTAAGAGGTACATCCTAGTGATGGTAGATGATTTCTCCAGATATTCTATCGTGGGATTTCTGAGAGAGAAATCAGATTCTATTGAGTTTCTGACGACCAAGTGTCGTGTCTTACAAAACCAACACGGTGTCGCTATCAATAGAATGCGTAGTGATAACGATACTAAATTTACAGAGCAAAAGTAGATCTTTACAGTGATAGCCTATTAATCAAACATGAGTTTTCTGTTGTGAAGACTCCTCAGCAAAATGGGATTGTTGAGAGAAAGAACAAGATGATTCAGGAAATGGCTAGATCTATACTTCTAGATCGTAAAGTTTCTAAGAGATTTTGGGCAGAGGTCGTGTCTACTACATGCCATACGATGAATAGGGTTTACCTTCGTCCACACACACCAAAGACGCCCTATGAATTGTGGACTGGAAAGAAGCTCAATCTTGCATATTTCCGTATTTTAGGGAGTAAATGCTACATCCTACGGGATATAGAGAAATTAGGAGAGTTTGACTCCTGAAGCGATGAGGGAATATTGTTAGGATATTCATCGAATAGTAGAGCGTACTGGGTTTTTAACCTAAAAAGCACTAAGGTGATGGAGTCAATAAACGTCACTATGCAAGATGACGAACCCTCGACGTCTGTTGACTTCACCCATTTGAGTGAGGATGACACACTCCCTATTGATGATCTTACTGTGTCTCCCACACCCAGGGTAGGCCCTACTCCTATTCTAAGGGACACACGTGCTTGGGTTCACAAGAGTTATGACCCTACGTCTATTCTAGGATATCCCACCCTAGGGGTCAAGACTCGTGTTCAACTAGAGAATGTTGTTAGCCATATCTGCTATACATCTAAAGTCGAGCCCAAGAACTATAAAGAAGCACTTAAGGATGGACATTGGATCTCGGCAATGCAGGATGAGTTGCTTCAATTTCGAAAGACTAATGTCTGGGAATTAGTTCCCCGACCTAGTGAGACTAATGTGATAGTTACCAAATGAATCTTCAAGAATAAGATGGATGAGATAAGTACTATCATCAGAAATAAGGTTAGGTTGGTCGCTCAGGGCTACACAAAGATAGAAGGTGTATACTTTGACAAGACATTTGCTCATATTGCGAGGCTTGAGTCCATCCATTTACTACTCGCCATCGCATGTCATCTGCGTTTCAATATATATCAGATGGATGTCAAGAGTGTGTTTCCGAATATAATTCTACAGAAGGAGGTTTACGTGGAATAACCAAAAGGGTTTAAAGACTCTAAGTACCCTGAAAACGTCTACTATCTAAGAAAATCCTTGTATGGTCTGAAGCAAGCACCCCGTGCTTAGTACGAGAGGCTTACTTCCTATCTCTTAGCCAATCGCTTCAAGAGAGGGGGAGTTGATATGACATTGTTCTTCAGGGGAGATGACGGTGCTATTTTGGTTACCCAGGTCTATGTTGATGACATAGTCATTGGGTCCACGTGCTCCCAGCATGATCACCACTTTGAGGAGGAGATGAAAAGTGAGTTTGAGATGAGCATGGTAGGTGAGCTTACTTTCTTCCTTGGTCTCCAGGTTCGTCAGCTAGATGATGGTATGTTCATCTCCCAATCTAAGTATGCTAGAGACCTAGTGAATAAATTTGGTTTATAATCCTCTAAGTACGCACGTACACCTGTGAGTACATCTATAAAGCTTAGTAAGGACACTTCGAGCAAGGACGTTGAGCAAACCTTATATCGGAGTATGATAAGCAGTCTTCTCTACCTGACTGCTAGTCATCCTGACATTGCCTTTAGTGTTGGAGTCTGTGCGTGATATCAGGCGTCCCCTAAAGAGTCGCACTTACTCGCTCTTAAACGTATTATCAAATACGTAAGTGGGACTCTTTCCCATGGCATTTGGTATTCCTTTGATACCACTGACAGTTTGTCCACATATTCGGAGGTCGACTGGGCTGGGGATGCAGATGGGTGTAGGAGAACTTCTGGTGGGTGTTTCTTTTTTGGTTATGCTCATGTCCCTTGGTTGAGCAAGAAACAAACTACATCTCTTTGTCCACTGCGGAGGCTGAGTACATAGCCGCCGAAAGTTGCTGCACATAACTTATGTCGATAAAGCAGATGCTGGAGGATTATGGGATATCACAGGACACCGTGACCATCTTCTGTGATAACACGAGCACGATACACATCCCGTAACCCAGTCCAACATTCGCGCACAAAATATATTACGATATGTGAGCACTTTATCCGTGAGTTAGTTGAGGAGAAGGTCATATCCCTGAGTTATGTGTCTACCGACCTCCAGTTAGCCGATATTCTGACGAAACATTTAGATGCCTTTAGATACGAGAGTCTTAGGAAGTCTCTAGGTATTTGCACAATTGACTGAGGGGGTTGGTTTTTGTCTTGGATAGGATGCATTGTCATGTTCATATCTTATGTTTCCTATTGCTAGTTTGTATCATTTGTATTATTGTTTTTTTTTTTTGCTTTCTTTTTCATATTTTTTTGAAAAATCCAAAAATATTTTCCGTTTCTTTTGGCAAAATTAAAAAAAAAGACAAAATATTTTCTTCTTATAACCTTTTGAAAAACTCAAAAAGATTTTTATATTTTGTTTACACCTTTTATGGATGAGCATTTAAGATAGCCGAGTCATAACTTTATGCCTATACTCCACGTGACTTTTTTATAGTGATTTAAGATGCAGCATCATTTTATCCATGTGCTTTACATTATTTGGAGTCTATGAGATGTGAATAGTGATATCTTTCTACATGTTTGGCTCCTTATCTCCTTTATTTCACACATGCACAATTTTATTTGACTATTGAACTTGTCCATCACATGTTGGCTTGAGTGTTTCCATCTCAATTATGTCTATACAATGAACCATATGCGATAAAACTTGACAAGATTGGAATGCATGTAAAAATCGTTTGGTGAGATTGTGTGATATTTGAAAACGGGGAAGGACTGCGAAAGGTATTCATTTGGCCTTTGCGTATATTAAGCCACCGTTAAACCGGACCTAACAAATTAAGGCTTTTTTATCCAAGGTCCAAAGAGGTTATAAGAGCTCGAAAAATTTAAAGGCAATAAAAATAAATTCATGACAAAAATAGTCCATTAGGTTTCAACATCAATTATCCAATGTTTGAGAATTTAGATCTCCTCTAAAAGAAAATATAAACATGAGGGAGTTTGGTTGGAGAATTTAAACGGGTTGCATTTCCTTGAAAGTCCTGAAAAAACATTAAATAGTTTTGGACGTTATTGGTGTGGAAATCACTTTGATCTTTGATTTGCTGATTTGATTGAGTCAATTTCTTATGATTCCATTTTTTTACACTTAAGGAAGATGTTGAGTTCATTCGTTAGGAGTATCCGATATTCATCGTGCACATATGTTATGTTTGTATGCATTGATTTTCCTATCGAATTTGATCATACCCCTACATTTCCGCTATCCCCGACTTGGTTGTTTTTGTGTGATTCTTTGTTGTATATTTTGTGTGAAAAATTCAAAAAGAGAGAGTTTATTACCTTGTGACATTCTTCATTTTTTATTTCTTTGTGATTCTCATATCTGTCTATTTGGGGACATCATGAAATGGGGAAGAACGAATTATGGGGGAGAATTATTTGTTTGATTTACTAATGATTTGCTTAACCTTAATTAATGATTCTTTGTGCTTATCATTATATTTCAAACTATTTCGCGTCACGGGTATTTGTTTGCTTCTTGTCTCATCCGTGTAGGTATTTATTACACACCCTGATGTTGACAAAAAAAAAAAAGTTTTTGAAGATGATGGAGTTTGTTTGAAGACATGTCTCTTAGTATTTCCAGTTTGAGGGTTTTCTGGGGATATTAAATTATATGTCATTTGTATTTAGTGAGATGGCATAATTCGGATGTTTTTATGTATGTACCGGCATACGGACATAACTTTATAAATGTCCATCTCATTTTTACATATCGTATACCGATACACCGTCAAGAATGTTCATGCTCATAGTTGCCTTAAAGACGGATCCGAATTACAAGAGGACAACTTCTAGTTTCGGGTGATTTTTTTAGGCCGATCCGGACCGGGTATTCCAGGCGATCCGGTCCGACAAAGGTAAAGGCTCTTGACAGTTTTTGGCAGAGATTCGAACCTTTTTATGGAAAACGATTTGGATTGCATTTCACCGATCCGCACCTTTTTATGCAAAATAATTTGGACCGCATTTCTAAGGATCCCTCTGTTTGAAATTAGGCACCGATTCGGACCGGGTCCCCAGGGAGATCGGATCGCCACTTTAGATAAGCCCGAATCTGATAGATTTGTTTTGACAGGCTCCAAACTTCTTTATAAGGGCCATTTCGGAGTTGTTTATTTTAAGTCTTTGGGAAAATATTTTGGAGAGTCCAAACACAACAAGACTTCAGGTTTTGATGTTCCAAACATCCTTTTGATTCATAAGCCATTCCTTTATCATTTGTGTGAATATCTAAACCCTCAATGGATCGTTCTACTCATATGGAGTAACTTTGTGAAAAGCCGTCTCTTTTCCATTGCTGACCATCTGGAGTTCTTGTGGGAGATTCCAGCCGACGACATCGGAACCGATACCTGAGAGTATTTCGTATGTCACTCTTATTTTCAATGTAATCCGTGTAAACCGTTCTTTACAAATTATAGTGAAAATAAAAGGTTTTGCTCCTTTGAGGGATTTTTCCTCATTTATATGTTTGTTTGTGATTGAATGTTCTTGCATGATTATATTATCTCCAATCACACCTAGATGCATGTTTTAGGATTTAGTTGAAAAACTGAGTTTAATTAAATAATTTCTTTGTTTGAACATAAGCGCACTCTCAATAGTCCCATACCTAGCAATTACCAAACCATAAGTATTACCTAGTCTATCCCCTAGGAAGAATACCTACCAAAAATCATCACCTAGTCTCGTACTTAGGATAATGGAATAATGTAACTGCGTACTACCTAGCTCCACCCAGGAAGGTACTCAATCATACAAGCACACACTCAATAATCTCATACCTAGAAAGTGCCAACAACAACAAAGTCTACCTAGTAGTCCCGTACCTAGCAATCAAACTATAAAAACGGGTAAAAGTATAACTACTCCCAAATACCCAACGTTTTCACAACGTCGAAATATTGACACGAACAATCTCCACGTAAATTGTTTTTTTAGTTTAACTCTACAATTCTCCATTTAATAGTGTGATTTTAATTCCATTCAAATTACATCTATCTAATCATATGATAATCAAATTCTACCAATAGTTACCCAAGTTGTCAAGTTCCATAATTTCAATACGAGTTATATTTCAACAATTCAACACATAATCCAAATAAAATGTGAATAGTAGTGATCCTACACAATATTAAAATCATTCTACAATATACATATTTAATATCGTAATTCTCCAACATACAGATATTTCAACAATTCGAAGTTCATATTTTAATTCTAACATTCGATTCATCCCACAAATCTAATGTAACCCAAAACACTAATCAAAACATGTGATTGTTTCAAGTCTAAAATCATATTTTTAGATTTAATAAAAATAGTCCCGAATTTTTCTTCACTTTCCCTAATGAATCTTCCTAATTATTTTTAAGAAAGCATAATTAATTAAGGTTTAGGCAACATTTAAAACAGATGAAATTTAAGGGTAGAAATAGAAGTATTTATACCTTAAAATAAGTCTCCTCAAAATTTTGATTACATGGTTACGATCCTCTCACGAAAATAGAAAAGATTTGTTCTCTGTGAATCTTGAAAACACTTGATTTTAATATTCAAAACTTGAGTTGAAAACTATTTTTAATGGGGATTTAGGTTAGGTTTTGTAAATCAAAGAAAATAAAACTTGAGATACTACTGTTTTTTTAGATGATGTGTTGAAACAAGTCTAAACCCGAGCCTTTTTAATATAGAAAAATAAAAGAGTTTGAAACCAACTCAAACACTTAAAACAAGACAATTCGCCAAATCTTCCCTGGATCAAATCGATTCTCCCTATGATCGGATCGATTCCCCCTTTGGGCAAATCGATCCCGTTGGGTCGAATATGTTTCCCCCTATTCAGCCAACAGAGAAGAAAAGTTGAAAAATCCAATTTTGTTCCCGATTTCAAATCCGATTAAAACATTATTTCTTATCTATCAAAACCAACCTTTTTAACTAAAAATAAATAAGTCCAATAAAATTAATTTTAATTTTTTATTTGTATAAAAACATTTTGCGATCCAAAAATCGGGGTGTTATATTCTCCCCCACTAATACAGGATTTTCGTCCTTAAAATTCGACGAAGAGTGAACGTAAAACGTAAACTCGTGCAAATACAATAAGGCTTGCATATGCCTACTCGTAGAATGCCACGATTGGGAACCCATACACCCAACAAAAAAGTACAATATAGATCTTAACTTATATATAAACATAACTGTGAAGATAATGGCGTATCGTGCTCTCCCAAAAATCACCACTCAATTCTATCTCAAAAATCCATCGCAACGCTTAAGTCCTCTAATCAAATCACATCACCACGTCGATACTAGATATACCTAACATTTGTACTAACAATCGTCAAAACAAATCTCATCTCCAAAATCAACTCTAAGGATCCTAACATCAAGATTATTGCTTTTAACCTCATTACTTGCAACGAACTTATCATAAAACTACATATCTCCAAGAAACACAACTAATGCGTATGCTAGACCCAATATCTTAGAGAGTACGAATCAATAAAGGGAATCAAATATAGGTAACGAGAAAGTTATAGTGGACTCAAAATCCACGAGACCTAAGGCCATACTTTGATACCAACTGTGATACCTCACATATTTTTAGATTAGAGGATTTCAGTCCCCGCTACCAAACTACGCCAGGCATCATGATTTAAATAACATTCTCAGCATGTGACATAAATATGAGACACTAAATTTTTTCCCACAAGATATATCCAAAATTTAATCCAATGAATATAAATACCCACATAAGAAATTCCACCACCATGATAACTCCAAAATAAAAACTCAACTCCCAAAGATAAATTAATAGTTAAATGAAACAATCCAACCGTAACTCCAAATAAATAGAAAAACGTAAACAACTATGGAACCGAATAGCCCACCAAATCCATAAACAACTGTCTAATAAATAAAACAATGGAATGAAAAAATCTAAACTAATAAAGCAATAAAACAACCCCACCCATAATTCGGGTATCACAATCCTACACCCAATCCTACACACCTCTACCCCATGAATTATATTTTGTACTTTTATTCTTAATCAAGTTCTCTTTATTTACAGTTAGCCCCACCCATATTTCGGGTATCACAACCTAAAACTATTCCTAGTCCGATATCTAGAGATTACCAAACCATAAGTATTACCTAGTTTATTCCCTATGAAGAATACCTACAAAAAATCATCACACAGTCTTGTGCTTAGGATAATGGAATAACATAATCGCGTACTAACTAGCTCCACCCAGGAAAGTACTCAACCGTACAATCACACACTCACTAGTCCCATACCTAGAAAGTGCCAGCAACAACAAAGTCTACCTGCTAGTCCCATACCGAGCAAGCAAAGTATAAAAATGGGTAAAAGTACAACTACTCCCAAAACCCCAACATTTTCGCAACGTTGAAATGTTGACAAGAACAATCTCCACGTAAATTATATTTTTAGTTTAACACTATAATTCTCCATTTAATACTACGATTTTAATTCCATTCAAATTGTATCTATCTAACCATATGATAATCAAATTCTAACAAATAGTTACACAAGTTGTCAAATTCCATAATTTCAATATGAGTGATATTTCAACAATTCAACACATAATCCAAATAAAATATGCATAATAGTGGTCCTATATAATAATAAATTCATTCCGCAACATACACATTTAATATCATAATTCTACGAGTAGAAACATTATACCAAGTTCATATTTTAATTTTAACATCCGATTTGTCCCATAAATCTTCCCTAACCCAAATCATTAATCTAAACATGCAATTTTTTTCAAATCTTAAATTATATTTTTAGATTTAAGAAAAACAGTCCATAATTTACTTTCACTTTTCCTTATTAATCTTCCTAATTATTTTTAAGAAAACATGATTAATTAAGGTTCAGGTAATATTTAAACATATAACACTTAAGGAAAATAATAGAAGTATGCATGCCTGCAAAGAAGTCTCCTCGAAATTCTAATTACACGGTTCTGATCCTCTCGTAAAAATAACGAAGACTCGTTCTTGGTGAATCTTGAGAAAACTTGATTTTAATTTGAAACTTATTTTTAACGGGGGTTTAGGTTTTGTAGAAGAGAGAAAAGAAAACTTGGAAGGGTATTGCTTTTTGAGATGATCTAGAAGTGTTGAAAAAGTCTACACCCAAACCCTTTTAATATAGGAAAAAAGTAAAGTTTGAAACTAACACAGACACTTAATAATAAGTCAAATCGTTAAATCTGCCCCACACTCAATCGATTCCCCCTAAGGTCGAATCGATTCTCCGTCTGGGTGAATCGACTCCCTCCCAAGGCCGAATCTGTTCACCCCTTGTTCATCCAACAAAGAAAAAAAGTAGAAAAATCCTACTTTGTTCCAGATTTTAAATCCGATTAAAAACTTATTTTTTATATATAAAAACCAACCTTTTTAAATACTAAAAATAATTAAGTCCACTAAAAATACTTTTGTGATTTTTGATTTATATAAAAATATTTTAAGCGTGTTTGGTTCCCAGTTATAATTTCGTTTTTTTGTGTTTAAATATAATTCTGACAAAAATTTGTGTTTGGCATACCTGTTTTTAAATACTAAATTATAGTATTTCGGTATTTAAAAATACTGAATAATAATATTTCAAGTTTTTCAAAACTGGCAAAATGATGTTTTTAAAATTCTGTTTTTTATTTTTAACGCAGAATTATTTATTCTTAATATTTTTATGCATTTATACATTAATATATGATATACATACACAATACATTAATATGTGCGTAATTCTTATAAATAAAAAATATATATGAACATGTACACAAAATTACATATATTTATATTTTATTAAATTATATAATATACTAAGATCCATATATTAAATAATATTATCAATAGATATATGATACTTATATATAGTTTTATACATGTATCATTAATATATGAAATAATATAAAATTAGTAATCGAATGTTGATAGCGTTATCTCTACCTTTCTTAGGTATATTTTTGGGATAACAATATCCTTTCGATGGTTGTGAATTTTGATATCTTGAATTACGCACACACAAGCACATTTTGATACTTTGTGTCGTTAGTAAATTACATAAAATATTTTTGAAAACGTGTAAATTTTTTCAAACTTCAGGGATTTGTATTTAAAACCTTGCACAAATTAAAATTTGTCATCTTTTACACAAGTGTGCACACGACACCAAATTCCAATCCTACTCACGATTTTAGATGGCACGAGCATATTTGACATGTGGCTTAATGATAACCAATAAGATCTACATCGTGCACACGACACTCCGAAATTATCTAGCAACCTATAAATATAGAATTTTCTTAAAAAATTCATAAGTCCGGCTTTGCTTTGTTTTGTTTATGTTTGATTTTTTATAGTTATTTTACATACTCTCTCTAATTACTCTTTGGACTTAGATATTGAGTGATGAACCTAGATTCAAACTTGATCTAGTGTTTGTGAGTTTTTGAAACTGTGTGTTACTTTTAAAGCACAAAAACCTATATCATATTCACTTTACATATCAGATTCAATCATATCTAAAGCTAGACATGAGAATTAGGTCTTTCATTGCAGGATTGATCTAATGGAGTGATGCTCAGAAGAAAATGAATTTATTCTCAATTGACGATGAAGCTTCACAATTGATTCTCATTTAATGATTTAAAGTTGAACTCCTAAAGGCAACTATTTGTAAAAGACTACAAGTGAGAGTTGTGCACTTGAACTTTGTAAAATTATTTTTTAAGTTTAACGATAGAGAAAATGCATCTCTATGCTTAATGATAGAGTTACGTACTAGGTCTTCTTGACAAGTTTTTAATCAAGTAATATATAAAGCATAATAAACACCGTTGTTAGGTATGTGAAAGGACAATGTTATAACATAGAGATGTCAAGCATGTGTGAATACTCATAATATTCCCCAAATCTAGCACAACTAAGAGTGTAAGGAGTCTGAATCTGAACCATTCAGACTTGAAAGGTAATAAATAATATATTTTTTAAAATTGATTAAGATACTTACAACTATATATGTTTATACATAATTAAAAGGTTTAAATTACCTTTAAATCAAAATGTGACAAAATACATTCATTAAGAGGTTCATTAAGACATAATAATAAACATACATTTAGTGCTCTAATAATTAATATGTAATAAATTAGTAATTTTATTGATTAATAAATTTTTTAGGAACCAACTTCGTTCCATGTTGGGTAATTTATATTTTTATTAATAAATAATTAATAATTTTAGAAATTATATATTATGTTATTAATTATTAGAATGCTATATATATATATATATATATATATATGTGTGTGTGTGTGTGTGTGTGTGTGTGTGTGTGTGTGTGTGTGTGTGTGTGTGTGTGTGTATACACGCACTTGTATTTGTACATATGATTATCAATATGTTACAAAAGAGTCAGTTGAGTTAAAACCCGAAAAAAGTATTTATAGTATTATAATGCTTTAATGAAATGAGGCAAAACTGTAAAATTTGATTACCCCCTCCCCTTACCATATCAAATACTTATATTTGTACAATTCCTTTTTCTCATTTCAATCCATCATTTTTTCTTTACACGCACACACAGACACACACACACACACACACACACATATATATATATATATATATATATATATATATATATATAGAGAGAGAGAGAGAGAGAGAGGTTTTTATACATACTTACTGACACAAATTTATTTTTCCAAAATATTACAAAAAGTATTATGGAGTTGAATTTTTTACATGGTATTGAATTTTTTCAAGAGACCCGTATAAAAAATCAGCTCAAAATAACTTTTTTCACTATTTTTAAAAAATTGATCAAACTTTTACAGCTTTTAAAGTGCTTTCAAGCCTTCTTAAATTAATTTTAGTGAATAAACCATTCTTTAATATAGAAGACAAAATTAGTAATCAAATTTTGTTGAGCTTTTGTTCGAAAAGATAGATTTAGGATATTTTTTTTGTAATAAATGTGATTGATCTATGTATATATATATAACTCTAACCTAAAGTTGTAGGATATTTCCACGTGTATGCTCCATCATTGTATAATAAATCTGATATACCAAAGGACACAAGATTTCTAACGACGCGCAAGATTTCAAAAAAATACCAATGGACAGATACAAGTAAAACAACTCTTCAAATACTCCAATCCCACACATTCCTTAAATACAAAATGTCCTTTAAATGGACGAAACATCAAATTGTTTCTTAGAAGAACGTTGTGGGTGCAAAAAACTAGACTAAGTCTAATTATTTAATCAGAGATAATAATTGTAAGTAAAAGAAAAAAACAAAAAGGTTTTTAAAGTGGCTCGGCTTATGGAGAAAAGCCTACGTCCACTGTACTTATTATTGCCTTGTGTTTACCTTTCAATCACTTGCCCTTGATGAAGGGATTACAACGTATTTATAGCCCAATAGGGACACAAAGAGATGGAATGCCTTTTATAAATTAGGCATTTACATCAGTACATAATATTCATAATGATTCTGGCTGTTGGCATTTTGTTGATACTGTTGGTCGGCCTCCCTATTGTTGGTCGGGCTTCCTGGTGTTAGTCGGCATTTCAAGCCTTGGTCGGCGGTTATACCTTGTTGACTAGGATTATTGCCACAGTGGATGACACAAGCTTGTTTCTGATTGTTCCATATAAGTGGGTAATTTTTGGTATCAACAGAAGCCCCCAATGTTCCATGCTTGATGCTTGCTTGAAAGTATGGAGCATTTAGTTCTGGTAGTAGCTCGAGATATATTTCTGATGCTTGGTCGGTTGCCGACTTTTCACATATGTAAACTATTAGCTTTGTTGATGGCGTGTACTTTTGATGGCATTTTTATAAATATCCAGAATTGTAATGAATCGTTTTGGGGCAAATACATCTTTTTTTGCTTAGCCACCAAAATTTCAATCGTCGTTTCACTTTAATCATTACGTTCGCCGATTTTCGAGGCAATTGATAAAACGTGGTAAAATTTCAGTCATCTCTTACCTCAAACCTCTAAGTTTCTGCTGCAATTTGTTGAGCTTTTGTGCGGTCGTTCTTCCTATCTTCTAGTTCTTATTTTATCCTTAAGTCTTTGTAAGAATTCTCTCTTTCTTCTTTTCTTTATAGCGAATCATGGTTTACGTTGTTGTCTCCCGAGATGAGTTTAGAAAGGAATGGAACATACCAGATTGGGTAGACTTAGAGTTTCCCAATCCCCCTGTAAATGTTTTTTTATCTGAAGGTCATTGGACCCCTTCCTTATTCGTTACAGAATGCGGCTTTACTTTTCACCCAAATCAGTTTTGTCTGGAATTTTATCAATACTTTGACATTGTACTTGCAAGAGTAGCCCCAACACTTGGAGGTTATCAATGGTGTTCATATAATCAATCAACTCGATAATACCCACTAAGGCATTCTCGAAATCATGTTTTGTTATAAGTAGGTCACTAGTGACAGTACTTACTATTTAAAGACCATGGTTGTAAATAGAGCTTTAGTTGTTAACCTTCCCGACTCCAATAGCGATTCCTTCGACCATGGAGTGATTGCCAAAAATTAGCAATATATACCCCTAACGGGGGGTGAAGTGTACAATGGGCCAAAATGCCCTCAGGAGGGTCATGGGATAGGTTGTTTTAAATTCTTATATGACTTTGTTAACATTTTTTTTGCTGAAATGTTAATTAATCAGTAGTTGTTTATTTTCTTGAAGTTGATAGGAAGAGGAAGTGTCCTAAGGAGGGTGACATCAAGCTTAATGAGCTCAAGTTTCTTGGGGTCTTCGTAAAAAAATTGGTGAAGAACATACTAGGTCGACATCATACTTGCTAAAATACAAGAGTTCTGTCACCTCCTTTGTTGCCCGACCTTATACTATTGTTCCTTCCATTATGGTTGACTTAGACCAGGACCCAGTCTCTACTTCATCAAGAAGTGGTGAACTTGCTTCAAGCCCTTCTTCATCCTTGTACTCTGACCTTCCTCTCGCTGATGCTATGGGAAAGAGGAAATTCTCCAATATAATGGGAGATGTTGCTGTTCCTGGTTCCACTAAATCTATTATTGGTGGGGCCACTAATAAAGATGATGCGGGGAAGAATCCCCCAGATAAAAAGGGTGAAGAGTCCCTTCTTAAACGCATCAAAAATGATCTTCCTTCCAGACTTGCTGAAGGAACTGTTGCTACTGTCGATAAACAAAATTTAGCTAATTTGCATGTTGTTGTTACTGGCTCTCCTATAGCCATAGGTCCTGGCTTAGTCAGGCAATTAATAAGGTCTGGTACTTTGCCAGATCATAAGGATGCTGCCTCTGCCATGCCCCGTTTGAAAATTTCTGAAAGGGCTGCTCAAAGATTTGCCTTGGTAAGAATTCTTGCATTTTTATGCTTGTATTTTTCATTGATTTCTTGTACTAATTTTGCCTCTCTTTTTACAATTCCTGGTTGATTTTAACCAGATGTTAGAGAAGGGTGATACACTTTATTCTTCTTCAAATGATATAGAAGAGGCTTTTGAATGGTTGAAAAAGTCCTTATTTGACTCCCAACAAGCATTGGCAAATGAGAAGAAATATTTGGAGAACAAAATAAAAAGCTGCTGAGGATGCTCAAAAGATGGCTGAAAATGAGGTTGTTGTAGCACGGGGACAAGTCTCTGGGTTAAAGAAGAACTTGGCTGCTGAGAAGGCCAAAAGGGTGAAGGATAGAGAATCCTATGTCACCAAAGGATGAGAGAAGGCCATAACAGTTGCTTTTGTCCAGATTGAGTACTTAAAGAAAAAATATTATAAGGATGGTTAGTCGGTAGTACTTACTAAGGTCAACACTCCTCCAGAGTCAGAGCTCTTCCTCATATATAATCCTGGTTCCCCACCAAACCTAGATGAGGAAGTTGAAGATGATGTGGGTTCAGAGGATTCCACCCTTATTCTGGAACCCGCAGCCAACCAACTGCAGATAGTTGTTGAGTCTTCTCTCCCAACCACTTTCGAGCAAATCACTCCACCCATTCCGTCCTCCAATCCGGTTGAAGCTACTACTGATAGGGAGAAGGTGCAGACTTGCTCGACAATCAGCCTTTTTCTTTTTTATCTTTATCTCTCATTTATTTTAATGTATTTGTAACTTTACTTCATATCAATGAAAATGAGTATTTTCTTCCTCTGTGTTTGTCATCTTTTGACTGTTGCTTTATGCTCTTCATTCTGTTGTTGATTGGATATTTCTTAACTCTTATAGTTCATGGCCAAAATGGATCAACTTTCCTCCACTGACTCCGAGCTACTCAAGAGATGCAATGATAATTCAAGGTTGGTCATATAACTTTGTCTGAGGAAGATGTCTCAAATTTGCTCGGGGCAGATGTTTCGGTTCAAGCCAAGGAAGCTTATTTATACTTGAAGTGTCTTCTTGATCGGGTAGTGGCTAACAATGTAACTTACTTTGAAATGATTAAAGAGATTCAAGAAGATCACAAATAAGCTAAGGCTTTTCTACATGCTAATTATGAGAAGAAGTACAAAGCTCTAAGTGAAGCTTGGGGTTTTGAGGAGACATTAGAAAAATATACCTCTTCTTTTAGGAAGAAAGAGTTTTTTCTCAAGTGTGAAGTGGATGAGGCTAGGGCCATTTTCCAAGCAGTTGGATGGAGAAAACAACAGTTAGAGAGATGAGTTGAACTCTTTGAAGGTTCCTTCAACGACAACTGTTGTTGATGATGGAGTTTTATTTTTGGAGACTGAAAATGCTAACCTGAGGGAAGAACTGGAGGCTTTGAAAAAATCTTAACCTTCTTCCTCCTCCCGATTAAGAGCAAGATCTGGCCGAGCTACAACTGATGAAGGCATGACCCAATAAACGCTTGCAAATCAGGCTGAATAAATAAAGGCCAGGAATTTAGCCATTACTAAGATATCTCAAAAAATCCAAACTCAGGGCGAGCAACTTTCAACCCAATCCTCTAAACTGCAGGCAAAAGAGGGAGTATTAAAAAAGCCATAACATCAAGTTGAGAGATTAACTGTCTAATTTCACAAACAGCCCAGGGAGCTCTGGATGAAAGGCTATGATAAAGCTCTTGGTCATTTTGATGAGAGCTTTAGTCAAGCTCGGAGCGAAGGTTATAATTGGGGTTGGACCAATTGTCTAACAGTTATAAAGGTTAATCAGGATAGTGGAGTATGGTATTGGGTTGATCTGGGGCTTTTGAAGTGTCAAGATCCTCCGTGTCAATTGGATCCTTGTAAAAACCATTCCTTAAGGCCCGATCTCCAAATACTTAGGGGATTATGGCCTGCATGACAAACTAGAAATAGTTTGGCCTCCTCATCTGTTAGATGCTCCGAGCAGCAACAATAGGATAATGCTTCAAGATTTTAACTTCATTAACTCCCCATACACATTAGATGATCCTCCAACAGACATGGAACCAGCACCGAGCTCCTCTAAAACTGAAGAAAAATGTCCAGTTGAATAATCTTGAGCATAATTTGTTCCTGTATTTTATTTATACACAATATTTACATGTAATCATCGTATATATATATATATATATATATATATATATAAGGCATTTGATGACTTATCTTGTTAATTTTTGGATGCTTAAATGACTTTATTATTTCATTAGTTCTACTGATACACTTAGGCATTTGCCTAAATTTAGTATCAATTACCAATGAGATTATCATAGGTTCTACGCATACACTTAGATTTCTAAGTTTAATACCAGTTACCATTGATGTGGCCATAGGTTCTACTAATGCACCTAGATTTAAATCCAAGTTTAGTACTAGTTACCCGTGGTATTGTCATATGTTCTACTAATGCACCTAAATTTTTAGGTTTAACATTAGTTACCAGTGGTGACCAAGTGTATGTGGAATATGTGTTTACATTCCTACTTAGGAATCTTCACAACGTTCTTCCTCAATTTTGCTTAGTTTGGATAAAACTTGTTGATTTTTATGCAGAGTTGTATCCCTGATTTTTCTTAACCAAGTACTGAGGACTTAAAATCCTGTTTTGACTTGGGTTTGTGAATTTATGCTATCTTGCCAATCAAGTATTGCCTTCATCGACCAAGTTCTACCAATTATTGAATTCATGTCGACTAAGTATTTATGGGGGGGGGGGGGGGGGGATATGCATATCACCAATATTCCCAAACAAAATCAAAAAATTGGAAAAAAAATAACTTTTTATTGATACTGAAGCCAATTAATTGCAAAAGGATGTTGCTGGCTATATTACTGGTAATACTTCCTAAGATGCTCGGTGTTCCATGGATTTTTGAATTCTTCCCCCTCCAAAGTTTCAATTCGATAAGTTCTTGGTCGAACAACTGCTGAGACACGGTAAGGTCTATGCTAATTGGCTTCATGCTTGTTGGTCTTCTGAATCAACTTCTTAAGTACATAGTCCCCCTCTTTTAAGTTGGTCGGCTTCACCCTTTTGTTATAAAAGAGTGTTGTTTATTGTTGATAGGCAACATTCCTCAAAGCAACATCTTCAGGCACTTCTTCTAACATGTCCAGATCTAGCCTTCGCATCAAATCATTCAGAGGAGAATCAAAGTTCAACACTCTTTGAGTTGGCAAGCCTATTTCAGTTGGTATGACTACTTTCGTCCCCAAGGCCAACATGTATGGTGTTTCTCCAATAGAAGCTCTTGGAGTTGTTCGGTATGCCTACAAATTTGGGTGCAATTCATTTATCCAATTCTCTTTAGCATCATCAAGCCTTTTCTTCAACCAATTGAGTAAAGTTCTGTTCATTACCTCAGTTTGCCCATTGCTTTGAGGATGACCTGGAGCAAAGTGCAACTTTTGAATCCTGAATTGGGCAAAATATGTTGTAAACTCCTCATTGTCGAATTGTGTACCATGGTCAGTAATGAAGGCATATGGTAAACCATATCTACAAATGATGTTTTTTCAGATGAACTGGTATACCTTCACATAAGGCATATCCACTAATGGTTCTGCTTCAACCCATTTTATAAAATAATCATCAGCTACGACCAAGTACTTAAATCTTCCTCGGGTGGTCGGTAATGGCCTGACCAAGTCTATCCCCCAAATAGAAAATAGCTAAGGTGAATCAATGGGGGTCAAAGCTGCATGTGGAGTTTTGCGAATATAGGAGAACTTTTGGCACTTCTTTGCAAAGATTGTATAATTTGCTCTCATAGTCGGCCAGTAATGCCCTTGAGTATTCATTCGTTGTAGTAATGATCTTCCTGTCATATGAGCTCTATAATATCCTTCACGAACTTCTTTTATTAGATCTTTAACCTCTGTTGGGTGAACACAGTGCTGCAGAGTAGCTGCTAATCCTCTCATGCACAGAACTCCTTTTTCTAATATGTACCTTGTTGCTTTGTACTTGAGTTTTTTGGCCTCAATTGGGTCTGCTGTCAGTATTCCTTCTACAATATAAGCTCTGATGGGATCCATCCAAGATGGTTCCATGTCTACCGTAATGAAACTAATCATTAAATCTTCATCAATACTTTGATTAGTCAAAATTTTGATAGGAATGGTTCTCTTGATCTCAATTCTGGTTGTTGATACCAGACGAGCAAATGCGTTAGCTCGGGCATATTCCAGTCTTAGAATTTTGCTCATCTGGACAGCAAGCAATTTTGTTATAACCTCCAATGCCTTAGCTAAGTATCTTATCATTAGTTCTCCTTCGGCTCCATACAAACTCAAATTTTGATTAACCACTAACTGAGAATCATTGTGTGCCACGACCAGCTCAGCGTTCAGTGATTGAGCTAAACTTAAGCCCACAATAAGAGCTTCATACTCTGCTTCATCATTTGAGGCCTGAAATTATAACAACAATGCATATTTAATGTCTATCCCATCAGGGGTGTTGAGTATTATACCTTCTCCACTTTCTGCTGCACACGAGGATCCATCTACATACAAGTTCCATATGGGGATGTTATCGCCAAACACTTAGTATGTTAATATCCCATGATGAAATACTTTGCTTCTTGCCTCCTCAAATTTTTTGTCCATCTCTTGTATCCAGGTTAACATCTCCGATAGGTCGGCAATAACTTTTTCTGTGCTTGTCCCTATTGGGCTTTACTTGGGCTGTTAGTCGGTAATGACTTCGGTTGGGCTTTCCCCTGTTTGGTTTTGCTCTGCTAGAATGTTTCATTGATCGGGATCCTCCAGATAAGTGAATTTAGCAATGAAGTATGCCACATCTTTTCCCTTTAACAAGGACCTTGGCTCATATAAAATATCGTACTCCCCAAGTTCTACCCAATACATTAACCTCCCAGACTTCTCTGGTTCATGCAAAGCTTGCCGAAGAGGCATATCAATGTACACCACAATAGTATGTGCTTGGAAGTAAGGTTTCATCCATCTGGATGCCTCAATTAATTCCAAAGCTAACTTCTCCAAGCGTGGATATCTAATTTCTGCTCCTTAGAAGGCTTTGCTAGTGTAGTAGACAGGTTAAGTATAAATACAATTTATCTCCCTACACTGGTCGGGAAAGCAATGGGGATGATTCCAAATACCTTTTCAACTCCAAAAAAGTTTTCTCACATTCATCATTCCATTCAAAACTCTTAATCAACACTTTAAAGAATGTTAAACACTTGCCTGTAGCTCAGGACACAAATCTGTTCAATGCTGCTACTCACCCAGTGAGCCTTTGCACATTATTTTTATAGGCCGAAAACTGTATTTCAATCAACGCCTTGATTTTTTCAGGATTAGCCTCAATTCCCATATGATTCACTATGTACCTAAGGAACATGCCTTTTTGAACACCGAATACGCACTTGGTCGGATTTAAATTCATCTGGTGCTTCTCCAGTTGATCAAAGGTTTAGCTGAGGTCAGCAATGTGATTAGATGCTTTTTTGCTCATCATCGGCATGTCATTTACGTATACCTCCATATTTTTGCCTATTTGTTCCTCAAAGACTTTGTTCACCAACCTCTGGTAAGTAGCACTTGCATTTTTCAAACTAAATGACACAACATTATAGCAATGTGTTTGTAACACCCCGCATTTTTATGCATTAAATATGTAATTAATTCGGGAATTTAAAATTTCTTGTGAGTCGTAATTTTAATTGAATTAATTAGGGAAATTTTATTTAAATATTAATCGGGGAGTGAATGGTTAATATTTATGGGGATTTATTTACTAGGTGAATAGTAATCATTTATTTAAGTCATTTCGAGTATTAATGACAGGGTATGCACTTATCTCAACCGGGAGTCGGTATAGACTAAAGGGGATGGGGGGATAAGTAGTTTTATAAATTAATTCGGATGCCAATTCTGAGTGTACTGTTGAGTCCGGATGGGCCGAGATAGTCGGAAAAGTGTACCCGGGGGTAGTAAACGGGTCACGGGGCGTTTTTAGACATAGTCGGGCCCACACGGGGGCATTTGGGTCACTTGGGCTTGGCCCATTAGACAAAAAACGGGATTTAGGTAAATTAAGGAATTAGAAGGAATAAGAAAACGGCTGATAGAGTTTTAGAAAAAGGCTAAGTGTATTAAGGAACCCTAATAGCAGTTAAAGGCAGTTTTGGGATCACTAGAGAGCCAACAAGGATCATCTTCAACCTTGGAATTCATCTCCGAATCAGACACTACGAAACCTAAGGCAAGTGGATAACTTGCAATAGTATTGAATCTGTATTTCAATTCATATTCATGTGATGTGTTTGATCAAAATTCGTTTTGGGTGTTCATGGCATAAACATGAGGTTTTTAAAATAATAATCTGATTTACGAATTTGAATAAGAATTCTTGTAGAAATCTGATATTATAAATTGATACAAATCTAGTAGGATGATATCTGGATATTTAGAAACGAATTTGGTGAAGGAATTTGGGGTGTAAATGGGTAAGGAATTAAAGATGAATAATTTCCCAAATTCAGAAATTGTAGTTAATGGACGAATTGATAACGTTGGAGGACATTCCCTAATAAGGTTCCTAACTTGTATTATTGTTAAGAAGGCTTGAGATTGCTGATAGAAGGAGTTAGGGTTTTATGAAACTCGTCCATGGCAGAGTCTGTCTTCGCGAAGAAGACGAAGACCTGTTCGATCGATCGATCGAAGGTCTGGGGTCGATCGATCGAGGGTCGTCAGATTTTTACAGTTCGCACAGTTTTCTTTTATATGAAGAAAATTTAATTTAATCTTTTTCCAGGAATTAATTTGGTGAGAAATTTATACATGGGTTTTAAATCTAATTAATGGTGAATAAAGTTAATTAGAATTTAGAGATGACTTAGTGTGACAATCATAATTTAAACTTGTTTGGTTTTGGAGAAAATAGGTGTGACACACTAAGGTTGAATTTTTGGGAAGGGTTCGAAAGGATTAAATATAGATGTAGAGAACAAGTCCGGGGATAACGGTTGAGGAATACCGAGAGATAAATCTTATTTAGGTAAAGGCTAGATAATTCGGGAGTCGGGAATTTAGACTCGGGTGAGGTTAATTCGGACTACGAGGGTAAGTCCAATTTTATGGTGGGGGCGACACCAAAGGTGACTTAATGGATTAATGTGTGAATTAATTAATAATTAGAGTTGGACCGTAAACTCTTAATAAATTAAATAGGCTTATGTTACTGATTTTGTACATGGTGTAGCCGGGACATTTTATATATATATATATATACGGAGTGTGACAGTATATATATATAGTGTGTGTGCATTAATATCAGTGATTGAATATTATTAGTATATACTCTAGTGCTATAGGGGGAGGTTGCGCGTAGTGGATGAATCCCCTAGCTTGAGGAGTAGGGCGGGAATAAATCCCAGGTCATAGCGTCCGTTATATGGGTGAGGGGCATCTCACTTTCAGGGAAGGAACATGACCGCCTCCAATGCGTATGTTAAACTAAGTTAGTGAGCGAATCTAACTTAGATAACTAGGTTATGTGAATACACCTAGTGGGATAGCACTTGGGAAAAACTTATATTTTATGAGTATTGTTACTCGGTCGAAAGTTTGTATTAAATGTTATTTCAGTATGTTTGTGAATACTGTGATATGATTAAATATATAATTAGGTAAATAATTATATATGGGATGATTAATACATAGTGTAAAATGTATTATGTGCATAACAAGTGTGAATGTTATATGAAATTAAAAAGGGTAATGATTTAATTAAGTTGTCGTTTATAATAACTTAAAAATCATGAATAAAAGTATACTCGGTTAGAGTGGGTAAATTTCAAGGGTTAAAATAAGTATTGGGTTAGGAGCGTAGAACCTAGTAAATTAAATAAAAGCGTTAATAGTGCACATTAGAGGAGGGGTGAGGAAATCCTCAAGAGAGTGCGACACTAACTAACATATGAAGAGCATGCATGTTTATTCAAGGTTCTAAAAGGCGCGAGGCGTGGTCGAGGCGTAGAGGTCAAGCCTCAAGCCTTAGGAGCCTAGGCGCGCCTAGGCGGAGCCTAGGCGTAAAAAGGCGTTTTTCCTTTTTTTATTATTTTAATTATTCTAAGGCTAGTAATATAATAAAATAATACATACCTTGAATTTTGAAAATATATTCATATGTTTGGTAGCCATCTTTCTCATATTCATGCTCCATAACCAATATTTGTTAACTAATCCTTCGTTTTTTTTAAAAAAAGCGTGCCTTAAGCCTTTTACCAAGAATAAGGCGTAATAAGGCGTGGGCGATGCGTTTCTCCCAAGCCTCAAGCCTAGGCGGGCCTAGGCGGAGCCTAGGCGGGCCTTTTAGAACACTGTGTTTATTTATTACTGCAAGTTAATCATTTGTTAAATATTTTCAAATGTTTTTGGGTACTAACCCTTGCTATAAAAAAATTTAAAAACCTTTTAGGTGTCCAGCCACAGGGACGCCAGGCTTGACTCTATTCCAGGTATTCGTTGTTGCAGCACATGTGGATGTTGCGGGGTCTTTGATAGACGCCTCCTTCTTTCATTCGTGTAGAGACTCTCTAGTAGTTATTTGAGCATGTCGCTCACAGTTCATTTTTTTTTTGTATTAGACTTGTTGAGATTTTCTTCTTGACCTTACTTGTATTGGATATTTGGACCGATGGTTTATTCGGTTAGATATTTTAATTGTGGATGGTTATTTCATTTAACTGTGATTGTGCATATTTGTATGTTCCGCATGAGTTTCATTTAATTAATTGATAGATAAAAATTGGCACCAGTCTATTTTCTCACTTAGGTGGTTAGTAATTAAAAAGACGACAGTGATGCTAAGAATGAACCAACTGAGAAACCTTTTCTAACTTGATTTAGGACTGATCACCCGGGATTAATTAGGTGGTGTGTCACAGATGGTATCAGAGCATCAGGTTCTAGTGTCCTTAGTATCTGTGCGGCTTTCCACGTTTCAGCGTAGCACTCGGTTGTTATAGAGCCCTATTATTAGAACTGTTGATTCATTTTCCGCTTGTGATATATCGTACTTCTGCTGTGAATATATTTTGGGTAAAATGTGTACTTATGCGATTTAATCTGTTTCAGATGCCACCGAGGAGACTGAGAGCGGAGAGGGCTGAGGCTAGGGATGAGGTCAGGGAAGCTCACCAGGAGCCACAGGTACCGCCCCCCCCCCCCCCACCCACCCACCCACCTCACCCGAGTTGATTTCCACTACTCAGGTGGCAGTGATAGTAGCCCAGGTGGTCGAAACAGCAATGAGAGCTATGGCAGGTCACTTTCCACAGCCCCAGGCACCGCCTCCAGTGGCACCAGTAGTTCAGGTTCCAGTGGGGCCACCATCTTGGTAGAGAGTTAGGGAGACCTTCCAGAAAGGTCACCCACCTGAGTTTCGGGGTAGCAAAGATGTAGTAGAGGCTTGTGACTGGAAGAAGAACATTCAGCGCCATCTACGCATGCTGGAGTGTACCGAGGTACAGAAACAGATGTTTGCTACCTTTCGTCTATCGGGGGCAGCCTTACAGTGGTGGGAGTCAGTTACCACCGCCGAGGAGAGAGACTTGATGTCGATAGCAGAGTTCTGGGTGCGGTTCGACCGCAAATACTTTCCACCAGCAGTAGAGACTGAGATGAGAAAGAAATTTAGTGATTTAGTTCAGGGTGACTGATCAGTGGCAGACTACGAGGAAGAGTTCACCCGTTTGGCAAACTTTGTGCCAAATGAGGTGAACGATGAGGAGCGGAAGAAATCGAGGTTTATGGACGGTTTAGCCTGGCGGATCAGGCAACACTTGATTGGGAATCCGGCATTAGTGACGTATACAGACGTCGTTAATGCCGCACTTGTACACTGCCAGGATCATCGCTTTCATGCGAAGGGGAGCAAGCGAACAGGGGAGCCGAGCCAACAGGGCAAGGCCGTTACTAGTAGTGACACAAGTGGTGCTCAGCAGCAGGCGGGCAGTCAGCAAGGGAACCAGGCTAAGAAGTTTAAGCCTGGTGGATTCCGACAGGGAGGACAGGGATTCAGATAGGGGCAGCCGGGCCCGAATCAGCAGCAGCAGGTTCCTCAGGGCCGTCAGGGTCAAGGGAACAATGGGGGAGGCCAGCAGGGCCAGGGCTAGCCGCGTCAGGGTCAATAGGGCCAACGACAAGGGGATGGTCAGAGACGCTATTTTGTCTGTGGCCAGCCAGGACATTTCAAGAGGGAGTGCCCACAGAGGAGCAGAGGTCAACAGCAGAAGGCCCAATAGGGGAAACGGGCGAAATTACCACCAACAGCACCAGCCCCACCTCAGCAGGGGCAGATGCACTACGGACGTGTGTATAACGTCCGGGATGTTCCCAATCTCCCGGTGCAGCAAGCACCGCCAGCAGTTGAGGGTATATTTCTCATTCATGGTTATGAGGGTAGTATTCTTTTTTATACAAGAGCATCACATTCATTAATTAAATTAAATTTTGCTAAACGAGCCGGACTACTAGAGACCGCGAGTAGTCTTCGGATGTGTGTAGAGTCGCCAGTTGGCAGCAGGGCTACGATTCTCTCAATTTATCGGGGTGTGGACATTTTGATTGCGAGACTTAGTTTAGCAGCGGACCTCTTAGTGTTAGATATAGAGGGGTACGATGTCATCTTGGGTATGGATTGGTTGGCAGGTTATCGGGCGACGGTGGATTGCTATGAAAGGACCATCGTGTTCTCCATTCCAGGGCAGGAGATGTTCTTGATAGCAATGCCACTACCCGAGGGAGGGTCACGCACACACTTGTATTACATTGAGGAGGAAACCTCACAGGAGGTGGCTATTCCGTTCAATCCCAGTGGTGAGAGACTTTGAGGATGTGTTTCAGGAGATACCAGGGTTGCCACCTAGCAGGGAAATCGAATTTGTAATAGATTTAGCCCCGGGGACGAGGCCAATTGCTCGGGCCCCATACCGTATGGCCCCTTCAGAGATGCGTGAGCTGAGGGAGAAAATTCAGCAGCTTCTGGGTCAGGGTTTCATACGACGGAGTACATCGCCGTGGGGTGCACCGGTGTTATTTATGAAATAAAGAGATGGCTCACTACGGTTATGCGTGGACTATAGAGAGATGAATAAGGCCATGATACGGAATAAGTATCCGTTGCCTAGGATTGGTGACCTATTTGACCAGTTGAGAGGGGCGTCTTATTTCTCTAAGGTCTACTTGAGGTCAAGATATCATCAACTACGTATCCGAGAGGAAGATGTTCTGAAGACCGCTTTCCTGTCGCGGTATGGATCTTACGAGTTCAGGGTGATGCCATTCGGGCTCACCAATGCACCAGCAGTGTTCATGGACCTCATGAACAGAGTCTTTAGGGAGTTTCTCGATCAGTTTGTTATCGTGTTCATTGATGACATCCTGATCTACTCGTGTACCGAGGAAGAGCACGCAGAGCACCTGCATATAGTGTTACAGACATTACGGGATCACCAACTCTATGCTAAATTCGGTAAGTGTGGATTTTGGCTACGGGAGGATCAGTTTCTTGGCCACGTGGTGTTAGACCGGGGTATTGCGGTGGATCCGAGTAAAGTATCGGCGATGAGGGAGTGGGGACAGCCCACGACACCGACTGAAGTGCGCAGTTTTCTGGGGTTGGACGATTATTACAGACGGTTCATCAAAGGATTCTCAAAGATTGCGGGCCCTTTGACGAATCTGACTCGAAAAGGGGTACCTTTCACTTGTAATGATCATTGTCTATTAGCTTTCGATGAGTTAAAGGACAAGCTGACATCTGCACCCGTGCTTGCATTGCCAAAAGGAGGATTAGAGTATCGGGTTTACACTGACGCATCCTTACAGGGACTTGGGGGTGTGCTTTAACAGGAGGAAAGGGTTATAGCTTATGCGTCCAGGAAGCTAAAGCCCCACGAGAGGAATTACCCCACTCACTACCTGGAGTTAGCAGCAGTCGTTTTTGCTTTGAGGATATGGAGACATTATCTTCTGGGGGAGCAGTTCACGCTATTCATGGATCACAAATCACTTCAGTATCTCTTCACTCAGAAGGATCTGAATATGAGACAGAGGCGATGGCTAGAATTTATGAAAGACTATCAGTTTGATATTCAGTATCATCCTGGTAAGGCTAATGTGGTAGCAGATGCATTGAGTCGGAGACCGACTGGGGAAATATCAGAAGTCTGGAAAGCGAAGTGGAGAGAACTTCAATACGAGGATAATGTAGCCAGGGCTTATATGTCAACATTATCCATTACACCCAAGATCATAATGCTGGTTGTGAGGGCTCAGGCAGAGGATCAGACCTTCCGGGATAGGGTGAGCCAGTTGCTAGCTGAGGGAGTAGAGGGTTACTCGATCAGCTCGGAGGGAGGCTTACGCTATAATGGGAGATTGATCGTGCCAGAGGATGCGGAGTTGAGGCACACTGTTATGACGGAGTCTCATGGGTTGAGATTCGCGGTCCATCCCGATGGGGATAAAATGTATCAGGATATGAGGAGACAGTATTGGTGGGCAGGAATGAAACGGGACATAGCAGAGTTTGTTTCGAAATGTGCCACGTGTCAGCTCATGAAAGTTGACCATCAGAGACCATCAGGGATGCTACAGCCACTTGAAATTCCCGTGTGGAAGTGGGAAAGCATCTCCATGGACTTCATTACAGGGTTACCAACATCGCAGAACGGTCACGATTCCATATGGGTCATTGTGGATCGATTGAGCAAAGTGGCCCACTTCCTACCGGTTCGCACAGACTTTGAGACGATGCGTTACGCACAGCTATTCATAAAAGAGATTGTTAAGCTGCACGGGGTACCAATAAATATTGTATCGAATAGGGATAAGATCTTTGTGGCCCACTTTTGGCAGAGTTTTCAGGAGGCCATGGGCACGGAGTTACGTTTGAGTACAGCCTATCACCCACAGACTGACGGACAAACCGAGAGAGTCAATCAGATGCTGGAAGATATTCTCAGAATGTGTACACTGGACTTTGGGGGAGGTTGGGAGAAATATCTTCCTTTGTTAGAGTTTGCGTATAACAACTCTTACCAATTCACGATCGGTATGGCACCATTAGAGGCATTATACGGGAGGCCTTGTCGTTCACCCGCTTGTTGGTTAGAGGTGGGGGACAACAAACTATTGGGGCCGGAGATTATTCAGGAGACATCTGCCAAGATAGAGCTAAACCGAGGGAGGATTCAGATAACTCGGGATAGGTAGAAAAGTTACGCTGATGCTTCACGGAGACATGTGGAGTTAGACGATGGGGATCAGGTATTGGTCCGGGTGTCCCCTATGAAAGGGGTGATGAGGTGCGGCAAGAAGGGTAAGATAACACCGAGGTACGTGGGACCTTTCCCTATTATCGAGAGGGTGGGGCCTGTAGCCCACAGGCTGGGATTACCGTAGCACCTTCATCGGATACACGACATGTTCCATGTGGCATCACTGAAGAAATATTGCAGGAGCGAGAGAGCCTTCTGGCACATTCCACTCGAAGAAATTGATTTACAGCCAGACATCTCATATGAGGAGAGGCCAGTGCTATTCTAGACCGTAGCGAGCGGAAATTACGATCCAAGGTTGTTCCACTAGTTTGAGTACAGTGAGTGTAACACCCCGTATTTTTGTACATTTAATATTTAATTAATTCGGGAATTTTAAATTACTTGGGTGTTGTAATTTTAATTGAATTAATTATGGCAATAACAATATTTAAATATTAATCGGAGAGTGAATGGTTAATGTTTAGGGAAATTTATTTACTAAGTGAATAGTAATAATTTAATTACGTCATTTTCGGGTATTAATGACGGGGTATGCACTTACCCCAGCCGGGAGTCAGTATAGACTAAATTGGGTGTGAGATAAGAATTTTTATAAATTAATTCGAATGCCAATTCTGAGTGCGCGGTTGAGTCCGGATGGGTCGAAATAGTCAGAAAAGAGTACCCGGGGGTATTAATTGGGTCTCGGAATATTTTTGGGCATAGCCGGGCCCACACGGGATGAGTTGAGCCAATTTAATTAAGCCCATTAGGAGAAAAACGGGATTTAGAGTTTTAACCTAAAGGAGGGATTAGAAATCAGCAGCCAACACAATTCTAAGCCTAGGGCTTGAGAGGAAAATTGGGGGAAAGCTCAGCAAAAGCCAATTTGAGGATTTTGGAGCCAAATTGAGGGACTACGCCAACGAATCAGACACTACGAACACTTTCAGGCAAGTGGTTAACTGTTTTGATTCTTAAAGTGTGATAATCAATTCATATCATAGTGACGTGTAAACCAAAATTCGTTTTGGGGATAAATGGGTACAAAAAAGGGGGTTTTGTTAATGGAACCATTGAATGAAATTTAAGGTAAGAATTAGTTGTGATATATAATTCTGAGTATGATTATCTGGTTTGAATGAAAAAAATCGGAATATAAAAGGATGGAATTTGAAATTGAAATTGGGATTATACCCTAGAAATTTGTGTTCTTGGGTGGGTCAAGATTCATAGTGTTAATGATGTTAAAAGGTTTAGATGATGTTTTTGGTTCATGAGAAATGTTATAAGATGATTAATAGACTGATTTGAGGTTGGTTTTTGAGGAAAGAAACCTTGAAATTTCGTTAATGGTAAAATTCAGCGAGGAAGGAGAGCTGGCACGAAGGGATCGGTTGATCGATCGATGGGCATCGATCGATCGACGATGGGAAATTCTGGGCAATTCGGCCAGTTTGCTTGTAATGAGGATTTTATTTGAACTTTAATCCCTTACTTGTATTTGGTGATAAATTTATATGGGACACATATTTTCCTTAACAATTATAAGGTGATATAATTGGGTTTAGGAGGGGGTGGACGGTATGTCATGAGATAAACGAATTTGGGGAAATAATTCATAATTATGGATATTGGGCCGAGGAATAATATTCGGGTATTGTAGTTGGGTGGCACTACATTATTAAAGGAATTTAAGTGAGATATTTAATTATGGACCAAGTGGGCGAGTTCGGGTATGCTAATAATTATAGGTAAATATAATTGGGAAATTTATGAAAATAAATGTGTGAGACATTGTAGGCGAATATGGATGTAAAATTATGAGATGTAAGATGGACCAAGTGAGTGAGTCCGGGTATATTGGTGAAGTGATACCAAGACATTAAATTAATTCTTGAGATAGAGTAATTAATTTGGAGTCGGAACATAAACTCGGGAAATATTAAGTTACAAATCAAATAAGTGAGACCGGGGGAAATGGTTGGGAGACACCACGATTATTAAATTAATAAGGGTGTTAATTAATTTAATTATAGTCAGATTGTAGACTTGGGTAGGATTAAATTAATAAGGGTGTTTAATTAATTTAATTAGAGTCGGTTTGTAGACTCGGGTAGGATTAAATTAATGGGTGTGATAATTAATTTAATCAGAATCGGATTGTAGACTCGGAATTGGATTAATTAATTAATTAATGTGTAAATTAATTATATTATAGTCGGACCACAGACTCGGATTGGTATTAAATTAATATGTGTGTTAATTAATTTAATTAGAGTCGGGCGATAGACTCGGGGAGGTATTAAATTAAAATGTGTGTCAATTAATTTAAGGAGAGTCGGATCATAGACTCGGGAAGAGGATAAATTATTAAGTGAGAAAATTAATTACGTTGAGTCGAGCCACAGACTCAGGAGATTTTAGACAGTATACGGGATATTTAGTACACGGTAAAGCCAGGGTTATAATATATATATATATATATATATATATATATATATACGTGTCTATTGTGCGTGACATTTAATTTTAGGCAGTATACGGAATTTTGAGTACACGGTAAAGCCGGAGTTTATATTATATATATATACGGTGTAGTGATAGTATATATATACGTGTATATATTGTGTGTGATATTAAATATCAGTAACTAAATATTTATTCAAATTATATACTCTAATGCTATCAAGGGAGGTTGCGCGATGTGGGTGAATCCCCTAGCTTGAGGAGTAGGGTGAGTATATCCCCAGGTCATAGCGTCCGGTACATGGATGAGGAGATTATCTCACTTTCAAGAAGGAATATGACCGCCTCCAATTCGTTTATGTTGTAGACCAGGTTGGTGAGCGAATCCAACTTGGAAAAACTAGATTGTGTGAGCACACCTAGTGAGATGGCATTTTAGAGTAAATCATCCGGTGAGGGTATACTCGGAAGGATGGATACATGTATGATATATGTGTAGATGTTAGTAAAGGTACGTATAATATGGTAGTAAATATTATATGTAAGTGATAATACAGTGTGTGATGTATTTATCGTATATAACTCGGGTTACAGTTATATGCTGTTAATAAATGAGAAATTAATTAAGTTAATGATTTGTGAGAATAATACAGTGTGTGATGTATTTACTTTATATAACTTGTGATACGGTTATATGTTACTTTTTTAAGAGGAATTAATTAAGTTAATTGCGAAATAACTTATTATTCAGGAAATCATTATACTCGGGTTAGAGTAGTATGGCAAGGGAAGGTTATACCAGGACTAGTTGGACGGGGTAGCACAACTAGGTGGGGTTAAGATAATCGGTAGGTGTGCACAATAGTGGAGGGGTGAGGATGTCCACAAGAGAGTGCGACACTAACTTAAATACGAAACGCATTCATGCATTTTAAATTACTGCAGTTAATTCACTTGCTAAATATTTTCAAAATGTTTTGGGTTCTAACCCTTGCTATAAAACTATTCTCAGAACCTTTTAGGTGTCCAGCCACAGGGACGCCAGGATTGATATTCTATTCCAGGGACACGGAGCTGCGGCATATGTGTATGCTAGCAGGAGTTTGGATTAGACGCATCATTCATTCATTCCTAGAGTAGGAATCTTGTATCAGTCTCAGTTTTATTTAGGGCTTGTAGCCCAGACTTCTCGGTACAGTTTTCAGGTGTATTTATTCAAGTGTTGAATATTTGTATTGGATTATTTCTTTGGTGTCCGGTGATTTATTCGGCAAGTTGTGTAATTATAATTCACTTTATTTTCATTCAGATGTGTGAATGGTTTATATTCTATTTCCGCATGTACTGTTTTGTTTAATTAAAAAGTTAAAATTGGCACCAGTTTTTGGAATACTAGGTGGTTAGTAAGTTTTAAAAAGTTTTTGACAGTGATGCTAAGGATGATCCAACTGGGATTCTTGTTTTAATTTAGTATAGGACTGATCACCCGGTATTTTATTAGGCGGGGTGTCACAGATGGTATCAGAGCATCAGGTTCTAGCGTCCTTAGGATCTGTGCGGCTTTTCACGTTTCAGCTTAGCAATCTTTGATATAGAGCCCTATTATAGGATTGTTGTATTCTCATACGTATGCGCATATACGTTCTTCTGCGAAATTTATATTTGAGAGTGAACTCATACAAATTTGATTTTCATTCCGGATGACGCCCAGAAGAGAGAGAGAAGCTAGGGCAGCAGAGGGAGATGAGAGAGGCTCTTCAGGGGCAAGAGCTACCGCAGCAACTACCAGAGATGATTTTGGCAGCACAATGAACGGAACTAGTGGCACAGGCAGTTGAACCGACGGTGGTCGCAACGACGGGGTACTTTCCACGGGGTCGGCCACAAGTGTTAGTGGCGCCGGATGTTCAGACTCACGCGGAGTCGTCAGGGTGGAAGCAAGAAAGAGAGGTTATTTTTAGTGGGAACCCACCAGAATTGCGAGGGGGTTCAGATTTAGTTCTAGCGTGTCAAGGAAAAGAGATATCCAGAATCACCTACGCATAGGAGATTGCGATGAGGTGCGGAAGCAAATGCTAACCACTTTTAGTTTAGTGGGAGAAGCACTACAGTAGTGGGAGTCGATCACTACAGTGAGCAAAAGGGACACACCAGCTATCGTAGAGTTTTTTAGTGCAGTTCGATCGCAAGTATTTTTCCTCCAGCGGTTGAGACCGAAGTGAGGAGAAAATTTTGTGAGGTGACTCAAAGGGGACAGTTAAGTGGACGATTACGAGGAAGAATTCACTCGTTGGCAAAATCTTGTGCCGGATGAGGTAGGAAAGGATAAGAGAAAGAAAGCAAAGTTTATGGATGGGTTAGTCTGGAGAATCAGGCAACATTTAATTAATAATTCCGCATTAGTAGATTATACTGATGCCATTAACGCAACACTTCGGCACTGTCGGGAATATCGCTTCCTCGCGAAAGGAAGCGGGAGGGGAGTGGGGGTTAGCCAGTTGGATAAGGCAGAAGTGAATAATACCAGTGGGGTATCCCAGCAGCAGACTGGGGGAGATCAGGGGCAGGATTTCCGGCAGGGAAATCTTGCCAAACGATCTAGAACTAGAGGCTATCGGCAGGATGGCCAGGAATTCCAACAAGGTCGGCATGGAAGGGACCAGTGGCAGGGAGAATGTATTAGACAGTGTTTCGTTTGTGGGGAAAGCGAGACACGTGGATGGAATTTGTTTTAAGCAAGGCAGGGGTCAACTACAGGACGAGGTCCTGAATGTACAACCACAAAAGCAAGTCATGGGTGCATTCGAGCAAGGAGAAGTTGCTCTAGAAACCGAGAACCAGCCATTGCATCTAGAGTATAGAGGTAATTACTTTTACCCTAGAGGCATGGGGTATATTTTTGAGTGACAAAGATAATGCCACAATATAAGACTTATTTTTCACTAGAGTTCGCAGGTGAGTCGAACTTAGTGGGTGCGTTGGCGGTAGCAGTCATAGTATGTGGATAAACTTTTCGGAGGGTGGCAGAGTTCCTTGGTGTTATTCACGGGAGAGTGGAGGTGTACACTAAGTGATTGTTTGAATTATGCGAAGAATTACTACTTTCGATAATTATGGGAGTAGGGTTGATAATACTTTTTAAACATCGGCTGGATAGCAATGGAATTTAACTATTGTGGATAGTGGTGTAAAATTTTGGTGTTCATGACAACAGGATATGGTTGGTACTAGGTATCACCGGAGAGGGTGTATATCCTATATATATGTGGATATATATGTTGTATTGCGTGGTGCGATAGCACATAGTGAGGTTTTGTGTTCTCACATTTTATCCCGATAAGTAGGGATTCTTACTGAAGTGAATCAATGTGATTAGATTTATTTTTGAGCAAAGAGAGATAGCTCGGGGTTTATTTTGCGCAAGGACTAGTGATAGTAAGGGCGCGGTATTTGATGTTGTCTTTGGTAACATAAGGGTAAGCATGTATACTTTTGTGTTGAGAGACAAGTATTTATGGGGAGATGTTTGGATGTTAGCACATGGGTTGGGTACCCGGGCAGTATATATATATATATATATATATATATATGTAATATTACTACGGGTTCGAAGTTATATTACGGGTTACGACTAGCATAGTCGGGTAACTTTCGTGCGGTAGAGCGCGGGGATAGGGTGTATGGGCACCCGGGTTAATTAAGGCAATTTTGGTGCGATTAAGCACGGGTGTATGGGCGCCCTGGGTAATTTAAATGCATACTTGTGTAACGTATGCTTAGAAACAGACGAGATAGATATAACGGACGTGGAGGCACATGACTAGTGAGAAAGATGTGGATGTTGGAACACTAGGTTCATCTTAATTTCGAGGACGAAATTCCTTTGTAAGGGGGGAAGTATGTAACACCCCGTATTTTTGTACATTTAATATTTAATTAATTCTGGAATTTTAAACTACTTGGGTGTTGTAATTTTAATTGAATTAATTATGGCAATAAAAATATTTAAATATTAATCGGAGAGTGAATGGTTAATGTTTAGGGAAATTTATTTACTAAGTGAATAGTAATTATTTAATTACGTCATTTCGGGTATTAATGACGGGGTATGCACTTACACCAGCCACAGGGAGTCGGTATAGACTAAATTGGGTGTGAGATAAGAATTTTTATAAATTAATTTGGATGCCAATTCTGAGTGCGCGGTTGAGTCCGGATGGGTCGAAATAGTCAGAAAAGAGTACCCGGGGGTATTAATTGGGTCTCGGAATATATTTGGGCATAGCCGGGCCCACACGGGATGAGTTGGGACACTTTAATTAAGCCTATTAGGAGAAAAACGGAATTTAGAGTTTTAACCTAAAGGAGGGATTATAAATCAGCAGCCAACACAATTCTAAGCCTAGGGCTTGAGAGGAAAATTGGGGGAAAGCTTAGCAAAAGCCAATTTGAGGATTTTGGAGCCAAATTGAGGGACTACGCCAACGGATCAGACACTACGAACACTTTCAGGCAAGTGGTTAACTGTTTTGATTCTTAAAGTGTGATAATCAATTCATATCATAGTGACGTGTAAACCAAAATTCGTTTTGGGGATAAATGGGTACAAAAAAGGGGGTTTTGTTAATGGAACCATTGAATGAAATTTAAGGTAAGAATTAGTTGTGATATATAATTCTGAGTATGATTATCTGGTTTGAATGAGAAAAATCGGAATATAAAAGGATGGAATTTGAATTTGAAATTGGGATTATGCCCTTGAAATTTGTGTTCTTGGGTGGGTCAAGATTCATAGTGTTAATGATGTTAAAAGGTTTAGATGATGTTTTTCGGTTCATGAGAAATGTTATAAGATGATTAATAGACTGATTTGAGGTAGGTTTTTGAGGAAAGAAACCTTGAAATTTAGTTAATGGTGGAATTCAGCGAGGAAGGAGAGTTGGCACGAAGGGATCGATCGATCGATCGTGGGGCATCGATCGATCGACGATGGGAAATTCTGGGCTGTTCGGCCAGTTTGCTTGTAATGAGGATTTTATTTGAATTTTAATCCCTTACTTGTATTTGGTGATAAATTTATATGGGACACATATTTTCCTTAACAATTATAGGGTGATATAATTGGGTTTAGGAGGGGGTGGACGGTATGTCCTGAGATGAACGAATTTGGAGAAATAATTCATAATTATGGATATTGGGCCGAGGAATAATATTCGGGTATTGTAGTTGGGTGGCACTACATTATTAAAGGAATTTAAGTGAGATATTTAATTATGGACCAAGTGGGCGAGTCCGGGTATGCTAATAATTATAGGTAAATATAATTGGAAAATTTATGGAAATAAATGTGTGACACATTGTAGGCGAATATGGGTGTAAAATTATGAGATGTAAGATGGACCAAGTGAGTGAGTCCGGGTATATTGGTGAAGTGATACCAAGACATTAAATTAATTCTTGAGAGAGAGTAATTAATTTGGAGTCGAAACATAAACTCGGGAAATATTAAGTTACGGGCCAAATAAGTGAGACCGGGGGAAATGGTTGGGAGACACTAAGAATATTAAATTAATAAGGGTGTTAATTAATTTAATTAGAGTCAGATTGTAGACTCGGGTAGGATTAAATTAATAAGGGTGTTTAAGTAATTTAATTAGAGTCGGTTTGTAGACTCGGGTAGGATTAAATTAATGGGTGTGATAATTAATTTAATCAGAATCGGATTGTAGACTCGGAATTGGATTAATTAATTAATGTATAAATTAATTATATAGAGTCGGACCACAGACTCGGATTGGTATTAAATTAATATGTGTGTTAATTAATTTAATTAGAGTCGGGCGATAGACTCGGGGAGGTATTAAATTAAAATGTGTGTCGATTAATTTAAGGAGAATCAGACCATAGATTCGGGGAAAGTGTTACATTAATTGAAGTGTGAATTAATTATATTAGAGTCGGACCATAGACTCGAGAAGAGGATAAATTATTAAGTGAGAAAATTAATTACGTTGAGTCGAGCCACAGACTCGGGAGATTTCAGACAGTATACGGGATATTTAGTACACGGTAAAGCCAGGGTTATAATATATATATATATACGTGTCTATTGTGCGTGACATTTAATTTCAGGAAGTATACGGGATTTTGAGTGCACGGTAAAGCCGGAGTTTATATTATATATATACGGTGTAGTGATAGTATATATATACGTGTATATATTATCTGTGATATTAAATATCAGTGACTAGATATTTATTCAAATTATATACTCTAATTTGAGGAGTAGGGTGAGTATATCCCCAGGTCATAGCGTCCGGTACATGGGTGAGGAGATTATATCACTTTCAGGAAGGAATATGACCGCCTCCAATTCGTTTATGTTGTAGACCAGGTTGGTGAGCGAATCCAACTTGGAAAAACTAGGTTGTGTGAGCACACCTAGTGAGATGGCATTTTAGAGTGAATCATCCGGTGAGGGTATACTCGGAAGGATGGATACACGTATGATATATGTGTGGATGTTAGTAAAGGTACGTATAATATGGTAGTAAATATTATATGTAGGTAATAATACAGTGTGTGATGTATTTACCCTATATAACTCGGGTTACAGTTATATGCTGTTAATAAATGAGAAATTAATTAAGTTAATGATTTGTGAGAATAATACAGTGTGTGATGTATTTACTTTATATAACTTGTGATACGGTTATATGTTACTATTTAAGAGGAATTAATTAAGTTAATTGCGAAATAACTTATAATTCAGGAAATCATTATACTCGGGTTAGAGTAGTATGGCAAGGGAAGGTTATACCAGGACTAGTTGGACGGGGTAGCACAACTAGGTGGGGTTGAGATAATCGGTAGGTGTGCACAATAGTGGAGGGGTGAGGATGTCCACAAGAGAGTGCGACACTAACTTAAATACGAAACGCATTCATGCATTTTAAATTACTGCAGTTAATTCACTTGCTAAATATTTTCAAAATGTTTTGGGTTCTAACCCTTGATATAAAACTATTTTCAGAACCTTTTAGGTGTCCAGCCACAGGGACGCCAGGATTGATATTCTATTCCAGGGACACGGAGCTGCGGCATATGTGGATGCTAGCAGGAGTTTGGATTAGACGCATCATTCATTCATTCCTAGAGTAGGAATCTTGTATCAGTCTCAGTTTTATTTAGGGCTTGTAGCCCAGACTTCTCGGTACAGTTTTCAGGTGTATTTATTCAAGTGTTGAATATTTGTATTGGATTATTTCTTTGGTGGCCGGTGATTTATTCGGCAAGTTGTGTAATTATAATTCAGTTTATTTTCATTCAGATGTGTGAATGGTTTATATTCTATTTCCTCGTGTACTATTTTTTTTAATTAAAAAGTTAAAATTGGCACCAGTTTTTGGAATACTAGGTGGTTAGTAAGTTTTAAAAAGTTTTCGACAGTGATGCTAAGGATGATCCAACTGGGATTCCTGTTTTAATTTAGTATAAGACTGATCATCCGGTATTTTATTAGGCGGGGTGTCACAGTGGGGTCATCACAACATTGACGAGTCTACCTGGGAGCGGGAGGAGGATATGCGGGAGCAATATCCAGAGCTTTTCATCACAGGTATGACCTAATTTCGGGGACGAAATTCCTTTGTAAGGGGGGGAGTATGTAACACCCCGCATTTTTATGCATTAAATATGTAATTAATTCGGGAATTTAAAATTTCTTGTGAGTCGTAATTTTAATTGAATTAATAAGGAAAATTTTATTTAAATATTAATCGGGGAGTGAATGGTTAATATTTACGGGAATTTATTTACTAGGTGAATAGTAATCATTTATTTAAGTCATTTCGAGTATTAATGACAGGGTATGCACTTATCTCAACCGGGAGTCGGTATAGACTAAAGGGGGTGGGGGGATAAGTTTTTTTATAAATTAATTCGGATGCCAATTCTGAGTGTATGGTTGAGTCCGGATGGGCCGAGATAGTCGAAAAAGTGTACCCGGGGGTAGTAAACGGGTCACGGGGCGTTTTTAGACATAGTCGGGCCCACACGGGGGCATTTGGGTCACTTGGGCTTGGCCCATTAGGCAAAAAACGGGATTTAGGTAAATTAAGGAATTAGAAGGAATAAGAAAACGGCTGATAGAGTTTTAGAAAAAGGCTAAGTGTATTAAGGAACCCTAATAGCAGTTAAAGGCAGTTTTGGGATCACTAGAGAGCCAACAAGGATCATCTTCAATCTTGGAATTCATCTCCGAATCAGACACTACGAAACCTAAGGCAAGTGGATAACTTGCAATAGTATTGAATCTGTATTTCAATTCATATTCATGTGATGTGTTTGATCAAAATTCGTTTTGGGTGTTCATGGCATAAACATGAGGTTTTGAAAATAATAATCCAATTTACGAATTTGAATGAGAATTCTTGTAGAAATCTGATATTATAAATTGATACAAATCTAGTAGGATGATATCTGGATATTTAGAAACGAATTTGGTGAAGGAATTTGGGATGTAAATGGGTAAGGAATTAAAGATGAATAATTTCCCAAATTCAGAAATTGTAGTTAATGGACGAATTGATAACGTTGGAGGACATTCTGGAGGTCCCTAATAAGGTTCCTAACTTGTATTATTGTTAAGAAGGCTTGAGATTGGTGATAGAAGGAGTTAGGGTTTTATGAAATTCGTCCATGGCAGAATCTGTCTTCGCGAACAAGACGAAGACCTGTTCGATCGATCGATCGAAGGTCTGGGGTCGATCGATCGAGGGTCGTCAGATTTTGACAGTTCGCCCAGTTTTCTTTTATATGAAGAAAATTTAATTTAATCTTTTTCCATGAATTAATTTGGTGAGAAATTTATACATGGGTTTTAAATCTAATTAATGGTGAATAAAGTTAATTAGAATTTAGGGACGACTTAGTGTGACAATCATAATTTAAACTTGTTTGATTTTGGAGAAATTAGGTGTGACACGCTAAGGTTGAATTTTTGGGAAGGGTTCGAAAGGATTAAATATAGATGTAGAGAACAAGTTCGGGGATAACGTTTGAGGAATACCGAGAGATAAATCTTATTTAGGCAAAGGCTGGATAATTCGGGAGTCGGAAATTTAGACTCGGGTGAGGTTAATTCGGACTACGAGGGTAAGTCCAATTTTATAGTGGGGGCGACACCAAAGGTGACTTAATTGATTAATGTACGAATTAATTAATAATTAGAGTTGGACCATAAACTCTTAATAAATTAAATAGGCTTATGTTACGGATTTTGTACATGGTGTAGCCGGGACATTTTTTATATATATATATATAGTGTGTGTGTGTGTTGATGCAAAAAACTGGACCGAATCCGTTTTTATGATCACAGATAAATAGATAAAAACAATCCAATCACGCACATGAGAGACAAAGATTTTTAAAGTGGTTCGGCTATGAATAAAGCCTACGTCCACTGTTATTTTATTCCCAGGGGTTTACAATAGCACAATGTGGTAGAGAGAGGGAGAAAAAGGGTGTATCTTGTGTATGGTCTCTCATCGTTCTCGGATCTCCTCCTTTGGCTAAGGGAATACATATATTTATAGTGATGGGAGATAAAGAGATTCATTGTATGTAGATATTTATACATTATGTCTACATTCAACGAATCTAATTGTTGAATTGCTTGATATGTTGTGTGTTGTCATCTACAGTATAAATATACATTAATGTTCATTAAATGCGTAGTTATCCTTTGATCTTTCCGATTGGTATGCCGACCAACTCTCCTCGGGTGCCGACTAACTCTCCTCGGGTACCGACCAACTCTCCTCGGGTGCCGACTAACACTCCTCGGGTGCCGACCAACTCTCATCGGGTGTCGAATATTGCCACGTAGGATGACATGTGTCCTTTTCTAATTGGTCCTCGTAGATGGAGAATTTTTGCGTTAACTGAAGCCCCCAATGCTCCATGCTTGATGGTTTACTTGAAAGGATGGAGTATTTATTCTGCAGTGTTGCTCGGTGCTCGTGAAATTCTTGATCTACCTTCTTGATTTGTTCAACATAAAGTGCATTATCTCCTGGACGACATATGATGCAGGCTGATCGATGGTTGCTAATCTTTCTTTTGAGGAACTCCGTGTGCTATGTATCACCCCTGGGAATTTAGATGCAGCCATGCCATAGTATGCAGCTTGTAGCTTGTCATAATCTTCAAGTATGTTGATTGGTTTGCTCGCCGACCAACTGCCTCCTGTGCCGAGCCACTGAGTGCTAACTTCACGTGCTTGATTCTTCTGATTCATGATCCTCTGAATACTTTGTCGAGTAACATACTAGCTTTTGAACCCAATTCTTCAATCTGATTAGTACCAAGCTAGTGGTGGACTTCGAAACATTTTCATACAACTTCTTCTTCATTATTGGTCGAGACAATAGTATCAAAGATCTCAGTGTTGTAGATGCTGATTTTGACTTCTGAACTTCAATAGCATGTGCATAATAACTCCTGAATATGCCTCCTGAACTTCTGAATGCACCTCCTGAACTTCTGAATACCTCCTGAACTTCAATATACCTCCTGAACTTCTAAATATGCCTCATGAACTTCTGAATATGTCTCCTGAACTTCAATATACCTCCTGAACTTCAATATCAAAAATAATTTCTGAGCAAGAAAAACAAATTCTGAATGATAATTAGTCGGGGTTGAATTTGATGCTCGACTGCATGATGTTATGATAATATGCCACCGAATGAACAACTGGATTTTTAATAGAGCCCCCAAGTGTGGAATATGATCTTTGAATGCTTTCTCGGCCTTAAAGTATGTTATTTGACAGATTTCCCTGTTTTGCATAGACAATAAGATTTGTTCCACCTGCTGTTTGTTGTTCGACCAACCGGAGTTGATGGAGATTGATTCCCGACCAACCTGAGTTGGTGGATTTTTTCTTCCCGACTAACTTTGGTACTTTTGGAAAATATTTTTTCTTCCCAACCAACCTTAGTTGGCATTTTTGGGAAATAGTTTTACTTCCTAACCAACCTTAGTTGGCATTTTTAGGAATAGATTTACTTCCTAACCAACCTGAGTTGGCATTTTTAGGAATATTTTTGCTTCCTAACCAACCTGAGTTGGCATTTTTAGGAATATTTTTTCTTCCTAACCAACCTAAGTTGGCATTTTTAGGAATATTTTTGTTTCCTAACCAACCTAAGTTGGTATTTTTAGGAATATTTTTGCTTCCTAACCAACCTAAGTTGGCATTTTTAGGAATATTTTTGCTTCCTAACCAACCTAAGTTGGCATTTTTAGGAATATTTTTGTTTCCTAACCAACCTAAGTTGGCATTTTTAGGAATATTTTTGCTTCCTAACCAACCTGAGTTGGCATTTTTAGGAATATGATATAATAATTGGTGGAGACATCCTCGAAGCTGAATATATATAGAGAGAAGAAATTTCCCGAGCATTCGTCGGCGTTCAGTCTTGTACCTGTAAAAATTATTATCTTGCTCTACCATATATGTAGGCTGAATTGATTAGTCATGAGAATAATTTAATCATCCAGTAAATATATGATAGGTATATGTTTAAGAAATAAAAATATTAATTTCAAAAAATGAAATAATATATGTTGGTTGATATGTCGAGGCAAAAT
The DNA here is from genome assembly GCA_949130495.1 of Sambucus nigra. Classification (NCBI taxonomy): domain Eukaryota; kingdom Viridiplantae; phylum Streptophyta; class Magnoliopsida; order Dipsacales; family Adoxaceae; genus Sambucus; species Sambucus nigra. Next base: position 191,753,054 of record OX422214.1, on the reverse strand, counting down.
TGCCTGATGTGGAGCAATAATACTTTTCCAGAGGTTTACGAGAGCTTTCATCGGGATTGAATCTCGTCCCTATGAAATTTTAATAAGTTGCCCGAGCACCTGTCGAGACTAGAGAAAATAATTATACTCATGAGAATAATTATTCAGCCAAACAATATGTGATGTGTATCAGCATAAAATAATAAAATTTTCAAAATATGAAATAATATTTTTGTGCCACACGTGTATTTCATGAGCAAATTTTAATAAAAATGCTAGGCATTTTAATTTTAAGTAAAAGACCAAATATAAAAATTATTTATCACTTTAGGAATTATTTGAAATTCAATAAATGCTCAAATATAATTTTTTGGTCTTGGAATATTTTTCACATAAAGTTTCTGTGGATTAGAAAATAACCAAGTATGCATTTTAATTTTTCTCCATGCAAATTTTCAATTAGGAATTTCATGTTTTGAATTAATAAAGGATAAGGATAAGAATAAGGGGATAGTCTTGTCCTTTGGCAGTGAAGTAGTGATTTTGTCAAAATCAAAACGAGAGAACCAAAGGAATCGTCAATTTTCAATTCTGGTATTAGCTTTCTATTGCCTCCGACTAAGGTTGAGATGTTGCTGACTAACAATTGATTTTCTCGACCAACTATATACACGCCGACCAACAATAGGTACATCCAAGTAGAAATAGATGTAGCCGATCAACGAATGGGAGCTCGGGAACTCCTCAAATTGCATAATATCCATCACCGATCATAATGAAATGCCTCTGACCAACATTTGATTTTTCCGACTAGCTATATATATAGTGGACCAACACAATTGGTGCTGGTGATGTTTATTGTTGTAGTACTGGTTGCCGACCTGTTCTCCAATAATCATTCAGCCATACTTACAATTATGAGGTGCCCCGACCTTTTACAGCCGACCTATGCCAGAAGTTTTTCAACCGTTCTTTGTTGATGACTGGAATTGGTAAACTGAAATTCGGTGGAGGATTGTTGCCGACTTGATGCCGACCAAGTGTATGAGAACTGCCGAGTAGAAATAGATGCCCTCGACTAACAAATAGTAAGTCGTGGAGCTCCTCTTGATGTATAATACATGATAAAAGGATAACTATTGGGGGTGAATCTTGTACATGAGGCATTTAATAAGTTGCTCGAACACCTGTTGAGATTGATTCTCACATAAATTATCATTAGCAAAAATTTTCAGCTAAATATCATATAATATGTATCAGCTCAGACATAAGGCAATACAAATTTCAAAATATGAAATAAAATGTTTTGTGCCAAATGTGTGTCAATGTGAGCATTTTTTTATCAACTAGATGTCATAAGTTTTGATTTGGGCTCTTTATAAAATAATTTTATTTTTAAATAAATGCTCAAATATGGGATCGAAAAATTTATTCTAAGATAAAGTTCAGGGATATATTCTATTTAATTTTAAAACATTTATTTTGTTAGAGAAGTGTGAGAAAAATAAATAGGTAGCAATGGTAATAATTTTGACTTTATCAAAATTAATAATCTGGGCAAATAAATTTGTCATCCCTCCATTCCAGAATTCCTCGTCAATAGGTGATAACCATCTCTGACCAGTGGTATCTCCGACCAGCATCGTGTGACGTCAGTGTTGGGATGCCTTCGTTTTGATCTGCCGACCATGTACATACGATCAAGAAGCCTTTGTTTTGGCTAAAACTTATTTCCTACCAACTTTGTCCTTTTAAGTTGTTGACCAACTATTTCTTTGTTATAAAAAGTAGATGTCGACCAGATGTTCTTGGTTTGAAACAACCACCGAGGTGTTGTCGATCTACTCCAATGTTGTTGATGGATCTTCACAGCCTACCACCGACCAACAAAAATGGTCTGGTGAAATTCTCGATCAGCAAATAGGTTCACCAACCAATTGCATACCACCATTAGATGTCTTCAAACAATAAAATTTCACCTAGTTTAGTTGGTCGGGAGGAATTTTAACCTGACCAGAAGATTTTGTTGACCGTGATTGGAAAATTTGGTGAAGTTGTTCGTGTTTTCTTCGCAAATGACCACCGACCAGCAAGGATGGTCCGGTAAACAAATTTTGGTCGGGTAACGACCAGATGTCGCCGACCAACAGTAGATGGTTCCGACCAACAAAAATGCAGAAATACTCATCCGGCGACCTTCTTCTGGATTTTTCATCCTCACACAATTGATGTTAAACAGTAGTTGCAGATTCATGGGACCTTTGAGCCCAAGGGAGGCAGACTTTGAATCGGAGAGTAATATAATCCTAGGATTGAAATTTTTTGTTGATCTGAAACCGAACCAAGTTGTGAGGTGGATGATCGTCCTTGAATTGTAGGTTATTATTTTTTTTATGCCGCCCACTTTCATTATTTTTGTTGCTGTAGACGGTTGAAGTCAAAACGATTGATATCAATTTAATAAATCCAAAATTTCTTCATCTTCACGGGAAAGTTTCTCCATTGCCCTTTCTTGAGCGACTGTTCATTTTTCATCTTCTTTACGAAAGTGGGTAAAGGTTTTTCAGGAGAGAGAAGGTTATTTTGGGTTTCCTTCCTATTTTCCATTTGTGGAGATAAAAAATACGGTGGATGATAAAAATCATTACGAAAATTATACCAAAAATCAATCATCGAACCAATAAATCAATCTTTATCAGAATTAATAAATCGTAACAAATCAAAATTCTTAGATCTAAGAGATAACCAATAGAAATCATCAGATCTAAGAGAAAATATGATCAATATCTAAGAGGAAAAAGAATGGTTTTGAATTTTTACTCCCTTGTAGAAGATGTGAAATATGTGAATCAACATATGTCAAATCTTTTTCCTTGATGTAACTCATTACATAAACGTGTTTGCCCAGAACATTTTCAAGAAGAGTCATAGATGCTTAATGTTCATGATGAAAATTGTCTAACACTGAATATAAACATATATATATATATATATATATATATATATATATATATATATATATATATATATATATTATTTTTTTTATGAATCAAATTGATGAGAACTTTTGAAGCAGATCTGGGTCAGAATTGTGATTATCAAGAGAGAGAAATTGTTCTTAATTTTAACTTTTCCCATTCTCTCATTAAAAATATGATGGGAATTTGAATAGACATCAAAGATCTTACAAAATTTATAATGAAAATTATCAAATCTTACCACCGTCATATATATTGGTATATGTAATCATTTAAAATATTTATTCCATGATATAAAATTGAAACTTGAGAATCAAGCAAAAAGTTATGATTTATGAAATCCATTATTTTTCAGATTTCTAAATAAGAATTAATCTAACAGTTATGATTTTAAAATCATGATATCCAATATTTTGCAGATAAAAATTGGACAATTAATTTATGTATATAAACATAAAAATCATGATTGAATCAAAAGATGTATGTATAATTGATTATACGTAGAGAAAATAAAAACTTAGCTTTTGATGGAGAACAATGCTTGTAACACGTTCCCACAGATGGCGCCAATCTGTTGATGCAAAAACTTGGACCGAATTCGTTTTTATGATCACAGATAAATAAATAAAAATAATCCAATCACGCACATGAGAGACAACGATTTTTAAAGTGGTTCGGCTATGAATAAAGCCTACGTCCACTGTTATTTTATTCCCAGGGGTTTACAATAGCACAATGTGGTGGAGAGAGGGAGAAAAATGATGTATCTTGTGTATGGTCTCTCATCGTTCTCGGATCTCCTCCTTTGGCTAAGGGAATACATATATTTATAGTGATGGGAGATAAAGAGATTCATTGTATGTAGACATTTATACATTATGTCTACATTTAACGAATCTAATTGTTGAATTGCTTGGTATGCTATGTGTTGTCATCTACAGTATAAATGTACATTAATGCTCATTAAATGCGTAGTTATCCTTTTATCTTCCCGGTTGGTATACCGACCAACTCTCCTCGGGTGCCGACTAACTCTCCTCGGGTACCGACCAACTCTCCTCGGGTGCCGACTAACACTCCTCGGGTGCCGACCAACTCTCCTCGGGCGTCGAATATTGCCACGTAGCATGACATGTGTCCTTTTCTGATTGGTCCTCGTAGATGAAGATTTTTTGCGTTAACAGTGTGTGTGCATTAATATCAGTGATTGAATATTATTAGTATATACTCTAGTGCTATAGGGGGAGGTTGCGCATAGTGGATGAATCCCCTAGCTTGAGGAGTAGGGCGAGAATAAATCCCAGGTCATCGCGTCCGTTATATGGGCGAGGGGCATCTCACTTTCAGGGAAGGAATATGACCGCCTCCAATGCGTATGTTAAACTAAGTCAGTGAGCGAATCTAACTTAGATAACTAGGTTATGTGAATACATCTAGTGGGATAGCACTTGGGAAAAACTTATATTTTATGAGTATTGTTACTCGGTCGAAAGTTTGTATTAAATGTTCTTTCAGTATGTTTGTGAATACTGTGATATGATTAAATATATAATTAAGTAAATAATTATATATGGGATGATTAATACATAGTGTAAAATGTATTATGTGCATAACAGGTGTGAATGTTATATGAAATGAAATAATGATTTAATTAAGTTGTCGTTTATAATAACTTAAAAATCATGAATCAAAGTATACTCGGTTAGAGTAGGTAAATTTCAAGGGTTAAAATAAGTATTGGGTTAGGAGCGTAGAACCTAGTAAATTAAATAAAAGCGTTAATAGTGCACATTAGAGGGGGGGTGAGGAAATCCTCAAGAGAGTGCAGCACTAACTAAAATATGAAGAGCATGCATGCTTATTTATTACTGCAAGTTAATCATTTGTTAAATATTTTCAAATGTTTTTGGGTACTAACACTTGCTATAAAAAATTTTAAAAACCTTTTAGGTGTCCAGCCACAAGGACGCCAGGCTTGACTCTATTCCAGGTATCCGTTGCTGCAGCACATGTGGATGTTGCGGGGTCTTTGATAGACGCCTCCTTCTTTCATTCGTGTAGAGACTCTCTAGTAGTTATTTGAGCATGTCTCTTACAGTTCATTTTTTTTTTGTATTAGACTTGTTGAGATTTTCTTCTTGACCTTACTTGTATTGGATATTTGGACCGATGGTTTATTCGGTTAGATATTTTAATTGTGCATGGTTATTTCATTTAACTGTGATTGTGCATATTTGTATGTTCCGCGTGAGTTTCATTTAATTAATTGATAGATAAAAATTGGCACCAGTCTATTTTCTCACTTAGATGGTTAGTAATTAAAAAGACTACAATGATGCTAAGAATGAACCAACTGAGAAACCTTTTCTAACTTGATTTAGAACTGATCACCCGTGATTAATTAGGCGGGATGTCACAGTGTTACTCGGGGAGTAATGAAAGAAGTGTCTTCCCTATCTTCGGGCTTCATCTTAATCTTATTAAAACCAGAATATGCATCCATCAAACTCAGCAGTTCATGCCCTGACGTAGCATCGACGAGTTCATCAATCCTAGGTAAAGGAAAATGGTCCTTTGGACATGCTTTATTCAAATCTGTAAAGTCCACAGACATTCTCCATTTGTTTTTCTTCCTTTTTACCATAACCATGTTGGCTAACTAATCTGAATGTATTACATCTTCGATGAATGAGGTTTTTTGAAGTTTCTCCACCTATTTATGGATATCCTGGTTCTTCTCGGGGCTAAATACTTTACGCCTTTGCTTTACTGGCTTGGCATCCTTATTGACATTGAGCTCGTGATAAGGGAATTGGGATCAATCCCAGGCATGTTCTCATGACTCCAAGCGAACACGTGCTTTCTCTGTCTCAGGAACGTCACTAGCTCTTGTTAAAGAATAAGATCTAGTGTTGATCCCACCTGTGTAATTCGTTCTGGCTTGTCATCGTCTAAGATGATATTCTCCGTTGCTTCTATAATTTAACCTTTTACCAACTCTGTCTCCTCCCTTAGATCTAAAGTTTCCACTACAGAGTCGCTATTGGGCTCGATATCCACTTGGTAAATGGTGGTCTTCTTCTCTATTTCTTCCAGATTTTATTGCTCGACAAAGGAGTAATAACATTATTGAGATACTTTCTAATCACCCTTGACCACACATTTGCCAAAGTTGGTCGAAAACTTTAAGCATTGATGTATTATAGATGGCACAACCTCAAATTTCTTCAATCCTACCCTTCCCATGATCATATTGTAGGTAGAATGAACATTCTTGTCTATTAAAAATAAACGTATCTTCTCTGTCTAACTTGATGGCCAGGTGTCGATCAACACTTCCAGCTTGATTGTGCCTAAGGGAAACACTTTTTCACCAGAAAAGCTTACTAGGGGCATGTGGTAAGGTTCTAATTGGCTAAGCTTCAAGTCCAAACTGCCAAAGCATGGATAAAACATGATGTCCGTCGAGCTGCCATTATAAATCAATACCCTAAAAATAATTATATCTTGCATTCTGACCTTGACTACTAGGGGATCATCATGGGAATAAAGTACCCATGAAAGTTCATTTTTGGAAAACCCAATCACCAACTTTTCTTTATTAACTCCCCTCGGCCTGTCTCTCTCATCCAGATTGATCCTTTGAATGTTGGAGCAAGCTTGAGCCTCATTGAGGTAAGCTTTCCTTTTAGAAGTATGATCTCCTCCTCTTGCATCTCCACCTGTAATCATCTGGCAATCAAAAGATCCAAAACTAAGCACGAATACCTTACGTTTCGATTGCCTAGGCCTTTTGGGCAGGCCGGGGTCATCTTCTCAATCATCTTTATGAGTTCTCATTTTCTCATTCCTGGGCTTGCAAGGAGATTTTGACCTTAGTCGGGCTCTATTGTTATCCTGTCGATCAATAAATTTGTTTAGCTTTCCTCTTCGTATGAGGGTCTCAATCTCATTCTGCAGAGCAATACAACGATTCGTTGTATGCCCATAGTCCCTGTGAAATTCATAATATTTAGACCTGTTCCTTTTTCCAACAAGTGTTCTCAACTTCTCAGCCCAACGTACCTCTTTGTTGTGCTTTATTTCTTCCAAAACATGATGGATACCCATCGTTAATAGAGTGTAATTATTGTATTTTTTGAGCCTATAGTATTCACTTTTTGCTTCGCTTCCTTATGCTCCTTGTGCTCTTTCTGCTCCTTTTTCTCAGTTTTGCCTTCAGACTTTATACCTGTGTGTTATTTGGCTGCCATGGCTTCCTCGACATTCATTATCTTGGCTGGTTTAGCCATCAATTTTGTCATTATCTTTTAAGGATCTTTAGCAAGTGTGTAGTAAAGCTTCTCGGGAGGCAGTCCACTCATGAAGGGCGTGATAGCTATTTTTTCCTCGAAATCAATGACTTCCAACTTCTCGTTGTTGAAATGAGTAATATAATCTCTGGTACTCTCTCCTACCCTTTGCTTTACACTCAGTAGATGAGCTACTCTTTTCACCAATTTAGCTCCAAAGCAGAAGTTGCCAATAAATAGCTCGGCGAGATGGTTGAAACTAGAAATTTGTCCCCAAGGAAGGCTATTGTACCAAATCTGAGCAGGCCTTGTAATTATACCTTAAAATGCCTTACATCTCATTTCATTAGAAATATTATAAATATCAGTTGCTACTTGGTACTACTCTATATGAAGAACATGATTTATTTTTCCATCATACTTGGGAGTAATCACAAGAGATTTAAACTTTGAAGGAGTTGGAAAGTCCATGATAGCTTGCACAAAAGGAGATCCTTCCACAAAGCTTCGTTGTAAAGGGTTTTTTGCCTTCGCCATTTCTCCCAACCTATCTTCCAATCGTTGAATAGAGACCTTCCATGCATTATTAGCATCATTACCAGCATTAAATTTATGTGTTGCAGCTCGGCTGCTACGATCAACTGTTTGTGTTGAGCTCTCCTCCTGTGAGGTCTGCTCGGCACGGACAGATCATTGGGCATCTGATCTAGATTGGGATAAACCCTCACGTTGATCAACTGGTCGTCGAGTATTTCTCGACAATGCCCTGGGAACATTTCTATTCCCCTTGGATCCCAAATGATCAAAAGGAGATGCTCGGCTTAACCTTTCGAAATCACTCAATCTTTCATGAGTAAAATATTATTCATAATACGGTTCTGCGATTCTAAGTGAAGAACTTGCTCCTGGACGGTAGGACGTATTTATGGTAGTCCGGGATTGGCTATGCCTACTGTTTCTTGGAGGTGGTGGTGGCATATTTTCACGAGCGGACAAGGCATGAGATCCATCCTGCAATGTTTGGGTTAACTGCCTAATGGTATTTTGCATAACTTCCTATCCTTAGCAAGGCTGACCAAGATTCCAGTGAGATCATTGTTGGTTGGTGGAGCAGATGGAACAGGAGGAATGTCATAATTCCTGGTGTTTGATTCAGGAATATTAGTCATGTTGGGAAAATAAATGAGTGAAAAACGTTTAGAAATACGTTCCCACAAACGACGCCAATCTGTTGATGTAAAAAACTAGACTAGGTCTAATTATTTAATCACAAATAATATTTGTAAGTAAAATAAAGAAACAACAAGGTTTTTAAAGTGGTTCGGCTTATGGAGAAAATTCTACGTCCACTGTGTTTATTATTGCCTTGTGTTTGCCTTTCAATCACTTGCCCTTGACGAAGGGATTACACCGTATTTATAGCCCAATAGGGAGACAAAGAAATGGAATGTTAAAGGATAGAATGCCTTTATAAATTAGGCATTTACATCAGTACAGAAAATCCATAATGTTTCTGGTTGTTAGCATTTTTTTGATATTGTTGGTCGGCCTCCCCACTGTTAGTCGGGCTTCCTGGTGTTGGTCGGCATTCCAGGCCTTGGTCGGTGGTTATACCTTGCTGACTAGGATTATTGCCACAGTGGATAACACATATCTATTTCTGATTGGTCCATGTAAGTGGGTAATTTTTGGTATCAACAAACGCCAAGAAACTATGTTGGCTTTTGTTTTGTCTTTTAGATAAAAACAAAATGTGTGATGACTGGGGTCGGAAAGGTGACATCGATCAGAGAATAAGTAGGAGCGGTAAGGAGAGAACGCGTGACGGAGGGACAAGAGATTACGGGGAGTGAAAGTTTTACATACAAGTGTGGACTATCTGATGTTTTGTTGGATGCCCGCAAAAGTGGGTCAAAGGGTGGGGGGAAACTTACATTTTTTTTATAGGTTATAGGTGTAAAAAATGGAGAAAGGATTGGGAAGAAGAATGATAGTTCAAAAAGAAAGATTGGAATTGGCACCAAAACTCACACTAGGGGTGCAAATTCTAATTTTTTTGTGAACTGAGGTGGTCGATAAACTGGAAGATGAGAAAGCAGAGAACCCTTTCCTTAAAAGATTGGGGTCCCCGTTAATTTTAAAAATGGGGAAACGAGTGTTAGTTTGAAGGAGTCGGGCCCTCTTCAGGCAGGAAAGGTTCCAACAAAAAGGTTTGTTAAAAAAAATTATATGTATAAAGGGGAATATTTTAAACAGCGGAATAAGTGGACTCATATGTTCTGTAAAGAACAAATGGTAAACGAAGATGTTGAGGAGAGAGATGGGGGACATTTTCAGAATAGTAGCGCCCTAGTGCTACCTCGTGAATATAATTTTTAAGTACAGTTCTAGAGGAAGTGGTGGGAGAATTAGAGGAAGGGGACAACCCATTTTTTTTTAATAATCTCATAAACACATTTTGCTTTTGTTTTACCTTTTAGAAATTATATATATATATATTTATTTCAATTGACCGATATATTACTATTTGACACAGGTTTATTATGAATTAAATTTTTTGGGAGGAGGAGCTGATTAATTTTGATATTTCGTGTCTAGAATATGGTATAATTTTCCGATTATGTTCTATTGTTTAACTTGATCTATTATCAATTGGATTTTAATTATTAGTGTATAGTCACGCCTCCTAGAAAGTATTTTTATTTTGAGTAATATATATTTTTTTAGGCCCACTTTGACTGACAAACATATCTATTAGGATAATTAGCAATACATTTGATTTTTAAAATTCTAGAGGATTTATAATTACATTTTCAACGTCTATGGATTGCAATTTTGTGAGTATATTTAACATTTACAAATGTAATTTTACAAAGAAAAGTGTCATTCGTAACATATAATATATTGATTTAATATTAAGTTTGATTTGTTTAAAAAAGTTTCATTTATTTAAAATAACATTACCATAATCGGCATTAACTTAATCAACATATTTTTTATAACTACGGCCACACAACGCGTGGCCTGCAATCTAGTTAAGACATAAAAATAGATATTGTAGTATATAACTAAAGTTGACAGCGGAACCAAGTGACGACGTTTGTCGCTTCCACAAGAAGATACGTGCACAATTTTAATGACTCAAATTAAGTTAACCCCTTAAATATTTTTGTATTCTACATAATTACAATTTTATAATACTTTAATTCAAAACTTTTCACATTCTAAAATACCTCTACTAATTCATGACTCTTCAAATGACTCATCCCTCTCATCTTTCTTTCCAATAAAACTTTATTCCCAAGCCAACATAACATACGACGAAAAAATGAATCCTATGAAAAGCCACCAATATATGAGCTCTTCCAGTTGCACCTCTTCTCCAAGGTACTCTCTTTATGCGCTATTGGAGATTTCAAGTCCTTTTCATATAATTTGTCAACTTCTATTTTCATTAATGATTGTAAGTATTTATTTGCTCATTGAAATTGTTCTAATTCCTTTAGGACATATATAATTTTATGTCACTTTCTAACAATTCTTTTCAACTTATTCAATTTTGATATTCAACCATCAAACCCACTTAATTTATTTGACAAACATATGGGGTTCATCATTTGTAATTCACAATTCACCCTAAAATATCATTTGTTGTTAGAGCATCCTAATGGGTTTGTTCAAAGTGTATAAAAAAACATGGGTTATGTTATATTTGGAGACTACCATGATAGTTAACACTCAGATTTGCATTACCATACCCTATTACCCTGATACATATTGTACTGTGTGGCTTTGTTTTCTAATTGTTCGAGATGTTAGTCTTCAAACCCGTAGAAATAATTAATTTAGCTATTTAATTTTTATTTTGTTCTAATTACCGATTTTATGTTTCTATTTATTATAAATTTAATTTTTACACACCAGTGGGTAGGCCTGTCAACGGATCGAATTTTATCCGAATTCGATCCGTTTACACGGGTTTGGATCACGCCTCAAATTCGATTACCCGATTATCCTATTACCCGATTACCCGTTTATTAAATGGAGCGAATTTTGATTCATACGATCCGATCCGTTAATAATCCGATCCGATTAATATATATTTTTATATATAATATTTTTAATTAATATATATATTATATTTAGAAATTTATTAATATTTTAAATATATATTTTAATAGTTATTTATAATAGTCCTATATTAATATATATTGTATTTATTTATAATAGTAATTTATATTATAATAGTTATTTAAATATATTTTTTGAAATATATATTATAATAGTTATTTATAATATATACTATATTTTGAAATTTATAATAGTTATTTATAATATTATAATCGAATCGGATTAACGGATTCTTAACGGATTCGGATTCAAAACCCTAACAGATAATCCGTCGGATAATCAGATCGAATCCGAATCCGTTTAACATAAACGAATTCGGATTTGGATTGGCCTGATCCGGTCCGAATCCGACCCGTTTACAGGCCTACCAGTGGGTAAGAAAAATATTTTAAGGATATTATTGTATTTGAAGAAAACCATAACATAATTGTTTTTTTTATTAGATTTTTGAAATTGAATCAAATTATAATTTTTATTTTATCATTTAGGATTATATTTGACAAATTTTACACATAATAATTTTTTTTATGATTTCAAAAATACTATTTAATATTGAGTAAACTACCCCAACAGTCCCTTACATTTCCATTGGTCTCAATTTAGTTCCATACCTTTTTTATTGTCTAAATTTAGTCCCTCACCTTTAAAATTGGTTCAATTTCACCCATGTTCTTTTTGTTTTGTTTCAATTTCATCGTCAACCTTTCATTTTATCTCAATTTAGTCCATTTATTAACTAATTTTGATACAATTGATTATTTTACCCCTCTTTATTAAAAAATAATAAAATGAATGTTATAAAATTTGAAAAATAAGCTATTTTATTATTATTTGGGGATAAAAAATAGTTTTTTTTTAATCGAGAATAATAGTTTTTATTTTTATTCCGTCCAAGTTGTTTTTAATTTAATTAAAAAACCTCGAATAATAATTTTAATAGTGAACATAGTTTTTTTATTTATAAGAAACTCCTTTTTTAATTTTAATTAAAAATGTTTAATTTGATGTTTTAGATTCACAATTGATTAATGCCGCTGGCGCGGACCGACATCACATGAAAATTTTTGTTTATCAATTATATTACATAGATTAGGGAAAAATTGACGTCTTAGATTCGCGATTGGTTAGTTCACTGGATCATACCCACATTCATTAAAATAAGGGACTTGAGAGTAAGCCACTGTAGTGAAGCTCCTTATTTTAATGAATGTGAGTCCGATCCAACGAACTAACCAATCTCGAATCTAAGACATCAATCCCCCCCCCCCCATATATGTAATAAAATTGATAAATAATTTTTTTTCCTATGACGTGGGTCTGTACCATCGGCACAAATCAATTGTGAATCTAAAACATCAAATTTTACATTTTTAATTAAAATTAAAAAAAGAGTTTTTATAAAGAACAAAATTATGTTGACCATTAAAATTATTATTCGAGTTTTTTTTTTGAAAAATTAAAAACAAAAGAGATAGAATAGAAAAAAAAACGATTATTTTTATGATTCTCGGATTAAAAAAGTATATTTATCCCCAAATAATAATAAAATAACTTAATTTTCAAATTTTATAACATTCATTATATTATTTTTCAATAAAGAGGGGTAAAATAGTCAATTGTATCCAAAATAGTTAACAGATGGACTAAATTGAGACAAAATGAAAGGTTGATAATGAAATCGAAACAAAAAAAGGACATGGATGAAATTGAACCAATTTGAAAGGTAAGGGACTAAATTGAGATAATAAAAAGGTAAGGGCTAAATTGAAACCAATAGAAAGGTAAGGGACTCCTGGGGTACTTTACTCTTTAATATTTTAGTGTATATTTTAATAATTTTGTTAAAAACGATCCCGCGTCACGGAATTAGCATGACAGTAAACAATAAGGGGCTTATACTAAATAGTTCCTCGAACTTTTTTTAATACACGTTTAATCCAAGTGTTTTTATTTTGCACCAAAAAGTCCTTCACCATGCCAAAATTTTTTTATCATGCCGCTGGCGCGGATCTTTAAAGATAAGAAATTTTTTTTGATACAAAATAAAAATTTAGACTAAATATGTATTAAAAAATATTTGAGGGATTTTTTTTGGTATTTAATCCATACAATAAAGATATAGGTGGAATGGCAAAGAGTACGTACGGTAACACATACACTACAAATGCACACTAAAATCCCCAAAACATTATACCAGGAGGCAGAGTGAAGAAACAAAGTTCTTGCTTGTTGCAAACGAAACCCCAGCTTCCCACCATCTCAACCCATCCACACACCTCCGATTTGTATAACAAATCTTAATCTAAGCTTTTGTGTGATTTTAGGGTTTTAGTATTTTCACAATGGCTCCGGATCCAAACAGTGCTAGCGGCAGCGAAACGAAGAGAGATGAGGCATCAGTGAAGGTTCCGTCAAAGGACCAAAAAAAGAAGGATGAGAAAAAAGATGAAGATCTTGTAAGTTTCATGTTTGGGTGATATTAAAGTCTAAACCTTGATATATAAAGTTTATGTTTTTAATTGGTTTTTGTTTCAGTCGGAGGAGGATTTGGCGTTGAAGCAGCAATTGGAGCTGTATGTGGAGAGGGTTCATGATTCCGATCCAGGTTTACAGAAGGTTGCCCTAGAGAGCATGAGGTATCATTTGAATTAAAAATGTTAGCTTTTCTATTTTGTTTGTGCAATCTTGTTAATTTGGACTATTTAGAATATAATGGTAGGTAATCACTGTGCTAGTAGGATTGCCATTTTGAGTTTAAAGAATCATGATGTTGGAGTATTCTTGGTGTTCCATAAATTCAGCTTAAAAAATGACATTTGGAAACACAGGAAGATATTTATATTCAAAACTTACATTTGCACACTTCACAAATAATTAATCCTGGTATTTGTTGGGATTTGTTTAGGTACCATTTGGTAAAGTTTTCATAATGAGTACATAGTATGTTTTTAGATATTTGCTTCTCAACTGAAAAAAGGTAAAAGCAAAGAAAAGAAAAAACATACTCCCTACGTCCCAAATTAAGAGTCCGTGTTCTTATTTTGTATTATTTTGTATAGATTAAGGCCTCGTTTGGTTGTCCCAAAATTATAATGGGCAATTTACAGATAGGTCCCTTGGTAACAATTTTTAAACATATAAGGACAATTTATTATTAGGTGCACTTGTTATGCCATTAGCGTGGGTTTTTAGAAGAAGAGAATTGGTGGACCTAAGTGTTTAAAATTTGTCAAAATTCCTTAATTCCTTTAGGCCCCGTTTGGTTGTCCCAAAATTGTAAATTGGATCATTAATAAATTGCTCCATTTACAAATTGACCCATTAATTGTGTTTGGTTTCATTAATGAAAGAATTCATTAATTGCCCTATTTTAGCTCATGTGCAAAATCTGAAATTGGATCATTTCATAAAAAACGTGAAATGAATCCATTTGAAATAGGAGTCACATAAAAGTGCATGTCTCCTCTCCCTCTCCCCCTCTCTCTCTCGATATGTTTTTACCTTTTTTTCATAGAACCTTAACATCAATTTCAAATTACCAAACATCACGTAAAATTGGATTTAACCAATTTCAAATTCATTAATTTACAATTCACTAATTCACAATGAACCAATTTACATAATCAAACAATTTGCGCAACCAAACTGGGCCGTAGTGTTTAAAATTTGTTTGTGAGGGACCTAAGAGTGTTTTTCCCAATTTTAAATTATCTCATTTATAAATTGTTCCATTTACAAATTGGCCTAATGATTTCATTATTGGAATGATTCATTAATTGCCCCATTTTAACTCTCGTGTGAAATCTAAATTTGGATCATTTTACAAAAAACGTGAAATGCATCCATTTGAAATAGGAGTCACAGGAAGTTCATTAGAAAGTTCCTCCTCTCTCTCTCTCAATTCGTTTTTACCTTCTTCTTTTTTACTGATTCAACCTTAACATCAATTTCAAATTACTAAACATTGCGTAAAATTGGATTTAAACTCATTTACAATTCACTAATTCACAATGAACCAATTTACACAATCAAACAATTTGCGCTACCAAACGGGGCCTAAGGATACACTCAATTACTCTTGATCACCAACATGGAACTTGTTTCGTTGATTATGTCCGAAAATGGAAAGTTGACCCTTAATTTGGGATAGGCCAAATGGAATAATGGATTTTTAATTTGGGACCGAGGGAGTATTACTCTTAGGATGCTTCATAAACAATACCTTAACCCCGGGTCTTCGAATTGCATACTTATGTATACGTAATGTGAGGGAGTTTGAAGTATGATTTTGTGCTAGGTGGTGCAGTTGCTGTCTCTGTTTTTAATCCTTTTAAGTAGTGAGATTCAACTGGATGCACCTCGGGGATCAGTCGACTATTTTTTATTTAAAATTTTGATAACGCGGATTAGGCAGACATCTTAGTGTACCTGATTAATCCCAAGGGTGTACATTAAGACCCTCCAGTCTGGGCACTCTGCTTACACATTGGGAGGTGATCTGTCGAGTAGTGAGATTATACTAGACGCATCTCACGAATTAGTCAACTATCGTTTTTGATAACTTGATGTAGCTACTATACCTCTGGTTATTCCAAAGTGTATGTTAAAACTCTCAAATCTCCACTTAAACCTGCACATATGAATAACAATAAATGATACTTCAACATATATAATAGTGAGGGAAGTTGTGATTTGTTAACACCACTAAGTCAGCTAATTGTCTTGCCCTTATTTTTTCAGTTGGACTTGGTGGTCAATTACATGAGTTTTTTTACTGGGATGGGGACCTCGAAGCTTTTGGGAAATAAATTTATTTTATCTATTTTTTTAGGCAGGAAATTCGGACCTCAACAAGCTCTATGACTTCAGTTCCAAAGCCACTGAAGTTCTTGCGCCCTCATTATGGAACTTTAAAGGCATATTACGAAACAATGGCCGAGTCAGATGTAAAGGTATTAATTATTTGGTTGGGAATCCCTTATCATTGTTTTCACTATAAGTTCTAACTTGTCTGACTCACATTCTCTTTCCAATGCAGAAATTATTAGCTGATATTCTTTCAGTTTTGGCCTTGACCATGTCCGCAGAAGGAGAACGGGTATGCTGGATTATTTAATAGATATAAGTTCTATATTTGGATTTATTCTCAAGTCCAGTCTCGTTGGCTTACTTGGTTATGTATGAAATCCATTTGGCCAGTAATCTTTGACGGGTTCTGCTACTATGTGTCAATTAATGTATTTTATTTAGACATCATGCTTGAATGCCCTTGTGCATACTTTTGTAATAACATATTTGTCATAGAATTCTGAGCTTTTGTGGTGATTTGTGTTTAATTTAATAATCTACAACCTTTCTTGTTTCCATAGTGCATCCAGTTGATATGTTCCATATGTCAATTCTTTCAGGATAGCTTGAAGTATAGATTGTTGGGTTCTGAAGGTGATATTGGGTCATGGGGTCACGAGTATGTGAGGTGAGCATTGTCTGGCCTTGTATTACGTGAAGCAGTTAAATCCTTGTTTTCTCAGCCCATCTTATTTTTCTCTTAAATTCTTATGTATCACCTAACTTGTAAAGTAGAATTAAAATTAAACTTTTTCACATACAATTTATACAAACCATCCAAACATGGCTAACTACGGCATGGGCATTTTCATCTTATATTTGTCTTAAATTCTCATGTATCATCTAAATTTCTGTTATTTTTATTTATTTAGCTTTTTATCCTCAAAAGTTCTGGAATTCCTCTCAGTCTAAACTATCCAGAACACTGCCATAACTACTCATCTCCACAAACTTCTCATTTTGTCTCTCTGTCCCTGTAAATCAGTAGCTCTATAAAAAACATGTCTTTAGCTTTTCTAGGAAGTACACCTTCTATGCCTAAAATCGTGCAAGCTTTTCTCTGTAAGAAGTGCACAAAGCTGCAGTGAACGGCCAATTGGTCCATTTTATCATTATTATTGCATCACAAAACACACCAACTTGGAGACAGATACCATTTAAGACTCCGTGTTTGGATTACATTGCAAGTATAAACCTTCCCGTGGCGACTAACCAAGAGGATATTTGCACTTTCCAGATGAATTTAAAAGGTGCAAAAATAGGTTGAGGGAAATCATTGAGCAAGACGTTGAAGAAAGATTTGCTTGAGACCCCCACCCGAAACCCATACGTAGTCTTAATTGTTTATGTTCCACTATTGTCTTGATACTTGATATTAGGATTTGAATAGACCCTGCAAACTAATACTTCACTTTTTACATGCACTTTCAGTCACTTTTAATTAAGCAGTCCACTTGCTACAGATTGCTGCAAATATACTTTTACAAATTGCTTGAATGTTTTTTTATTTTTATTTTGAGTGAGGGCATTTCATCTAATGGATGTAAAATACTGGGTGCTTGTTATACAAGTTTCATTTCAAGTTGATATTACTAACTAGTATTGGTTTGTTTGTGATAGGAACTTGGCTGGAGAAATTTCACAAGAGTATGTAAAACGTCAGGTTAGTGTTTCTATGTTTTGAATATGTTATTACAACTTCACTCATTGAGAATCTAGACAGCTTTTTGGTGCTCTCTTTGATTGAATATTTTTGCCGCTCAATCTGCCGAAAGTTTTCTTTATGCATGTTCTGTTTTCGTGCATATGTAGTCTGAATTGCTCATAATATAAGTTTCGTATGCTCAAGATATGTTTATGTTCTCCCAACTTTTTTTGTGTTGCTGTAGTGATTCTTCATGTTGACGTTTTTTTTCTGTGTGGTGTCCATAATATTGCATTTTCATATTTTATTCTGTTGTGTAAGTTTACAATTTTTGTACGATGATTGTTACTTAGAAAACCTTAAAAAAATATTAAGTATATAATTATATGGTTTGATTAACCATTCTCTACTCAGATCTGTGAATTTTTGTGACACGCGAACTGATACATAATACACAAAAATAGTATTTTTAATCGATTGTTTAGAACTTGTTCTGATTATATTTACTTCCTTTATAAACGATTTCAGAGTGAAGAGGCCCCCATTGATGATCTAATGGAGCTTGTACAGCAAATTGTTGCTTTTCACATGAAGGTATGGTTAATTTAAAATGCTTTTCTGATTGATTATATTTTTACAAGGTTTACAGGGTTAATTATGGAGTTCGACAGGGATGCAAAGTCTATTTATTTAACAGCCGCGAAGCATTATAAATATATATAATATATGGTTTTAGATGATGTTAATGTTATACTATTGTTTTTTGTTTCTGAGATTTATGTTTGTTTTGCAGCACAATGCTGAGCCTGAGGCTGTAGATCTTTTGATGGAGGTACTTGCTGTCGTTTTCTTGTGCATCCTTTTGTGGCTTCATTGAAAGATCTCTAGCTGAGTGTTCTCTTTTAATATTTTAGGTTGAAGACCTTGATCTATTGGTGGAGCATGTGGACAGTACTAATTATAAAAGGACATGCTTGTACCTAAAAAATTCAGCAAGGTGAGTGAAGTCCTAAAATCTTAAAAAAATTGTTAGAATACAATCTAAATCCTATTATGATTATCCAAGATAGTTGCATCAAACAAAAGTACAGTACTAATTATAAAAGGACATGCTGTACCTAAAAAATTCAGCAAGGTAAGTGAAGTCCTACAATCTTAAATTTTTTGTTAGAATACACTCTAAATCCTATTATGATTTTCCAAGATAGTTGTATCAGGCAAAAGTAAATGTTAATTAGTTTCCACAAAGCAAGTTTAGAAAAAAGTATTTGAATACAACATCGTTTTGCTTCCTGATGGCCACCAGGTCACAGTGGATTGTTCCAAGTTCATATAGCCATATAGCATAATCAGATGCAGTTGAATTACCAATTCTCACCTTGAACCGAACTTTCTAACGTGATAAAAAACAAAAAGCGAGGTTGATGATAAATGTGTGCATGTGTAATTCACATAGACGAACATGTTAATGGTACATGGTTATAGACAAGGCGTGCCTACATCTAAATCTCGTCTTAAAGATCATTGTATGATTGTATCAGGTGAAACCAATTGTTTATTTGCTACCACAGAGCAAGTTTTAATTCTTAAGAAGAAGAAAAAAATATGGATTACACTTAAATTTTGCTTCCTTGATTAAAAAGAGACGCAGGTGATAAATTTACTTGATAAACTTGTGTGTGTGTAGTTCCGATTGCTCTATTCCTCGATAATCTTTCTTCTTCTACACCCCCACCCCCCGACCCCAACCCAGCGCGTGATACTCAAACACAAGCATGCACATTGGTGTTAATATTTGTTTCTGCATCTTGCAGATACCTTCCCGGACCAGATGACATGTTAGTTTTGGATATCGCATACATGATCTATATGAAATTTGAGGAGTTTCCAAATGCACTTCAGCTTGCTCTATTCATCGATAACATGCAGGTTTGCACTTCATAAGTACCTTTAATAAATTTTGACATCGTTCCAGATTATGTATGAAGTTATATAATTTGGGCTCCCTTTTGTTTGGTTGTGCAAACTCAGATGTATTTTGTATTAAAAAAAAATCTAAATTATTGGTTTTCACTAGAAAATGTGTATATTGATGCATTTTGGACAAAAGAAATAAAGCAATTAAATAATTTTCTTCTCACCCTCCTTTTGAATTGGTTTGACATCTCATTGTATTCCTTTGGTGTATTCCTTTGGCAGTATGTGAAACAGGTTTTTACATCTTGTAATGATCTTCTGCGGAAGAAGCAATTTTGTTACATCCTTGCTCGCCATGTAAGTTTTGAACCATATCTGTTTTATGGCTTTTATCTTCTTATTGATTTGACTTCTTTTGCCTATATAATTGTCTCTTAGAATAATGTTAATTGGTAACTTGACGAATTTAAATTCTAGTTCAGACTATATTTGGTAACTTGACCAACTGACATGCTTTCCTAAATTCCTAAAGCCAGTCTTGAATGCTGTTATATGATGTTGTGGTCAGTAATTTAGCGTCCTCTGTGGTTGGATGCTGCTGTCTCTGTATAACCTCTCGTTCGTACTGGCAGTTGGCGGGTTTTGGGCGTGTTGAATTCGGGTATATGTGTGTGTGTGTGAGAGAGAGAGAGAGAGTCAGTAATTTAGCGTGCTCTGTGGTTAGATACTGCTGTCTCTGTATAGCCTCTCGTTAGTACTGGCAGTTGGCGGGTTTTGGGCGTGTTGAATTCGGAGAGAGGCTACTAAAATAAATGGGTGACCTGAATTAAACCACTGTTTTTTGGGCCCGAATCTAGCCCGCGGTTACGAATATGAGCCCCGTGAATTGAGATCTGGACTATGGGTGGTTGTCCTTTTTTCGGGATGGATTTGCTGGCTCTACCTCTAGTCTTACTCGAGAAACTTGGATGCCAGACTATTAAGGTTACTGTAAAGAGAAAAAATTAGTATAGCCGTAGATAGAATAGAGACTATAAATAAGGTTACTGAATAGATGAACTTCTAGTAATAAAAAATACTTCATTGTAAGAAATTGTTCTAATTTCTTTGTTTGCTTACTGATTTTCTTTCATGCAGGGGATGACTTTTGAGCTTGATGAAGAGATGTGTGGAGATGACGAAGAGAGGGAGGCTTTGCAAGAAATTGTCAACAATACTAAATTGAGTGAGGGCTATCTTACACTTGCTCGTGATATAGAGGTCATGGAGCCCAAATCTCCTGAGGATATTTATAAGGTTTGACACTTCTAGATATCCGTTGATATCTATTGATATTTTTTTTTATTTCACCTCTCATGCATCTTGTTTGTCTTTCATCATGTTTGATGATGCGTGACCGTTCTAAGGTAATTGTTGCATTTTTATTCCCAAAACAACTTAAATGCGTCCGTTTTATTGGGCGCTTTAACCATTCAGCCATGGATGCTTAGCGGGGATCCTCATAATGGTGAATAACCAAATTCCAATTGAAATGAAATCTTTAGAATAAATCAATGCATACTTAAGGGTAGAGTCCAGTCGTGTCTTTTACGTTCTCACATTTTTGTGTTCTTATTATATGTTTTTAGAACTTACATATCTTAAAGTACCAAGAGTGAAGTGCGTTTAGATTATGTTGTACAATTTTGTTTTCATTTTCGACTGGTTTAGGAGTACAAGCCATCCTTAAAAGTGAATTAATGGAGTAGATATTCATAATGTCCCCCATACCTCAAAAATCAATTTTAATGCAGTAATGACAAGATATAAAAAGAATGAGCTTCCAAGTAGCAGCAAAGTTCTGCCTGTATGTAAAGAGATCATTTGGAGTGTTTTTTTTAATTTGTTGATATATTCTGCGTTAAGAGCACACAGATTATTAGTTCGTGTCATCCCTAACCGTCATGATTGGATTTTCAGGCACATTTGCTTGATGGTCGTGCAAGCGCTGGTGCAAGTGTTGATTCAGCCCGACAGAATTTGGCAGCGACATTTGTCAATGCATTCGTAAATGCCGGCTTTGGCCAGGTAAAAAAATTGTGTTTTACTTGCATAGATGGTGTGGAGCCGCGTTTGTGTAACAATAATCGTTTCTTTTGTTGCAGGACAAGTTAATGACAATCCCATCAGAGGCTTCAAGTGGGGGCTCTTCAGGAAACTGGCTTTTCAAGAATAAAGAACATGGGAAGGCCAGTGCTGCAGCAAGTCTGGTATAGAGATATTCACTGCCTCTCTGTGTCATGATTTTATATAACTGTAGAATTATAATTTGTTGTTCCCCACATTGTAGGGTATGGTCATGCTTTGGGATGTCGACTCTGGACTTGCACTAATTGATAAGTATTTCCATAGCACTGACAATCATGTCATTGCCGGCGCGTTATTAGGAGTTGGGATTGTAAACTGTGGCATCAAGAATGATTGTGATCCTGTAAGTATCAGTTTAAGATTTGTTTTTTTCTGAAAGTACATGGAAGTGGGGTGAACTGAGTAAAATGACTTATTCCTTGGCATCTCACAAATTTATTTTTAATTGTCAGGCATTGGCACTACTTGCCGAGTATATTGATAAAGAAGATTCTTCTACCAGAATTGGTGCAATTATGGGCCTGGGCCTTGCATATGCAGGTGCTCAGAATGAGCAGGTGAGGTTCCTTGCCTTGTCTTGTAATTTATTTACCCGCTGAATAATGTTATTATATACGGATGGCATGAGTTGCCTTTTCTTAACGATTTTGACCTGAGAGACTCGTCAGTGGAAGCATCCTATCTATTTATTATTTACTAATATACAAAAAAGTATAATCTTGTTTTTAGACACTGAAAGAGTTCTACAGTAATTAATAAATATATTGAGTTTGCTTATAGTTTCATCTACTTCTCGTGATATGTTTTGTTCCAGTTCAGCTGACTAATTTCAATATTTGTCAGATACGTAGTAAATTGACTCCGATCCTTGGAGATGCAAAGACACCACTTGACGTGATTGCGTTCACTGCAATCTCACTGGGCTTGGTATATGTAGGTTCCTGTAATGAAGAGGTTGCCCAGGCAATAATATTTGCATTAATGGACCGAAGTGAGGCAGAGTTGGGCGAGCCCCTCACACGACTTTTACCTCTCGGCCTTGGTCTTCTTTATCTTGGGAAGCAGGTAGTCAAAATCACAAGCTGTAGTAGTGTTTTCTATTTTTAATTATTATTTATATGTTTTCGGGGGTCCCTTTTTGCTGACTTTACAGGATAGTGTGGAGGCTACAGCTGAGGTTTCAAAGACATTCAATGAAAAAATCAGGAAATATTGTGATATGACGCTGCTATCATGTGCCTATGCTGGAACTGGGAACGTGCTGAAGGTTGCTAGTCAAATTCAGTTACCGATCCTTGAAGAATTCACTGAAAAAATACATGAAAATGCTAACCGTCTTTTTCCTGTCTCAGGTCCAACACTTTCTCGGTCAGTGTGCTCAACATCTTGAGAAGGGTGAAACGTATCAGGGGCCTGCTGTGCTTGGAATTGCTATGGTTGCAATGGCTGAAGAACTGGGTCTTGAAATGGCAATTCGCTCATTAGAGCATCTTTTACAGTACGGGGAGCAGAATATCAGAAGGACAGTTCCGCTGGCTCTTGGTCTCCTCTGCATATCAAACCCAAAGGTAATCAATCTTGAGATTGGGGAATTGAGGTTTTAGTTATTAGTTTCTGTTATATATCTTCCTTCACTATTTCTTGCTAATGATAGGTTGGTTGGGTACTTTGACCAGGTCAACATTATGGACACATTGAGTAGACTTAGTCACGACACAGATACGGAAGTAGCAATGGTATTGTGATTCCACTGCCGATTTAATTTCTTTAGGGGAAAATGTGAAAAAACACTGCAGTTTTTGCAAGAAACACCGACCTATTTTTAATGCAAAAAAAATCCTCTGAGCTATGCATTTTGTTGCAAAACCCTTTTTGACTCTTTTAGTGACATACATGGGAGTTTGCCAAAAAAAAAAAAGAGGTGCTTATTTTATTGGAGTTTTTTGCATTACAAATAGTTTAAGGGGTTGCTTGCAGAAACTCCATAGTTCCAAGTTTTTTTTCTTGCACTCCACCCATCTGTTACTGTCATTACCACTGCTGCTATCACCATCATCACTAGTTTATGGCCAAAATCCTGAATGTTTGATTAATCATATACAGGCTGCTGTCATCTCTTTGGGGTTGATAGGTGCAGGAACCAACAATGCTAGAATTGCTGGCATGCTTCGGAATCTTTCAAGCTATTACTACAAAGAAGCCAGCCTTCTATTCTGTGTGCGTAAAGCTTTCCTCAAATCTCCTTAGCTTTCCTTCGTTTTTTTGGAGTTCTCTTACGGAGTTGGGTACTTTTGCAGGTGCGAATTGCTCAAGGTCTTGTACATATGGGGAAGGGCTTGATGACTCTTTCTCCGTATCATTCTGAACGCTTTTTACTATCCCCGTAAGTGTTGTTTTGACGAGATTATTTAGACACCTAGAATTGCATAAAAAGAGAGCTTTGCATCTGTTTAAGCCGTCTTTACAATAAATGATGATTTGTTCTTAATTTATGTTGACGAGTTATTTTACATCATAACTGTCATTATATAGTATTTATCTTTAGACATCCCTTTTCTTCCCTCTGTCCAGGACGGCACTGGCTGGAATTATAACTTTGCTGCATGCATGCCTTGATATGAAAGCTATTATCTTGGGGAAATATCATTACATTCTATACTTCATTGTTTTGGCAATGCAGGTTTGTCCTTGTTTTAAACAGCTTATTATATCTCCTTGCACAATTTGTTATAATTGGTCCAGTGGAGTGGGCTATATCTTCGTGCTGATCTGTATATTTTTACCCCCTCATAATTCGCAGCCGAGAATGCTGTTGACTGTGGATGAAAATCTGAAACCTCTCCCGGTTCCAGTTCGGGTGGGCCAAGCTGTCGATGTTGTTGGTCAAGCGGGTCGACCAAAGACCATCACGGGTTTCCAGACGCACACTACTCCCGTTCTTTTGGCTGCAGGAGATAGAGCCGAACTCGCAACTGAAAAGTACTAGAATTCCCCTCTCCCCCTCGTAAAATGTTGACTCATAGCTGTGGCCTCCATGCTAATATCATTGAACTGCTTTGTGCAGGTATATTCCCCTCTCGCCTATTCTCGAAGGCTTTGTCATCTTGAAAGAGAATCCAGACTACAGAGAAGAAAACTAGCTACGATAAAAGGGCGTGTGAGTTTTTTGTGCTCCCAAATCCAACCTCAACCTGGTGCAGACCCGAATACTTGATATTTTACTGGAAATCTAATTTTATTTAGGATGAAGGATCCATAATCTGATAGAGATGAAGGATAGCCGTTTTTTTAATGTAAACCTAATTTTATGCTTAAAAGCATTTATGTTTGTATTTTAATCTGGGAGTGTGAATTTGTTAAAGGTGACGGTGCCACTTTTTAACAGGAGGAATTATATTATGCCATTTTTGAGTTCGTAAAATTTGATATGACTATTGTTTTCATATTTTTTGGTGGTAGTAAGAAAAACTGTATTGAGTAGTTTTAGTAGTAACCCGTGCGATGCACGGGCTAGTGTAACACATTGTGTAATTGAATAAATATTAGTCATGTACCCAATACATCAATATAAATGCACAAAATTAATGTGTACGGAAATTTATCTGCAAAAAACACTAGGATACTTGATTAAATTACAAAAAATAAATGAGAAAATATGTAGTCAAATTGTGAAATAGTTCTAAATTTTGAATTTTTTATATGCGATTTTTTTAGAAGTAAATTTTTCAATCAAACATGACGTACATGATAATAAATTCACATTCACAATAGAATAATAACAATAAAAGCTCCTGATTTTTTCGGTTTTCATTTGAGGAAGGCCTTGCCTTCTTAGAGAGAGAGAACCATCATAGATTTGCTCGTCCTTAGGGCTATGATAAAGCTAGGGTTTGTCATGAGGTCTAGACTAAAAAAATCAATATTATACGCAAATTATTTAGAATAAAACATCAAGAAATTTTCCCATCAACCATGTATGTTCAGGATAAATAATTGTTGGAGTTTGTTTCACTTAATCCCTCCAAGGACAATCGATGTTCCATTGATATATTATGAAAAGCAATTGTCTATTTTTTTTTTTGAAGTCGTCAATTGTTTATTTAGTATAGTTATCGTATGTTTAACAAATTTCCAAGTTAGCTCTCATGACCCATTAATAGTTACCAATATGTATTTTATGATTATTAAAAATATGGGGTAATTATATCTAGGTCCCATTTATCGGGTAAACAAGCTTATAAGTTCTATTGACTTTTTAATAATCCCATAGGTCCTATTCCAACTTTTTAGGAATTTTTTTCACATTTTTACCCTTTTAAAACCAACCATCCGTAACTTCCTTGAGGAAGTTACATAAGTGGTTGGACTTTTTTTTTTAATCTTTAAATGATCATAACTTTTGATTCACAAATCCGTTTTTCGCAAAATTACTATTTTTGAAATCTGCTCGACGAGATCTATCAAACAAGATCCATGAAGACTATAAAATTCCAAAGAATTTTTTTTACACAAACAGTAAACTTTACTGTATGCACTAGAATATGAAATAGTTTTATATATGTGACATTTCACAAACAGACAGTAACATTTACTGTGGTAATACTACACAGTATATATATATATATATATATATATATATATATATATATATATATATATATATATACACATCCGGTGGATCAAAACCCTCTTTTTTCAAAAATACCTTATATTTAAAGGTTCGTCCTAACGGCATCCAATCCTTACCACCATTGTTGGAGCTTCGACGACCTTCGTCAGAGCTCCGATTTGGGGTGGGTAAGGGTGGCATACGGTGCCGCTGGCGCGGACCTTTGCAAATAAGAGACTTTTGAATAAATGGGCTTTGGATCCACCGGAGTATCATTGGGTGCCGCTGGCGCGGACCTTTGAAAACAAGATTGGATAAATGGGATCGGGATCATTTGGAGCGCCAATTTGGGGTGAATAGGGGTGGCACAAAACTTTAAAAATAGGAGCATATTGGATATATATATATAATTTGTAAAAATGTCATAGATATTAAACTTTATTGTATACACCAGAAAATGAAATAGTTTTATATCTGTGACATTTTCACAAACAATAACATTTACTGTGATAATATATTTATGAAATAGTTTTATATATATAACATTTTCACAAACAATAACATTTACAGAGTTAATATTACATAATATATATATATATATATATATAGAGAGAGAGAGAGAGACACACACACACACACACACACACACACGGTAGATCCAAACAACTATTTTTTTTTCAAAATTACCATATTTTTAAATGTTTACGCTAGCGACATTCAATCCCCACTACTACCCAGTAAATGTTTACGTATATATATACACTGTGTTATAACACAGTAAATGTTAACGTTTGTAAAAATGTTATAGATATAAACCTAACCCACTGTCACCCCTACTCACCCCAAATCGGAGTGCCAGTGGATCCAAACTCCATTTATCTAATATTCTTTTAATTTCAGAGGTCCGCGCCAGCGGCACCCTATGCCACTACTACCCACCTAAATCATAGCTCTGATGACAGTCGTTGAAGCTTCGACAATTGGGATGGGTAGTGGTGGGGATTGAATGTCGCTAGCGTAAACCTTTAAAAATATGGTAATTTAAAAAAAAAAGAGGTTTGGATCTACCGTGTATATATATATATATATATATATATATATATTAACTCAGCAAATATTACTGTTTGTGAAAATGTTATATATATTGTGTAATATTAACTCAGTAAATGTTACTGTTTGTGAAAATGTTATATATATAAAACTATTTCATAAATATATTATCACAGTAAATGTTATTGTTTGTGAAAATGTGAGAAATATAAAACTATTTCATTTTATGGTGTATACAATAAAGTTTAATATCTATGACATTTTTACAAACTATATATATATATATATATCCAATATGCTCCTATTTTTAAAGTTTTGTGTCACCCCTATTCACCCCAAATTGGCGCTCCAGATGATCCCGATCCCATTTATCCAATCTTATTTTCAAAGGCCCCCCATGATACTTCGATGGATCCAAAGCCCATTTATTCAAAAGTCTCTTATTTTCAAAGGTCCGCGCCAGCGGCACCACATGCCACCCTTACCCACCCCAAATCGGAGCTCTGACGAAGGTCGTTGAAGCTCCAATAATGGTGGTAAGGATTGGATACCGGTAGCGCGAACCTTCAAATATAAGGTAATTTTGAAAAAAAAGGGTTTGGATCCACCGTATATATATATATATATACAAACAGTAAATTGTGTAGTATTAGCACAGTAAATGTTACTGTCTGTTTGTGAAAATGTCAAATATATAAAACTATTTCATATTCTAGTGCATACAGTAAAGTTTACTGTTTGTGTAAATTTTTTTTTTTGGAATTTTATAGCCTTCATGGATCTTGTTTGATAGATCTCGTCGAGTAGATTTCAAAAATAGTAATTTTGTGAAAAACGGATTTGTGAATCAAAAGTTATGATCATTTGAAGATTAAAAAAAAAAGTTCAACCACTTATGTAACTTCCTCAAGGAAGTTACGGATTGTTGGTTTTAAAAGGGTAAAATTGGAAAAAAAGTTCCAAAAAATTAGGAATAGGACTTATATGTAAGAGAAAAACATGATGGGACTAGAATGTATATAAGAACGTCTAATAGGATCTAAACGTAAATGCCCCCAAAAAATATTTCTCATTCTTTTTCATAAGCTAATTTTTTTTCGCTCTACTCATATAAGTTAAAACCGGATATATATCTACACACTCAAAATCCAAGAGACCTCCACACAAAACTCTTATCAAGACGATTAAAAACTCCTGTATTACATTAGTTTTCAGTGAGAAAACCATCTTCCAATAAAAGAAGAATGTGTGGTTTAAGAAGGGCATGACCATATTATCAACCAAAAGTTTATTATCCAACTAAAATACTACTATAAATATGAAGTATTTTTTACAACAGAAAATCTACAAAGTATTGGTTTATCATAGTAGCGTGATCCAACGAAAATGGTAATAAAGAAAATAATTAAGACTACATGTACCAAACTATCTCTTGGGTAATAGTATGAAAAAACAAAACAACATCCTTTAGAGTTAAAAATGCAACGTAAAATGAGGGCATGTTATGATAAGAATGATAACTTATTGTATCTCTTCTAAAACCCAGTTTCGCATGCATGTTGGTTCAAATCACGATCGTCACTTCAATCCAAAAGCGCCCCTCTTGTATCTACATAATTTTAATGCACCTAACCATTAGTACTTCAATCCAAATGCGCCCCTTACATCAGAAAAAAAGGACATGATATTTGCATGACGGTATACGTCCAATAGAGAAAACAAAAGTGATGGGAATCCAATTTTATTTTTCTTTTATTTCAGTTCTTTCCTTTTATTTTTGTTATTTTATTTCTTTTAATTGATCTCTAAGCATGTTTGGGACTAATTAGGTATATTTATATAAATACATGCCCCTTTTAGTCATTTAGGTAATTACTTGGTTAACAAGTAATTCTCCCCATATAAATACTCTATGTACTCCTCATTTGAGGACATTCCTCCATTTCTGAATATAAGACATTCTTAGTTTCTCTATCTAGAGTTGATGTTTGTTTTGTATTGGGCTTTTGACGTGTAGTTTACGTGAAATTGGTATCAAAGCGGGTGTTGCTACAACATTAGTATGTTGGTGTATAATTGTGTAGATTATCAACAAATCATACACTACATTATCAATGGCTCCGAAGAAATCCAAACAACAATAAGAGGAGATTCAAGAATTGAAGGAAAACAATAAAGAATTAAGCGAAAGCATTCAAGAATTAAAGCAGCAACAAAAACAACAATTTGATGCCCTCCTACAACTCTTCTCCAAAATTCAACCGCCCACCACGAATGAGCCACTGGAATCCACGCCACATAGGCCCGAAAAGGAGGTCACCACCGAAGAAGCACCCGAAGCCGCTGGGCAACCAGGCGTGATCGGAAGCCCGAGACCGCTTGGGTCACGCCCTGAACCCGCCGTCATTGGTTAAGCAAGACCACTCGGAACAATCGGTCGCCCCTCCTCAGTCGGTAATGACTTCGACCCCGGTGAAATGGAAGAACAATCCGGTCAATGACGGGGGCGGTCTGATCCCGACAACCCCCTCGTTTTTTTTGCCCAAGCAGCCCTTCAGAAAATACCAACCCCCTCGGAAAAATTCAAGAAGTCGCCTCAGTTAGAACAATCAAGTTCCTCGGTTGACCTGATAGTTACGAGCACCCCTACCCCCCTTTTGACCTCGGGCTCCGCAAAAAAATGGTAAATCCTGACCCCTCGGCTTTTCCGGCCACACCGGGCCCCTCGAAAAAACTCAGTTACCCGAACCCTTCAGAAATTCCCGTATTCCCAACCTATCCGCTTATTTCGGCATACCTGAATCCCTTGCCACTTTTTAATATCCCGCCCCATCGGAGAATCTCGGCTAACGCGCTGGAACCTTCGACCCTCCCGGACAAACCCTTTATTTCAACCTACCCGAAAATCTCAATATTTTCGGCCCACCCGCCTTTCTCCAAAACCCCGACCTCCTCGGACAACCTCATAACTCCGGCGGATATTTTGACATTTCAGGCTCCCGACCCCTAGACCCACGCGTATTCCACCACCTCTTCCTCCATCCTCACATCATACACCTTCCCACTATGATCTCTCCTTACTTCATTCTGACACCTCTTCATCCTCTAACGCCGGGGACACCTACCGCAGTGTTTTGGAATGGATACCTCCTCCCCTACCCGACGTTCATCGCCTCGCACCATCATGGGAACGCTAGTGCTTTTATTGTGGTGAGCATGGCCATTTGATTGACACGTGCCCACATTATTGCAATACCCCGTAATTTTGAGGATTTAGTATTTAATTATTTTTGGGAGATATAAAAATATTTAAATTGGAGAAACTTAAATTTATGATTTGGAGAATTTATTTGAGTGAGAAGAATTATTTATATTTGTCGACTTTAAGTTAAATTGTTCGAAATTTCGTGTGTCGCATTTTGAGGTCAAAATTTAAGAATGTTAAAGTATTTCGGATGACAATGCTGAGTGCGCGGTTGTGTCTGGATGGGTCGAGACAGTCGAAAAAGAGTACCCGGGGGTAGTAATCGAGTCTCAGGTAATTTTTGGGCATAATCGCGCTCACACGGGGTGATTTAGGCCATTTAAATTAGGCCTATGTGGTCAAAAATGGGATTAGGAGTTTTAAACCTAATTGAGGGAGTGTTAAACGACAGTTAACACAATTCTAAACCTAGGGTTTGAGAGAGAAACAGTGGAAGCAAATCAAGAACAAATTGGGAGCCTTTTGGGAGGCAAATCGAGGGACGAATTGGGTGTTCGTCATCAAATCATTCTCTACACCAACGGATCCGACTCTACGAACAATTCCAGTCAAGTGGTTAACTGTTGTGATTCTTAAATTGATGATAATCAATTCATATTATGGGAGGTGTAAACCGAAATTCGTTTGGGTGGGTTATTGCATGAAATTGGGTTTTTACGAAATTGAACATGTTGTGTGATTTAATGGGTCAATTGATGAGATAGAAGCATTCAGTATTTGGTTGGTATTGGGACTACAACATAAAACATGTATTAGAGATAAATTTATGGGGATTATAGAATCAGATTTTCGAATTTTAATTGGGATTGTACCGTAGAAATTCGTTTTCTTGAGTAGGTGATAACTCGTGAAATTTATGATACTAAAAGGTTTAGATTATGATCGTAGTTCATAATAGATGTATAAAAATGATAAATATGATGGATTGAGGTTGAGAGTTGAGAAAAGAAAGCCTGGATGGTCGTTAATGGCTGAAAATAAGGGCGGAGAAGAAACAGACCTGTTCGATCGATCGATGGTCCCAAAATTCTGGCAGGTTCGCCAGTTTATATATATAAGGAAATTAATTTAAGATTTCCCCCTACTTCTTATTTAGTGATAAATACATATGTAGCACATATTCCTTAGCAATTATATGGGGATATAATGGGGTGTAGGAGGGTGATAATTGTATGTCACGAGATGAATAAATTTCGGGAAATAATTCGTAAATATTGATTTTGGACCGAGAGAAAATATTCGGGTATTGTAGTTGAGTGGCACTACATTATTAAAATAATGGAGGTGTAATCAATTAATTACGGGGCGAATATAAAATCGGGTACTAGTGATGGTACGAGCCAAGTGAGCCAGTGCGGGCATATTGGTTGAGCGACACCAAATATTAAATTAATTGATGTGTTAATTAATTAAATTAGAGTCGGATCGTAGACTCGGGAAGGTAATGAAATTAGTTAAGGAGTGAATTAATTAAATTAGAGTCGGACTATAGACTCAGGAATATACAGGCTAGTGTTACGAATTTTAGTACATGGTAAAGTCGGAATTTATATTATATATATACGATGTGGTGATAGTATATATATATATATATATATATATATATATATATATATATATATATATATATATATATATATATATGTGTGTGTGTGTGTGTGTGTGTGTGTGTGTACTTTGTATGTGCTATTAAATATCAAGGACTAGATATTTATTTAATTTATTTACTCTAGTGCTATCAAGGGAGGTTGTGCGATGTGGGTGAATTCCCTAGCTTGAGGAGTAGGGTGAGTATATCCCCAGGTCATAGCGTCCGGTATATAGGTGAGGGGTTTATCTCACTTTCATGGAAGGAATATGACCGCCTCCACCATGTTTATATTTTGGGCCAGGTTGGTGAGTGATTTCCGACTTGGGTAGATAGGTTATGTGAGCACACATAGTGAGATAGCACTTTAGAAGAAATCATCTGGCGAGGGTATACTCGGAGGGATGGATATACATATGATATATGTGTGGATGCATATGATGTTCTTAGTAAAGGTAAGTATATAATGGTAAATATTATATACGGGTAATAATACAGGGTGTGAAGTATTTGCTTTATATAACTTGTGTCACGGTTATATGATACTATTTAAAAAGGAATTAATTAAGTTAATTGGTGAGATAACTTATAAACCATTAATAATAATACTCGGTTTAGAGTAGAAAGGTAAGGGAGGATTACAAGGACTAGTTGGACGGGGTAGTACAACTAGGTGGGGGTTAAGGTAATCGTTAGGTGTGCACATTAGTGGAGGGGTGAGTATGTCCTCAAGAGAGTGCGACACTAACTTAAATATGAAGTGCATTCATGCATTTTTAATTACTGCAATTAATTCACTTGCTAAATATTTTCAAAATGTTTTGGGTTCTAACCCTTGCTATAAAATTATTTTCAAAACCTTTTAGGTGTTCAGCCACAAGGACGCCAGGATTGACATTCTATTCCAAGAACACGGAGCTGCGACACATGTGGATGGTAGCAGGAGTTTGGATTAGACGCATCGTTCATTCTTTCCTAGAGTAGGTGTCATAACCCCGACCCAAATTAGTAGCTGAGAACGAGTGTCTTTACATGCCACTAAGGCAACATATATTTTGACTTAATTGTTTCCTAAAGTGCAACGGAAATACAATCACATGGTTATGAATCGTAAAATAATGAAAGTAAAGGAATTACGTCATCAGAGCTTTATGAAGGAAACTTTATTTGTATTAAAAGTAAAGATGAATTACAACTTTAAGACAAAATTTAAAAACTTATTACAATGGTGCCAGACATGCTCTAAATGATAAAACAAACATAATAACAAAAAGAGCTCTAAAAGCTTAATCTTCAACACAGTCCTTTTTCGTTCCCTCCGCGAACCTACTTATTTCCTGAAAAATGGTTATTTATACAACATCAACTAAAAGACAAATGAGATTTAATCTCCAGACATTCCATGGTTTTTCAGAAATTTGATACCTATTCAATTTACAACAGAAGGCATATATATATATGGACAAGAATTGGCAATAAAATGTATAAGGTAAATTGACAGTATATATTTTCATAATAAAGAGTTCAGAACAGAACAAATAAAATAATTGAGCAATATGTCAATTATTCAATTTTATTTTTATGGCCATGTAAGCTCTAATACCCAGATAAACATATAGTGCTACCAAATATTTCCACCCGACAACAACACAGACAAAAAATCATGATATCTGAAACAACGCCTTATTTAGGGCACACCAGCGATAAACCAGCTAGGAAGGTACCACCCAAATATTTCCACCCGGTAGTCAAGGTCAACATAGTAAGAGTTTTCATAGGCCGAATAAATAATTTCAGAATTCAAAACAGATGTATATGTCGAGAGATATACACATATAACAAATGACGGAATCATCGGTATCAGATGTATTTGGGAAAAAAATTATTTCACAAAATATGTGTAGTTTGCATAATATCATATAATCAAACTACACAAGGAATGTCAGAGTACTCACCTAAAATAGAAGTACGAAGTTACAGATATATCGGGTCTTGGATCATTAAGACGAAACTTCTTCTTAAACTTTCTTACACTTTCTCTCACTATTTCTTTTTGAACTTTTGGAGTAATTTCGTATAAGAACTGATCCTAAGGCCTTATATATAGTTTTCCAAAGTTATTAGGGTGTTGACACGTCTCCCAATGACTAAGTGTCCATTTTGGTGAGTCAACGTTTGGCGTATCGCGTAACGGGACTATCTTGCAGTCTTTATTTCCCCCGATGCCGACACGTGTTTTAGCATTATTTAACTGAATAAAATGTGTTTTATCCTTATTTATATGGATGACACATGTAAGGTGTGGTGACAAGAATACAACACGAGGTGTCAAGCATGAGGTGTCAAGTGATTAAGGGTATAAGGGTCATTTTACACATGAAGGGTATTTTAGTAATTTTACACCATACATTTTCAATATTTCTTAAAGGTCCTTGAAAATATATTATTTACATAATGGTCCTTTATATATTTTCATTTTAGTCCTTGAAACTTTCATTATTTTAAAATCAAGTCCCTAAAGTTTCTTAAAATTTCATTTTCTACCCCAAAACTTATCATTTTGCTTAGGATATGCTATAAGCCTTTGATTTAATCCATTTTGATGAAGAAGGAGGTTATTTCAAAGTGTTTAACTCGGCCAAACTAGCCTCCCCTTCAACCAATCAAAATATTACACATGGTGTGGTAATAGGACAAAATACAACTTAAAGGATGGACATATTTGCCCTTATTTCGTAATTTCGGCATAACTTCTTGCTCGGACCTCTGTTTAACCCACCGTTTGTAGTGTTACAAACCTAATTTATATATCTACAACTTTATTGTTTTTACCTCAAGTCAATTGTTATATTATAATAGTCAAAACAAGTTTCTAATATGAACATTCCTACCGAAAACTTTAAAATTTTATGTTTGTAACTAATTTGATATTTCATGATTTATGAAGGGAGGATTAGACTAAAAATAATAAATTAACATTATCCATAATAACACATTGTACATATCTCATATGTACTAATAAAATATTTAAAACAAACTATATATGAACATATAAAACTAGGGTCATTACATTCTACCCTCCTTATAAAAAGTTTGGTCCCCAAACTTGACTTACATTAATTTGCAAACAAGTAGGGATATTTATCCTTTATTTCATCTTCCCGCACCCATGTTGATTCTTCAATGGAATGATTACGCCATAATACTTTGACCAACAGAATTACCTTGGTTCGTAATATTTGATCTTTATGGTCCAAAATTTCTATCGGATGCTCAATGTATGACAAATCTTCTCTAACTTGAAGAGGTTCGGGACTTAGGATATGCGTTGGATCTGGGATGTATTTCTTCATCATTGACACGTGGAACACATTATGTACACTAGAGAGTTCAGGGGGTAAGGCTATTTTATACGCAACAGCTCCTATCCTTTCAAGGATTTCAAAAGGTCCTATGTATCTTGGACTCAATTTCCCTTTCTTTCCAAATTGGATTACTCCCTTTGATGGTGATACTCGCAAGAACACATGATCTCCTCTTTGGAATTCTAGTTGGCGGTGTCGATTGTCAACGTAACTCTTTTGACGGCTTTTAGCGATTCGAAGTCGATCTTGTGTCAATTTTACCTTCTCTGTTGTGATCTGGATCAATTCTGGTCCCAATAATTTTCTTTCTCCAACTTCGACCCAACATGTAGGGGAACGACACCTTCTACCATAGAGTGCCTCATACGGAGCCATTTGAATACTTGCTTGATAACTATTATTATATGCAAATTCCATTAACGGTAAATGATCATCCCAATTCCGTTTCAGATCAAGTACACATGCCCTAAGAATATCCTCTAAGGTCTGAATAGTTCTCTCAGATTTTCCATCTATTTAAGGATGAAAAGTGGTGATAAAATTGAATTGTGTTCCCATGACTGCTGGTAGGCTTTTCCAAAAGCGAGACATAAATCTAGGGTCACGATCAGAAATAATTAAAACTGGGGTTCCATAAAGCCTAATAATTTCTCGCACGTACAACTTAGATAACTTTTCTAAAGAATGGGTAATCTTAATGGCAAGAAAATGAGAAGATTTAGTTAACCCATCAATAATTACCCAAATAGAATCATTACCATTTGAACTCTTTGGTAAACCTGTCACAAAATCTATAGTAATATGTTCCCATTTCCACTCAGGGATAGGTAGGGGTTGTAGTAATCCTGATGGTTTCTGATGTTCAGCTTTTACTTGTTGACAAATCAAACACTAAGATACAAATTCGGATATCTCCCTTTTCATGTTATTCCACCAAAATACTTCTCGAAGATCCCTATACATTTTTGTACATCCGGGATGAAATATAAATCTCGAGTAATGACTTTCCTCCAAAATTTTCCTCTTTAGTTGGGCATCAGCTGGCACACACACTATATTTTCAAATCTCAATATATCATCTCGTATCACAAATTCAATCCTCTTCCCTTCAATAACTTCTTCTCTAATCTTCTTCAATTGTGGGTCATTTACTTGTGCAATTTTGATCATTTCCATCAACATGGGTTGTACTTGTAAGTTAACGATTACTCCTCCTTTGCTATAAATACGTACATCTATTTCCATTCTTATTAAATCTTTCAATAGAGCTTTCTGGCTTGTAATAAGACATGCTAAATTTGGTGTAGACTTCCTACTTAAAGCATCAGCTACTATATTAGCTTTCCCCGGGTGATAATGAATATTCAAATCATAATCCTTCATTAATTATAACCACATCCTTTGTCTCATGTTCAATTATTTTTGGGTAAAAATATATTTCAAACTCTTATGATCGGTATAAATCTCACAAGTCTCACCATACAAATAATGTCTCCAAATCTTAAGAGCAAAAATTACAGCTACTAATTCTAGGTCATGGGTTGGATAATTTTTCTCATGTGGTTTTAACTGTCTCGAGGCATAAGCTACTACTTTTCCATTTTGTATTAGTACACATCCC
Source organism: Sambucus nigra (assembly GCA_949130495.1). Taxonomy (NCBI): domain Eukaryota; kingdom Viridiplantae; phylum Streptophyta; class Magnoliopsida; order Dipsacales; family Adoxaceae; genus Sambucus; species Sambucus nigra. The sequence goes on along the minus strand of OX422214.1, from coordinate 191,715,639 downwards.
AAACCATTTTTAGAAGCATCACTATAAATCACAAATCCCCCTGTCCCGGAAGGAATAGTCAAAATTGGGGGGGGGGGGGGGGTTACTAATCGATTCTTAAGTTCTTGAAAACTATTCTCAACTTCCTCAGACCATTCATATTTCACCTTCTTTTCGGTTAACCTAGATAGAGGTTTGGCAATACTAGAAAATCCTTCAACAAATCTTCGATAATAACTTGCTAATCCAAGAAAACTACGAATCTCCATCACATTAGTTGGTCTAGGCCAATCCAGTATAGCTTTGATCTTTTGAGGGTCAACCGACACTCCCTCCTTAGAAATGACATGTCCTAAAGAAGAGACGCTAGGCAACCAAAATTCACACTTCTTTAATTTCGCATATAATTTCTCCTTCCTAAGGATTTTTAACACTGTCTCTAAATGCTTTTCATGTTCTTTAATACTTTTGGAATAAATAAGGATGTCATCAATGAAAACAACCCCACACTGATCCAAATACTTCCTAAACACCCTATTCATCATATCCATAAAGGCGGTTGGTGCGTTAGTTAGTCCAAATGGCATCACAAGAAATTCATAGTGACCATATCTAGTACGAAAAGCTGATTTTGAAATATCATCTTCCTTAATCTTCAATTGGTGATAGCTTGACCTAAGGTCAATCTTTGAAAATACTTGTGCACCTTGCAGTTGGTCAAATAAATCATCTATACTGGGTAAAGGGTATTTATTCTTAATGGTCACCTTATTTAGTTCACGATAATCTATACATAACCTCATCGTCCCATCCTTCTTTTTAACAAATAACACCGGAGCACCCTAAGGAGATACACTTGGTCTAATAAAACCCTTGTCTAACAAATCTTGTAATTGAACTTTTAACTCCCTTAGTTCTAAAGGTGCCATGCGATAAGGTGGTTTCGAGATAGGTATAGTTCCAGGAATAAGGTCAATCTTAAACTCTATTTCTCTACTAGGAGGAAGACTGGGTAAATCATCAGGAAAAACATCTAGAAAATGTTTAGCTATAGGAATATCTTCTAAAATAGGCTCTTTTGTTTGCAAATCAATAACACTCGCAAGGAATCCTTGACATCCTTTCTTAAGAAAACTACAAGCTTGCATTGGAGAGATAATACGAATGGGAGATAGGATGCATATTCCTTTAAAACTAAATTCTGGTTGTTTAGGTATTTAGAAAGTAACTCTCTTCTCAAAATAATCTACCTTATCATGATACGATGCTAACCAATCCATCCCCAAAATGACTTCAAAGTCTTTTATGTCTAAAACTATCAAATCTGTGAATAGTTTATGACTACTAACATTTATAGGGCAAGACTTATATACTAAGGTTCCCATCAATAACTCACCCAAAGGAGTAGAAACGTGCATGCTATGATTCAAGGGTTCGGGCCTATTAGGAAAACAATTAACAAAACACACATAAACAAATGAATGGGTAGAACCAGGATCTATTAAAACTTGAAAAGGTTATGCACATATAGAAAGTGTACCTGACACTACTGCATCAGAAGCTTGGGTATCAAAAAGTGCAAAAACTCTACCTTGTCTGCCATGGTCCTTCTTTTCCCGCATCCTTGTAACAAGGTCGTCCTCCATGCATCTTCCCACATTGCTGACATATCGTGTTATTATACTGTTTGTCATCCCTATCTCCCCCAACATTGGATGTGTTCCTAATATTATTTCTATTATTTGTGTTCTTCCATATTTGTTCCCCGAACTTCCTCTTACCATCTCTAATTCTATTGTACTCCTCGCCATCCCTGTCAGCTATCGTAGCCCTAGCCACGACGTCACTATATGATGTCAACTTCAGGATGAAAATTCGACTACGAATAATCAACCTTAACCCACATTCAAACTTTTTGGATTTTAAAACATCAGTTATCACAACATAAGGTGAAAAATGGGATAACTCGGTAAACTTGGCCTCGTATTGACTAACCGTCATATTCCCTTGTACTAGACTCATGAACTCAGCTGCCATTTCGTCCTTCACCGTTTCAGGGAAATATTTCTCATAAAAGATCACCAAGGAGTCCTTCCAACCTATACAAGTATTCCTCTCCTCGTGTATTCTCTTAGTCATTCTCCACTAATGTTCGACTTCACCTTCTAACATAAATGTTGCAAATGAAACCCTTTGTTCATCGGTACATTTAAGAACATCGAGCATCTTTTCTATCTGCATCACCCAACTTTCTGCATCAGTGGGGTTAGGAGTACCTTTAAAAGAAGGTGGGTTCAACTTCTTGAAATGCTTAATGGTACATCTAGTTAGTTCCAGATACCTTAGTGCTCCATTATTCACCTAATGCTCCATAATCTTCGCTAGACTCTCAATCGCCTTGTATATACCTTCCAGTCCTCCCATACTTGAACCACTTGTTCTCGCAGTTGATCTTGGCCTGGTCATTTTTTATAGTCATGGCCAAACATAAGACGTATTAGACTAACTCAAGATTGCAAATTATAAGAACAATTATATATAAACAATTATATGTAGATTGTAAGGCATATGAAGGGTTATCACATAAGTCGGATATTTAATCCTATATCCTATGTAAGGAGACTTAAAATCGATAACATTCGAAACTTATGTTCAGTAGTCTACGGGTTCATAACATATGCGCTGATACCATCTCTGTCACGATCCCGGCCCAAATTAGTAGTAGGGAACGAGTGTCTTGACATGCCACTAAGGCAACATATATTCTGACTTAATTGTTTCCTTAAATAAGTGCAACGGAAATACAATCACATGGTTATGATTTGTAAAATACTGAAAGTAAAGGAATTACGTCATCAGAGCTTTCTGAAGGAAACTTCATTTGTATTAAAAGTAAAGGTGAATTACAACTTTAAGATAAAATTTAAAAACTTATTACAAGGAAGCCAGACATGCTCTAAATGATAAAACAAACATAATAACAAAAAGAGCTCTAAAAGCTTAATCTTCAACACAGTCCTTTTTCGTTCCCTCCGCGAACCTACTTTTTTCCTGAAAAATGGTTATTTGTACAACAATAAAAAAAAATCCGAATGAAATTTAATCTCCAGACATTCCATGGTTTTTCAGAAATTTGATACCTATTCAATTTACAACAGAAGCTATATACATATATGGACAGGATTTGGCAGTAAAATATATAAGGTAAATTGACAGTATATATTTTCAGAATAAACAGTTCAGAACAGAACATATAAAACAATTGAGCAATATGTCAATTATTCAATTTTATTTTGATGTCTATGTACGCTCTAATACCCAGATAAACAGATAGTGTTACCAAATGTTTCCACCTGGCAACAACATAGACATAAAATCATGATATCTGAAACAACTAGGGGTGTCAATTATTTCCGAACTTCCGAATTTTCCGTTTTCCGACCCGAATTTTTCCGATTATGGCACCATTTAAAATCGCCGATTTCCAAATTTTCCGATTCCGAATTTTCCAAAAAAAATTGGAATGGAATTGGAAATCATATATGAATTCCGAATTTCCGAATTTCCGATCCGAATTTTCCAATATCATGCCGATCCGATTTATCCAAAATATATTCCGAAATTTCCGAGTAGACGTTGGCTATAGCATCGAATTAGTGTAGTGCGAGTAGACGTTGGCTATAGCATCGAATTATTTGTCCCCCGAGCAAATAGTGTAGTGCATTGTGTTATAAAACTAGTTGTTAAATTTGATGCTAGTAGACGTTGGAGAATGACAATTGAATGTTAAATTTGATGTATAAGACTACTTAACTATCCATTTTTATGTATAACTACAAAAATGTTCGTTCCAATAGTTGTTAACTTTAATTTCTTCCATTTCTTTGGTTATTACTTCCATTATGGTTGTCCATTCTTATTTATAACACTAATGTGGAGTGTTTTATTTTTATTTTAAAAACATTGTTCTCAAAAATTATATTTCCGATATTTTCCGAAAATATTATAACTGATAATTCCGAGTATTCCGAGATTTTTCCGAATAAAAAAATTTCCGAAATTTCCGAAATTTCCGAAGATTCCGATTCAGCCGAATAGGAAAAAAAATGGTTTTCCGATTTTTATTTTTTCCGAATTGGAAAGGATTTTAAAATTCCGAAAGTTTTGGAATTTTTTCCGAACACCCCTATTCCGATCCGATCCATCCGAAACACACCCCTAGAAACAACGCCTTATTTAGGGCACACCAGCGATAAACCAGCTGGGAAGGTACCACCCAAATATTTCCACCCGGTAGTCAAGGTCAACATAGTAAGAGAGTTTCCATAGGCCGAATCAATAATTTCAGAATTCAAATCAGATGTATATATCGAGAGATGTACACATATAACAAATGATGGAATCATCGGTATCAGATGTATTTAGGAAAAAGATTATTTCACAAAATATAAGTAGTTTGCATAATATCATATAATCAAAATACAAAAGGAATGTCAGAGTACTAACCTAAAATAGAAGTATGGAGTTACATATATATCGGGTCTTGGATCACTAAGACGAAACTTTTTCTTAAACTTCCTTACAGTTTCTCTCACTATTTCTTTTTTAACTTTTGGAGTAATTTCGTATAAGAAGTGATCCTAAGGCCTTATTTATAGTTTCCCAAAGTTATTAGGGTGTTGACATGTGTCCCAATGACTAAGCATCCATTTGGTGAGTCGACGTTTGATGTGTCGCGTAACGAGACTATCTTGCAGTCTTTATTTCACCCGATGCCGACACGTGTTTTAGCCTTATTTAACTGAATGACATGTGTTTTATCCTTATTTATATGGATGACATGTGTAAGGTGTGGTGGCAAGAATACAACACGAGGTGTCAAGCATGAGGTTTCTAGTGATTAAGGGAATAAGGGAATAAGGGTCATTTTACACATGAAGGGTATTTTAGTAATTTTACACCATACATTTTCAATATTTCTTAGAGGTCATTGAAAATATTTTATTTACATAATGATCCTTTATATATTTTCATTTTAGTCCCTGATACTTTCATTGTTTTAAAATCAAGTCCCTAAAGTTTCTTAAAATTTTATTTTTCTACCCCAAAACTTATCATTTAGCTTAGGATATGCTATAAGACTTTGATTTAATCCATTTTGATGAAGAATGAGGTTATTTTAAAGTGTTTAAGTCGTCCAAACCAGCCTCCCCTTCAACCAATCAAAATATTACACATGGTGTGGTAATAGGACAAAATACAACTTAAAGGATGGACAGATTTACCCTTATTTCGTAATTTCGACATAACTTCTTGCTCGGACCTCTGTTTAATGCACCGTTTGTAATGTTACAAACCTAATTTATATATCTACAACTTTATTATTTTTAACTCAAGTCAATTGTTATATTAAAATTGTCAAACAAGTTTCTAATCTGAACATTCCTACTGAAAACTTTACAATTTTATGTTTGTAACTAATTTGATATTTCAAGATTTATGAAGGGAGGATTAGACTAAAAATAATAAATTAACATTATCCATAATAACACATTTTCCATATCTCATATGTAATAATAAAATATTTTAAACAAACTATATATAAACATATAAAACTGGGGTCATTACAGTAGGAATCATTTATCAGTTTCAGTTTTACTTAGGGCTTATCGCCCAGACTTTTCAGTACAGTTTTCAGATTTATTTATTCCAGTGTTGAATGTTTTGTATTGGACTATTTACTTTGGTGGCCGATGGTTTATTCGTCATATAGTTTAATTATTTATTCAGGTAATTTAATTCAGTCGTTGTGTATGGCTCATATTATGTTTCGCATGTTATTGTTCTGTTTAATTAAAAAGATAAAAATTTGGCACCGGCTTTTTGGAATACTTGGTGGTTAGTAAGTTTTAAAAAGTTTTTAAACAGTGATGCTGAGAATGAACGAACTGGGATTTCTGTTTTAATTTGGTATTGGATTGATCACCCGGTATTTTATCAGGCGGGGTGTCACAGATGTTATCAGAGCATCAGGTTCTAGCGTCCTTAGGATTTGTGCGACTTTTCACATTTCAGATTAGCTTCCTTTGATGTAGAGCCCTATCATAAGATTGTTGTATTCTTATACGTATGCGCATTTACGTTCTTTTTCCAATTACTCTTTATTTGATGGTGAACTCATATGATTCGGTTCTCAGTTCAGATGCTGTCCAGGAGAGAGAGAGAGCAACTAGGGCAACAAGGGGAAATGAGACTAGAGAGGCTCATCAGGAGCCAGGGTTATCGCAACAACTGCCAGAGATGATTTCAGCTGCACAGGTAACTGAATTAGTAGCACAGGCAGTTCAAGCGACGATGATCGTAATGGCAAGGTAATTTCCACTAGATCAGCCACATGCATTAGTGTTACCGGATGTTCAGGCCCACCCTGTGCCGTCAGAGTGGCAGCAAGTACGAGAGGTCTTTCAAAAAGTCCACCCACCAGAGTTTCGAGGGGGTTCAGATATGGGACTAGCGTGTCAATGGAAGAGAGATATCCAGCGTCACCTACGCATGGTAGATTTAAATGAGGTGCAGAAGCAAATACTAGCCACTTTTAGATTAGTGGGAGCAACGCTGTAGTGGTGGGAGTCAATCACTACAGTTGAGGAAAGGGTTGCATTAACTATTGCAGAGTTTTGGGTTCGGTTCGACCTCCAGTATTTCCCGCCAACAGTCGAGGCTGAAATGAGGAGAAAATTCAGTGAGGTGACTCAGGGGGACCGTTCAGTGGCCGATTACGAGGAAGAATTCACTCGTTTGGCAAATTTTATACCGAATGAGGTACGCAATGAAGAAAGAAAGAAGTCGAGGTTCATGGATGGGTTAGCCTGGAGGATCAGGAAACATTTGATTGGTAATCCTGCATTAATAACTTATACAGACGTCGTTAATGCAACACTCCTGCACTGCCAGGAATATCGCTTCCACATGAAAGGAAGCATGAGGGGAGTGGAACCCAGTCAGTCGGATAAAGCAGGAGGAAATCGTACCAGTGGGGTATCCCAACAGCAGACAAGGGGACATCAGAGGCAGGATTTTCGACAGGGGAATCAAGCCAAGCGATTTAGGTCTTGAGGCTATCGACAGGATGGCCAGGACTTCCGATAGGGCCAGCAAGGAAGGGATCAGTGGCAGGGTGAGTTTCTTCAGAGGTGTTTCTTTTGTGGGTAAGTGGGACACGTGAAAAGAGATTGTCTTTAGCGAGGCAGGGGTTAACTAAAGGATGAGGTCCTGGATGTACAACCACTACAACAAGTCATGGGTGCGTTTGGGCAAGGGGAAGCTGCTTAGGAACCCGAGGATCAACCATTGCAGCTAGAGTATGGAGGTAATCATCTTTTTATCCTATGGCATGGGGTATGTTTTGAGTGACAGTGAGGGTGTCACATTATAAGAATTATTTTCACTAGAGTTCACGGGTAAGTCGAATTTAGTGGGTGCGTTGGCTATAGCAACCATATTACATATATATATATATTTCTATGGGGTAGTGGATTTATTTGGTGTTAACCACGAGAGAGTGGGGGTGTGCACAAAGAAGGTTTGAATTGTGCGAGGGGTTACTACTTTCGAGAATTATGGGAGTAGGGTAGATGATTTTTTTAAATATCGGCTGGATAGCGATGGATTTGAACTATTATGAATAGTGAGGGTAAGTTTTGGTGTTCGCGACACCAGGGTATGAATGATTTTTACTAGGTATCACCTGATATATATATATATATATATATATATATATATATATATATATATATATATATGTTGTATTGTGTAGTGCGATAGGCAAATAATGAGGTCTTGTGTTCTCATATTTTATCCCGGTAAGTAGGGGTGTCTACTGAAGTGAATCAGGGTGGTTAAATTTATTTTCGAGCAGGGAGAGATAGTTCGGGATTTATTTTGTGGAAGAACTGGTGATAGTAAGGGCACGGTATTTTTGATGTTGTCTTTTATAGCATAAGAGTAGGAGTGTATGCTTTTGTGTTAAGAGACAAGTATTTGGGGGTACGTACTATGGACTGAGGGTCTAACAGATCTCAATGACTAACAATGTTAGGTAGTAGTGTATTGGGGGTGTTCTTTGTTTGGATTTCTCTTGCGAGACGTCCCACGCATGAAACTTAGCGCAACGTTTGAAGTGGGGAGATGTTTGGTCGTTAGTACATGGGTTGGGTACCCCGGCTATTATTCATATATGTGATATGACTACGGGTTGGAAGTTATATTACGGGTTACGGCTAGCATAGTCAGGTAACTTTCGTGCAGTTAAGAACGGGGACATGGTGTATGGGCACCCTGTTAATAAGGGTAACTTTCGTGCGGTTAAGCACGGGTACAGGGTGTATGGGCGCCCTGGTTAATTAAAATACATATGTTTGTAAATCTTAGTTAGAGACGATAGAGATAGATGTAGCTAGATTAGAGGCATAGGACTAGAGAGTGATATTTGAAGCTTGGAGCACTAGGCTAATCTTAATTTCGAGGACGAAATTCCTTTGTAAGAGGGGAAGTATGTAACACCCCGTAATTTTGAGGATTTAGTATTTAATTATTTTTAGGAGATATAAAAATATTTAAATTGGAGAAACTTAAATTTATGATTTGGAGAATTTATTTGAGTGGGAAGAATTATTTATATTTGGCGACTTAAAGTTAAATTGTTCGAAATTTCGTGTGTCGCATTTTGAGATCAAAATTTGAGAATGTTATAAAGTATTTCGATGACAATTCTGAGTGCGCGGTTGAGTCCGGATGGATCGAGATAGTCAGAAAAGAGTACCCAGGGTAGTAATCGGGTCTCGGGTCATTTTTGGGCATAGTCGGACCGACATGGGGTGATTTGGGCCATTTTAATTTCGCCCATGTGGCCAAAAACGGGATTAGGGCTTTTAAACCAAATTTAGGGAGTGTTGAACAACAGTTAACACAATTCTAAACCTAGGGTTTGAGAGAGAAACAGTGGAAGCAAATCAAGAACAAATTGGGAGGTAAATCGAGGGACGAATTGGGTGTTCGTCATCTACACCAACGGATCAGACTCTACGAACAATTGCAGACAAGTGGTTAACTGTCGTGATTCTTAAATTGATGATAATCAATTCATATTATGGGAGGTGTAAACCAAAATTCTTTTTGGGTGGGTTATTGCATGAAATTGGGTTTGTACGAAATTGAACATGTTATGTATTTAATGGGTCAACTGATGAGATAGAAGCATTCAGTATTTGGTTGGTATTGGGACTACAACAAAAAACATGTATTAGAGATAAATTTATGGGGATTATAGAATCAGATTTTTGAATTTTAATTGGGATTGTACTGTAGAAATTCGTTTTCTTGAGTAGGTGATAACTCGTGAAATTTATGATGCTAAAAGGTTTAGATTATGATCATTGTTCATAATAGATGTATAAAAATGATAAATATGATGGATTGAGGTTGGGAGTTGAGAAAAGAAAGCCTGGATGGTCGTTAATGGCTGAACAGAAAGGCGGAGAAGAAACAAACATGTTCGATCGATCGATCGACCCAGGGGATCGATCGATCGATGGTCCCAGAATTCTAGCAGGTTCGCCAGTTTTATATATAAAGGGAAACTAATTTAAGATTTTTACCCTACTTCTTATTTAGTGATAAATTCATATGTAGCACATATTCCTTAGAAATTATAAGTGGATATAATTGGTGTAGGAGGGTGATAATTGTATGTCACGAGATGAATAAATTTCGAAAAATAATTCGTAAATGTTGATTTTGGACCGAGGGAAAATATTTGGGTATTGTAGTTGAGTGGCACTACATTATTAAAAGAATGGAGGTGTATATAGAATCGGGTACTAGTGATGGTACGGGCCAAGTGAGCGAGTCCGGGTATATTGGTTGAGCAACACCAAGTATTAAATTAGTTGATGTGTTAATTAATTAAATTAGAGTTGGATCGTAGACTCGGGAAGGTAATAAAATTATTCAAGGAGTGAATTAATTAAATTTGAGTCCGACCATAGACTCGGGAATATACAGGCTAGTGTTACGAATTTTAGTACATGGTAAAGTCGGAATTTATATATATATATATATATATATATATATGTGTGTGTGTGTGTGTGTGTGTGTGTACTTTGTGTGTTCTATTAAATATCAGGGACTGAATATTTATTTAATTTATTTACTCTAGTGCTATCAAGGGGGGTTGTACGATGTGGGTGAATCCCCTAACTTGAGGAGTAGGGTGAGTATATCCCTAGGTCATAGCGTCCGGTATATAGGTGAGGGGTTTATCTCACTTTCAGGGAAGGAATGTGACCGCCTGCACTACGTTTATATTTTGGGCCAGGTCGGCGAGTGATTTCCGACATGGGTAACTAGGTTATGTGAGCACACATAGTGAGATAATACTTTAGAGGAAATCATCCGGCGAGGGTATACTCGGAGGGATGGATATACATATGATATATGTGTGGATATTCTTAGTAAATGTATGTATATAATGATAGTAAATATTATATGTGGGTAATAATACAGGGTGTGAAGTATTTGCTTTATATAACTTGTGTCACGGTTATATGATACTATTTAAAAATGAATTAATTAAGTTAATTGGTGAGATAACTCATAACCCATTAATAATAATACTCGGTTTAGAGTAGAAAGGCAAGGGAGGATTACAAGGACTAGTTGGACGGGGTAGTACAACTAGGTGGGGGTTAAGGTAATCGTTAGGTGTGCACATTAGTGGAGGGGTGAGTATGTCTTCAAGAGAGTGCGACACTAACTTAAATATGAAGCGCATTCATGCATTTTTAATTACTATAGTTAATGCACTTGATAAATATTTTCAAAATATTTTGGGTTCTAACCCTTGCTATAAAACTATTTTCAAAACCTTTTAGGTGTCCAGTCACAGGGACGTCGGGATTGACATTCTATTCCAGGGACACGAAGCTGCGGCACATGTGCATGCTAGCAGGAGTTTGGATTAGACGCATCGTTCATTCTTTCCTAGAGTAGGAATCATTTATCAGTTTCAGTTTTACTTAGGGCTTGTCGCCTAGACTTTTCAATACAGTTTTCAGATTTATTTATTCCGGTGTTGAATGTTTTGTATTGGACTATTTACTTTGGTGGCCGATGGTTGATTCGGCATATAGTTTAATTATTTATTCTGTTGATTTAATTCCGTCGTTGTGTATGGCTCATATTATATTTTCGCATGTTATTGTTCTGTTTAATTAAAAAGATAAAAATTTGGCACCTATTTTTGGAATACTTGGTGGTTATTAAGTTTTAAAAAGTTTTTCGACAGTGATGCTAAGAATGAACCAACTAGGATTCCTGTTTTAATTTGATATACGACTGATCACAATTATCACCGTGCCCTCCAGCACCTCCAGTGGTCCAACATGTCCTTCCTCTTCATCCACCACTTGCCCAGATACTGCTCTTACTTTTCGATTATGTTGCACCTGTATCAGGTGATGTAATGGGCCTTGGTACTCATTGGGATGGAGACCCTTTATCTATGGTGGTCCCCCTACTTTCTCAGAGTCTCCATAGAGATATACGCATCGATGTTCCGATGTTCGACGGACGATTCTCCCCCGATGCGATGATTGATTGGTTGGCTTCTATGGTGACGATTTTTTTATTACAAGAGGGTTTAAGGTTGCTCTTGCATTCTCCTTGCCGCCACCAAATTTCAAGAATTCGCCCGAGTTTGGTGGAATGATCTTTGTTATCGATGAATAGTTGTAGGGCTTCCCCTATCCAGACATGACCAGAACTGAAGGCCGCTTCATTCATTCCGTCGATATATGAGCGCGACCTTTTTGCTCACATCCAGTCTCTCCGACAGGAAACGTCTACGGTGGTGGAGTATACAGAATAGTTCCAGGCTAACTAGGGATCAACGGATCTACCGCTATATTTTGGTTCTCCAACCATATATTTAGCGTAATCTGGGATTACGAGATATACAAACCTTCCTGAAGGCGGTAGAGTGTACTACCAAGGTCGAGGATTATCACATGGCACCAGTAGCTCCATCATCCTCCCGAGCACTACCTCTGTCGGTCCCTGCTACAGCTCCTCCTCCAGTGCCAACTTCCTCTACCACTACTCATGTCACCTTTACTACCCCGTAATGCCACATTCGGGCCCTCCCACATTCCGGTGCTACAATTATTGTAATGTTGGATATCGAGCTTTAGAGTGCTCTCTTCCACATCGCTGTGCTCTTTTAGCGATGGATCACCCATCAAAGTATTTTGATGAGTCCGATGAGCCTCCTCGACATGCATTGATTACCATTTTGGAGCATGACTTGGTGGGCATTCCTCTTTGAGTTCGTGGACGAACTCTTTTTGAGGGGGGGGGGGGGGGGGGGGGGAGTGATGGGAATTCCATTTTATTTTCCTTTATTTTCTGTTCTTTTATTTCTTTTAAGTAGTCTCCAAGCATGTTTTGGACTGATTAAATATATTTTTGTTAATACTTTCCCCTTTTAATCATTCGGTAATTATTTGGTTAGAAAGTAATTCTCACCATATAAATACTCCATGTACTCGTCATTTGAGGACAATCCTCCATTTTTTAATATAAGAATTTCTTAGTTTCTCTCTCTAGAGTTGGTGTTTGTTTTGTTTTGTTTTGGGCATTTTACATTTAGTTTACATAAAAAAGGCAACACATCCGATGGAATGAAAATCATTAAATAAATTGAATCAAAGTGTAAGGGAGACTATAAAAAATAACAATTGTTCTTTCCGGTGAACAACATTCAAAAGACAAAAATAATCAAAGAATGCCATTATAGTTTGTAAAATAATTAAAAATAAAATATTGGATTGAATAATACTAAACAAATTGAAAGGGGGGTTATATGAAGAGGTAAATTATATATCTTTGATTAAGTGAAGAAATCAAAGAAACAAACCCCATAACATCATCCTCTAATTGTTTCCCATCAATTCAAAGATATAAGGTGCTTCATTGTCTATATGATTTTAAAAAAGATCATAAGCTAATAACACTCGCGTACGTGAACATAGAGTGATTGAAGTATAATCACAATAAAAGGAATTTTTTTTAAATATGGATATAACGTACTCTATTTTTTTAAACAAAACAAAAGGCCACAACTGATAGAATGAAAGTGATCGAACAAATTGAATCAAAGTGAAAGGGAGACATGAAAAATAATAAATGGGTCATTCTAGTGAACAACTATTAAAAGATAAATTAATTAAAAAATTCCATTACAGTTTGTAAAATAAGTAAATATAAATATTTGATTGATCTTGGATAAGTGAAGAAATCAAAGAAACAGACCCCATACCATAACATCATCCTTTAATTGTTTTCCATTAATTCAAAGATATAAGGTGCTCCACTTTCTATTTGATTTAAAAAAAAGTATACATCTTCAATATATAGAGGTATACATCATGTATTAGGAAATATATAGATTACACAACAAATACAGGTAGTGATAAAATTATGGACATTTATTCATGCATATAAACATGAAGTGTTTATGAAATGGAAAAAACAGAGCTTATTGCCAATTTCATCATACAATATCACGGGATAAAAAAAAGTGAAGGACAAATGACGTGACAAAGAACCAACACAATAGTTCCTAAAACCAATTTGAGCACAATACTTGTAAATGATGCTCCAAAATAATATAAAACCATCTAAACCACCTATAATTATGGGTGGAAATTCGGACCCAAACACGACAACACGACACGATTCAACATGAAATTAATACGAAATTAAAATAGCTTTTTGTGTTCGGGTCGTGTTCGGCCTGATTTTTTATGCCCGATAGCGGGTCGTGTCGTGTTCGTGCCATGAAATTGACACGAAATTGGCCGAAAATGACATGTTAGAGCCCAATTGACACGACCCAATTAGAACCAAATTTAGACCCAAATGGACATAGTAAATTGACCGGTTATCATGTCGGGCCGTGCGAATCGTGTCAAATTGACATGATTTTATTTATCGTGTTATTCGTGTCGGTAAAAATAAATAAGACATCGTGTCGTGTCGTGTCGTGTTCGGACTGGATAAAATCATGTTGTGTCGTGTTCGGGTTGAATAAAATCAAGTCGTGTCGTGTCGGCCCAGACCCAAACACGACCCATTGGCCCGAACCTAACTATAATAAGACGAGGGAAAATAATTAATGCAAAAATACATTGAGCCAAAACAAAACAGGACCTTGACACAGAAATGATGGAATCCCTCCAATCATGGTGGCCGTGCTGGTTCTCGACTGTAGATGTAGGGAGAGAGGATTTGAAAGACGTGGTCTGAGCACTCGCGTCAAGCACGTTCTGGTGGGATTTTGGACTCCACAGTAACAATTAACTGAGGCTTTAAGGAATACCATTTCCTCCTTCGAGATTTGTACCGTCTATGTGCTTCAACATCTTATGCTACAAAAGAGAGAAATATGGGGATCTCAGGAAGGCAAGCATAAAACAAAAATACTAAATTTATAATATGTTATTACAGCTTCTTTTTTAATTTCAATTTTTCTCACTTATATTATAGTTGGGATTTTTGAGTTTCATGGACAAAAAATAAAAGAGATAATTATATTTAAGTCTCATTTGTCGGGTCAACATTCATATAAGTCCTATTGACTTTTCAACAATTCTATAGGTCTTATTCCAACTTTTTAGGGAATTTTTTCACAATTTTACCCTTTTAAAACTAATCATCCGTAATTTCATTTAGGAAGTTAGATAAGTGGTTGGACTTTTTTTTTTAATTTTTAAATGATCATAACTTTTGATTCACAAATCCGTTTTTTGCAAAATTACTATTTTTTAAATTTGCTCGACGAGATCTATCAAACAAGATCCATGAACGCTATAAAATTCCAGAGAAAATTTTTTACACAAACGGTAAACTTTACTGTATACACTAGAATATGAAATAGTTTTATATATGTGACATTTTCACAAACAGACAGTAACATTTATTGTGGTAATATTACACAGTGTATATATATATATATATATATATATATATATATATATATGGTGGATCCAAACCCTCTTTTTTTAAAATTACCTTATATTTAAAGGTTCGCGCTAGCGGTATTAAATCCTTACCACCATTGTTGGAGCTTCAACGACCTTCGTCAGAGCTCCGATTTGGGGTGTATAAGGGTGGCATATGGTGCCGCTGGCGCGGACCTTTGAAAATAAGACACTTTTGAATAAATGGGTTTTGGATCGATCGGAGTGTCATGGAGTGCCGCTGGCGCGGACCGTTGAAAATAAGATTGGATAAATGGGATCTGGATCCTCTTGAGCACCGGTTTGGGGTGAGTAAGGGTGGCATTAGGTGCCGGTGGCGCAGAGCTTTGAAAATGGGAGTATATATATATAGGGATAATCTCAGGTGCGGACCAAACCGTGCGCACCCGGTGCGGATTTTGTCCTGTTCCTCATGTGGTCCCCTCGTGGTCCCTAAAGACATTTTGTTATTTTCCTCAAGAGGTCCCCCTCTTGTTTTATATGAAACCCTTAGTTTAAGACTATATAATTAAAGAATTTATAGTTTAGACCCCAATTGGTATCAAGACCTTAAAGATTTTAGAAACTCACCAAATTCCGACCAAAACCCCAATTCTGGTATCAGAG
Source organism: Sambucus nigra (assembly GCA_949130495.1). NCBI lineage: Eukaryota > Viridiplantae > Streptophyta > Magnoliopsida > Dipsacales > Adoxaceae > Sambucus > Sambucus nigra. The sequence continues at coordinate 191,699,956 of OX422214.1, read as the reverse complement.
CCATAAGACGTTCCTTTTTGACATACGGTAAAAAGACTTTAATGCCCTTGGGATTTATCCCTCTCATTTACCAAGATATTTTTGGAATTAACCCAGACTACCAACCTATACCCATAACTGATTTAGACTCAGAAGGTTGTTTAACCACACACATAGACGGTTGTTCACATATTGAACACATCCCAGCCAAACATGCAGATAGTAGACAAGTTACTGCTAGTGCTATTAATAGCATAATAGACCAAAATAAGTGTATACTGCTTATATTAAGACAATTAATAAAAGACACTCATACCTTAGAAACAGAGATCAAAAATATCTCTAAAAGATTATTAAACATAGATAATCAAATCCCAATAGACTTAGTACACGTGTTACAAGAAATAAATATTAAGACTAATCATATAGAAGTCCTTAACAAAGACATTTTAGAAATTAAAACTTTAATTAAAAATCAAGACAGTGAGTTAATTAAACTTACTAAAGAACAAGCTAAGCTTATCCCTAGACTTGATAGTTATCTTCCTAATGGAGATAGTTAGATCAGACTGGAACGAGGTATCAAAAGACCTCTCCATTCAGACCTTATCAGAATTTTATCAAAGATTTTTAGAAAAGATAAATGATGATAGATTTTATTATAAGATAAATGAAAATGAAATTGCCAATGCGGCTAAAACAACTAGACTCATACTAGAAAGATTGAATTTAATTTCTACATCCATAGCAGCTACCCAAGACTATAATAGTAGCTTTGTTAAAGACTTGCATTTAGACTTAAAAGCTAAGACAGAAGGATTAACTACCTTCTACACCGATTTTGTTAAATTCCAACAGAATTTAGCAAATTACCTTAAAAATATGGAAAGACATAATCTATCTAAAATGGATAGTATTATTAATGAACTTAGACTAGACATGGCCCAAGTAGAAGAAAAATACGTTGAAATTATAAACGGAATTAAGGCCGTATATAATAAACCATCCCAAGCAGAAATAGACTCGCCTTTTATTCTAACTAGGTTAGATAAAATTGAAAAGACTGTAGAAGCCATAGAAGTTAGAACTATGCAACAACTAGAAAAAGATAATGAAGTAAAAGACTATATCACTAACGTTGGTAAAACCATCGTTAATTCTCTAGCTAGACATAGTGAAGAAACTTTTGAAAAGACTAGAAAAGAGAATAAGAATTCTAAAGAAGAAATTCTTAATCAGATAAAAAGACAAAAAGATTATTCAGATTCCTTAGAAAGAATTGAAAAAAGACTTGAACAAAAACAGGCATCCACCTGTAAGTTTAAAGAATCCCCTTCTATAGAAACTAGAGAAGGAAAGACCTTAGGTAGACGAGTCATAAATGACGGATTAGATAAGACTAGCAAGATAGCCAGCATTATCCCAAATATTGGACAGAGTAATCATATGCTCCAAAGACTTAAGGATTCATCCTCCAATGTTAGGACATGGTGGAAAGAGAGAAATTTCACCAATCCTCTCCAATGGAAAGAATGGGGTGAAGTTGACTGGAAGATTGTTGAAGACTCCATTCATAATGGACAACTTCCAGCCGTTAGATACATAGACTTGTTTAAAGAAGGTGCCACTCCTAAGACTCCCAATTATAACATGACCTACCATTGTAGAAATCATGTGTTAGACAAATCCTATACTGAGCTCCAAGTATTCGACTCAGAATGGCTTAGATCTAGAGGAACTGATAGAAAGTTCCAATTCCTAACCTTTGGACTCTTTCAAGCAAGAATCCAAGGATTACATAGACCCCAGAATAATATTAACATATTATGCTGTTTAATAGACAAAAGATGGAAAGATTTTGAAAAAAGCCTTATTGGGATAGCCCAATTAGAAATGTCAGACAACATAGGATACTTTAATGTCATTCTGGCATTTACAGTAACCGTAGACACAACCAAACATTTTAAGTTAATCTTATATGCTAGTGGCTATGAAGACTATATAATCCCAGATGCTAATATAAACATAGAATTTCAAAGCTATGTGAAGTTCTCCCAATTTCCTTATGAAGGAATGCAATAGGGAATTCCTAGCGGTAGACTTAATGAAGAAATCTTAGTTAGAACCAATGTTTCAGACTATAATCATACTTACAGTATTAGGAATACTGGACCTATGAAAGAGAAAGCTAAGACCCTATGGCAATTGCCAGAATTTCAAGAAACTAAGACTATACAAAATAAACCTTTGTTTATTAATCAAGACGACGTCACTGGAAATGTTACCATCCAGTTTGGTCCCCCTAAGATTGTCAATAAGAATATCCAGACCGAAGAAATTAGATTTAGGAATATGGGAGAAGCCATAATCAATGATCCTTCAGAAGGAGAATGTAGTAATAAGACTAGTGCTAGTTTACTTAGACAAGCTCCGACAATTAGATCTAGAAGATCATTTGAACAAAAAGACTTAGTTAAAGAAAAAGCTAGGATCCAAAACTTTGGACATGAGCCCTCAGAATTGGATATGAAGACATTTAAAGATAACCTTAAGAAAAGTCATTCTGTTAGGTTTCAAGAAAGAGAAAGATTTAATATGATAGCTCAAGAGCGCATGTTAAAATTAAAAGAATCTAAGAACACTAAAGAACTTCTTAGAAACTTAAGACTAATAGAAGAAGGAGAACAAAGACTAATGCCAGCTACACAAGTAGAACCTAGTAAGCAAGAGATAGGAAGTAGTAGTAGGCTAGAAGATGCTCCTAGACTTTTTAGTAAACCAATAGGAATAAATATTCCTATATACTCAAGCACCGTAGTAAAGACTAAGCCTGATTATATAAAAGACTTTCCAACTAGTGACAAGAGTTTCACTCCTGTTAAGACTATGGAAAGTCAAGCCATAAACCCAGTAGGTATATACCTTAACCTAGACAATGTACAAGATAGGAAGAAGGCTTTAGACGAATGGCGTAATCATATGAACATGTGTTTTGCATCTAATGAACAATGGGATGCAAGTTCATGTAAACAGTACGCTGAGCAATCCGTTAGAGGTATTGCAAAAGACTACTTAGATAGCTTAAGAAAAGCTACAGACGAAGACTCCTTAGCTAAGATTGAGAAGATGAAGGAAAACTTAGATGAAAGATCAATTGAAGAATATATTCAATTGTTCACTTCAGAATTCATTGGAGCTGGACATCTAGCTCAGATCAATGAACAAGACCTAGCAAAAACTAAGTTAGCCCTCCTTAGCATTTGCAAATTAGATAAGATAAATGAATATAGCAATAATTACGAACAACTATATTACCAAATTAAAGAATTTGGAGAAACCTTAAAAGATGAATACTTTAGAAAGATACCAGCCATAGGACAAATCCTAATTAATGAATATAGAAATTGGCCATGAGTATCTGGAGTTAAGAACAACTCCCTTGGTGAAAGAATCAATTTCGCCAAAGACTATATCATATCAAAGAGACGTGATATAACTCAAGGAAAGTTGATAGAAGAAACTTTCAAACAGATCCCTCCAATCAAAGACGAAAGAGATATTGCTCCAATCCAATGGGGATGTGGAAGTGAATCTAAGAAATTCAAGAAGAAAGTAGAATGGAAACATAGGAAGTTTAAGACTAGACCTTTAGGACTTCCAAAGAAGTATAAATTTAGACAATCTACTACCTTTAGGGAAATGAATCCTAAGACTAAGAAAAATAGATTTAACCAAAGAAGATACTTTAAGAAGAATACTAGTAAGTATAAAAAGGTTCCTAATTATAGGAAAGAAAAAGACGTAACTCAATCTAAGACTGCCACCAAAGAGTGTTGGACTTGCGGCAAAGAAGGACACTTTGCTAAAGACTGCCCTAATAAGAAAGATAAAGAAAGTATTAAAATCATTAATACAATATTAGACTATGCAGATCAACAAGAATTAGATATCTTATATTCTATAGAAATATCAGACATAGAAGATGATGATAACACTAGTATCTATAGTGTTTACACAGACAGCGATTCAGAAGACTATAGTGATACTGATGAGTATGAAGACTCTCAGGATACCCTAGATTTATATATGATGCAGACTGATCAAGGTGATCTAGATAATGAATATATAGACTTTGAAGACGCTTGGTATAAATGTATATTAAGCCCCTTTTTGAAGAAAAGATGGATTGTTAGTAACCCTGAAATACTAACCTATATACCTAGATGCTACTTTGATAAAAGACATTATTACACATTTGAGATGAAATGTTGTAAAAAAGACTTTACATGCGTAGAATGTTTTGAGATTATACAGACAGAGTTATTTATGGTTTGTGTTATTTGTCAACTACACTTCCACGAAGACTGTTGGAGAAATAGATTTAGAGCAATTTATACAAACCAGTATGACGCTCAAATAGACTTAGATATTAAAACCTATTATCAAGACATTGATAGGAATATAGCCAAAAGATTGCAAGAAAATGAAGACTTCAAAGGAAAAGGAATTTCCTATGACTTAGACGAATACCATTCTGATGATAGTTCAGAAGACCAAATACCTTTAGATTTTGTAGATAAACCTCAGAAAGGAATATCTATTTTAGAAAAGAACAATTTAGGAATTTCTACTAAACCACACGCTTGTTTTGTAGAATTATTTGTTCAACATAAAGACTATCCTAAAAGACTTTCAGCATTTATAGATACAGGGTGCTCTCAGAGTATTTGTAAGGCTAATGCCTTCCCTGAAGACTACTTTTTAGAAAGTACTCAAGAAATCTATGGTAAAGTGGCTAATGGAGATCCATTTACCTTATATTTCCAGACTATTCCTATTTATTTTAAATTAGGGAATCAGACCAACAAAACCGTTAATCATCGGTTTTGGATAATGGATCCTCGTCCTAGTTTCACAGGAAACATTATTTTAGGACAAGACTTTATTAGTAAATATCATCCTTATACTCAGTATAACGATAAGATATTAATTAGTGACCAAGAGGAATTTAATATTAAAGCTCCTCTAATAGATCATAAGACTGCCTTTGACCTTATGCAGGTCAAACCAAATTATAGACCCATAAAACATCAGAGTTCTTCAGCTGAGCATGGTGGACCTAGACCTACAACCCAACAAGAAGCCTTAGATATTACTAAACCCTTACAAAAAGAGTGTAAGTGTCCAGACCAAAAGTGTTATAAGCAAATAGCGCTTATACAACAAGACATTTTAGATCATGCCCAAAATACCTTATTACAGGTGCAAGCTATATCCAAACAGAAGAAAATGGATATAGAAGTAGAAAAGGAAAAGATTAGGCAACTAGCTGAGCCTACCTTAGGAGAAAATCCCATCGCTAAGTGGGATAAAGACCAAAGCTATTGTGAAATCATCCCTATTAACCCAGACGCCACTATTAATGGTGGAACCTATAAGAAAGGATACTCACAAGAAGCTAGGGAAGAATTTAAGAAAGACATAGATGAAATTCTTAAGTTAGGCATTATTAGAGAAAGTAAAAGTAGACATAATAGTTTAGCCTTCTATGTTCAAAATGAATCTGAACGTAAAAGAGGAAAAAGACGCATGGTTATAGATTATAGACAATTAAATAAGAATTGTGAATTTGATTCTTATAAGATACCAGACAAGAATAATTTGATTAATTTAATCGAAGATAGAATAATATTCAGTAAGTTTGATTGCAAATCAGGCTTCTGGCAAATTAAGATGCATCCAGACAGTATTACTTGGACAACATTTAGTGTGCCCCAAGGAAAATACGAATGGCTAGTCATGCCATTTGGATACTTGAATGCTCCTCAAGTTTTCCAAAGAAGAATGGATAATATATTTAGACCTTATTCAGAATTTTGCCTTGTTTACATATATGATATTCTTGTAGCAAGTAAGACTGAGATAGAGCATGTAGACCATCATAAAAAGATTATTTTAGAATTAGATAAACATGGTATTGTTATTTCCGAAAGGAAAATGCAATTATTCCAGACTGAAATAGACTTTGTGGGAATGCATATTAATAAAGGAAAATTATCCTTAGCAGAACACATAACCAAAAAGATTCTTGAGTTCCTAGACCAACTCAAAGATAGAAAACAATTACAATCATTTTTAGGATTGCTTAATTGTGCTGCAGACTTTATTAAAGACCTTGCTTCAAAAAGACAAAGCTTAACATCCAAATTAAAAGGAACAAACAAAACTAATCCCTTTTATTGGACTGAAGACGATTTTAAAGTAATAAGACAGATTAAAGATGCAGTCAAGAACATTCCTTTACTTGAACTGCCTAATGCAGAAGATCAGTTTATAGTAGAAACAGATGCCTCTGATAAGCAATGGGGAGCAGTATACTTTGCCATTGATCATCAGACAAAAAAGAAGAAACTGTGTAGACATAGTTCTGGAATTTTCACAGACCCAGAAACAAGATACACTGCCCATGAAAAAGAAGTTTTAGCAATAGTAAGGGCAATAGAAAAATATATGTTGTTTCTTAGACCTAAACATTTTACTGTTTATACAGACTCTTCTTATGCAGTAAAATTCAGAGACTTAGATTTATCTAAATCAAGGACTAATAGACTCATTAGAAGGCAGCAACTGCTTAATGGTTATGACTTCTCTGTTATTCATATTAAGGGAAGTAAAAATACCATTCCGGACATTATATCAAGAGAGCCAATGTTTGCTAACACTAATATAATTTCTTGTTTTATGTTGCAAACAGAAGACCTAGAAGACATGAGTTCCTCTGGAACAAATAGACTGAACAGGGAAGACGTTGCAGACTATCTTAGACGCGTAAGACCAAATGCTGGGGTAACGCAAAGACAGACTCATATTCAAGACTCTCAAGAAAGACCAATCCTAGAGAACTTTGATGATATCTTAGTTCCTCCTGGAAAATCTAGACAAGAGATTATTTCTCAAAATAGACTCATTGGGAAGATGTATTTCCCCCAATATAGACCCGATCAAAGATATCCAGACTTGATCAAATTTAGACGAGAATTCTCAGAAGACGAAAATACTCTTGTAGATGCCATATGGTGGAACGTGAAGAATAGACTTTGGATTGAGTTCAAACAAAATTTGGTAGCTATTGCCAGATTTATGAGGACCCAAAGACTCGCAGTTACCCAGCTTAGTGGTAATACTGTGCCTAGACCTCAGAATCAGACTTATGCTCAGACTCTTGGAGAATCCTCTAAAGCTAGACCCACTGATAATTTTTGTTATCAGAAAAAGACTTTTAAGACTAAGATTGTTATACCATTTGGTCATAATAATCTTCCATTAGCTGAAGACTATTTGAAAGAATCTAATAGCATTATTGAACATTTCAATATGTTATTATCTGAGACCATTGGAGATGCCTTGATAATGAAAGTCTTCTTCAAAGAAGTCCCAAAGATTTATCTTGATGGGAAGGCAGAAGTTGCCCAGATTACCCTAGCAGACTTAGGTTCATTGGACTCATCAGAATTGATACTATAGAAGACTCTGTTGCTCTTGGAAAGATAGTCCATGAGTATGTTAGAAAGGTAGAAGATTTCCTTCCTTTATTTGCTAGAATCTATCAGATTTCTCCAAGTTCCTGTGGAGGAATGAGAGTGGAAGGATTTAGACTTGTTAGATTTTCTAATTATACTTTTGAAGATATTGAGATCCTCTCAGAAGACGAGACTAAAGATTTAATTATTGATAAGTCCAAGATCCAGATCTCTCAAGCCATGGAGACAATTGAGATCATGGAGTTATTAACAGGAGAAGACAGGTGGTACACTGCCTACCACAAAGAAGACTTAATAATCCAAGCTGATGAGCCATTCAATGGAAGGCTCAAGAAAGAATCCAAAGAAATGGTAGAGATAGATTTGCCAGCCAACCTTAGAACGGTAGGCCTTATTGATGAATTTTTCAATAATACCCTCCCAAATCAAGACAAAGCAGAAGAAGACACAGACACAACAAAGAAGGGCCCCTCAGTGGTAGATGAATTAATAAAGACGGAAGAATCATTTACCTAGACTATGCTTTCCATAAAGCAAAAGACCCATGCCCCACATGGACCACCAGACTGATGAAAAAATGAAGACTTTGTTTGATGCTCTTGCATTATTACAAAACGACAAGACCATGATGAAGACTTGGCACGCCTTTCCTTTTATAAAGAAAGAGGTCCCCCCATTATCAAAAGAAGATAAAAGATTGTAGACCCAGCTGTAAAGATTCGAAGACAATGTTACTTTAATGCTTTCAACCGGATTGCTTTTGGTAGCCGGTTACCAGTCATATTGTAGTGCCCTTGATCTATAAAAGGGAACGTCCATTTATGTTTGAGATATCAGTTGTTAGAGAGTGAGAGATTGTTAGACTTTTAGAGAGAGTATGCTTGTAGAGAGTAACATGTATATGAGTGAGTAAACCTCTCATAGTTAGGGGAGAGGGGAGAGTTGTATTTACTTATGATATGCAATAAAAGTGTTTTCTTTTCCAGAAATCTCTTATGTTAAGTTGTTATTATTTTCCAAATTGTCTCCAACTTTCTGTTCATAGAGGACTATTATGTGGAACCTCTGGTGTAGCACACAAGGTGTTATACTGGTGAACCGCCGTCAGGTGCCGATTAGCCGTGAGCCGTTAGCCAGGTGGGCGTTAGGCGTGAAGGCGTACAGGCAGGAAACGGGTCAACCGCCAAAGTAGTGGATTGAGGTGCGACACATAAAGAGAGAGTTGTAGGAGATCGAGACCGGAGAAAAATAATAGCAAGGCTGAAGAGACAAAGGGAAGAAGATAAAGATATTGCAGACCAGAAGGAAGGTATAAACTCGAACCAAACCCTTAACTATTTTACATATTATTGTTAAGAAAAATATCTCTTATGAGCTTACAGATCACTAAAGACTTTTTAGAATTTGTTAATCAAACAAGTTTAGACTTAACTAGAGAAATTCAAGACTGGACTCTTACAGACCCTAAAGATAAAGAACTCATAGAATATGCTTTAGTATATGCAGGTGGTACTTTTAAATACATAGACCAGATCATTGAGTGGTTAGGAAGAGAAGTACATAGAATAGAAATAATTAGAACAGGGATCCGAGATCTCTTTAGACAAAAATTAAGAACTGAAGAATTTGCAGAAGAACTATCAAGACCTGAAAAATATCAAGAATACACTAGAATACTTGAAGACAGTATAGACATATTAAAATTTGTTAGACGTAAAAGGTTAGCTGAAACAAAAGCTACTTTAATTAGAGCCGGAGGAATCCGTCCTCTCATTAAAAACGTAGAGACAGCTGCCCCTAGAACATACCGTAGATTTTTGTCATCTTATGGTGATAATAATTTAGACGAATTTATAGATAACGATATAATTGATATTATTAATCAAATATATAAAGAAACTAGACAGATAAACCCACGATACCGTATAAGGTATTTAAGACTAGAATATTTTCCCGCAAAACCTATTTCAATTTCTAGACTCCCAGAAGAAACTATTTATATAAATAATCCTCGCTATTCAGAATACCAGTACGATAGTGACGGAAGAAGCTTAAGAAGTAGCAGCAGCCCTGAAACTTCTACACTTAGACTTCCAGATTAATTAGGCTTTAAAATAAGCTTAAAAGACTTTAGAAATCATTGGGGTAAGAATTGATATTCCCCAAAACTTAGAAAAAGTTAAAAGACATTGCGGTCCCAAAAGGTGGTCTTAAAGAGACAAATGCGGTCCTAAGACTTATTTGGACGTTAGCCAATCCTCATACTAATCCGCATAGAACGATCCGCATGAGAGCCGGACTCTCTCTCTCTCTCTCTCTCTCTCTCTATATATATATATATATATATATATATATATATATATATATATATAATGTGATAACACAGTAAATGCTATTGTTTATAAAAATGTCATAGATATTAAAATTTATTGTATACAACAGAAAATGAAATAGTTTTATATATATAACATTTTCACAAACAGTAACATTTACTGAGTTAATATTACACAATATATATATAGCATTTTCACAAACAGTAACATTTACTGAGATAATATTACACTATATATATATGTATATATATAGGGAGAGGTTCACAAGTGGACCAAAAGAATGGACTTTTTAATGGACCTTAACAAAAAACACATAATAACACATTAATTTTAATTCCTATAGCGTAATTGGTCCGCGCCAGCGGCACCCGAGATCACACCTTCACCCCACTAACCCCCCACCCCCACCCCCACCGCCCCCACCCCCCCAACCACCACCATCACCATAGCAGCCCTTGTGGCAGCTCTTATGACAGCAGGGCTGCCATGGGGGTGGGGTGGGTGGGGGGCGTGTGGGGGGTGGGGGATCAATCGACACGCGTATTTGGTGCCGCTGGCGCGGACCAATTACACTATAGGAATTAAAATTAATGTGTTATTATGTGTTTTTTGTTAAGGTCCATTAAAAAGTCCATTCTTTTGGTCCACTTGTGAACCTCTCCCTATATATATATATATATGGTACATATATACGGTAGATCCAAACCTTTTTTTTTTTCAAAATTACCATATTTTTAAAGGTTTACGCTAGCGACATTCAATCCCCACCACTACCCACCCCCATTGTTGGAGCTTCAACGACTTTCATCAGAACTATGATTTGGGTGGGTAGTAGTGACATAGGGTGCCGCTGGCGCGGACCTCTGAAATTAAGAGAATATTAGATAAATGGAGTTTGGATCCACCGGAGCTCCGATTTTGGGTGAGTAGGGGTGGCATTGGGTTAGGTTTATATCTATAATATTTTCACAAACACTAACATTTACTGTGTTCATATAACACAATATATATATATATCCAAAACTCTTTTTTCTGATATTATGTTATTTTTAACGATTCGCGCCAGCGGCATCCAATCCCCACCACCGTCGGAGCTCCAACAACCTTCATCAGAGCTCTGATTTGAGGTGGCATGGGATGCCGATGTAACATTTTCACAAACAGTAACATTTATTATTTGTCAAAATATTATAGATATAAACCTAACCCAATGCTACCCCTACTCACCTCAAACTAGAGCTCCGGTGGATCCAAACTCCATTTATCCAATATTTTCTTATTTCCTAAGGTCCGCACCAGCGGCACTCCATGTCACCCCAGATCAGAACTCTGATGAAGGTTGTTGGAGCTCCGACAATTGGGGTTAGTGCTGGTCGGGATTAGATACCGCTAGCGCGGGCCGTTAAAAATAAGAAAATATCAGAAAAAAGAGGTTTGGATGCACCGTATATATATATATATATACTGTGTTATAACACAGTAAATGTTACCGTTTGTAAAAATGTTATAGATATAAACCTAACTCAATGTCACCCCTACTCACCCCAAATCGGAGCTCCGGTGGATCCAAACTCTATTTATCTAATATTCTCTTAATTTCAGAGATCCGCGCCAGCGGCACCCTATGCCACTACTACTCACACAAGTCATAGCTCTGATGAAAGTCATTGAAGCTCCGACAATGGGGGTGGGTAGTGGTGGGGATTGAATGTCGCTAGCGTAAACCATTAAAAATATGGTAATTTTGAAAAAAAAGAGGTTTGGATCTACCGTGTATATATATATATATATATATATATATATATATATATATATATATATATATATATATGCTCCTATTTTTAAAGTTCTGGCCACCCCTACTCACCCCAAATTGACGCCCCAGAGGATCTCGATCCCATTTATCCAATCTTATTTTCAAAGGTCCGCACCAGCGGCACCCTATGATACTCCGGTGGATCCAAAACCCATTTATTCAAAAGTCTCTTATTTTCAAAGGTCCGCGCCAGTGGCACTACATGCCACCCTTACCTACCCCAAATCGGAGCTCTGACGAAGGTCGTTGAAGCTCCAACAATGGTGATAAGGACTAGATACCGCTAGCGCGAACCTTTAAATATGAGGTAATTTTGAAAAAAGAGGGTTTAGATCCACCGTATATATATATATATATATATATATATATATATATATATATATATATATATATACTGTGTAATATTACCACAGTAAATGTTACCGTCCGTTTTGTGAAAATGTCACATATATAAAACTATTTCATATTCTAGTGCATACAGTAAAGTTTAATATTTGTGTAAATTTTTTTCTTTGGAATTTTATAGCCTTCATGGATCTTGTTTGATAGATCTCATCGAGCAGATTTCAAAAATAGTAATTTTGCGAAAAACGAATTTGTGAATCAAAAGTTATGATCATTTGAAGATTAAAAAAAAAAGTTCAACCACTTATGTAACTTCCTCAAGGAAGTTACGGATGGTTGGTTTTAAAAGGATAAAATTGTGAAAAAAAAATTTCAAAAAATTAGGAATATGACTTATATGTAAGGTAAAAACACGGTGGGACTAGAATGTCTGAAAGAAAGTCTAATAGGATCTAAACGTGAATGCCCCAAAATAAAACTAATTGTTATTTTTTTCCTATATCAAGGAAAAAAGGAAGTAATTCTCAATGTTAAAAAAATCAGTTAATAATATCTCTAAAGAAAAAATGTCCGCAAGTAAAGAAATCTCTCTCTCTCTCTCTCTCTCTCTCTCTCTCTACACTATATATCTATATGTACGAATACCCTCTCTTATCTTATAAGGATTTTTTTATGTTGATTATATGGGTTGTTGTGTTTCCATAAAAAAATACAAACAAAGTTGAAGAAGGGTGTCTTTTTACTCAAGATTTTTTTTGTAGAGAGATATGGAGAGTTGTAAAGGCGGGTTAACTCCATTAATGACGTACATGTTCGTGCATGTGGATGAATATAAGTTTGCATAATACTATTTTGGTTGGTTTAAATAGTATTTGGGTCACTATTAATTGATTTTTGTGTCTACCTCACATAATAAGTAACATCACCTACAATGACGTTCCTTCACACAATGCATAAAGAAAAAAAGAAGAAGATAAAGAGAGTTAGATAGATAACAGAGGCGAACCGTACACATACCCTCACAATTATGGAAGCATGGAAAGGAGTGAAAGATTAACTTTCATGCTTATTTTTATCCTTCCACTAACGTTGTGAATCCCACTAAGGATGTTCTGCTTAGATATTTCAATTTCTAAAAAAAAAATCAAAGGAGTGATTGAGAAACCCTTTACGGAAAGGAATGTAGTAACAGTTTTAGCATTTAATTAAATAATCAATTATATATGATGCATGCGTATGAAAGAGAAATGCATAATTTGACAGTGATGTTAATTCTAAACAATTACAATATTATTAAAAAAAATTAACATTAATCATGGAATCCATAACTTTATACACTGTCAATATGAGAAGAAAAAAAAATAATAAACCGGATCATATATAACTTTAAACATATAGTTGAATAAATTATTATCAAAGATAAAAAAACTCACCCACACAGCACATAATATGAACATGTTCTATATAAGATAAGTATCTATCCCTCTTCATTCTTTCACTTGCCAAAACCAAGTGACAATCGATTGTGGTGGAAGATCTTTTAGAACATTGTCTTCTAGTCGCGAGAATTTGAGAGGGCGGTAGTTGGTTTTGGTATTTATTTTATATTCAGTGATGGGTACTGTGGGTGTGAGAGAGAAAGGGTTCCATTTGGTTTTGGAGAGGAAGAAAGTTCATAATTTGCGGGAGTTTTTGTAACCGCAGGGAGCGTGGAAGCTTGTGGGTTTTTATTTCAAAATGTTAAATAAACTATTTTATAGGGTTTTGAATGAAATAGTTACACGTGTATTTATTTGAATAAAAAAAAATTATGAGAAATTAAGATTCGTTGTTTGTAGCGTTTAGGGATGGCAATTTAATCCGAACCATAGGACTCCCGATCCACCCTGACCCTAACGAGACGGATTTTAAAACCCGTGTTGATACCAAATTTAGTCTGCTGACGTGGATCTGTTAAGTGGAGACACGTGTCAATCTACATGGCACTTACAGACATTTCTGAACAACACCTTGACTTCGAGGAACTCAACCTCCCCGATCAACTCAGACACTTCGAGCAACAGGTGCTCTCCGAGGAACTTTACTGTACCGAGCAACTCATGAATACCGAGCTACTCAGGCGGTCCGAGCTGCATCTCGTACAGAGCATTAGTGTCCAGATAATCAACAAATCGACTGCGCATTAAATGCTCATTATTATCATACAGATGTATACGTCTATTGGACAACTATGTATTAACCTTTCACATTTACAGCCTGAGGGCTATAAATACATTGTATCATCCTCATTGTAAGGGGACTCGGAATTTCTTGGTAAAACCTGTAATCAAGAATTCCCAAATAGTCAGCAATAACAAAACAGTGGACGTAGGCCCTTCTTTCAAGGCTGAACCACTTTAAAAATCTCTTGTATTATTTATTTTTTATCTGTGATTGATAAATTAGAGATAATCTAATTTTGTACATCAACAACCCGATTAATGAATTAGGAGCGGATATAGGTTTCAAAAATAAACACGTTTATTAAATAGGGTGGCTTAGGAGTTCATTTAAATAACACTGCTCTGCCACGTTTAACTTATGCCTACATAAATACCCTTTACATGTATGTTAATGACAATTAAACTATATATATATATATATATATATATATACACACACACATAGACACACTAAAAAAATTCTTTATATGTATGTTAATTTTGTAAAAGATCTATCTAGAAACATTGAATAACAATTGGGGTACTGTCTCACATATTGAAATACGAACCATTATAGACCTCTAAGTCTATAATGTAATATTATTAATTTTACTATTTTTAAAATTAACCTGACCCATAGGAGCCCCGCCCCGTTTATTAAATGGGGCGGGTTAGGAGTTAATTTAAATAAAAATCGCCCCCCCGATTATTAAATAGGACGGGTTAAGATTTTTGAAAACCCGCCCCGTTTCCATCCCTAAGCGTTGAGAGTAAAAAACATACATGTGTATATATAATAAGATAGTCTAGTTCAAACAATCGTGATCAAGGCAGGTTATAGATTTTGGATGCAGTTAACTCTTTATAAAAAAATGATGACATCCACATGATACCATCGCAGTGGTTTAATTTTCAGTAGATCTGATAATTATTGGGTAAAACATTTATGTTATCAAATCTAAACTTTGATGCTATTCGTTTTGTGTTCCTCTTTTGAAAGTATTATTACCTTATAATTAAGGGTGCATTTGGAAACCCCAATTCTATGGCTTATAATTGAAATTGTAGAGTTTTTAGCTCAAATATTAAGACATGCAATCCGGTTTTCCGAACACACCCTAAAAAGAATTGCCGTGACATTGCCTTGTTGACTCAATTAACTTCCTAGCTCTTTACAGTTTGACGAGAATACATGTACGGGGTTAACAAACACCGATTTTAAATAAAATTGAACCAATATGAAGTATCAAATGAAAATGAAAATGAAGTTGTAGGCATAAAAGAATAGATCTCAACCAAGTTTAACATGCCAAATGAAATGATGACATATGATAAGAATTGTTGATTTGTGGTAATGGAATGTACGACTCAATACGGTGAGACCATATTAGCTAGCATAGGTAAGAAATTATGTAAGATACATGACTATGAATAGTAAATAATACGGAGAAAAAAGTTGTGTGTCAAGGATGTGGATGGTTCAACCTATGAATAGATTTACCTCCATGGGTGAATCTTGTCTTCATTATTAATAGACCGACACTGTCATTATAAACGATTGCTCTTGGCTCTATCTATATCTCTGACTAATAAGGCAGCGTAACAATACATATGTGAACTTAAATGATGCGCGTAATGAGTACATACCACTACACCAAAAACAACAATTTGACACACCTTGAGATTAAAAATTTGTCACAGTTTAAAATCGTGCCAAATTCTGGCACGGTTTAATGACAACCTGGCACACTTTAAAACCATGCCAAAATTTAGCACTGTTTAAAAGTCTGCCAAAACTTAACACACTTGACTAAAATATAAACACCTTAAAAAAATACCAAAACTCAACTTACTTCTCATTTTGAAGCCACGCATCCATTACCCGCTCTTTCTCTAACCTATCCCCCGCTCTTTCTCTACCAAAATTAACTTTCCCTCTCTTTACCTTTGCTTAAGCATTAACGATCTGAAGTCGTTAATGGTGTTTGAGATCTAAACCTACAAAAATAAATAACTATTTGTGATCCGTAATGGCGTACCTGTTTCCAAAGGAGGTTTTAGAGTACGTGTTCTCATTCATCTTCAGCGACCAGGACCAAAACGCAGTATCACTGGTGTGCAAATCGTGGTACGAGGTGGAGTAGGAAACGAGTGTTTGTTGGGAACTGTTACGCGGTGAGTCCGGGGATGATGATTAGGAGGTTTCCAGAGGTGAGATCTGTGGAGTTGAAAGGGAAATCGCATTTTGCGGATTTTAATCTGGTGCCGGACGGATGGGGCGAGTATGTGTACCCGTGGATCGTGGCAATGGGCGGGGCGTACCCGCGGTTGGAGGAGATTAGGTTGAAGAGGATGGTGGTCACGGATGAGACGTTGGAGTTGATTTCGAGGTCGTTTAATAATTTTAAGGTGTTGGTGTTGTCTTCCTGTGAGGCCTTTACTACTGATGGACTTGCTTTTGTTGCCGCTAATTACAGGTCAACTTTGAATATTTTTGAATATAAACATAACATTGTAATTTTGATATTTAATTAACTGTAACATAACACTGTAATTTTGATATTTGCCATTATTTTTTATTGAGGCAATGTTTGGTGGTGTAGGAATTTGAGAGAGCTGGATTTGGGGGAGAGAGACGTGGAAGACCTGAGTGGTCATTGGCTAAGCCATTTCCCTGATACTTGTACGTCGCTTGTGTCTCTAAACATTTCTTTCTGCGGAGAAATGAAGAACTACTCGAGGTATTTTTTGCGGAGAAGGTCTGACGAGGAGAAGGCGATGAAGACTTGTCTGACAATCCACCATTTCTCTCTCACTACATCTCTCTAAAGCATATCCTTCTTTTCTCCAAAAATTAGGGTTTTGTTACAATACCCAAATTGATATTCCACGAGTTCAATAGATTGTAAATTTGTAATATTATTGTATACCCAAATCGATATTCCAAAAATTAGGGTTTGAAGATCTGTTTTACTTTTTTAAATTTGTTTGTGTTGAATGTATATACATGTATATATTTATTTGTAGAGATGGAAAGGGAGTTGGTTGAGTTATTTGAATCAGTGAAAAAGAGGCGAATGCAGCCGCCATTGAAGGAGGGGCACCTGAGGAAGATCGATTTGTTGATTCACATGAGGAATACCGATGCTTTGTTGCCCACACAGGTAATTTTGGTCTTTTATGTTAATCTTTTCTTTTGTATTGTATTATTACTTTTATATGAAATTGACTTTCTTTTACGAGTCCCTATTGGTGTATTCTATTTGCATGATTTGTAATTGAAACTTTCGAATCATTTAATTTTCATAAATTTAATCGGGTGACCTATGGGTTATTTGGGTTTGGAAATATAATCCAATTACCTTATGATTGTTGGCATTTCTTTCGTTCGAATGTAGAGACAAGTTGAAGTTATTTATCTTCAACATAGCAAGAAACATGTTCTTCATAGAAATTACATTCCTAAGCATCTACATTCTCCTCAGAATGAGCAATTATTTGTATGTTAGAACTTTGAATCAGGAAGCACTCGTGTTATGTTGAAATCGTAGACATAATTGTTATTTCCTTATTTTCTTCACAAGAAACATTGAATATATGGCCCTTAACATGCCTAAGAAGAATGACATTTCACTAAGTCTTGTGATATAATTAACCGATTTGATGAAGATAACCAAAGATCGTCAGATACATTTTCTTCTGACCCAAATTCAGCCGAACAAGTGCATTATAGAGTTTAAACCCTTCAATTGTCTGTACCTGTATACATGAATATGCAAGTGTGTATACATAATCATATTAATATATATATATATATATGTGTGTGTCTGTGTGTGTGTGTGTGTATATATGCAAGACATACCACATATCTCATGATCAAGCAAAAACACTCTGAGATTTTTTTCGGTTTTAACTTTGGGTTGAGTTGAGCTGGGGTTTTAGGTCTTTTCTTTAATAATCAAAATCCGTATGAAGCTAAGAAACTTATTTTCATTTATGTGCTTATGCATTGCTACGTTCCCAATTCACATTGATTGATATTGTAGCAAGTATGTGATTCTTATATAGAAATATTATTAGTTATATCTTTACATTTGGACACATGTATATGTGTGTGTGTGTATCTTTTAGTGGAGAGACACTGATTGATTTTAAAAAGTTATCTTAGATGTGGAAGCAAACACAAAGGATACAAATAATGAATTTACTGTGGCTTTGCTCGTATGAATTCTTTCTAAATTTATGGAGAGAACTAGGGAAATAAATTTCTTATTCATGTTACAAAATATAAAATTCTTTAGTTAGTTCATATGAATAATTTGAACTGATGTTGATACGATCATCTTTGTTATAGGTGTCATCGACATATATGATTGTTTTCTCAGTGTTGATGTCGGCGGGCACTTTCTTACCGACATTGCTCAACCTGACCCTCTTCCCTGTCGAAGAGAAGGAGCCTATTGACCCTCCCATGAATATAATTTTGTACATTCTAAGTCCATAATATGAAACCCAATCTATGTATTAGAAACCCAATTTAACTAATGATTCCACCATTCATCTATTTCGATTCATTAAACTTCTGCTATGACAACTCCTTTTATTTTTAGGTTTTATTAGTAACCATAATACATAGGCGGGTAATAATCACGTTTTGTTTCTCCACTTCTCTCTGCACGTATATATTTCATTTTTATACTCGAGCGATTGTTTTAATTGATTGTTTTCATTGACTTGGGAAATTGGTGTAAGCAAAATGAAGCTTTGGAGTAGTTACATATTTTTGGAGCCAAAATGGTGTAAAATACTAAAATTAACTTGGTGCCTAAATCATTAAAATTATTTTCCAGGTAGCTTATGTTGAACTTTTAATGTGATTGATATCGATGTTATTATGTTTGGGGATTACACAACACATTTTTTAAATTTTCAAGAGATTTGGGCATTATTTAAATGGTTAAAAAAAAGGTTTAAATGTGAAATGGTAGGAAAAAAATCAACACAGACCTGAATGACATACCCTATGCAAAAAAATTTGAAAGGTTCAGTTCAAGAAGGATAGGTAAAAATTGATTTTACCCTTACTAAATTTGATTTCAATTTATGTGTCACAATAATATTCTTGACATTGTGCATATTAGACATGTTTCACCCACATCATCAACTAGTTTGGTTTTATTCTTTCATGCATTGATTTTGAATTTTGGAGCATGTAACTGACGTGAAACCTAGCATCGTGGAATTCTTCAAGACATCGCATTGGAGTAAAATAAAGGATGATTTGATGAATGATAAGTGCAATTTTCAGTTCTTTCCCCTCTTTATCCTTTTTATATTTTATAAGACAAACATTCTAATATAAGTCTTCTGACACTTACAATCATAGCACAGTCTCGGTCTCATAATGAAGAGCTGAGAAACTTGAAAGATAAGATATCGTCTAATGAACAGCTAAATGCCGCTCATAATAGAAGATTTCAGAATTTGCAGACATTGTTGGACCAAATGGGATACTTTCGAGCTGTTATGACGCGAAGAGTTCATCGGGTGGCTAGCAAAATACAAATGAAACCTGGTTAGTCTCAAACTCTCAAATTATCTTTAAATGTTGCATCATTAACTAAAAAATGGCTTGAAATAGCGGCAACAAATAGCCAAACGTAAAATGGCTTACTTTATGAGCTTATTTAGTTAAATTGGTGGAAGGGATTTGCTGGTGGTTTGGTTTTGGAATTTGCTATTTCTATTGAGTTTAATTTAAATGTTAAAACATGTTGGATTTATCGAATAAACAAATGAAACTATATCAAAATTTTCTAAAATCAACAAACGTTCTAAATTGATTAAAAACATACCGTTAGAGGATGAAAACCCAAAACATCTTCCAAATAACCCCAAAGAGGCACGAACACCTCGTACGGGATCAATGTAACACATACGAACTCTCCGCCTAGTCACGGTTTATACCAGGACTAATTATGTCCAATGAAGGGTGCTTTGGGAAGAACTTTTCAATACACATTAATGTAAGAGGCACGAATACTTCGCATGGGACCAATGTAACTTATAGGAACTTATCGTGTAGTCACAGGTTAACTAGTTTGAGAATATGACGATAATTTAAGAATATTCGGATTATTCTTAAGAACATACCGTTTGAGGGTGAAAACCTAAACCAGCCTGTTAAAGGGTAAAAACCCAAATCAACTCCCAGATGGTCCTGTAAGAGGCATGGACATCTCGCACGGTACCAATGTAACTTGTAGGAACTGACCGCGTAGTCACGGGTCTCCCGGTTTGATAATATGACGATAATTTGAAAATATCTAGATTAGGCTTAAAAACAAGTCGTTAAAGGGTGAAAACCCAAACCAGCCCCCCAAAAGACCACTAAGAGGCACGAACACCTCGCACGGGACCAATGTAACTTGTAGGAACTGATCGCGTAGTCACGGGACTCTCGATTTAAGAATATGACGATAATTTGTAAAAATCAACACTTAGACTTAAAAATAAGCTGTTAAAGGGTGAAAACCCAAACCAGCCCCCAAACGTCCCCGTAAGAGACACGGACACCTCGGACGAGACTAATATAACTTGTAGGAATTGATCGCGTAATCACGGGTCTCCCGGTTTGAGAGTATGACGATAATTTGAAAATATCTAGATTAGGCTTAAAAACAAGCCGTTAAATGATGAAAACCCAAACCAGCCCCCAAAAAGACTCGTAAGAGGCACGGACACCTCACAGGGGACCAATGTAACTTGTAAAAACTGACCGCGTAGTCAAGGGACTCCCGATTTAAGAATATGCCGATAATATGTAAAAATGAACACTTCGACTTAAAAACAAGCTGCTAAAGGGTGAAAACCCAAACCAGCCCCCAACCGTCCCTATAAGAGATACGGACACCTCGCACAGGACAAATGTAACTTGTAGGAACTGATCGCGTAGTCACGGGTCTTTGGGTTTGAGAGTATGACGATAATTTGAAAATATCTAGATTAGGTCTAAAAACAAACCGTTAAAGGGTAAAAACCTAAACCATCCCCAAAACGTCCCCGTAAGAGGCATGAACACCTCACACCAATGTAACTTGTGGGAACTGACCGCATAGTCACGGGTCTCCCGATTTGAGAATATGACGATAATTTATAAAAATCAACACTTAGGCTTAAAAACAAGTCGTTACAACGCGAAAACCTAAACCATCCCTCAAACGTCCCCGTAAGAGGCACGAACACCTCGCACGGGACCAATCTAACTTATAGGAATTGAACGCGTAGTCACGGGTCTCCCTATTTGAGAATATGACGATAATTGGAAAATATCTAGATTAGGCTTAAAAATAAGTCGTTAAAGGGTGAAAACCCAAACTAGCCTCCAAACGGATCCGTAAGAGGTACGAACACCTCGCATGGGACCAATGTAACTTGTAGGATCTGATCGCATAGTCACGGGTCTCCCGGTTTGAGAATATAACGATAATTTGCAAAAATCAACTCTTAGACTTAAAAATAAGCCGTTAAACGGTGAAAATTTAAACCATCCCCCAAATGTCCTCGTATGAGGCACGAACTCCTTGCACGGGACCACTGTAACTTGTAGGAATAGATCGCGTAGTCACGGGTCTCCCGGTTTGAGAATATGACAAAAATTTGCAAAAATCAACACTTAGACTTAAAAACAAGCCGTTAAAGGGTGAAAACCTAAACCAGCCCACAAACGTCCCCCAAAGAGGCACGGACACCTCGCACAGGACCAATGTAACTTGTAGGAACTGACTGCATAGTCACGGGTCTCCCGGTTTAAGAATGTGACAATAATTTGTAAAAATCAACACTTATACTTAAAAATAAGCCGTTAAAGGGGGAAAACCTAAACCATCCCTCAAATGGACCCGTGAGAGGCACGAACACCTCGCACGGGACCAATGTAACTTGTAGGAACTGTCCGCGTAGTTACGGGTCTCCCCGTTTGAGAATATGATGATAATTTGAAAATATCTAGATTAGGCTTAAACACAAGCCGTTAAAGGGTGAAAACCTAAACCATCACCGAAACGTCCCCGTAAGAGGCACGAACACCTCACACGGGACCAATGTAACTTGTAGGAACTGACCACGTAGTCACGGGTCTCCCGATTTGAGAATATGACGATAATTTGAAAAAATACACACTTAGACTTAAAAACAAGCTGTTAAAGGGTGAAAACCTAAACCAACCCCCAAATGTTCTCCCGGTTTAAGAATATACCGATAATTTGCAAAAAAAACACTCACACTTAAAAACAAGCCGTTAAAGGGTGAAAACCTGAACCAACCCACAAACGTCCCGGTAAGAGGCACGGATAACTCGGACGGGAATATTGTAACTTGTAGGAATTGACCGTGTAGTCACGGGTCTCCCGTTTTGAGTGTATGACTATAATTTGAAAATATCTAGATTAGGCTTAAAAACAAACCGCTAAAGGGTGAAAACCCAAACCAGCCCCCAAACGGACCTGTAAGAGGGATGAACATGTCGCACGGGACCGATGTAACTTGTAAGAACTGACCGCGTAGTCACGGATCTCTCGATTTATGAATATGACAATAATTTGTAAAAATCAGCACTTAGACTTAAAAACAAGTCGTTAAAGGGTGAAAAACCAAACCAGCCCCCCAAAAGACCCGTCAGAGGCATGAACACATCGCACGGGACCAATGTAACTTGTAAGAACTGATCGCATAGTCCGGGTCTCCTGGTTTGAGAATATGACGATAATTTGCAAAAATCAGCGCTTAGACTTAAAATCAAGCCGTTAAAGGGTGAAAACCTAAACCAGCCCCCAAACGTCCTTGTAAGAGGCACGGACACCTCGCAGAGGACCAATGTAACTTGTAGGAACTGATCGCGAAGTCACGGGACTCCCGATTTAAGAATATGACGATAATTTGTAAAAATCATCACTTAGACTTAAAAACAAGTCGTTAAAGGGTGAAAACCTAAACAATCCCCCAAACATCGCCGTAAGAGGCATGAACACCTCGCACGGGACCAATATAACTTGTAAGAACTGACCACGTAGTTACGGGTCTCCCGGTTTGAGAATATGATGATAATTTGAAAATATCTAGATTAGGCTTAAAAATAAGCCGTTAATGGGTGAAAACCCAAACCAGCCCCCAAACGGACCCATAAGAGGCTCGAACACCTCGCATGGGACCAATGTAACTTGTAGGAACTGACCGCATAGTCATGGGTCTCCCGGTTTGAGAATATGACGATAATTTGCAAAAATCAACACTTATAGTTAAAAACAGGCCGTTAAGGGGTGAAAGCTAAAACTTCCCCCAAATGTCCCCGTAAGAGGCACGAACACTTCACACAGGACCAATGTAACTTGTAGGAACTGACCGCGTAGTCATGGGTCTCCCGGTTTGAGAATATGACGATGATTTGCAAAAATCAACACTTAAACTTAAAAATAAGCCGTTAAAGGGTGAAAACGTAAAGCATCCTCCAAACGTCCCCGTAAGAGGCACGGACACCTCGCACATGACTAATGTAACTTGTAAGAACTGACCGCGTAGTCACGGGTCTCCTGGTTTGAGAATATGATGATAATTTGTGAAAATAAAAACTTAGACTTAAAAACAAACCGTTACAAGGTGAAAACCTAAACCAGCCCCCAAACGTCCTCGTAAGAGGCACGAACACCTCGCACAGGACTAATGTAACTTGTAGGAACTGATCGCGTAGTCACGGGGTTCTCATTTGAGAATATGACTGTTGATGTAAAAAATTAGATTAACCTAATTATTCAATCACAGATAAATAAAATGAACAAAGATTTTTAAAGTGGTTCAGCCTTGTAAGAATGGCCTACGTCCACTGTTATGTTATTGCTGAGTGTCTGGGAATTCTCGATTATCAGTTCAATCCAGAAATTTCGGTCCCTTTGAATGAGGATGATACAAGGTATTTATAGCCCTTAGGCTGTACATGAATGGGTCGATACATTAAATGAGAATACATATGAAAGGGTAATACATTTAATGGAGCGTGTGCGTCAAGATGATGAACATTCAATGAATAGTTGAACTGTTGACATTCTGGCAATTAATACTACGACCGAGATGCAGCTCGGACCGCCTTAGTTGCTCGTTGTTCATGAGTTCCTCGGAGTGCTAGAGTACCTCGGAGTGTTGCAGTTCCTCGGTATATCCTCGTTGCTCGGGGAGAACATGAGTTGGTCGAGGAAATGAACTTCCTCGTTGTTATTGTACCACGTAGACTGACAAGTGTCTTCGTATGATTCGTTCACATCAGCATATTAATTTTGGTATCAACAGAAGCCCCCAATGTATCATATTTCGAACTTTGAGGAGTATGGAACATTCTTTCTCGGTTTATGGCAATATTGAATGATCTTTCTGGATTTTAGGAGCATCGTATTTAAATTTATTCCCAAATTCAACGAATCCGCCTTTTTTCGAACTTTTAAGAGCGCTTCGATCTTAGTGCCCTTTTTGTCCTTTTAGCCGTCGGAAGTTCAATAGTTTCTTTTTTGTAATCATTTCATTTGCCGCTTCCCAAGGCAAAGTATTTAAACTTCTTAGGTAACCATACCGTCTTCTTCTTTTTCCAATTTTCTGCATTCAAGCTTTCTATTTTCTCCTTCCCTCTTGTGCGTTCATCCTAGTTTTCGTTCATTGTCAACATACCTCTTTTCTTCCTGTAAGATCTTTCTTCCTTTCTTCTGTATCTCTTTTATTCAGTACGGTTTATATTGTGGAGTCTGTTGAGAAATTTCGTTCCGATTTTTCCATCCCTTCCTGGGTAACTCTGGAGGTTCTTTCTGAACCTTTAGATTATTTTCGATTGGCTGAGGGACATTGGTTCCCCAGTCTATTCATAGCTGAATGTGGATTTTCTTTTCCACCAAACCCATTGTGTCTTGAGTTTTGTCAGTATTTTGATCTTGTCCCTGTAAAAATAGCCCCCAATTCATGGAGAATAATTAATGGGGTGTACAAATTAAATCTAACTCATGGGACTCGTATAGGGATCCCTGAAATTATGTATTGCTATAAATGGGCTACTCTAGATAATATTTATTACTTAAAAACTAGGTTTCTGAATAGGGCTCTTGTAGTTAACCTCCCTGACTCAAATAGAGATTATTTTGAACATGGGTTGGTTATTAAAAATTGCCGATATGCCCCTTTAGTTGGAGATGGAGTATACAACGGTCCCAGATGCCCCCCATATGGCAATGGGATAGGTTTATTTTTCATTTTATTTTACTTATGAAATTATGCTTTCATCATGTTTGACAAAATGTATGACTGATATCTCATTATGTATTTATTTGCAGTTGATAGCAAAAGAAAAACTCCAAAAGAATCAGAGGTTAATATTAAGCATCTGAAACTTATCTGGGGTTTGCATAAGAACATTGCAGATGAGCACATCAGGTCTGCATCATATCTGCTACAGTATAAGAGTTACACAACCTCTTATACTGCTCGCCCTGTTGAACCAGCTTCGACTCCAGAGGATTCTTCTTCAGATTCTCATCTTCCTTTAAGTCAAAGAATGGGCAAGAAAAGAGCTCCTCATGCTCTTTTTGATGACAATACTTCTGTTGTTGGGGCTAAGAAAAGCAAAACTGATGTCCCAGAGGGGACTAAGAAGGTGGATGCTGCACCTTCCAAAGCTGCCGAGAAGCCCCCAGTGGCTCCGAGCAAGAAAGTTGCTCCTATGGAAGTGATTACTATCTCTCCGACCAAGAGTTCTTCCTTGGTTGAAGCTGCTGAAGTCCCTTTGAGAAGATTGAGGAAATCATCCTCAGTCAATTTGGCTGAAACTGTCCCTTCTCTACCTGCTGGTGGTGTTGGTATTCCAACCATCATTCCTCCGAGCTCTGCAATGAGCTCGGTAAAAACTTGGATCATACCCGAGGTCCAAGGAATTGATGAGAAAATTTCCAGGGATATGCTGACATCCCTAGCTACTCGTCATCTTGCTTCGGTAAATTTCTCACATTCTGAATTTTCTTTCTTTCTCTGAATGCTTGCATTTTGTATTGACTTTACTGTTTTTCTCATCTTTCAGCTGGTGAACTGTTTCAATAATATCGTGAAGAAAGATGAAGCTATTAAAGCTTCAAGCTCCTCGTCAGGTGTAGAGGATGCTCTGCTGGGTTTGACCCAATCCTTGAAGGAATCTCGCCAACAGTATAGTGAGGACAAGGCTGTTTGGGAGAAAAAGTTGTTTGCAGTTGAGGCTGAGAAGGTGAAGATGGCTGAGATCTCCAAGAATTTGGAGGATAAAGTAAAAGGTTTAGAGGTCGAACATCAGAAGTATGATGTCAAGCTCAAGAACTTTGGAGAGCTTGAAGATAAGTTGAAGAAGGCAGAGGAAAAGTTGTCCGCCCTGCGAGATATCAAGGTCCAAAAGGAAGAATTGGATGTGAAGCTCTCCTCGGAGAAGCTAAAAAGAAAACTCGCCATTAAAAAATCCTTCAGCGCTGGCTGGGAAAAAGGATGGGATAAGGGGATTGCTGCGATGACATCCCAAGTTCAATATGGGAAGTTGAAATACTTCCGAGATGGCTGGGTAGCTGCCCTAGAGGAATTGAAGATCAAGGATGCTTCCGATCTATTCCAGTTGCACCTCCCTGGTCCTCCTCCACCAATTGTGGAAGAAGAAGAAGATGAGCCTGCCTCTGATGAATCTTCTATGGCTATAGGTGATCAAGTCCCTGCCTCTCTTCCTGCTGCCAACAAGGACATTTCTTCCATGCCTCCTCCTTCTGAGAAAATTTCAACTCTTGCTGTTCAAGCTGCTATCACCTCCGAGCAACCAAGCTCCTCGTCCCAGCCTCCCGAGAAAGTCTTGGGAGACAAGGAAAAGGTGTGAAGTTGTTCGATATCATTTCTATCTTTTATTATCACTTGTAATCAAACAATGTAATCTTTTGATGATCTAATAAAATACATTTTTGTTCATCTCTGTTGTTGATGATTTGTTTTTGTTGATTGTTGTCTTTTTCTCATCCTTAGTTTGTTGCTATAATGGAACTGATATCTGCACATGATACCAAGCTGATGCAGCAATGTCACGAATATTATAAGGCTGGTCATACAGACCTTAGTACATCAGAAATTGCTGACATCCTTGGCCATGATGCCTCAGAACAGGCAATTGAGGCTTATCGATACTTGAAAGATTTACTCGACCGAGCCGTGGCCAATAATGTAGCCTACTACGACTTGATTGAGGAACTTCATTATTCCTTAGAAGATCTACAAGGTCAGCACAATGAATCAATGGCTTTGTTGCACAAGGAATATGAAAATAGATACCAACAGCTTTCTTCTGACACAGGCCATAAAAAGATTCTGGCTGGATACGATGTTAGGGAAAGAACTTTAAAAGGTGAAGTTGAAGCTTGCAGGCAGATTGCTGAGTTGCTAGAACAGGAGAACAATAATTTGCAGAAAAAGCTGGTACAGTATGAATCTGCAGTGTCATCTTCCACTGCTTTAGTGCAAGTTACTGATGAAGGTTTCTCGTTCTTAGAGGTTGAGAATGCCAAATTAAGGCAAGAACTGGACAACTTAAGAAAATCTGTTATTCTTGCGATTGCTCGGGGACGAGGAAGAGGTTCCCGCGGACAAGGAAGAGCTGTTCAAAATATTACCGAGGAGCAAAGTTCTCCAGTCGCTGCTCGGAGTCGATCAAGAGTCCTTAGCCGCAATGTTGAAGAAGCTCGAACTCAGTCGACATTAGAAACTCAAGCATTCCAATTGAACGCAAAAGACCGAGCTCTGTCTGAAATGTCCAAGAAAAATCTATCCTTGGAGGATCAACTTACTGCGATGAAGTCTGCTCTGGATAATAAGGATGTTTTTGCCAGGAGCCTTCACGAACAATTGGATAGATTAACCTTCCAATTCCATAAACAGCCCAGGGAATTTTGGATGGCAGGGTACAATGAGGCCCTTTGTCATTTGGATGCTCGTATTGAACACGCCAATAATGAAGGTTATAAGCAGGGGTGGTTGAACGCCTTAGGTGTATTAAAATTGGAGCGAGGGCATTATTTATGGGATTATCATGCTCCTGGGTTATTAGACTTGCCTGTACCACCTTATAAATTGGACATGGAATGGATCCCAGCTCGTTCCATTCCTCGGAGCTTAATTTCAAAATACCTTGGTGACTACAGTCTTCACTCCCAGATCGAAGTATCTCGTCCAGAGCATCTAATGGATACACCCTCAATAATGAATGTCAGAATGCTAAAGGACTTGAACTTTATTAATTCTCCCCTTTGCCTGGAAGATCCTCCTGCTGGCGAAGAGCCTGTTTCAAAAGCAAAGGGCAAGAAACCCATAGAATAGGAATCTCAATGTAATAGTTAGTACATTCATGTAACCTATAATTTATTTTGAATTTTAATGAAAGACTTTCATTTTGCAAATCTGTATTGTTATTGTCTTGTAAAATGCTTTACATCTGTTCATATAAGTTAAAAAATAACAACAATATTGTTGTTCATCGACCAACTTAATAAAAAGTTATAAGTATCAAGTTTACTCAATCACTTAATAATAAAGTAATGAGTATAAAATGTTCAAAATGTTTCCAACCAACCAAGGTTGTTAGATTGTGCTTATCGACCAGCTACAGTTGATGGGTTTTGTTCCCCGACCAACCATACTTGGTTCATAAAATGTGCCCGACCAACCATGGTCGATAATTTATTTTCCTCGACCAAGTATAATTGATCACCAACCAACTATACTTGGTTCAGTTTGGAATTCTTTGTATTTTCTGGAATGATTTTACCTTCCGACCAACTTGTTGGTTTTAAATCAAATGATATTTGTCCACTAGTTATCTTACCAACCTTAGTTGGTCACGCTAGTGTACGCTCCTAACCAAAGGAGTATATTTTTTGGTTCTTTCGAACTTTTTGTCTTCTTTTTGCTGTCGAGTAGCGTAGTGTACAACACTAGTATTCCCCAAAAAACTTTCAAACAATAGGAGAAGAAAATGGTGAAAACATCATCGTTTTATTCATATTGATAGAACCGTTGTACATTTTACATCATTGATAATACTTGCGAAGGTGTTCAACATTCCAAGCATTCTTGAATTCTTCTCCTTCTAGAGTTGCTATTCGGTAAGTTCCTGGTCGAACAACTTCTGTAACTCGGTAAGGTCCATGCCAGTTTGCTTCCAGTTTATTGTGCTTCTGAATGACCTTCTTTAGCACATAATCTCCCTCTTTTAAGTCACATTTCCTCACCCTTTTGTTGTAGAACAGAGCTGTGCGTTGTTGGTAAGCAGCATTCCGAATGGCTGCCTCTTCTCTGACTTCCTCGAGCATATCCAAATCCAGTCTTCTCATCAAGTCACTGATCGGAGAATTGAAGTTCAGCACTCTGTGTGTTGGGAGACCTAACTCGGCAGGTATTAAAGCCTCACTTCTAAATGCCAGCATATATGGTGATTCTCCAGTCGCTGCTCGGGGAGTTGTTCGGTAAGCCCACAATACTGATTGTAGCTCGTTAATCCAGTTAGCTTTAGCTTCACTTAACCTTTTCTTCAAACCGTTTAGCAGTGTTCTATTCGTCACTTAAGTCTGTCCAATGCTTTGAGGATGGCCTGGTGCTGAATGGACCTTCAAAATGTTCGACTGATGACAATAAGCAGCAAATTCCTCGTTATCAAATTGGGTTCCATGGTCTGTGATGAAGGCATGAGGGAGACAATATCGACAGATGATATTCTTCCAAACGAACTGGTATACCTTCTCGTATGTCATGTCGATGAGGGGTTCAGCTTCTACTCACTTAGTAAAATAGTCTACTGCGACGACGAGGTACTTAAATCTTCCTCGGGTGATCGACAATGGTCCCACCAAATCAATTCCCCACATGGCGAATGGCCAAGGAGAAGTTATGGGTGTCAACAATGCTTGTGGAGTTCGTCGGATAGAGGAAAAACGTTGGCACTTGTCACATTTCTTAGCATAGGTTATACAATCAGCCCTCATCGTTGGCCAATAGTATCCTTGAGTCATTACTCTTTGTAAAAGCGTTCGACCTGCTACATGAGCTCCACAAGACCCTTCATGGATTTCTTCAATCAATTCTTTCACCTCGGAGGGATGTACACATCTCTGCAAACCTGCCATAATTCCTCGTCTATACAAAATACCATTAGTCAACACATACCGAGCAGCTTTATACTTCAGTTTCTTGGCAGCGAGCTTGTCCTCCGGCAATCCTCCCTCTTCAATATATGTCCTGATGGGATCCATCCAAGATGGTCCTAAATCAAGGGTTATTACATTCATTGTCAGGTCTTCATCTATGCTCCGACCTTCTAATACTTCAATCGGTATGGTTCTTCGCAACTCGGTACGAGTAGCTGATGCTAGTCGGGCTAGTGCGTCTGCTTGTACATTCTCCATCCTCGGTATTCTCACTAACCGAATGGCATCAAATTCTGTCAACAACTTCATCACCTTTGCGTGATATTTGATCATTAACTCTCCTTTAACCGCATATATTCTCGTCATCTGATTTATAATTAGTTGAGAATCACTGAATACCATCATTTGTTGTGCTTCCATAACTTTTGCTAAGTTTAACCCCGCTATCATGGCTTTATACTCAGCTTCATTATTAGAGGCTTTGAATTGGAATCGTAAAGCATATTCCATGTCAATCTCATCTGGGGTACTTAAAACAATTCCTGCGCCGCAACCTGCTGTGCAAGATGAGCCATCCACATATAATCTCCATATGGGTAACCCATCTTCAAATTCCTTATTTGACAGGGTTCCTCGGTGAAATATTTGTTGCTTCTTTTTATCCTCCCCTGGAACTTTTCGCTCCTCGTTGACCATCTCTTCTCGTTCTTCGACCATCCGGAGCTGGTTTGAATTTGAAGTTGATGATCTTTCTACATCCATAAGCCCTTTTACCAACCGGAGTTGGTCTGGACTTATGTCTGTTGATCCTGTAACATCCACAGGTTGGTCAGCGAGCAGTTTTTGTTCCTCAGGGGTATCAGGATATGTAAATTCTACTATAAAATCTGCTACAGCTTGCCCTTTCAATGATGCTATGGGCTCATACACAATATCATATTCACCGAGTTCTATCGCCCAGTACATCAGTCTTCCTGATTTTTCTGGCTTGTGAAGGGCTTGTCTCAATGGCATGTCGGTATACACAATGATGGTATGGGCCTGGAAATATGGCCTCATTCTTCTACTTGCTTCAATTAATGCCAATGCCAATTTTTTTAACTTTGGGTACCTGATCTCTGCACCTCGGAAAGCCTTACTTGTGTAATAAATTGGTTTCTGGACTCCATTCTCCAATCTGATCAATGCCGAGCTAACTGCATTCTCTGATACTGCTAGATATAAGTACAACTTCTCTCCTGTTATTGGCCTAGACAACAATGGAGGTGCTCCCAAATACTTTTTCAAGTCTTGAAAGGCCTTTTCACATTCATCAGTCCACTCAAAAGTTTTTCGAAGTGTTTTGAAGAATGGGAGGCATTTGTTAGTTGCTCGAGATACAAATCTGTTGAGCGCTGCAACTCGTCCTGTAAGACTCTGCACTTCTTTCTTTGTAGTTGGAGATCGCAACCCTAAAAGAGCTTTGATCTTATCTGGATTTGCTTCAATGCCCCGCTGGTTGACAATGTATCCGAGAAACATTCCTTCTCGTACTCCAAATGTGCACTTCGTCGGGTTGAGTTTCATCTGGTATTTATCCAGTTGATCAAATGTCTGAGCTAAGTCAACTAAATGATTTGCAGCTTTCTTACTTTTTGTCAGCATATCTTCGACATAGACTTCCATGTTGCAACTGATTTGTTCGGTGAAGACCTTGTTCATCAGCCGCTGGTATGTCGCTCCTGCATTTTTCAAACCAAAAGGCATAACATTATAGCAATAAGTTCCCCTAGGGGTAATAAAAGAAGTACTTTCCCTGTCTTCAGGTTTCATCTTGATCTGGTTGTAACCAGAATACGCATCCATGAAGCTGAGCAACTCATGTCCCGAGGTAGCATCCACTAGTTGGTCAATTCTGGGCAATGGAAAATGATCTTTTGGGCATGCCTTGTTGAGATCAGTGAAATCAACACACATTCTCCATTTATTGTTCTTCTTCTTTACCATCACCACGTTTGCCAGCCAGTCTGGATATTTCACATCTTCAATAAATTGGGCTTTCTGGAGCTTCTCGACCTCCTCTTGTATGGCTTGATTCTTCTCGGGGCTAAATACCCTTCTTCTCTGCTTTACGGGCTTGATCTCCTTATTCACATTGAGTTCGTGACATAAGAAGTTTGGATCTATTCCTGGCATGTCCTCATGACTCCATGCGAAAGTTTTCTTCCTGTTTCTCAAGAACATTATCAACTCTTGTTTTATTGAAGCATCCAACGACGAACCTATCTGGGTTACTCGTTCAGGGTGTTCCTCGTCCAGAATAACATTTTCTGTAGATTCTACCACCTGTCCTTTTACAAGTTGGGATTCATCCCTTGGATCAAGAGTTTCAATTTCTGTACCTTCCTCTACCTGGTAGGTAATAGTTTTTTTTCTTGATTCCTCAAACTCCTCTTGCTCGGCAGACGAATAATAGCATTCTCGAGCTACTTTTTGATCACCTTTTACAACTCCTACTCTGAAGTTTGTTGGGAATTTTAAGCATTGATGCACTGTAGATGGAACTGCTTCGAACTTCTTCAAACCAACTCTTCCCATGATGATGTTGTAGGCTGACTGCACATTCTTATCCATCACGAAGAAGCGTATTCTTTCTGTTCGACAAGCGGGCCAAGTTTCAATGAATATGTCCAACTTGATCGTCCCAAGTGGAAAAACTTTCTCGCCAGCAAAACCCAGAAGGGGTCTGTGATAAGATTCCAATTGAGATAATTTCAAATTCAAGCTATCAAAACATGAATAGTACATGATGTCTACCGAACTACCATTGTCCACCAACACCCTTGAAATCACCACATCTTTCATCCTCATTTTGATCACCAAGGGATCGTCGTGAGGGTAAAGAACACCTGCCAAATCGTTTTTTGAAAAACCAATAACCAGCTTCTCTTTATTTACCTTCCTCGGACGATCTTCCTTGGCAAGATTTATTCGTTGAATATATGAGCAGGCTTGGGCCTCTCCGAGATAGGCCTTTCTTTCTGCAGTAAGGTCTCCCCCTCCAGCATCTCCTCATGTTATAACATTACAATCAATTGAACCAAAACGTATGGAAAATACCTCTCGTTCTGGCTGTCTTGGCTTCTTTGGAAGATCGGGGTCTTCATCTGGATCATCTTCATGATTTCTTTTCTTTTTCTCCTCCGTCCGACGAGGAGATCTGGAACGATCTCTGGTTCTATCATCATTTTTCCTTTCACCTCTGCGATCTACATACTTTGACAACTTTCCTCTTCGGATGAGCGTTTCAATCTCGTTCTGAAGGGCTATGCAATTTTTGGTCGTATGGCCATGATCTTTATGGAACCCGTAATATTTGGCCCTATTCCTCAGATCAGGATTGGTCCTCAGTTTATCTGGCCACTTGATTTCTTCGTTATTCTTGATTTCTTCTAAAATATGATTAATACCCATCTTCAATGGAGTATAATTATCATATTTCTTCAGGACTTCCCATGACGTCCTATTATTCTTGGAGTGCTTGTCACCACCATTACCTTTTTGCTCTTTCTTCTTAGATTTGTCAACCTCCACCTTGGTTTCTTTATCCATATTCTTCTTCGCAGCCATAGCCTCCTCGGCATTCATGATTTTGGCCGCTTTTGCCATCAACTCCGACATAGTTTTAGGTGGACCTTTGGCCAGAGTATAATATAACTTGTTAGGCAACAATCCACTCATCAAAGCAGTGATCGCTGTCTTTTCTTCGTAATCTATGACTTCCAACTTCTCGTTATTGAAACGAGTTATGTAATCTCTAGTACTTTCGCCAGACTTTTGTCTAACACTTAACAAGTGTGCTACTCGTTTTACTGGCTTTTCTCCAAAACAGAAATTGCCAATAAACAACTCGGCTAACTGAATAAAAGTCGAAATCTTACCCCGAGGAAGATTATTGTACCATATCTGTGCAGATCCGGTAAGAGTTCCCGAAAATGCTCTACACCTCATCTCGTCGGGGACAACATATATGTCGGCAGCAGCTTGGTATTGCTCTATATGAAGAACAAGAACTGTCTTTCCATCATATTTAGGTGTCACTACAGGTGCTTTAAATTTCGATGGTGTAGGAAAATTCACAATGGCCTGCACAAAAGGTGTCACTTGAACAAAAGTTCTCTGTAAGGGATTCCTTTCTTTAACCATTTCTCCAAGTCTATCCTCCAATCGTTGAATGGAACCCTTCCATGCTTCATTTCCTTCCTCGGGGTGCTTAGTCCGAGCAATTGATTGTTCTGACGTAGCTTCCTGAGATCTATCTCGACGAGTAACTGGTCTTGATTGTGCTGATCCTTCTCTCAAACCTGATGGTGGTCGAAAGCTTCTCGATGGGGCTCTAGGTGGACTCATATTTCTCCTTGGTCCTAACCGACTGAAAGGAGATGCCCTGCTTAATCTTTCCAGGGCGCTAGTTCTCTCCGGAGAGAGGGTGATATGTTGTTCTGTATCCGTAGCCCGTATCGATGAAGTTCGCCCAGGTTGATAAGAAGAATCATTAGATTCTTCATTACGATATGACCCAGTACGCCTGGATCGCGATTGCCCACGATCACTCCTTTGCCTTGAATGGGTAGGTGCACCGCCGTGAAGAGTTTGAATGAGTTGCCTCATTGTTTCTTGCATGGCGGTTTGTCCTTCAGCCAGATTCGTCATAATTCCAGCCAGATCTGGAGGTGCAGATGGATTCGGAGGATTTCCAACATTTCCAGCAATTCGATTACTGGATTCTGGATTATCTGCCATTGATGATAAATGATTTTTGGTGAAAAACGATAGTAACAGTCATTTCCCACAGACGGCGCCAATCTGTTGATGTAAAAAATTAGATTACCCTAATTATTCAATCACAGATAAATAAAATGAACAAAGATTTTTAAAGTGGTTCAGCCTTGTAAGAATGGCCTACATCCACTGTTATGTTATTGCTGAGTGTCTGGGAATTCTCGATTATCAGTTCAATCCAGAAATTTCGGTCCCTTTGAATGAGGATGATACAAGGTATTTATAGCCCTTAGACTGTACATGAATGGGTCGATACATTAAATGAGAATACATGTGAAAGGGTAATACATTTAATGGAGCGTGTGCGTCAAGATGATGAACATTCAATGAATAGTTGAACTATTGACATTCTGGCAATTAATACTACGACCGAGATGCAGCTCGGACCGCCTTAGTTGCTCGTTGTTCATGAGTTCCTCGGAGTGCTAGAGTACCTCGGAGTGTTGCAGTTCCTCGGTATATCCTCGTTGCTCGGGGAGAACATGAGTTGGTCGAGGAAATGAACTTCCTCGTTGTTATTGTACCACGTAGACTGACAAGTGTCTTCGTATGATTCGTTCACATCAGCATATTAATTTTGGTATCAACAATGACGATAATTTGTAAAAATCAACACTTACACTTAAAAATAAACCGTCAAAAGGGTGAAAACCTAAACCATCCCCCAAACGTCCCCGTAAGAGGCACGAACACCTCGCACGGGACCAATGTAACTTGTAGAAACTGACCGCATAGTCACGGGTCTCCTGGTTTGAGAACAGGATGATAATTTGTAAAAATCAACACTTAGACTTAAAAGTAAGCCGTTAAAGGGGTATAACCTAAACCATCCCTAAACGGACCCGTAAGAGACATGAACAACTAGCACGGGACCAATGTAACTTGTAGGAACTGATCGCGTAGTCACGGGTCTTTCGGTTTGAGAATATAAAGATAATTTCAAAATATTTAGATTAGGCTTAATAACAGGTCGTTAAAGGGTGAAAACCTAAACCATCCCCCAAACGTCGCCGTAAGAGGCACGAACAGCTGGCACGGTACCAGTGTAACTTGTAGGAACTGACCGCGTAGTCACGGGACTCCCGATTTAAGAATATGATGATAATTTAAAAAAATCAACACTTACACTTAAAAACAAGCCGTTAAAGGGTGAAAACCCAAACCATCCCCCAAACGTCCCCGTAAGAGACATGGACACCTCGCACAGGACCAATGTAACTTGTAGGAACTGACCGCGTAGTCACGGGTCTCCCGGTTTGAGAATATGATGATAATTTGCAAAAACCAACACTTAGACTTAAAAACAAGCCGTTAAAGGGTGAAAACCTAAACCATCCCCCAAATGTCCCCGTAAGAGGCATGGACACCTCACACTGGACCAATGAAACTTGCAGGAACTCACTGCGTAGTCACGGGTCTCCCGGTTTGAGAATATGACTATAATTTTAAAAAATCAACACCTAGACTTAAAAACAAACCGTTAAAGGGTGAAAACCTAAACCATCCCCCAAACGTCTCCGTAAGAGGCACGAACACCTCACACGGGACCAATGTAACTTGTAGGAACTGACCGCATAGTCACGAGTCTTCCGATTTTAGAATATGATGATAATTTGAAAAAATCAATACTTAGACTTAAAAACAAGTCATTAAAGGGTGAAAACCTAAACCAGCACCCAAACGTCCCCGTAAGAGGCACGAACACCTCGCACGGGACAAA
Source organism: Sambucus nigra (assembly GCA_949130495.1). NCBI lineage: Eukaryota > Viridiplantae > Streptophyta > Magnoliopsida > Dipsacales > Adoxaceae > Sambucus > Sambucus nigra. The sequence goes on along the minus strand of OX422214.1, from coordinate 191,662,980 downwards.
TATAACTTGTAGGAACTGACCGCGTAGTCATGGGTCTCCCGATTTGAGAATATGAAGATAATTTGAAAATATCTAGAGTAGGCTTAAAAACAAGTCGTTAAAGGGTGAAAATCCAAAACAGCCCCCAAACGGACCCGTAAGAGGCACGAACACCTCGCAGGGGACCAATGTAACTTGTTGAAACTGACCGCATAGTCACGAGACTCCCGATTTAAAAACATGATGATAATTTGTAAAAATCAACACTTAGACTTAAAAACAAGCCGTTAAAGTGTGAAAACCCAAACCAGCCCCCAAACATCCTCGTAAGAGACACGGACACCTCGCACAGGACCAATGTAACTTGTAGGAACTGATCGCGTAGTCACGGGTCTCTTGGTTTGAGAATATGACGAAAATTTGCAAAAATTGACACTTACACTTAAAAATAAGCCGTCAAATGGGGCGAAACCTAAACCATCCCCCAAATGTCCCCGTAAGAGGCACGAACACCTCGCAAGGGACCAATGTAACTTGTAGGAACTGGCCGCGTAGTCACGGGTCTCTCGGTTTGATAATATGATGATAATTTGCAAAAATCAACACTTAGACTTAAAAACAAGCCTTTAAAGGGTGAAAACCTAAACCAACCCCCAAACGTCCCCGTAAGAGGCACGGACACCTCGCATAGGACCAATGTAACTCGTAGGAACTATCCGCGTCGTCAGGGATCTCCCGGTTTGAGAATATGATGATAATTGGTAAAAAATAAACACTTAGACTTAAAAACAAGCCGTTAAAGGGTGAAAACCCAAACCAGCCCCCAAACGTCTCCGTAAGAGACACGGATACCTCGCACAGGACCAATGTAACTTGTAGGAACTGACCGCGTAGTCACGGGTGTCCCGATTTTAGAATATGATGATAATTTGAAAAATTCAACACTTAGACTTAGAAATAAGCCGTTAAAGGGTGAAAACCTAAACCATCCCCGTAAGAGGCATGGACACGTCACCTAATACCAATGTAACTTGTAGGAACTGACCGCGTAGTAATGGGTCTCCCGATTTGAGAATATGACGATAATTTACAAAAATCAATACTTAGACTTAAAAAAAAGTCGTTAAGGGGTGAAAATCAAAACCATCACCCAAATGTCCCCGTAAGAGGCATAGACACCTCGCAGAGGACCAATGTAACTTATAGGAACTGACCGTGTAGTCACGGGTCTCCCGGTCTGAGAATATGATGATAATTTACAAAAATCAACACTTAGACTTAAAAATCACACGTTAAAGGGGGAATACCCAAACCAGCCCCCAAACGTCCCCGTAAGAGACATGGACACCTCGCACAGGACCAATGTAACTTGTAGGAACTGACCGCGTAGTCACGGGTCTCTCGGTTTGAGAATATGACGATAATTTGTAAAAATCAACACTTACACTTAAAAATAAGCCGTCAAAACGGTGAAAACCTAAACCATCCCCCAAACGTCCCCGTAAGAGGCACGAACACCTCGCACGGGACCAATGTAACTTGTAGAAACTGACCGCATAGTCACGGGTCTCCTGGTTTGAGAATAGGATGATAATTTGTAAAAATCAACACTTAGACTTAAAAACAAGCCGTTAAAGGGTGAAAACCTAAACCAACCCCCAAACTTCCCCTTAAGAGGCACGAACACCTCGCATAGGACCAATGTAACTCGTAGGAACTGACCGCGTAGTCACGGGGGTCCCGGTTTCAGAATATGACGATAATTTGTAAAAATGAACACTTAGACTTAAAAACAAGCTGTTAAAGGTGAAAACCCAAACCAGTCCCCAATCATCCCCGTAAGAGACACGGACACCACGCACGGGACCAATGTAACTTGTAGAAACTGACCACGTAGTCACGAGTCTCCCGATTTGAGAATATGATGATAATTTGAAAATATCTAGATTAGGCTTAAAAAACATCGTTTAAGGGTGAAAACCCAAACTAACTCCCAAACGGACCCGTAAGAGGCACAAACACCTCGCACGGGACCAATGTAACTTGTAACAATTGACCGCGTAGTCGCGGTTCTCTCGATTTGAGAATATGACAATAATTTGTAAAAATTAACACTTAGACTTAAAAACAAACCGTTAAAGGGGAAAACCTAAACCATCCCCCAAATGTCCCCGTAAGAGGCACGAACACCTCGCGTGGGACCAATGTAACTCGCAGGAACCGATTGCGTAGTCACGGGTCTCCCGGTTTGAGAATATGACAATAATTTGAAAACATTTAGATTAGTCTTAAAAATAAGTCGTTAAAGGGTGAAAGCCCAAATCAGCCCCCAAACGAACCCATAAGAGGCACAAACACCTCGCACGGGACCAATGTAACTTATAGGAACTGACCGCGTAGTCACGGGACTTCCGATTTAAGAATATGATGATAATTTCTAAAAATAAACACTTAGAGTTAAAAATAAACCGTTAAAGGGTTAAAACCTAAACCATCCCCCAAACGTCCCCGTAAGAGGTACGGGCACCTCGCACGGCACCAATGTAACTTATAGGAACTGACCGCGTGGCCACAGGACTCCCGATTTGAGAATATGACGATAATTCGCAAAAATCAACACTTAGACTTAAAAACAAGTCGTTAAAGGGTGAAAACCTAAATCAGCCCCCAAACGTCGCCGTAAGAGGTACGGACACCTCGCATGGGACTAATGTAACTTGTAGGAGATGATGACGTAGTCACAACAATATCGATTTGTAAATACAATGATAATTTTTATTCGTATATGCAAATTTTTAGCATGAATAAGATTTTTTTTAAATTACTCGGTTACTAACATCATCTCCTTTTGTATCTTTTTTTTGCAGGATAACATTTTGCTATTTGCTTTTATCCATGTGGAACACATGAAGTCAATGGTCTACAACAAGGGGATTATTTACTTAATGTCGTTAATATTTAGGATTATATTTTTTTTTGTTATGTTCGTGTGGACTTTTGCAGTTTTATTGTTAGCTTTTATGGTCGTGCAGGCATTTGTAATTTTATTATTATATTTTATGGTCATGCGGTCTTTACCTTACGCAGGTATTATATTAACAAGTTTTAGAATGTCCAAAAAATAGAGGAAACTCTGACCATTTTTTTATCTGTGAACTATTATTATTTGTCACAACTTTCGAGATTTTCATTTTGTGAATTTTCTGATTTCAAATAATTTTTTTTTCTTTTATCCAAAAATTTAGCACTGTTCAAAACCATGCCAAAAGTGTATCAAATTTTGGCACATTTTTGAACTATGCGAAAAGTTTATCAAAATGTGCTCAATCTGGCACAGCTCAAAACTGTGTCAGAAGTGTGCCAGAAATATCAAATTTTGGCACGGTTTTAAAGTGTGCCATAAGTGTTCCTGTTTGATCAAAACTGGTACACTTTTAAGCCGTGCCAGAAAAAATTGGCCATTTTGGAACACCTGATTCTTGCACAGTTCAAAACCGTGCCAGATTTGATCTGACACGGTTTTAAACCGTGCTAGATTCCTGTTTTTGGTGTAGTGTACGTATTGTAGATGGGTCATGTGTAACTAATGTTTATTTACTAATGTAATCTTGTTTTATTATAGATTAGGCTAGCGAGCTGCCTTGATCGAACAAACAAGGTTTATGGGGCCAGGGTGTCTACCAAAGCAGACTATGGATCCTTAGAGTAATGGTTTGAAGGCAGAGGAGTAAGATTTGAGGTTTGTTGAGAAAGTTAAACTTAACCACTTCAATGACAAGGGATAAAGAGTGTTTGGTGTGTGAGGGAGTCTAAACACCTCTAAGTAAAGTTTCATGTAAAACTGTTTGCGAAAGATCCAATGGGATACTTGTACAAGTTCACACAGTCACGAGTAGTGAGTGGACAAAATGGGTCACTCGCATAAATATATAATACTAGTTCGCGATAGACCAAGTGGGTCACTCGTAAGATCATAATTCATAGTAGTTGCTACACATGGGCACCGTTACAAGTAATGCAACGGGTAACAAACTTAGTCACTCGCACAAGGCCATTTCCAAACTCTTGCACAATAAATTTCCATATTAACATTGATATCTGTGCACAATAACTTTTAAAAACCAAAGTACACGGTACAAGTGAAATTTTTATAGGTCGACGAGTGACTGACCAATAGTATATTATTTCGATCACTCTTACCAGATATTCTGTCCACTCATAATAGGAGTGGTCTGACCACAATGGAAAGTATAGGGGACAAATGGTACTATCATTTATATAACCTAAAACATAGTACATAACACCTAATGCACGTAAGTATACACCAACCTTTTAAACGTACCTATAAAATGAACCCTCACTTGCACATTCAACATAACATTACAAAACTCAAGAATCATTATGTTGCATCAATTCATTATCACACAATAAAAAATGAGCACCTAACTGCCATTAATACACACACAAAAGCTCTCACCTTAGTTCTCTCTCTTTATTGAATTGCTTACTTCTTCGCCCTCAAATTCATAGCTCTCATATGTCATAAAAGTTATAATTATTATAACACAAAAAGTCCATTTGTATTTATTGGTGTTATGATATTTATTACTAATGATTATTGTACCTTTACTATTTAAACTCAAGTTATTGAAATATTAATAGTTTAGATTCATTTATTACATGTATTAAATTGTTATGGTATCAGAATAGTCTTTCATTAACAGGGGTCACTCCTCATCAATTATTATTCATAGATCCCAGTCTGACTGCCCTATAACATTTGACGAGTCTACTAGGAAGGTTTCCTCATGAGGATGGAAGAGGAAGGCTATAACATCTCCAAAAAAATTATCTTTGAAGACACTCCAAATAATCACCAAGATTGTAGTAGAAAGACATCTAATAAGGAAATGGTCATTACTGGAAGTCGAGAGATGACTTCCTTTGTGGGATAAGCAAGTAACTCAACAACAACTTCACAATTGAAGCGACTAAATTTGATGGGTATATTGAGTTCTTGAAGCAACACAATATCGTCATGCAAAGCCTAAGGTAAGAAAGTATGCCATCCTTGTCTACTCCAGCCTCTAGAGTTGTCATGCAGAAAGAAGTTCCACTAGCTCCGACGAAGATTACAGTTGTAGATCCTCTCACCACTCACTCATCGGTTCCTTCTCCAACTAAAAAGTCAAAAGCCTTAAAGTCAGCTTAAAAATGGTCACCCTGATTTAAGTTAAAAATATTATGTCATTAAAGACATTGGATTCCTCCTCTTTGTACGAAGAATTTAAGAATCCGTCCCCTGAACATATAAATTATCTTCCATAACCAAAGGGGTATCCCCCCAAAGTTCATTAATTGCAATGGCAAGAGTGAAACTATTAAAGACCATGTTAATAGGTATTTGGTGAGTCCACTATAATGACAATAATTTGAGGATGAGAGAGTTCTCAAGGTCTTTAACTATAAAATCCTACTTGTGGTATTCCCACTTGGCACCAAACAACGTTTAAACTTAGGAGGAAATGCATATGTAATTCCCTAAAAGTTCTTTTTGGCTGAATATGAATTTACCGTGAGACACTTGGCTCAAGAAACTAAAAAACCAGGAGAGGAACTCATGCGGTGCATCAAAAGATTCATAGAAATATCTTTAGACGTACAAGAAGAAGCCACTAAGTTTAAGTTGTTGCAGATTTGCATTAAAGGTTTACTCGAGGAATATAAGATCCACTTGGTGAATGAGACTAGAGAAGGTACTTTCAAGGAATTCACTCGAGTAATAAGAAATGTTTTGATGATAATCAAACCCAAAGCCTAGAATTTAAGGCCCTCGATGGTGCCTCAACGAGGTGGATTCCAGGTCCCTTCGCAGGCAAAGTGTGAACCATATGGAGAGTGATGGAAAGGAAAGAAGAATGGGCAAGTGAAACAACCCCATACACTTTCTTGTAACAAAAATCCATAAAATAATTCGTGTACTCGGGATCCAATATCATCGATATTGCCAAAATCATGCTACAATCATCCTAATACTTCTCAAGTTTTGCGAACATCACAACAACAGTGTTGTGCATGTATGGATAACGACTTTCCATTTGTATTTTCAATGTCAAGTTTTCTATAAACACAAAAGTAAATTACAAATTTGCAATCATATGCTTTGTGCTAGAGAAAATACAAGCTATATTATAAAAATAGCAAACAACTTCCATTTTTTCTTTTATTCCTCACACTCACTTTGCGAATGACAGTGCTTGTAATTGGAATCACTTAACTCTAAGTGGGGAATACTCCGCGGTTAAAAAATCACTCTCAAGCATTTAAAAAGTTAGATTCCATATTGTGGGAACACCATGTCTCAAAACTTTCTTAATATCCAGAAATTATCTGACACATCTCACCAAACTTACTTCCTTTGTTGTGAACCTTTGATATACTTAGTTCTCTCAAAAATGATTTAAGAACACACACTAATGTTTTTTCAAATCATATTACTCAATCACGTTAAGCATGTGTGCAAAACATCTAATGTGAAAGAATTCCCCATTGTACAAAAGAGATTTTCTAGCATTTTGTTGTGTTTGACACATGTTAACGAAAGAATCATTATCTAAGGTCACGAAAAATATTTTTTTCCCAATTCCCCTCTCTTTTAAAAAGAGAAAGTTTCATCACACAAATAAACCAAACTATAGAGGTGGGATATAAGAAATAATTAACACCTTTTTTTTCGAAACCCAATCCTTATCAAGAAAATTTGGCATGACACAAATATCCCATCTGTGACAATTGATGTCCATAAATATGATGTTAAACATGCCCTTTCAAGAGATACATAAAATATTTTTCAACCTACACTTCTCCTTACATTACGTTTTAAACACATCAGCTTTTGCAGCGTGTCAAAATATGAGTTATTAGTGTTAAAGAAGTAGACTAAAATCATGATTTATGCAATTGTTTTAATTATGAGTTTGTTATTTAATAAAATCAGTTTTTCCTCTTTTAATGAAAATCATGTATGTGAATAATGTTTGCATTATTTTATATATTGTTGGTGTCTTTTATTCTACATAGTAGATGATCTGGTGTGTAGAGTACGACTTACACACGGAGCATCATATCATCGGTTCTTATGAAATTAAAGTTTTCATTCACAGTCTTAGATGGAGTTGGACACATTATCGGTAGGACTGTAGCATAATATTTTAGTATATATATTTTGATTATAATAAATGATATAGTTTCAAATTATTGTGCTAGTACACTTTGTGTGTATTGAACGGGACCATCTCGAGGTCATTGTCTTTATACTGATTTTATAAGACACTGCACACCTCATGATTAAACTATTTACCTAGAGGCAAGGTTCTAAAAAATGTGGGGCGTAGAGGCCAAGCCTTAAGCCTTAGAAGCCTAGGTAGGCCTTGGCGTAAAAAGGCGTGAAAAGGTGTTTAGGCCTTTTTTAATATTTTTTAATTATAACAAGGCTAATAAAAATACTGAAAATGGTACATGCCCAATAAAAATAATACTGAAATGGTACATACCTAAAAAATATGTCCGTATATTTGCAATTAGGACGCCTTTTCCATATGCATGCTCCGTAAGTCATCATCATACTATCACCCAATTCCATGTAATCCAAATTCAAAGTAGTCAATAAAATAATTTAAATAAATAATAGTAATCAATACGAATAAAATCAAAATAGCCACTTATAAAATATAAAATGATACATACCTTGAAATAGAATACCAATATATTCATTGGGAGCCCTTTTCCATGTGCATTCTCCATAAGTCCACATCACCCTAATAAACTTACACTACAATAAATCATGTAATAACCTAACCATAAATAACAATATGACCAAAATTAAAATTAAAATACTAAAACGATCCATGAGTTAGTACAAATTACAAAAATAGAAAAAGATTAACAATTAATGTACAAATTCTACATATTTAACCATAAATTCTACACTATTTTAATAAAAACAGATAGCAAAAACATCACAAAAACAGATAGCAAATTCTACACTATTCTAACCATAAATTCTAAATAATGTTTTGGTACTATACTGTGACACCCCGCCTAATTAGCCCTGGGTTATCAGTCCTTAATCAAACTAGAGCAGGTTTCTCAGTTGGTTCATTCTTAGCATCACTGTCGCTCTTTTTAATTACTAACCACCTAAGTGAGAAAATTAGACTGGTGCCAAGTTTTTCTTTCATTAACTAAAATTAAATACTCATGAGGAAACAAAATAATATAAACAATCATAATTAACTGAATTCAACCATTCATAAATAATTATCTGATCGAATAAACCATCGGATTCAAATCCAACAAAAGTAAAGACAAGTAATAAATCTCAACAAGTCTGACATAAGTATTGAAATAAAACTATGAGCGACATGCTTGAATAACTGATAGAAATATCTACACTAAGAATGAAAATAACGAGGCACCTATCAAACTCCCGCAAGATCCACACATGATGCAGCAACGGATCCCTGGAATGAGTCAAGCCTTGCGTCCCTGTGGCGGACACCTAAAAGGAATTTAAAAGTTTTTATGGCAAGGGTTAGTACCCAAAATATTTGGAAAACATTTAGCAAATGATTAACTTGCAGTAATAAGTAAATATGCATGCTCTCCATATTTTAGTTAGTGCCGCACTCCCTTGAGGACGACCTCACCCCTCCGCTAATGTGCACTACTAACGCCTTGATTAATTTACCTAGTTATTTATCTCATGACTAGATAACTGATATAATCCCCTTGCCACCACCCTACTCTAACCTAGCGTGCCATAATTATGATTTTTAAGTTGTTATCAACATTAACTTAAAATAATCATTTCCCTTTTTAAATTTCATATAAATTTCACACCCATTATGTATTTAATACGATTCACGACCTGTATTAATTTACCCGTATATAATTATTAACCTCATTATATACATATAGTTATATCACAACATTCACAAACATGCTGAAATAATAATTAATATCAAACATCCTCCCGAGTAATAACTCACCGGATGCAAATCCTCTAAAGTGCTATCCCACTAGGCATACTCACATAACCTAGTTACCCCAAGTCATAATCGCTCACTAACTTAGATAATACATAAAAATTGGAGGCAGTCATATTCCTTCCCTGAAAGTGAGATGTCCCTCACCCATATAATGGACGCTGTGACCTGGAAATATACTCGTCCTACTCCTCAAGCTAGGGGATTCATCCATTACGCACAACCTCCCTCCTATAGCACTAGAGTCGATATAATAATAATATCTAGCCACTGATATTGATGCACACACCATATATATATACTATCGCACACCGTATATATATAATTAAAATAAACGATCTCGGCTATCCCGTGTATTAAGTCCGTAACACAAGCCTCTTAAAATTATTATGTGTTTATGGTCCAACTCTAATTATTAATTAATTCACACAATAATTAATTAAATTACTTTTGGTGTCGCCCCCAACCAATATATTCGGACTTACTCTCGTGGCCCGAAATAAACAATACTCGAGTCTAAATTCCCGACTCCAAATTATATAGCCTTCACTCTAAATAAAATTAACGTCTTGGTATCGCTCAACCAATAACTCCGGACTTGCCCACTCAATCCGTATTTAATGATTTTGAAATATTATTCCCAAAATTTAACCATAGTGTGTCACACATAATTTTCCTCCAAATCCCAATTAATTTTTAATCATTGTGTGACACACGTAATTTCCTTCAAATCCTAATTAATTTTTACTCATAATTAATTAGCTTGAAGTCCTATATTTATTTCTCATTAAATACGACATGGAAAGGATTTAACTTAATTTCCCTTTATATACATAAACTAGCCGAACTGCCAGAAATTTTGAGCCATCGATCGATTGATCCCCAACCCTCGATCGATCGATTGTACAGGTCACTGTCTTCTTCCCCCTTCTGTTTCAGCCATGGACGAAAAGCTTCAAACCCTAATGTCTACTACAGTGAAACCCAAGCCTTCCCATTAACAACATATATCAAAAACCTCATAAGGGACTCCCATAAAGTCTACAAACACCATCTAATTTACGTTCTCTACTGTTTTCATAAATTGGGGGAAAATCCGATTTAACCTTTAACCCTTTTAAACATCAAGTCTTTGCATCAAATTCATTTCTAGTTCATCCGGATTACATCCTAACAGATATATATTTACTTCTCTCAGATTACACATGAATTTCTACATAATTTAGAATTCAGAATATTGGTTAACAAAACCCTATGTTTATACCCTTTAAATCCCAAAATGAATTTTAATTACTCACATCACATAAATATGAATCGAAAGGCGAATTAAATGCTACAGCAAGTTAACCACTTGCCTTATGATTCGTAGGGTCTGACTTGGAGTTGTGAATTCCCAAGGTTGGAGATGAGATTCCCTCTTTTTGTCTCTTTCCTTTGTCCCCCAATTTGCCTTTATCTGCCTCTTAGGTTTTTCTCTCCCACTGAGTGTTTCCTAAACTTTCAATCAACCATTTCCCTTTTATCTTAATTAGGTAATTAGGCTAAATCCTGTTTTTGGCCTAATGGGCCAAGCCCAAGTGACCCAAATACCCCCGTGTGGGTCCGGCTATGCCTTAAAACGTTCCGTGACCCGTTTACTACCCTTGGGTACACTTTTCTGACTATCTCGGCCCATCCGGAATTAACCGTACACTCAGAATTAGCATCCTAATTAATTTATAAAAATCCTTATCTCACACCCAAATTAGTCTATTCCAACTCCCGGCTGAGATAAGTACGTACCCCATCATTAATACCCGAAATGACGTACATAAATTATCACTATTCACTTAGTAATTTAATTTCCCTAAATATAAACCATTCATTCCTCGATTAATATTTAATTATATATTGCCATAATTAATTCAATTAAAATTACGATACACAAGTAATTTTGAATTCCCGAATTAATTAAATATTAAATGCACAAAAATACGAGGTGTTACATACTCCCCCCTTACAAAGGAATTTCGTCCCCGAAAGTAGGTCATACCTGTGGTGATTAGCTCTGGATATTGTTCCCGCATATCCTCATCCCGATCTGAGGTAGACTCGTCAACGTTGTGATGACCCCACTGTACTCTAACTAGTGGAACAAGCTTGGATCGTAACTTCCGCTCACTACGGTCCAGAATAGCCAGCTGTCTCTCCTCATATGAGATGTCTGGATGTAAATCAATCTCCTCGAGTGGAATGTGCCAGAAGGCTCTCTCGCTTCTTCGATATTTCTTCAGCGCTGCCACATGGAACATGTCATGCATCCGCTGAAGGTGCTCCGGCAATCCCAGTTTATATGCTAGCGATCACACCCTCTCAATATTAGAAAAAGGTCCCACGTACCTCGGTTCTAACTTACCCTTCTTACCGAACCTCATTACCCCTTTCATAGGGGACACCCGGACTAATACCTGGTCCCCAACCTCTAACTCCACATGTCTCCGTGAAGCATCAGCATAACTCTTCTACCTATCCTAAGCTTTCCGAATCTGCCCTCGGATCAGCTCTATCTTGGCAGATGTATCCTGGATAATCTCCGGCCCCAATAGCTTGTTGTCCCCCACCTCTAACAAACAAGCGGGTGAACGATAAGGTCTCCTGTACAGTGCCTCGAATGGTGCCATGCCAACCGTGAATTGGTAAGAGTTGTTATACGTGAACTCTACCAAAGGAAGATATTTCTCCCAACCTCCCCCAAAGTCTAAAATGCATATTCTGAGCATGTCTTCCAGCATTTTTTTGACTCTCTCAATCTGTCCGTCGGTATGTGGGTGATAGGTTGTACTCAAACGTAACTCCGTGCCTATGGCCTCCTGGAAGCTCTGCCAAAGGTGGGCAACAAAACTTTTATCTCTATCAGACACAATATTTATCGGTACCCTGTGCAGCGTAACAATCTCTGCTATGAATAGCTGCGCATAACGTATCGTCTCAAAATTCGTGCGGACTGGCAGGAAGTGGGCCACCTTGGTCAACCGATCCACAATGACCCATATAGAATCGTGACCCCTCTGCGATGCAGGTAACCCTGTAATGAAGTCCACAGAGATGCTCTCCCACTTCCACACAGGAATTTCTAGCGACTGTAGCATCCCTGATGGTCTGATGGTCAACTTTCACGTGCTGGCATGTGGCACATTTCGAGACAAACTCTGTTATGTCCCATTTCATTCCTGCCCACCAATACTTCCTCCTCATATCCTGATACATTTGATCCCGGTCGGGATGTACCACAAACCTCAAACCATTGGACTCTGTCATAACAGCGTGCCTCAACTCCTTATCCTCTGGCACTAATAACCTCTCATTACGGCGAAATCCTCCTTCCGAGCTTATCGAGTAACCCTCTGCTCCCTCGGCTAACAACTGGTTCACCCTATCCCGACAGATCTGATCCTCTGCCTGAGCCCTCACAACCCGCATAATGATCTCAGGTGTGATGGATAATGATAACATGTAGGCCCTGGCTACATCATCCTCATATCGAAGCTCTTTCCACTTCGCTTTCTAGATTTCTGATATTTCCCCAGTCGGTCTCCAGCTCAATGCGCCTGCTACCACATTAGCCTTACCAGGATGATACTGAATATCAAACTGGTAGTCTTTCATGAATTCTAGCCATTGCCATTGCCTATGTCTCATGTTCACATCCTTCTGTGTGAAGAGATATTGAAGTGACTTGTGATCCGTGAATAAAGTGAACTGCTCTCCTAGAAGATAATGTCTCCATATCCTCAAAGAAAAAATGACCGCTGCTCGCTGCTAGCTCTAGGTCGTGAGTGGGGTAATTCCTCTCGTGGCGCTTTAGCTTTCAGGACGCATAAGCTATAGCCCTTTCCTCCTACTGAAGCACACCCCCAAGTCCCTGTAGGGATGCGTCAGTGTAAACCCGATACTCTAGTCCTCCCTTCGGTAAAGCAAGTACAGGTGCAGATGTCAACTTATCCTTTAGCTCGTCGAAAGCTAATTAACAATGATCACTTCAAGTGAAAGGTACCCCTTTCCGAGTCAGATTCGTCAGAGGTCCAGCAATCTTTGAGAATTATTTAATAAACCGCCTGTAAGAGCCTGCCAATCCCAAAAAACTACGCACCTCGGTCGGTGTCATGGGTTGTCCCCACTCCCTCACCGTCGACAGCTTACTCGAATCCATCGCAATACCCCGGTCTTACACCACGTGGCCAAGAAATTGCACCTCTCGCAGCTAAAATCAACACTTTCCTAATTTGGCATAGAGCTGGTGATCCCGCAGTGTCTGTAGAACCTTACGCAAATGCTCTACGTGCTCCTCCTCGGTGCGTGAGTAGATCAGGATGTCATCAATGAACACGATGACAAATTGGTCAAGGTACTCTCTGAAAACCATGTTCATGAGATCCATGAACACTGCTGGTGCATTTATGATCCCAAATGGCATCACCCTGAACTCGTAAGATCCATACCGTGACAGGAAAGAAGTACTAGAAACATGCTCCTCTCGGATACGTAGCTGATGATACCCTGACCTCAAATCGATCTTGGAGAAGTAAGATGCCCCTCTCAATTGGTCAAAAAGATGATCGATCCTAAGCAACGGATACTTATTCTGTATCGTCACCTTGTTCAACTCCCTGTAGTCCACGTACAATCGAAGTGAACCATCCCACTTCTTTACAAATAACACCGATGCACCCCACGATGATGTACTCCGCTGAATGAAACCCTAACCCAGGAGCTGCTGAATCTGCTCTCTCAACTCACGCATTTCTGAAAGGGCCATATGACATGTGGCTCGAGCAATCTAACTCGTCCTCAGAGCTAAGTCGATTAAAAATTCGATTTCCCTGCTGGGTGACAACCCTGGTATTTCCTGGAACACATCCTCAAAGTTCCTCACTACTGGGATTGAGTCCAACGGAACCACCACCTCCAGTGAGGTTTCCTCCTCGATGTAGTACAAGTGTGTGCGCGACCCTCCCTCAGGCCGCGACATCGCTATTAGGAACATCTCCTGTCCCGAAATGGAGAACACGATTGTCCTCTAGTAACAATCCACAGTCACTCAATAACCTGCCAACCAATCCATACCCAGGATGACATCGTACCCCTCCATATCTAACACTAAGAGGTTTGTTGCTAAACTAAGCCTACCAATTAGAATGTCCACCCCCCGAAAAATCGAGTGAATCAAAGCCCCACTACCTACTGGTGACTCTACACACATACGAATACTACTCGCGGTCTCTAGTAACCCGACCCGTTTAGCAAAATTAGATTTAATGAATGAATGAGATGCTCCCGTGTTAAAAAGTATACTACCTTCATGACCATGAATGAGAAACATACCCTCAACTGCTGGCGGCGCCTGTTGTGCGGGAGGTTTGGGAACATCCCGGACGTTATAGACACGCCCATAGTGCATTTGCTCCAGATGCTGTGGGGCGGGTGGAACTGGTGCTGCTGGCGGCATCTGCCCTTGTTGCTCCTGTTGGGCACCCTACTGATGACCTTTTCCCCTCTTCGGGAACTCCCTCTTGATGTGTCCTGACTGGCCACAGATAAAAAAGCATTTATGACCGTCCCCCTATCGTTAGCCCTGTTGGCCCTGACGTGGCTGGCCCTGTTGGCCTCCCCCATTGTTCCCTTAGCCCTGACGGCCCTGAGGAACCTGCTGCTGCTGGTTTGGGCCTGCCTTCCCATGCCTGAACCCCTGTCCTCCCGGTCGGAACCCACCAGGCCTAAATTTCTTAGCCTGATTCTCATATTGACTGCTAGTCTGTTGCTGAGTACCACTCGTGTCACCACCAGTAACTGCCTTGCCCTGTTGGCTCGGCTCCCCTACTCTCTTGCTCCCCTTCGCATGGAAGCAATGATCCTAGAAATGTACGAGAGAGGCATTAACGATATCTGTATAAGTCACTGACGCCGGATTCCCAATTAAATGTTGCCTGATCCTCCAGGCCAAGCCATCCATGAACCTCGACTTCTTTCGCTCCTCATCGCTCACCTCATTTGGCATAAAGTTTGCCAAACGGGTGAACTCTTCCTCATAATCTGCCACTAACCGATCACCCTGCACTAACTCACTGAACTTCTTCCTTATCTCAGCCTCTACCACTGGTGGGAAGTATTTGCGGTCAAATTGCACCCAGAACTCGAATATCATCATCAAATCCCTCTCCTCAGCGGTGGTAACTGACAAGGCTGCCCCCGACAGATGAAAGGTAGCAAGCATCTATTTCTGCACATCAGTACACTCCAGCATGTGCAGATGGCACTGAATATTCTTCTTCCAGTCACAAGCCTCTCTCACATCGGTGCTACCCCGAAACTCAGGTGGGTAACCCTTCTGAAAGGTCTCCCTAACTCGCTGCCAAGACAGTGGTCCCACTGGAGCCTGAACTACTGGTGCCACGGGAGGTGGTGCCTGGGGCTGAGGAAAATGGTCTTCCATAGCCCTCATTATTGTCTCAACTGCCTGAGCCACTATCACGGCCACCTGAGTAGTGGAGATTAACTCGGGTGGGGGTGGGGGTGGCGGTACCTGTGGCTCCTGACGAGCCTCCCTTAACTCATCCCTAGCCTCAATCCTCTCCGCTCTCTGCCTCTTTGGTGGCATCTGAAAATAGATCGAATCGTATAAGTACACAGTTTATACAAAAATATCTAATAGCAGAAATACGATAACTCAAAAGCGGAAAATGAATCAACAGTTCTAATAATAGGGCTCTATATCAACCGAACGCTACACTGAAACATAGTAAGCCGTACAGATCCTAAGGACACTAGAACCTGATGCTTTGATACCATCTATAACACCCCGCCTAATTAACCCCGGGTGATCAGTCCTAAATCAAATTAGAACAGGTTTCTCAGTTGGTTCATTCTTAGCATCACTGTCACTCTTTTTAATTACTAACCACCTAAGTGAGAAAATTATACGGGTGCCAAGTTTTTCTTTCATTAACTAAAATTAAATACTCATGCAGAAACAGAATAATATAAACCATCACAATTAACTGAATTCAACCATTCACAAATAATTATATGATTGAATAAACCATCGGTTTCAAATCCAACAAAAGTAAAGACAAGTAATAAATCTCAACAGGTCTGACATAAGTACTGAAATAAAACTGTGAGCGATATGCTCGAATAACTGATAGGAAGTCTCTACACTAAGAATGAAAAGAACGAGGCGCCTATCAAACTTCCGAAACATCCACACATGCTGTAGCAACGTGTCGATGCAATTATTATGCAACACAAATAAATACGAGAGAAGCAATTATCAAGAAAAGAATAAGGAATATAAGATGCTAATCACACAACAAAGGATGTACGTGGTTCAGCAAAGATGTGCCTACGTCCACGGTGGTGCAGTCGATATTATTTCTATATACTCCAGAGAGTGATTACAGAGAATACAACCTGTCCTTTTGCCCCAGACCTAGGGTTTAAAATATACATGTACATGTAGATGAGTGGAGGTGATGGGTTCCTCCATGTTTTCCATCTCCCCTATAACTTCCCTTCATGGGATCGTGGGGGGAGACCGGATCAATATAAAAGATGAGGGGCCTGGACTTTGGGCTGCCAGGACTGGGCTACTCGTCCAGGCCCATAGTTCTAATTTTTGGGTACCCACAATTGCCCCTAAATTTGTTGGGCCATGTTTATGGGTTCAATGGATTTAAATGATTAGCCATTATGGCTGATTTGTGATTCTTCGAAAACTGTGAAGTTGATTTGGCGGCACCCGCTTCGCTTATTGTGCGCTATGATTAGAATTGAAGGCTTGTTGGGATAGCCACTTTTTCTTCCGTCGCTTCAGCCCTTCCAGTACTCTTCTTTCTTCTGAGAACTTTAGCGCCTCGTACCTTCTTATCTCAATCCCCATTCCCATTTCTTCTTAGTCATCTTGAGCTTGTGCTTCTTCATCACTTGAACCGATCTTCTGTTTTGTAAGTTTCTCGTGCCCTTTCTTTGCACTTTCTCTTTGGTTTGTATCTTTTCTTGAGTTTTTCAATGGCGAAGATTGGAAATAGGTCAATCTCTGAATTTAGGAAGTTCTACAACATCCCTGAGTGGGTAGATATTGAGTGTTTTGCCTCCCCTCCTAGGAACGTTAGGGATATAGAGGATGCCCACTGGATCCATGTTCTGTTACTTTCCCAGGGGGGCTCACTTTCCCTCCCAATGATTTGTTTTTGCATTTCTTTGGCTACTTCAATATTGTTCCTGCACAATGCTCGCCCAATGTGTGGAAAATAGTAAATGGCGTCCATAGAATAAATCAGTTGTATGGTATTAGGTTAGGACTTGTTGAGATCTGTTTCTGTTATTCCTTTTCTCGAACTAGTTCAGGTGTCTTATACCTCAAAGCTAGGAGCCCTGTTAGGGTATTGGTAGTTAACCTACCTGATTCCCATAAGGACTACTAGCGAGAGGGTTTCCTCATTAGGAATTGGCATTTCCCTCCCCAATTTGAAGGGTCGAGGTTTGAGAGGTTCTCTGTTCTTTTTTACGGGGAGGAATATATAGGTAAACATTGTACTGTTGTTTTAACTTTTTCTGATTTGTGACTTTTCTAACTCTTCTTTGCTTTTTCTTGCGCAGCGAGGTCAAAGAATTTGGAGCCTGCTCTCAGCGAGGTTCGTATCTCGGAGTTGGTTAAAGATTGGAATATCAGGGAGCCTCTGGGTGACGGCGAGCATCCCAGGTCTGCTGCCTTTTTGCTCGAGTATAAGAACGTAGGCTCCAGCTTCATAGCACAGCCTGTGGATAGTGTACCATAGTTTGATTCTTTCAGAGAGACTACAGCTGAGCCTATCCAGTTGGACGAAGAGGAGAGCATCTCTGAGAGTGAGCCTACAGGAACTGCGAGTAATTTGGGTGAAGGGAGCTTTGGCAGTAGCAGTTCCTCTGACTGTGAGGAGGATTCTAAAGCTCGAGGATCGTCGAGCACTTCCAGCAGTTTAGGTGAAGAGATGCCTCCAAGGAAGAACTTGATTAAAGATGATGATGATGAGGACCACGTGCTTCTTGTACAGAGGTCAAAGAAATAAAAGTCTACTTCTGGGGTCGTGGCTACTGGTTCTCAGTCTTCTACTCAGGAGCAAGAGAGGAAGAGGAGAGAGGAAGAGCAGGTGAAAGAGAGGGAGAGGAAAAAGGAGGGGGAAAGAAAGAAGGTGGAGGAAAAGAAGAGGATGGAGGAGAGGAAAAGAATGGAAAAGGAGAAAGAGGAAGAGAGGAGAAAGATGGAGTCAAGGACGAAGGCTGGGCAAGCCTTGGTCCCGGTGTCTGCTTTGCCCGAGGGGGCCTCAGTTGCCATTTCTCCTCAGCTGGCACCTGCGCTGCTCGAGAGGGCAGTTCTTCCTGCAGATCGCCAGAGGGCGTTGGGGTCTGATCAATTGGCCCTACAAGCTAGCCAGAGGATAGCCTTGGTAAGATCCTCTCCATTTTCCAATTCTTTAACAAGTTTTAGTTGTTTCTCCTTCTTGATCTCTTCTTTATTTTTGGCAGTTTGTGACTGACTTCGCCGTGCTTTATCATTCTCGCGATGAATTGGTGAGAAGGAATGGTGACCTAGGGCAGCAGAAGTCCGCTCTGGAAGTCAGGGGTTCTCAGCTGGAGGCTGATTTAAAAACTGCTGATGCCGCCCGAGCTTCCTCTGATCTGGCCCTCATCAATTCTAATCGAGAGAGGGATGCGACGGTTAGGGAGCTGAGCGAGCTGAGGCAGGCCTATGACCTAGTCTGCTCGGGCAAGCTGGAGGTCGTGGAGGAGAATAAGGTTCTGACCGAGCAGTTAAAGGAGAAAGAGTCCCAGGTAGCCACCATCAAGGAGGATTCATATAAATTCGGGTGGACTGCTGCTTACGAAGATGCCGAGGTTCAGATAGGCTACATCAGCCGTTTGAACTTCAAGAAGGGCTGGAACAAGGCCCTCTTAGCTGCTGGTGTTGATGCTGAATCTCCTCTGTTCGACGAGCATGAACCGGGTCCGAGGCCAACTGTGGACGAAGAAGCCCCTGCCCCAGCCATCGAGGGTGTTGATCTTGACTCTCAGACAATTACTGCCGGTGCTTGTCCTGCCCAGGCAACTGAGGGCATCCCTGTAGAAGGGGATGCATCTGCTGCTGCTGACAAGGGGAAGCAGCCAGCCACCTCTGGGCAGCCTGAGGTTGCTAGTTAATCTACTTTTAGGACTATTTTTGTACTTCTGCTTGTAATTTTTCCAATTTTTGCTCGATGTACTTGACTTTTATTAATGAAATGAAAAGGCTCCTTTTTCCAGTGCATTGATTGATTTTTCTCTCCATTGCCCTTTTATGTCTTGTAGTTTATTGATGTGGAAGAGTATATTCCTTCCACATCTCAATTGGGCAGGACTCTTGGTCCCAATGCCAGTCCTCAGGTTTGTCAGGCCTTTGTTAGGCTTTGCAAATCTCTTAGGTCATGGAATCAAAAGTATAAGGAGCAGTCCGAGCTAGTGGCTAAGCTGAAGGACAGGCTCCAGGAGATGGAATCCATTGGTGCCTCAGTGCAAGAGGAAGTCAATGTACTGAGAGAAAGGTTACTAGAGGTCACCGAGATCAACCAAGTTGGGGAGTTCGTGCAGCAGGAGAATGAAAAACTGAGGATGGAAGTCTTGCAACTTAGAGAGCATGCGCTGAGCACTGTTTCAGCGGTTCTGCAAGGCTCCTCGTCGTCGTGAGCTGGATATACTCCTCCTATGCCGCGAGGTTCCACTCGTCCTCCCCTCTCGCGAGCTGGTAGGAGCACCAGGGGCAGGATCAGGGAAGCAAAATAACATCATGATAAGGAGATGGAAGAGCTCCACGATGATGTCCGACGAGCATATGTAATTGCTGTTGGGCTTCAAAGGGACGTTACCCAATTGCGGCACTGATTCAAGAAAGGTCCTCGGCAAGCATGGGCTGACGGTTATGATCAAGGCTGGCTAGATGCTCCAACAAGACTATCTGAGTTCGAGGAACTTTCTTTCATCAGAGGGTGGTTAAGTGCCTTGAAAGAGCTTCAGGTCCCGAGGAACTCGGTGTTATGGTATCGTCACGAGATGTCCTCCTCCACTCTGATGCCCAACCCATTCAGGAGGGATGATCGATGGATCCCCATTGATGCTATTCCTCGGCAACTATTGGAGTTGGACGCAAATGAGGTTATGGAAGATCTAGTCCCCGCTCCTGATGATGGACGAAGAGCTAGAGTGGCAGATTATCTTGTTCGGAGGCTTCCACCTCCTTGAGATTTTGCAAGTTGTTATTCTTTTGTATTTTTGATAATGTAAATGCTTTGGGCGAGCTTCGCCGACTAAATATGTATTATCATTGTTGTAAATATAAGAGATTAATGAAAAGTTCGTGTTTTGGGCAATTTTGCCGACTAAACATGTTCATCCAATCTTTTTATATTCTTGTTGCTTCATAATTTTTTTTGTTTTGTCATGCAAGTGTCTCCCCAGTCCAGTATAATACCAAAATACCATTATGCCCCATTTTACCTTTTAGGTTGTGTCGTCACACTCCCTTAGGCCTAAGTAGGGCAATTGGCGAGGACACACCTGGTATTGGATGTCTTCATCCGATCAGGATTTTTCTCATCCAAAGTAGATTTGATGGCCAGTATAAAATCTGGTCGCATTGCCTAAGAATCCTCTGTAGGACTTTATATATTGGCAGGGGCAATGCTAAGAGGTCTCTCGTGTTTCATGACGATGACCTGAGGAGGGGTATTCCCCTGCTATATCGACCATCGTGCCTGTGATTTGGAAAAGATGTGTGATAAAATGCAAATGTTACTGATCAGAGGGTAATCAAATAAGTAACTTTCATTAGTAATAAGGGAAATGAACTGCCCTTTCACATAACGAATACAAGAAAAAGATTCAAAAATAGAATTTCTTTGAGAATCTAAAAATAGAATTTCTTGAGATTAGCTGCGTTCCATGCTCGTGGTATCTCTCTGCCCTCCATCGTTTCCAAATGATAGGCACCTTGCAGGTCGTCTTTAGTTACTTTAAAGGGTCCTTCACAGTTTGGGCCTAGCTTGCCGTCTGACGACTTCACTGTGCTGCCTAAGAACTTCCTTAGAACATAGTCCCCAACTTGGAATCTTCTCGGATTAACCCTTTTGTGGTAGTGCTTTGCGAGCTGTTGCTGATAGCTTGCAAGCTTCACTAGGCAAGTTCTCTACGCTCGTCGGCGAGGTCGAGTTCAACGAGCAATGCCTCATCATTCTGGCCTTGGTCGACAAGGTCGGATCTCATTATTGGCAAACCCGCTTCTAGTGGGATGACTGCTTCCATGCCATATGTTAGCAAAAATGGGGTTTCTCCTGTTGTTCATCGAGGAGTTGTTCGGTATGCCCATAGGATATGAGGTAGCTCGGTTACCCATGGGCCTTTGGCTCGCTCTAATCGCTTCTTCAATCCATCGATCACAGTTTTGTTGGAAACTTCTGCTTGCCCATTGCTCTGAGGGTAGGCCACCGAACTGAAGTTGTGCCTGATCCCGTGTTCGTTACAGAAGTCCTAAAAGGGGCCACTCTCTAATTTTGTCCCATTATCAGTGATGATGGTTCTGGGGATTTCTAATCGAGTGATTATATTCCTCCATATGAACCTTATCATATCAGCGTCTCGGATGTTTGCCAATGGTTCTGCCTCGATCCATTTGGTGAAGTAGTCGGTTGTAACCAACAGGTATTTACGATTGCTGGAAGCGGTGGGCAGTGGTCCCACGATGTCCATTCCCCATTGAGCGAAGGTCCATGGGCTGGTCAGGGATTTTAGGTCGCTGGCGGGTTGGTGGACCATAGGAGCGTGAAGTTGGCATTTCAGGCATTTGCGGACATACACCGCGGAGTCTTTTTGCATATATGGCCACCAATAGCCTTCATTCATTGCTCGAAAGGCTAGAGACCTTCCTCCGACATGACTTCCACAGATTCCTTCGTGAAGCTCGCGCAGCACTTGCTCGACATCGCCTGGGTGGACGCATCTAAGGTAGGGACCGGAGAAGGACTTCTTATACAAGTCGCCTCCTGTGGATAAGTGAAAGCGAGTGGCTTTGACTCTTATCTGGTGGGCAGTTTTCTTGTCCTCTGGGAGCGTGCCCTCCTTTAAATAGTTTTTTAAGGGGTCCATCCAACTGGGGGCTGATCCCACCTGGAGCATTTGTTCCATGTTTGGCAGCTTGCTGTTGTGGTTAATGCTTAGACAAATGAGGAAATCAATGGGAATGACCCTTTTAAGGCTAGAATCAACTGCCGAACTTAGGGCCGCTAAGGCGTCGGCATGACTGTTTTGCCCTCTGGGAAACTGCTGGATGTTGATCTCCTCAAAGCTCGTCATTAGTTTTCTCACCAGGGCGAGGTAGGCTGCCATTCTTTCATCCTTCGCGTTGTAATCTCCACTTATCTGATTGGAGACTAGTTGAGAATCTTCGAACACCTGTAAACATTTTGCACCCAGTGTTTGCGCCTTTTGGAGACCGGCTATTAGGGCTTCGTACTCTGCTTCGTTGTTGGAGGCTGCAAATCCAAGCCTGATTCCTTGCTCAAGGATGGTGTTTTCTGGGGTGATGAGAACAATGCCTACGCCTGCCCCCTTTGATTTGGAGGCTCCATTGATGAATAGTTTCCAGGTTTCCACTGTTGCTTGGTTCTCCTTTTGCTTTGTTAGTTGAGGTTGGTCGGGGAGTTCTTCGCCTGTGAATTCGGCTATGAAATCAGCAAGGATCTGACCCTTGATAGCTGTCCTTGGTTGAAATTGGATGTCAAACCGGCTGAGCTCGACTGACCACTTAGATAATCTGCCCGACAAATCCGCTTTCCTTAGGACCGCCTTAAGGGGGTGCGATGTAAGGACGATGATAGTATGAGCTTCGAAATAATGCTTCAGCTTCATCGAGGCTATTACTAGGGCAAAGGCGAGCTTCTCCAATGGCAGGTACCTTTGCTCGGCGTCTAATAAGGTCTTGCTCGCGTAGTAAACGGGGTGTTGGATTCCTGCAACCTCGCATATTAACGCCGAGCTGACTGTGTGATTGGATACCGAGAGGTACAGGTACAAAGAATCCATTTGCTGTGGTATGACAAGCAGCGGTGGAGAGCTTAAGTAGGACTTGAGCTCGTCCAAAGCTCGCGAGCAGTCTGGGCTCTATTCTATCAGTTTACTCCCCTTTAGAAGCTAGAAAAAAGGTTTGCATTTCTCGGAGGATTTGGATATGAAGCGATTTAAGGCGGCGAGCATTCCAGTGAGCTTCTTCACATCTCGGATTGTTCGAGGGGGTTGTACCCTGTTGATTGCATCGATCTGGTCTGGATTAGCTTCTATGCCTCTCTTACTGACCAAGTATCCAAGAAATTTTCCTGACTGGACACCGAAGGAACAATTGCTCGCATTAAGCTTCATTCGGTATTTCCTAAGGATTTCGAAGGTTCTTGACAGGTCTGAAAGGTGATTTTCCTTCTTCTTGCTCTTAACGAGCATGTCATCGATGTAGACCTCCATTATGTCTCCCATTTGATCCGTGAATATTTTTTTGACCAGACGCTGATAGGTTGCCCCTGCATTCTTGAGCCCAAATGGCATGACCTTGTAGCAATTTAACCCAACTGTCGTGATGAACGCCGTTTTGTCCTGGTCTAGGTCATACAAGGGGATCTGGTGATATCCTGAGTATGCGTCCAGGAAACTCATTCGCTCGTGAGCTGCAGTGGCATCTACTAGTTGGTCTTTCTTTGGGAGGGGAAACTATCCTTAGGGCATGCTTTGTTGAGGTCAGTGAAGCCGATGCAAACTCTCCACTTCCCATTATTCTTCGGAACTACTACTGGGTTGGACAACCACTTGGGGAATTGCACTTCCCGTATGGATCCTGCATCCAGTAGTTTTTGGACTTCCTTTTCGACCGCTTTAGCCTTCTCGGGTGCAGTTCTCCATGCCTTCTATGTGACTGGCTTGAATGTGGGGTCGATGTGCAGCTGATGACAGACCATAACAGGATTAATTCCAGGCAGCTCGTATGGTTCCCATGCGAAAACATCTACGTTGTGTCTCAGCAAGGTCGTCAACTCCTTCTGTTCTTGGTCGGTGAGAGATGCTCCAATCAAGAAGACTCTGCTACTGTCACCAACTTTGGCTATAACTTCTACCAGGTCCTCGATGACACGCTCTGAGGGGAGGAGCCTGGTTTCCTCTACTCTAGGTCTTCCATACTTTAATTTCTATTTAGAAGGTATCACACCCTCTTCAACTTTCTCGCTGGGTTGACCGGCCTTCTTCTCTGGCTTTGGTCGGATGGCTGCTATGAAGCACTTCCTCGCCATCGCTTGGTCGCCGTGGATCTCCATTACTCCTCTCTCGGTTATATACTTGAGCTTCTGATGGTAGGTCGAGGAGATCGCCTTCATTGCATGAAGCCATCCTCTGCCGAGGATGGCCTGGTATGGTGATTCGATGTCAACTACCAAAAATTCAATCATCTTGGAGACGTTCCCAGCACGAACTGGCAGCATTAACTTACCCAGGGGCATGGTCATTTTTCCAGCGAAGCCGACCAAAGGAACAGTAGCTTCCTTTAGGTCGGCGACGCTCAACTTCAATTTCTTGAATAGGTCGAGGTACATTACTTCGGATGAACTTCCTTGATCGATGAGAAGCTTGTCGATGTCAAAGTTGGCTATCCTGAGTGTAATGACCAGGGCATCATGATGTGGGGTCCTTACTCCCATCAAATCTTCATCCGTGAAAACAATATGCTTGTTATAGTTAACGTCCTCTGCTCGTCGACGCTTTCCTGACTGTGACTTTGCTGGATCGATTTGAAAAGCCTGCATTACCGCTGTAAGTTTTTTCATCTCCATTTGAGCTGAGTTCCCTTGTATCTGCTTGACGTCAGATACTCCGTGGATTACTGTGAACTCGTGTACAGCATCATCCTCTAGCACGTTGTCGGGTCTCACCTCTCTGTTGGCAGTCACTTTCTCTGCCCTTTTTTCCACAAAGTCGTTCAAATGCCCGGACTGGGCAACTCTTTGAGGTGAGACTTAAGAGCTTTGCAGTGCTCGGTCTTGTGTCCTCCCTCTTTGTGAAAAGCGCATCTCAACGCATTGTTCCTCTTCGAGGGATCTCCCCCATCTTCCTGGGCCACTTGATGAATGGCTCATCCTTGATCTTCGTGAGAACCTTGTAAATTGGTTCTTTAAAGACGGTGTTGACCGCCTGGAATGCTTTCGACGCGTCATGGTTCCCTCCGTTCTTGGAGCCATTTTTGCCTCCGTTCTTTCCTCCTTTCCTCTGGTTCTCAGTTTTCTCGCCTACCTTGGTAGTGAGCTTAGCTGGACCGTTTTCTCCTGTATTAGGGCGGGTGACATCTTCCACCTTTGCGTATTTCTCGATTCGGGCCATTAGGTCGTCAATAGTCATAGCTTCCTTCTTCGTCAGGGACTGGTAGAGGAGGGAAGAACTAGGGAGCCCAATTTTGAAGGAGGCCACTGCCACTTCCTTCGCGCAGTCCTCGATCTCATTGAATAACTCCCAGTACCTCTTCGCGTATTCTCGGATGGTCTCCTGAGGCGTTTTCTTCATTGTTAGTAGAACATCCATCCTTTTGGGATGGGAGCTACTGGTATTGAATCGGGCCATAAAAAGTTCAGCCAGGGATTTAAAATTCTTGATCGACCGGTGGGGGAGCCTTTCGAACCACTTATGTGCTACATCGTGAAGGCTCGAGGGAAAAATGCGGCACATCAGGGCATCTCGGTGACTCCAGAGGGTCATGGCCTGTCGGTATTGCCTGACGTGATCGATGGGATCAGTTTTTTCGTCGTAAATCTTGAACCTTGGAATGGCAAATTTATTGGGAGCTTCCTCCTCTTCGATTTCTCTTGTGAAAGGTGACTTCATCTGGGTTTTGAGAGCTCACCTCGTGAGTTCTCTGGTTAATTTTGTTCCGTGGTGAGCGGGATGCTGGTCCATCTCTCTGCGGACCATGTTTCGTATGTTTTCGTCGCTGCGAGCAGGGCTCTGGTAGCGGCGAGCTCTTCGCAGCTGTTCGCGGAGGTCGTCGTCTGACTCGACTCTTTCGTCCCTTTGAGATTCTCGCCTAGGGCTCCGTCCTCGGCTGCAAGATTTGCTCGCCTGAGGGCTAGGAGTGCGATATGTGCGTCTCCTGTTATCAGGATGAAGCTCCCTCTCCAGTCTTTCCAATCTTCTTTTCAAGCGAGCATTTTCAGCCTCATATATGCGAGAAGACTCCCTCTGCTCGTGGAGCCTTGCCTCGTACGCATCAATCAACCTGGATATCTGCGTGGACCTCGTTGGTCCCTGACTTTCTTCTGAGGCTGGTCTTTCCAGGCAAGCTCTCTGATCTGAACGTCGGACTTCAGACCTAATCCTGCGAGGAGCAGGTGGCTCTTGAATATCTCCTGCTTGGGGAGCATTGCTGCTGTGGCCAGACATCTTAAACTCCTTTCTTGACGTGGGCTCTTCTCAGGGAAAGATGAACGTTTCCCACAGACGGCGCCAATTATCGATGCAATTATTATGCAACACAAATAAATATGAGAGAAGCAATTATCAAGAAAAGAATAAGGAATATAAGATGACAATCACACAACAAAGGATGTACGTGGTTCAGCAAAGATGTGCTTACGTCCACGGTGGTGCAGTCGATATTATTTCTATATACTCCGGAGAGTGATTACAGAGAATACAACCTGTCCTTTTGCCCCGGACCTAGGGTTTAATATATACATGTACATGTAGATGAGTGGAGGTGATGGGTTCCTCCATGTTTTCCATCTCCCCTATAACTTCCCTTCATGGGATCGTGGAGGGAGACCGGATCAATATAAAAGATGAGGGGCCTGGACTTTGGGCTGCCAGGACTGGGCTACTCGTCCAGGCCCATAGTTCTAATTTCCGGGTACCCACACAACGTATCCCTGAAATGAGTCAAGCCTGGCGTCCCTTTGGCTGGACACCTAAATGGTTTTTAAAAGTTTTTATGGCAAGGGTTAGTACCCAAAATATTTGGAAAACATTTAGCAAATGATTAACTTGCAGTAATAAGTAAATATGCATGCTCTCCATATTTTAGTTAGTGACTCACTCCCTTGAGGACATCCTCACCACTCCTCTAATGTGTACTACTAACTCCTTGATTAATTTACCTCGTTATTTATCTCATGACTAGATAACTGATATAATCCCCTTGCCACCACCCTACTCTAACTGAGCGTGCCATAATTATTATTTCTATGTTTTTATCAACATTAACTTAAATAATCATTTCCCTTTTTAAATTTCATATAACTTTCACACCCATTATATATTTAATACAATTCACGATTATATACATATAGTTATATCACAACATTCACAAACATGCTGAAATAATAATTAATATCAAACATCCTCCCGAGTAATAACTCACCGGATGCAAATCCTCTAAAGTGCAATCCCACTAGGCATATTCACATAACCTAGTTACCCCAGGTCAGAATCGCTCACTAATTTGGATAATACATAAAAATTGGAGGCGGTCATATTCCTTCCCTGAAAGTGAGTTGTCCCTAACCCATATAATGAACGCTATGACCTGGGAATATACTCGCCCTACTCCTCAAGCTAGGGGATTCATCAACTACGTGCAACCTCCCTCCTTTAGCACTAGAGTCGATATAATAATAATATCTAGGCACGAATATTGATGCACACACCATATATATATATATACTATCGCACAACGTATATATATATATATATAATTAAAATAAACTATCCCGGCTATCCCATGTACTAAGTCCGTAACACAAGCCTCTTCAAATTATTATGAGTTTATGGTCCAACTCTAATTATTAATTAATTCACACATTAATTAATTAAATTACTTTTGGTGTCGCCCCCAACCAATATATTCGGACTTACTCTCGTGGCCCGAAATAAACAATACCCGAGTCTAAATTCTCGACTCCAAATTATTTAGCCTTCACTCTAAATAAAATTAACGTCTTGGTATCGCTCAACCAAAAACCCCGCACTTGCCCACTCAATCTGTATTTAATGATTTTGAAATATTATTCCCAAAATTTAAACATAGTGTGTCACATATAAATTTCCTCCAAATCCCAATTAATTTTTAATCATGGTAGGACACACGTAATTTCCTTCAAATCCTAATTAATTTTTACTCATAATTATTTAGCTTGAAAGTCCTATATTTATTTCTCATTAAATAAGGCATGGAAAGGATTTAACTTAATTTCCCTTTATATACATAAACTGGCCGAACTGCCAGAAATTTCGAACCATCGATCGATCGATCCCCAACCCTCGATCGATCGATCGTACAGGTCAGCGTCTTCTTCCCCCTTCTATTTCAGCCATGGACGAAAAGGTTCAACCTTAATTTCTTCTACAGTGAAACCCAAGACTTCCCATCAACAACATATATCAAAAACCTCATAAGGGACTCCCATAAAGTCTACAAACACAATTTAATTTACGTTCTCTACTGTTTTCATAAATTGGGGGGAAAATCCGATTTAACCTTTAACCCATTTAAACATCAAGTCTTTGCCTCAAATTAGTTTCTAGTTCATCCGGATTACATCCTACCAGATATATATATACTTCTCTCTGTTTACACATGAATTTCTACATAATTTAGAAATCAGAATATTGGTTTACAAAAACCCCATGTTTATACCCTCTAAATCCCAAAACGAATTTTAATTTCTCGCATCACATAAATATGAATCGAAAGGCAATGTAAATGCTACAGCAAGTTAACCACTTGCCTTATGATTTGTAGGGTCTGATTTGGAGTTGGGAATTCCCAAGGTTGGAGATGAGATTCCCTCTTTTTGGCTCTTTCCTTTGTCCCCTAATTTGCCTTTAACTGCCTCTTAGGTTTTCCTCTCCCACTAAGTGTTTCCTAAACTTCAATCAGCCATTTCCTTTTTCTCTTAATTAGGTAATTAGGCTAAATCTCGTTGTTGGCCTACTGGGCCAAGCCCAAGTGACCCAAATACCCCCGTGTGGGTCCGGCTATGCCTAAAAACGTCCTGTGACCCGTTTACTAGCCTCGGGTACACTTTTCCGACTATCTCGGCCCATCCGGACTCAACCGTGCACTCAGAATTGGCATCCGAATTAATTTATAAAAATCATTATCTCACACCCAAATTAGTCTATACTGACTCCCGGCTGAGATAAGTACGTTCCCCGTCATTAATACCCAAAATGACGTAAATAAATTATCACTATTCACTTAGTAATTTAATTTCCCTAAATATTAACCATTCACTCCCCGGTTAATAATTAATTATATATTGCCATAATGAATTCAATTAAAATTACGATACATAAGTAATTTTGAATTTCTGAATTAATTAAATATTAAATGCACAAAAATACGGGGTGTTACATATACTAGGTGTGCAGTTGTTACAGGAGCAAACAATGGACTCCATCTTAGTATGACTATCTGAACCAAATTTTTTTACCTGTTTCATCAAATACAAAATACAAAATAGGCCTGTTTAGAATACAAAATACAAAATAGTACTATGGGGTACAGTTAGCAATACAGTTCAATAGGCAAATAAGTAAATCACTTGGTTTGTCTATTATGAATACATGGTTTTGTATTGTTTGCATAAAATTCGTAGGGCTTTGTTGAAGTGTGTTTGCTCTTGTTGTTTTTGCAAGTAATTTTGGAAATCAACAATAACATCTTAAGAAATTGTAACCTTCAAATGAACCCACATAATGTTTGGCTTTGAAAATTAAAGGTTGTCTTTGAAAATTAAAGGTTGTCTTAGAAAGATGAAAGAAATCATGACGTGTAATGTTTGGCTTTGAAAATTAAAGGTTGTCCCAACACTCAATTGCACTAAACAGGCCTGTAGATACGAATTCTTCAGACCAAACAGCATCGTAGTCACTACTAAAGGATAAACCAAGCTACCTCAAAATACAAAATAGGATCAAATACAAAAAAAATTAATCGTCTCTTTATATAATCGTCTATTTCCGTTCGTATACAATTACAGGTAAGATTTCATTTAGAACCATATACAAATACAATATATGATCAAATACAAAAAAAGTACCTCAAAATGAACTCTTACATGTTCCGTCAAGAGTAATCGTCCCTTTCCGGTGATCGGGTGAAGAAAAGGAGAGAACGGCGATCGGGTGAAGAAAAGGGGTAAATTAGGTTTAGGCTTTGTTATTGAGCGTGGTTTTTTTGGGGGTTTAAAACATACCGAAACGATGTCGTTTTGGTTAACCCATAAATAAATAAATAAAACGTTGTCTAAAGCGCGTTTAAACGTCAAAAAAAGCATTTTTAACGCATTTAAAAAAAACGTTGACGAAAATTGACCACGCCTTTGTCCACGCGTAGGCCCTAAACGAGGCGTATCTAAAAATCCTCGCGCCTAGGTGAATTTTTTAGAACACTGCTTAAAGGATATTATGCATGATATGCTTGATCAACACGTGAACTAGTTATTACTTTGACCCATCGGGTGAAATTTATTATTAGATAAATAAGCCTAATAGATAGGGTAATGGTGATTAATGTATGGTGAAAGTCAGTTATGGATGGAATTCATGTCTCGATGTAGAGATTGGTGATACCTCCATCAGACACTTATAAATTTTATATGTGTCAAATCCTACTGGTGGATTACGTTAATCTGATATTACAAATAAGTTAAGTTAGACTGCTCAAGAACTTAAAGAAATTAATTAAATTGATTAAATAAATTATCATCAATTTATTTTATTAACATGTATCTGTAACCTTTACGCGGGGAGAATTAAGATCTTAATAATAAAGAGCTTAAAATATAATTTTAGTTTAAGGAGTGGAGTTGAAATTGTAATTATTTAATTAAATTAATTATAATTAATGGACTAGGATTAGTTACCAGGCTGGACTAGGTTTTCATATGCCCATTAAGAGCCACGTCCTCATCTTTCCTTATGTCGTAACTTATATATATATATATATATATATATATATATATATATATATACATATATATATTTAAGAATTTGATAGTAAAATTATTTTTAAGCATTTGATAGTAAAATTTTGGTATTAAATTTAGAATTTTTAAGCATTTGAGAGTAAAATTATTTTTAAGCATTTGATAGTAAAATTTTGGTATTAAATTTAGTAGATAATACCATTATTTTTAAAATTATTTTTAAGCATGGATGAATAGTGACATTATCAGTAAAAATGAACAGTAGGATGAACAGTAACTTATAAATAGTCCTCAAGTCCACAGTACTACAGACAACTGTAGCAGCCCAGTCAAGCCTACAAACGCCTTTATCACGGCAACAACGGCTACAATGGCAACTCACAGGACACCGAAAAATTTATAAACAGAAGATCATTCCAGAGTTCATCTAAAATATTTATGTCATTATTACCAGGAAAACAAATCCTCAAGGATCCTTTAATGATATATCAAAACATAATAAGAATATTATCTAATTACTCAGAGTGGTTTTCCCGAAAGTTCTAATAAAAACTTGAAATATTATTGATAGAAATATAACATGTGATTAGAAGCGTTATTTACAGATAGAATTCAAAGATACCTGCCATAATTTACAGAGTAAATGAAGGAAAGCTTACTTTTACAAGAGAAATTACAAACTATTGTTGCTGGAAATCTTGATCGAAAAGTTGAACTGAAAACTTAAAGATTTTAATTGTTGGAGAGAGTGTAGTTTTTTTGGATGATCTTGAATGAAGGGAAACGTCTCCTTTTATACTTGGAAAAAGTTGCTTCGGATGCCAAACAAATTATAATTGCCTTTTTAATAGTAAGAGAACGTGGGCGGCATTAGGTAGAATCTTGCACAGTATTGTCTATTTATCAAAAAGTGCACAGTAAAATGTGCACAGTAATTGTCCGCGTGAATGAACAGTGGTTACACAGTAAAGGTCACATAGTGTTTGCACAGTAAGGGTCGCACAGTGTTTGCTGACGTCATGGCTTGCGTCTGGATTTTTGTTTGTCTAGCACAGTGATGGATGATGTTAGGCTGATGAGGTGCTGACTTAAGTTTTCTTTAATTATTTATCTATTGCATCTTTAATTAATTTTAATCTTAATAGTTTGCTTTTATTGCATATTTTATGGTTCCATCATATTATCAATATTGTGCCTTGTTACAGAATCCATAGATTCATTTGAATCATCTTCTGAGTCAGAATGTCTATATGTTGAATATTGATAATTAGTAGTTTTTTCATTTTCTATTGCTTCTTCTACTTCATGAGAAAGTAGAGATTTATTAAAATATTTTATATTTAGACTAAAAGGGTTTTTTGGCACAAAAATTCTCATGTTAAAATTTTCTTTTACCATGTGCCAAGGGTCTGAAGGGACTTCGTTCATAATTATATATACTTTATAAAAATTAAGTAATTCTTCTGTTGCTTCTTTATCTTGAATTAAAGAATCATCGTCTCTAAGTTGAATAAAATAATTAGATATTTTATCTTGCCTATGTTCCATAAATATATTGTGCCTGCTATGGATAATTTGACCTAGTCCTATCCATTCGGGTGGTATACTTTCTATTATTAATAACAGGTTGGATGAAACAATTTCTCCTAAATGTTTTTCGCTTATTGCATCTATTAAACTGTTTGGAAAATTACTATGTATTATTTGGTCCCAAGGTGGGGGTATTAAAATGCTAGCAACCATACCGTATTCTAATAGTAAGCTTATTGTTACTTCTATTTCTATTGGTGGATTATTAGGAAATATAATATTAGGTCTAGTAATTACAAAGTTTTCAAAAAGTTTATATTCTATATCTAATAGGCTTATAGTATCATATTTATTTTGAAAATATAAAAATATAAAAATCATAAAGAACTTATAAAAATATAAAAATCTTCTAAACTTTTATAATGTTAGTATATATAGTATAGAATCAATAGAATCTATAGAATTTGAAGATAATGATATAGAAATTTTACAACAAAGTTTAGAAGATTTAAATTTTTGTTATAATTTAGAAGTATGTGAATATCAATATCAAAAACATATGTTTTCATTAAATTGTGCAAAATGTTTAAAGGAACATGAAGAAATATATTTATGTAAAATATGTCAACAAAATCTATGTGTAAAATGTTATAAAGAAGAAGTAACTAATAAACCTAAAGAACAAATGAATAATCTTAATAATAAAACAGCACTAATAACATTCCCTACAAAGATAAAATTCGCAAATAAAACAATAGAAACCACAGCAATGTTAGATACAGGTGCAATAAAAAGTTTAATTCATGTAGACTTAGTTGAAAAAGAAGACGCTAAAGAACTAAACTATCCTGTTTATATACATCAATTTAATAAAGACGCTATACCTATAACACAGTGTATACAAAACATACCTATATATATAAATGAAGAACAATTTATTTTACCACAAACATACATAACGAATGTAAAAAGCCATCACCCTTTTTTATTAGGTTTAAATTTTATTCAATCACTAACAGGAGGATTTATGTACACACCATCAGGCATACAATTATTTAAAAAAGGAACACATATAGTACCTAATAACCAATCTAATATACTTAAACAAGAAAATAAATTAATACTTAATAATAATATAATATTATAACCAATTGAGACATAAAAATAAATAATAATGAAGTAGATATAGAAGAAAATTACTTAAAAGAATATTTGCAAAATATAGAAGATAGTCAATCTAAAAAAATAGAATTTAATAAAATAAATAATATCATGTTTAAAAACATTATGTCTGTAAATTACGCTTGTAATCACATGTTATATTTCTATCAATAATATTTCAAGTTTTTATTAGAACTTTCGGGAAAACCACTCTGAGTAATTAGATAATATTCTTATTATGTTTTGATATATCATTAAAGGATCCTTGAGGATTTCTTTTCCTGGTAATAATGACATAAATATTTTAGATGAACTCTGGAATGATCTTCTGTTTATAAATTTTTCTAATCCTATATTTATTATTTTTCTTTTATTGTCTTTATTAGTTCCTTCGGCGCAATATATTGAAATTATATTTTCTTTATTATCTTCATTACCATATTTTTCAATTAATTGTTCGTTTGTTAGGTTATCGCAAACTTCTATAATTATATCGTATATTTTATCTTCTAATAGTTCAAATAATTCTTTTATTTGTTCCTCTACAATAAATACCTTAATTTCGTTCAATAGTTCTTCACTTTCGTCTTCTATAGGCTTATATCTACTAAATTTAATACTACTTTGTTGTGACAACCCGCCTACTAAAATAATAGGTGGCCAGCCCAATACTCCAATAATTACAGGAATCATAGATGGTCCATTCTTAGCATCACTGTCGATTAAAATAATAGTATGAGATAACCACCAATCATTTTGGAAAACGGACTGTCAAATTTAAAAATTTAAAAGTAAAAGAAAAACACTAGACAATCCCATTTGTAAAAACGGTGGGTATCAAAAATCGATAAATGAAGTATGCCAATACAATAAATAATCACCGAATAAGCTGTCGGTGCACAGACCAATACAAATAATACATTAAGTATTACATTTCAATATTTACAATATAATAAATGAGTGCAATACCTTGGGCAAACACGCCCGAATAACTATACTGAACATAACTAGAGTACAGTAGAAAGGAGCGTCTACTACAAGTATCCTACAACATCCGCAATATGCTGTAGCTCCAAGTAAACTGGAATGGAATATGTAAATACGGGTGTCCATGCGGAAGAGCACCTGTAGCGGCAAAGAATATGCAGAAACAAAGAAATATAGATACGGGTCAGGACCCGGATTGATATGATTACCATGTGACTAAAATTCATGACAGTTAAGTGCGTAATTCTCTCGCAGATAACAATAATAATTCTCACCTCTCAATCTAGCAGCAACCTAGCGCAATATCGTGAGATGTTCTAGTTAACCCTAAGTACTAAGGGCTAACTTTTCCCCATTCTCAACACTATGCCCTATTCGTGCGTGGGGTATCTCGCAAAGTGAAATCCAAACAAGGAACCCCCCCCCCCCCCCGATACACTACTACTTAGGCAAGGTTGATCGTCGAGATCCATTAGACCCTAAGCACGAAATAATAAATAAATACATGTGTGTGCATAAGTGTGGGAGGTCACAACTACAGCTACTCAAGAAATATAAACATAAACCCAATCCATAATCTAATGGCACAATTCCTAATTCTCTCTTTAGGAATATACATATATGGTAAATTCATTTTTCATCAAATGTTTACCAATTAATCTCATTTCAAAAACTTTCTTACCAAATTTTATTTCCTTTCTTCCATCCAGGAAAAATACATAATTTAAAGCAAGTTTTATTATCATAAAATGCTTTACTTTCATATCATATCATCCATTTTCCTTCTTCCATTCAGAAAATGTATTTAACATCCCATTTCCCTTCTTCCATCCGGGAAATGTAAATTAAAGCCATTTTATTATCATAAAATGCTTTAATAACCAATAATGTCCCACATTATTGAATCATAGTTATATATCATATAATATAACGCAATCTAAGACCGCCCGTCCGGGTTTCCCCACTGTGCGCGCCCCTAAATGGCTATCATCTTCCAGGGCCTCCAAGACAACCTGGGATCCTATCGAAACGTTGGGAAACAACCATGTGCCTGCGGGATAGTCAAGACCACACCCGGAATCTCCTAACCAGCGCAGAAAATATATATAAATAAACGCTCACATGGCCTAGGGACTATATCCACCCTGCATTCATTAGCCAGGGGGCTTCACCACAACGCGCGCGACTTCCCTTATGATAGCGATTTAGAGAGGTGTGTATCCATAAATTAACATTTATGAAAAACATTACTTTTTCCATTTTTGAAAACTTCCAATTTTACATTTCCAAAAATCATCCATTTAGTCGTTAAGCACCAAGTTTTAGAAGGTGCATTTCATTCTTATTAAGTCATATTTTATTAATGACCTAAGACTCGAAGTGCCATAAACCTCAAATTAGTCTCTAAGACTTCAATATAATATTTTAAACCATTAAAGTGAATCTCCCTTATGGAGAGTCTCCCAATTGTCTCAACCTTAACATTTTATCTCCAATTCATCTCTAGGTTAATCTCCTAAATCATTCGGATATCAACCTACGTAAATTAGCCCTCGGGTAAGCCTAAATATCCCATTTAATCTTAGGGCATTAGTCTACCCAAAACCACCCTCTAGGACTCTTAATTACTTCCCAAAGGAAGGTTCCTAAACCTCGAACCTAAAAGAAAAGGGCTAAAACAAAACTAGAAAAACCTCACCTTTTCAGAAGGGATCGATCGATCGACCCCTGGCCGTCGATCGATCGAAGGCTTCGATCGATCGATCCCCCAGGCTCGATCGATCGATCCTGGCGGACAGCTTCTTCTCCGAGAAGTTGTTTCGGCCATTAACGAGCCATCCAAACTTCTACCCGCTATTTCACCCAATCACAACAACAAATACTACTATAAAATCATTTCTACACATCAAATAACTAATTATTTCTCTTCAAATCAAATTAAAACATAAGATTTAGGATTAAACACCCAAAATCAACCAAAACCCATTTATGGTTTAAACCTCCCAAAACTTAACTACACATGCAGATTTATCACATTAAATCAATATCTAGCAAGTAAGAAACTTGGCTCGAGGTTCGTAGTCTCGGAACACCTCCGGTAGCGACGGATTCCGGCCCAAATCTTCCTTTTTCTCTCTTTCTCCCATTTCTCCCAACTCTCTTTTCTCTCTCTCTCTCTCCTTTGGCTTTCTCACACAAATGAAGAAAAAGAAAGGGGGTGGGGGATTTATACGGGTCTCAAAACATAAACCCCCACTCCTAATTGCTAATACACCACTAAAATGACTCGTAACCACTTATTTGAGTCATAACCCCTTAAAAATGCCCGAATCTCAAAAATTACAATTGGGCACTTATTTCGACTATCTCGGCTATTCTAAAAACAACCGCACCCCCTATTTTGGCATTCGGGAAAGTGTGAACTATTTTTACGTTCCAAATTTCATTTTAATTTATTAATTATACCCAATTTCATATATAGGTCATAACCGTCGTTTTATATATAACGACGCAAAATACACAATATAACACTATTTATCTTCTCATAACGGTAAATAGTCAAAACATAGTAAATATTATCCCTATGTCTCACGGGATATAATATTTACTCCAACATCCCCTATTTTATAAAATTAGACCATCAGGCAAAATAGTATAAAATAGTCGCTTGAAAACCTGGGTTGTTACATTTGTCCTATTTCATTTTCGTATATTTTATTTTTTTCTGAGTTTTTTAGATTAGTTATAGTTAAATTTGGTAATTTCCATTCTATTTATTCATATATACTACTATCTATTTTTTGTGTTTCTATCATTTCTACATATTTACTATTAAATGATTTTACTATACAGTCAAATTCAGCTTTAAAATTTATTTTATAATGATTAAATATTTTACCCATAAATAATGTATATATTAAGAGATTATTATATTGTCCTGTCATATTATATCCTCTTGTTCTTATAGCTATTTTTATATGTTTACTAAATTCATTTATATCCATAGAGAAATTAGGTATACATCCTATAACTGCTGCGTTTTTTGCTAAATCTACTTCAGCGCTAGCTATTTGTCCCTGTTTATGATTATTCCATCGATCATCATATATATATATACTAATACTTTAGTTCCTGCTTCTAGCCTAGTTAATCCTACTAATCCTATAACTATTACTCCTAAATGTATAAATTCTGAATTTATTTTAGCTAATTCTCTTGCAGATTCATCAGTAATTAAGTCTAAAATTACTTCGCTATTAACGGCTGTTATTTTTCTTTGGCTAGTGTGATTATATATTTTATTATTAAATTCTAACATATTCTGTTTATATAACTGTTGTCCTTTAGCTTTTTGGATACCTTTTTCTATATATTTTTTAGTGTCTTCTTCGTTATTATATAGGTTTTCTATCCTAAATATTTCTTTATTTTTGTTTGTGGATGTGGATGTCATCTTTTGAGTAAAATAAGTTTAATTTTGTTTTAACAGGTTTAGGGTTTGTTTTAACGTTTTTAAATTTGTCAATTAATTCGTTTATCTCTGGTGTTTCTGGTCTCTCTTCTCTTTTATATAAGAATTTTGTTAATTTATCTAAATCTATTTTTATGAGATGTGTCCTAGTATTTATGACGTCTAATAATTCTTTAATATAATCTTGATTTTCTTCTAATTTTTTAATTCTTTCTAATATATTATTAGTATTACTACTCATATATTTATCCTAGTCTTCCCTTTTCTGCTAATACTCCTAACTTAGTTTCTAAATCTATTAATGCTTTTTCTTGTTTATTTATTAAGTATTTAGTATCTTCTCTTATTTGTGTGTCTTTATGATTTCCTATTATTTCTAGCAATTTATATGCAATTTTTATTACTTTTCTTTTTAGTGTTATTGAGTTTTTAATTATTTGTTTCTCTGTTCTCATAAATTATTAAAAACGTCCTTTTTCACTTAATATTCCTAGTTTAAATTCTAAGGATAATATTATTTCTTCTCGTTTTTCGATTAAATAACTAGTACTATGTAGTAAATTATAATCTTCAAATTTTAAGGCTAATCTTAAGAGGTTATATTGTGTTTTTACTAGTTGTCTTCGAAATTCAATAGAGTTTCTAATTAATTGTTTTTCAATTATCATTAAAATCTTCCCTTTTCGCTTAGTATTTCTAATTCTAACTTATATTGTTGAATTTTTTCGTTAGCTATTCTAATTATCCAAGTATTAATAGTGGCTTGTATATGATTTTTATTTTTTATATTTGCTTCTTTTTTACTTATGGCTTCGTCTAAAATTTTATATTCTGCTAATAGTCTCCTTTTTAAAAATTCCTTTTCGCTTATCATATACTATTAAAAACGTCCCTTTTCTCCTAAAATTTCTATTTCTAGCTTATATTGATGGATTCTTTCTTTTACATCTGAGATTGTATCAGTATAATATTTTAAAAGTTCTTTATGATTTTTATATTTTATAGCCTTTTTAGTATAGAAATCTAAATTTATGTATTCTGCACGTAATCTAGCTTTAAACCAAATTTTGTTTTCAATAAACATATAAAGTTTATATTTTTATTGGCTGTAAACTTATGATTTGTAATTCCACTCTTTTCGTTAAATAATATGTCTTATTATATAAAGATATATGATTAAAGCAGCTCTGATACCATTATTTTTAAGCATTTGATAGTAAAATTATTTTTAAGCATTTGATAGTAAAATTTTGGTATTAAATTTAGTAGATAATACCATTATTTTTAAAATTATTTTTAAGCATGGATGAATAGTGACATGATCAGTAAAAATGAACAGTAGGATGAACAGTAACTTATAAATAGTCCTCAAGTCCACAGTACTACAGACAACTGTAGCAGCCCAGTCAAGCCTACAAACGCCTTTATCACGGCAACAACGGCGACAATGGCAACTCACAGGACACCGGAAAATTTATAAACAGAAGATCATTCCAGAGTTCACCTAAAATATTTATGTCATTATTACCAGGAAAACAAATCCTCAAGGATCCTTTAATGATATATCAAAACATAATAAGAATATTATCTAATTACTCAGAGTGGTTTTCCCGAAAGTTCTAATAAAAACTTGAAATATTATTGATAGAAATATAACATGTGATTACAAGCGTAATTTACAGACAGAATTCAAAGATACTTGCCATAATTTACAGAGTAAATGAAGGAAAGCTTACTTTTACAAGAGAAATTACAAACTATTGTTGCTGGAAATCTTGATCGAAAAGTTGAACTGAAAACTTAGAGATTTTAATTGCTGGAGAGAGTGTAGTTTTTTTGGATGATCTTGAATGAAGGGAAACGTCACCTTTTATACTTGGAAAAATTTGCTTCGGATGCCAAACAAATTATAATTTCCTTTTTAATAGTAAGAGAACGTGGGCGGCATTAGGTAGAATCTTGCACAGTATTGTCTATTGGTCAAAAAGTGCACAGTAAAAGGTGCACAGTAATTGTCCGCGTGAATGAACAGTGGTTACACAGTAAAGGTCGCATATTGTTTGCACAGTAAGGGTCGCACAGTGTTTGCTGACGTCATGGCTTGCGTCTGGATTTTTGTTTGTCTAGCACAGTGATGGCTGATGTTAGGCTGATGAGGTGCTGACTTAAGTTTTCTTTAATTATTTATCTATTGCATCTTTAATTAATTTTAATCTTAATAGTTTGCTTTTATTGCATCTTTTATGGTTCCATCATATTATCAATATTGTGCCTTGTTACAGAATCCATAGATTCATTTGAATCATCTTCTGAGTCAGAATGTCTATATGTTGAATATTGATAATTAGTAGTTTTTTTCATTTTCTCTTGCTTCTTCTACTTCATGAGAAAGTAGAGATTTATTAAAATATTTTATATTTAGACTAAAAGGTTTTTTTGGCACAAAAATTCTCATGTTAAAATTTTCTTTTACCATGTGCCAAGGGTCTGAAGGGACTTCGTTCATAATTATATATACTTTATAAAAATTAAGTAATTCTTTTGTTGCTTCTTTATCTTGAATTAAAGAATCATCGTCTCTAAGTTGAATAAAATAATTAGATATTTTATCTTGCCTATGTTCCATAAATATATTGCGCATGCTATGGATAATTTGACCTAGTCCTATCCATTCGGGTGGTATACTTTCTATTATTAATAAAAGGATGGATGAAACAATTTCTCCTAAATGTTTTTCGCTTATTGCATCTATTAAACTGTTTGGAAAATTAC
This sequence comes from Sambucus nigra, assembly GCA_949130495.1. Taxonomy (NCBI): domain Eukaryota; kingdom Viridiplantae; phylum Streptophyta; class Magnoliopsida; order Dipsacales; family Adoxaceae; genus Sambucus; species Sambucus nigra. The sequence goes on along the minus strand of OX422214.1, from coordinate 191,621,980 downwards.
TATGTATTATTTGGTCCCAAGGTGGGGGTATTAAAATGTTAGCTACCATACCGTATTCTAATAGTAAGCTTATTGTTACTTCTATTTCTATTGGTGGATTATTAGAAAATATAATATTAGGTTTAGTAATTACAAAGTTTTCAAAAAGTTTATATTCTATATCTAATAGGATTATAGTATCATATTTATTTTGAAAATTATTACGTATATGTTCATATTTATAAGTACATCCTAGTGGTTCAAGACCGAAACGAAAACGATTTTGTATTGCTACCCAATTTTTGATATCTTTTTCTTTAGAAAACAAAAATATTTTTTCGACTAAATCTCTTGGTAAAAGGGTTTCTACTTTAGTTCTTAATATAAATCTAAAATAAGGGTCAAAAGAAGCTAAAAATTTACTATCATTATAAAGATTCATTTTTTCTATTTTCTTGTCATTAGCTTGATTTTTTAAATTTAAAGTCTTATAATGTTTTATGATAGTTTCTTGATCTTTTATTAATTGTGGGTTAGAACGGGATTTATAATAATTAACTTGTGCTTCTAGTGATTTAACATGATGAGAAATATTATGAAAATATATATTTAATAATTCATGGTATGTATGAAAGATCCTCTGTTGTATTCTCTATTGAACCAGAGATTGTCAATCATTTTTTGTTGCTCCTTTGTTACGGGTACCTTTGACCTGAACTTTTGTTTCTCATTAAGAACAGTAAATAATTGGTTAGGGTAAGGTAAAAATTGATTAGCATATTCTTTTGTTCCTGATGAAGATCCTTGATACTGGGACATCTGCAAAATTAAGAAGTGTCAGTAATTAGTCTAGATAATATATCAGCTAATTGATTTTCTTTACCTTTAATATGTTTGAATTGTGGTGTAAATCATTTTCCTGTAATATTATCTATAAAATTTAACCATCTTTTTGTTGTTGATTTACTTTGATTTGTTGTATTAAAATGTTTTACTATATTATCACAATCAGTTCTTATTAAGAATTCTTTTCCTAAAAATAATTGAAATCGTTCTATTGTATTTATAACTCCTAGTATTTCTAAGTCTGTGGATGGTAATCTACTTTGTGTCTCATTAAAATTACCTGAACAGTATTTACAAATTTCTTCTTCATTTTTATTACTATTTTTATTTGTTTTTTGTAATAATATGCCAGCCCATCCTAAAGCTGATGCGTCTGTTTGTATGATTTTATAACTATTTTCTATTGGTAATGATAAGGGTTCTAATTTACTAACTATTTGTTTTATTTTTTGGACTAATTTTATGTCTTCATTATTAAAATACTTTTGTCCATTTTTTCCTAATTTACTATATAAGGGTCCTACTAATTTTGATAAATTGGGAATAAAAGATCTACAGTAATTTAATAATCCTAAGAAGGCTTGTAGCTTTTTAGTTTCTTCTAATTTATCAGAAAAGTCTAACACTTTTTTAACGATGTGTTCTTGTAATTTTATTTTTCCTCCTTTTATAAAGAGTCCTAAAAATTCTATTTCTTGTTTTTCTAATTGCATTTTTTTACTACTAATTATTAATCCTTGATTTATAAATTCTTTAAAAACTATTTGCAAATGGTTTCCATGTTCTTGTTTATTATTACTGAATACAAGAATATCATCTATATATACTATACAAAAGTCTGAATGTTTTTTAAAGATTGTATCCATTTTATTTTGAAATATTTGTGGTGCGTTTTTTAATCCAAAGGGCATGACTAACCATTCAAAGTGTCCTTCTGGACAAGTAAATGCAGTCCATTCTATTGATTCTTTTTGCATTTTTATTTGCCAAAATCCAGATTTACAATCAAATTTAGAAAAATATTTTTTATTTTGGATTTTATTTATTAATTCATCTTTATTAGGTATTTTATAACTATCATCGTATGTATTATCATTTAATCTTTTGTAATTAATTACCATTCTAGCTTTATTTCTTTTTATTTCGGCATGATTCCTAACCATAAATGCTGGGCTTCTATGTCTACTTGTACTTTTTTGTATTACTCCTAGATTTAATAGTTCTCTTATTTGTATTTTAAATTCTTCTTGGTCTATTAATTCACATGCTATATCTTTTGTTTTAATTGTTATATCAGGGTTTATTATATTTAGTTTAGCTTCTATTTTATTTTTATTCCAATGTTTTTGAGGGTTTTCTCCTATTATTTCTGTTTTTTCTGCTAACTTAATTAAGTCTTCTAATTCTAATTTTGTGTTTTTAAACATGATATTATTTATTTTATTAAATTCTATTTTTTGAGATTGACTATCTTCTATATTTTGCAAATATTCTTTTAAGTAATTTTCTTCTATATCCACTTCATTATTATTTGTTTTTATGTCTTCAATTGGTTCTAATATTATATTATTATTAAGTATTAATTTATTTTCTTGTTTAAGTATATTAGATTGGTTATTAGGTACTATATGTGTTCCTTTTTTAAATAATTGTATGCCTGATGGTGTGTACATAAATCCTCCTGTTAGTGATTGAATAAAATTTAAACCTAATATAAAAGGGTGATGGCTTTTTACATTCATTATGTATGTTTGTGGTAAAATAAATTGTTCTTCGTTTATATATATAGGTATGTTTTGTATACACTGTGTTATAGGTATAGCGTCTTTATTAAATGTATGTATATAAACAAGATAGTTTAGTTCTTTAGCATCTTCTTTTTCAACTAAGTCTACATGAATTAAACTTTTTGTTGCACCTGTATCTAACATTGCTGTGGTTTTTATTGTTTTATTTGCGAATTTTATCTTTGTAGGGAATGTTATTAATGTTGTTTTATTATTAAGATTATTTATTTGTTCTTTAGGTTTATTAGTTATTTCTTCTTTATAACATTTTACACATAGATTTTGTTGACATATTTTACATAAATATATTTCTTCATGTTCCTTTAAACATTTTGCACAATTTAATGAAAACATATGTTTTTTATATTGATATTCACATACTTCTAAATTATAACAAAATTTTAAATCTTCTAAACTTTGTTCTAAAATTTCTATATCATTATCTTCAGATTCTATAGATTCTATTGATTCTATACTATATATACTAACATTATCTATTTCTTCGTATTCGTCGTATATACTTTCTAATTCTATTGTATCTCCTAGGTCATCTTCAATGTCATCTAATATATTTATTTTTTCTTGTACTTATATTCTTGTATTTTAACTATATTATTATTTTTATTTCTATATGGACAGTTAGGTCTAATGTGATTAGGGTCTCCGCATATAAAACACTTACAGTTTGTTACTTTCTTTATATTTTTAGTATCTTTAGCTTCTTTATTATTATTATTATCTTTATTTATAATTTTTAAGTATTAAATCTTTATTTATGCTGGAGCAATTATTATAATTTTTAAGCATTTGATAGTAAAATTTTAGTATCTTTAGCTTCTTTATTATTATTATTTTTATTTATATGTCTTATTTTATATATATATATATATATATATATATATATATATAAGCTACGACATAAGGAAAGATGAGGACGTGGCTCTTAATGGGCATATGAAAACCTAGTCCAGCCTGGTAACTAATCCTAGTCCATTGAGCAAAAGTGAGAAGAAATTTATTGCGAATGAAGATCTCACACTTATTCATATTAAAAATACGACAAAATATCGTGAGGTACATCGAGCCCGTGTTCTCGATTAATCTGCATCAAATATTATTCGCGCTGAGACGAGAACAAACTAGAGAGATCTTGAAGGTAAACACTAAAATTTCGTCTCGCAGGGTTTTACATTATGGGAAATATTTTTGGATAGCTCCACTTATGCGCGTGATGAACATTACCTAGGGCAACCTCTCTAATAATTAGAAATGGAAATGGGGTGGAGCGGGGAATCCATCCCCATACTCGTTCACGTTGAAAAATCCCCATCTCCATTTTTTGGGGGATGGGAATCACCGTTGGGGATTTTTTATAGGATCATGTGTCCGTGAGGTTCGATTTTCTTTTAAAATATAAATAAATATATATGTATGTATATAAAATATATATATAATACATCGAGGATTCCCTGGTGGGGCGTGGACCCCGTTCCCTGCCCCGAACCTGAATTAAAAATTAAAAATATCCCCTATACCTAGCCACGCCTCCGACTTCCCCCTATACCTGAATTAAAATTAAATATATTTGTATTTGTAAGAACATGATATTATAAATGTTCATCACAATTAATTATATCGTATATCGTTACAACCGTCGAAGAAGTTCAAGAGCAATCTACATCAAGACGGATCCGAATATATCAAGGTTCTTCATCAAAAAGCCTCCGTAAAGTTTACTTTGGTAAGGTTCTGTTTTAAATAGCTTAACATTGCACTTAGAGCTTTGGGATATTTTTTCAAAATATTTTCTAAGTGTTGGAGCGGACTTTTTTCGTTAAAATTTGAGAATGAGAAATTTTCTAAGTCCTGTAGCGTTCCTCGATTTTGACGTTCAGGTCGTTCAAGCAAGATCACCATCTCGTTCGAGCGACATTGAGATGACACGCGATGTCGTTTGAACGACACGCGTAATCTCGTTCGAGCGAGATGGATTTTCGTTTGAACGATCAAGGCAGCGCAATTTTCTATAAATACTCATTAAATGGTTTCGTTTTCATTAAGAAGTCCCAGCGTTTTGAAAGACAAAAAACTGTGAATCTGCAGAATTCTTTTGAATTCTTCTTTTAGGATTTTAATCCCTTTTTGTTTTCAATTCACAAAAATTCCATATGCTTTGGTGAATTATTTTGGTGTTCAAGAACATACTTTGCTTTTGTTCATTCTTTGTGGGGAGAGCTCTACAACCGACAGCTGCGTGCTATTGTGGAGGGAGTCCTTATGAAGATTTTAGACTACGTGTCTGGACTACGCATCCTGGTGGTATAGCTACGTGCGAACCATTGTTGATTTATTTCTAGCCGTTGCTTTAGAGGTTTGACGAAGACACCATTCGTTACTCTTGTGGGCGAAAGCAAGATGGTATGTAAGTCAATGGTCTTGTAAACTTGTCAGAGTTCTAGAAATAAAAGGTTTTGTCCTTAGGGGATTTTTCCTGAAATTTGTGTCGCATGCTTTATTTATTTATGGTTTGATACACGCACACACGTAGTTGCATGTTTAGGGGCTGAATTAATTTGGTTTAAAAATAAACTCTAATTAAATAAGGTTTAATTGGAATCTCGCGAATTAATTTAAATCGGTATCACACGTCGTCATATTTTACAGTATTCAAGAACTCATTTAACAAAAAGGCCCCAACGTGGGCGATTTTTATCGAACTACGTATATCGTTGTTTTGTTATTATGTGCTTGGAAATTTTAACCCCTTTATTAATATATATTTAGCTTATGAAACTCGGTTGTTCATACCAATAAGTTTTCTGCACTTAATGTAATCATCATAATCTTCCTCCTCATCCATTATTACATCAACATCAATAGAATTAGTGAGCAAATTCAGCCCATTCGATTCCATCAACAAACAAAACATTATTTATCAGCAAATATAATTGGATACCAAGCTATGAGCAAATTAAAAACAAAATATAGTTTGGGATAAACCATACTCAATAACTTTTTGTGCATAACAAGATATGAAGTAAGGTAATAACTTTATACGGGAAAATAATCTAAGGATATGATAAATCACAAACCAAAGTAGTTGGACCTACATATTGCAAACGAAATCAACTTTATAAATCATGAATAGAATTTTTAGATATTTAAATGATGTGGTTTTTTCAATTTTGTGGTAATAAAATTATACACAAAACATAATACAAAATAAATCATGAAATAAACCCTACAGCTTGCATATAAAATCAGCCGTACAAATTAAAATAAAATGAGCTTTAATATAGTGTAGGAGGAAAATTCCTACTTTTATGAAATAAACATATTTAAGCCGAGCAAGAATAATAATCATAATCACAGAATGACATAATATGTATGTGGTTCGGCAAGGTGCCTACATCTACGGGGTGTTTCTCTCTCCTTATTGATTAATTCTTGATAATAAATATTACATGGCCCTTTTTATAGGGGCGTGGGTCACATTTATAGAGAACAAAAGGAGACCAGGTCATGTGGGAGTTCATGAACTTGGATTGCTATCGTAATTTGATTGGATGAATCCAATTATGAGATTTCCGGTAATTAGCCTAAATTTGTTCTTATATCTTTAAGTTATGGTTGTTACCAATTTTGACGGACACTCGTCAACTGCTCATAACTGGTCGGATGATTCCCCCACAATTGCCCCCAAATCTTTTGAGTCTGATTGGGGTGCAGATAATTGCTCGGATGTTGACTGTATCTTTGATCCTGGTTGACGGTGATATTTGATCACCTATAGAATTTATGGTTGGGGAGTCCCAACACTTGGTGTTTTTCAAGTTGAAAGTTGCCTTTATTTTCCCCGTTAGACCAAAGAACATGTTTGTAATTTACCCTGTTATTTCAGGGGTATGCTGATAATTTTATGCCTTTAGCCAAAAGAGGGTAGCGTGTGTGTAACCCAGCCTTTGGGGTCTTATTGCAAATGACGATTTTCTTCGAAAGTTGAATTAAAGTACTTAATGATCTTCCTACGGTTGCTTTGAAGTGTATCTTCTTTCTTAATTGTTCAAAATTAACTCAAACTTGTTTGCCTTCTTTTGTCACTGTAAGTTCATCTCTTTCCATTCTCTTATTCTATGCAAGTTCTTTTCTTCAAGCATCGTCTATATTTCTTCTTTCGTTCTTATTCCTTTATTGAAAAAATAATTTACCCTATTGGTGAGGTAACTATTAAGAAGTTGAGGAGACACTTCTTTATCCTGAGTGGGTGATCATAGAGTTTAGGGAAAGCCCCAAAGATTTCTATAACATTGAGGGATGGCATTGGATGTTCTCCTAATTTACTGTTGAAGTCGGCATAACTTTTCCCTCGAACTAAAGCTTTTTAAAGTTAGTGAGTTCTTCAATGTTGTTCCGGCCCAGTGTTCCCTAATTACTTGGAGAATAGTGAGCGTGGAAAATAGGATAAACGAGTTATTTGGAACTCGGTTAGAGATCCCGTAGATCCGTTATTGTTACATGTTATGAGGACAAATGATGATCCTTTTTATCTGAAGGAGAGGAAGGTATAGAGGGTCCTTGTAGTGAACCTGCCAAATTTTAATAAGGACTACTAGTCCTTATTAAGGCAAGGATAATGATGATGATGATGATGATGATGATGGTGGTGGTGGTGGTGATGGTGAGTCTTATGGTTTCATTGCAAAGTAGTGGGAGCACCTGCCTATTCCCGAGGGTGGTGAACCTTATAGGGGCCATAGCGACCCTAATAAGGGACATGGAATAGGTCTAGCATTTATATTTACTATTATTTTCCTGTTCGACGATGTCTTGCTAGATCTTTCCTGATGTTGTTGTTCTTGGTCTTATGCAGAAAAATCCAAGAAAGAGAGAGCTTGACTAGACACACGTGAACTTTAACGAGCTGAGAAAAGTTTGGAATCTTATACAACCTTTGAATACCGATTTCGGATAACTAAGGTCGACTTTTTTTTATTGAATTATACATCCACCATTACCTCCTTTGGTGCCAGACCAGTGGACAAAAACCCAAAGATCCCAAATTTTACATGGTGAAGAAAAATCTCCATACGCAATCTCTTTAGGTTCATTTGATTTTTAAACGTTACTTCTATTCTAGTCATCGTCCCTTCTACTTATGAGGAGAAAATGTCGTTGAGGAGGAGGATTACAAACCTGCTGGATAGGACATTTGCCCCCAATTCTACAAATTCCCAACCTTTCAAAAATAAGAAGGTTGGGGATCCATCTGACCTTGTTAACCTGGGGGATTCCCATGATGAATCGCATGCCCAACCTGCAAAGACGAGTAAGTGTAACAACCTACAAATATGAGATAAGATCCCTAAAAGATAAGGTAATTACCATGGAAACACTTAAAGATTTAAATTACCAAAATACCCCTGGAAACTTTAGAACTTATTATTTACACCCTACCATACCATACCATTAGGACACAAATTTTAGCACAATACTTTATTAAAGTAATTACACTTTGCATAAATTACACAACCCATCCCAACCCAACAAGTTTTAAAAATTACACATTACTTCCTAAACTTTTAAAGAAATGAATAATTGTCCTTGGATTCATTTTATATATTACCCAAGGACCCAAATCAAATATAAACTTAATTACACTTTACCCCCTGGTCATTTTGGAGAGCAGATAGCCTTTTGGGCAGTTATACCACATGGTACCCATGTCCTTACTCATGGTACCTTAGTAAAACCTAACATAACCAAGGTAGTTTCCCACCTCCATTTCCACCAATCCCTTCTCCCTCACCAAAACTATTAAAGTCCCTCTTCACCACTGTAAAAACGTATACAACTAGAGTGAAAACACAAAGAAAAATATGAGCATATTGGTATTTCTATGATTTTATGTGGCATTATTATTTCCTTTCATTTGTTTATGTTCCTGGGCATTCATAGAGTAGAAATATGAGTTTACATGTAAGTTTTAACGTGGGAAAAGCACTAAAAAGGCTTGAATATCAGGAACCTCCATTAAAGCTTGGGCTTTAATGGTGGAACCTGTACTCTTGACTTTGGACTAGTTTCAAAGTGGGAGAACTCAAGATCTGGGTCTAAGGAACCAAGGTGAAAAGCTTAATTTAACCCAAAATGAGTTTTGATACCCCAAATTGAAGTTTGAAATTCACGGAACCTCGAAATTTCAGAAACAAAATTCAGGAACAGTGCTAAACCAAAATCTTTGAAACCAAACCTGCGACAACCCCAATATAATTATGATAAATTCAATTTGAATCATGCTTAACATGTGTTATGGATAATGTGTTATATATATATATATATATATATATATATATATATATATATATATATATATATATATATATAATGTTAGGATATTATATTTGGTCTAATGCTACCTTCAAAAATCATGAAATATCGAATTGATCACAAACATAAAATTTTGAAGTTTTCGGTAGGAAGGTTCATGTCGGAGACAAGTTTTGGCCCTCATAATATAACAATTGACTCAAAGTGAAAACTCGATAGTTGTAGGTATATGAGTTATCTTCGTGACACAACAAACAGCGCATCAAACGAATCTCCGAGTAAGAAGTTATACAAAATTTACGAACTAAGGATAAATCTGTCCATTCCCTTATAGCGGTGCATAAATAATTATAATTACTATTCTATAGTAATCATTGCAGCAATCAATGACAACGCTGCAAGGAAAATGACCTTTACCGCGTTCCTGATTTCCAACATCAACTTATAGCTCTAACTAAGCCCCGCCTCCTACTGCCCTCACAATGGACTTCCATGGTCGCCCTTCGTCGATCAGCACCCGAATCCCAAACGAGCGTGCAAAAGATTTACTATAATCTTACATAATGGCAGGAGAACGAAATCTCACAAGAGGATATCAACAATCCTAATCATAAGGCTCTATATCAAATCAAAAGCAACGCGGAAAGCGTAGTACGTCCTCACAGATTCCTAAGGACACTATAACCTGATGCTCTGATACCACCTGTGACACCCCGCCTAATAAAATACCGGGCGATCACTCCTATATCAAATTAAAATAGGAGTCTCATATGGTTCATTCTTAGCATCACTGTCGAAAACCAATTTATTTACTAATATCCTATTAGGCCGGCGTCAAATTTTTGTAATTAACTAATCTTTTTAACCAAACCATTCAAATAAAACAATTACAACAATTTATATGCAGCAACTGAAATGAAATAAAATAAAATAACCAAACACTCGGTACAATAATGCAACCAAATCGAATTCCGCACTAAAAGGCGATAAAAGAATAAATGAGTACAGTTGGGCCATAAGCCCGATTGTTTCTACAATACCTCCTATCTAGATCTCAATGATAGAAGCGTCTAATATAAACCTGCTTGCATCCACAGCTACTGCAGCAAACGTCTGACTCGAAAGAATTATCATCCAGGCGTCCCTGTGTCTGGACACCTATATATATATAGATATAGCAAGAGAGGGGAAAATAGAGAAACAGGTCAGATCTCGAGTTTTGAAAAAATTTTAGCAAGTGCATTAAAATCCATATTTTAAAAAAATATGTTATTTCTCATATTTAAACTGGTATCGCTCTCACATGAGATACACCTCACCCCTCTTCTAATAGTGCACAATTATCGCATACCTTTTTAAACAATATAGTTAAGCTACCCTGCCTAACTAATGTAATTACCCACCTTCTAATAATCCTCATCAATTCGAGTAATAAGGACTAAACTTCTCCCCATTCCCAATATTACGTTACGTTCGTGAGTGGGGTGTCTCGCGAAGCGAAATCCAAACAAGGAACCCCCCCGATACACTACTACGTGACAATGTTGAACATCGGGATCCATTAGGCCTTCATTACATACCATATTTATACCATCCCGTATTTATTAATAGTTCTCATTAGAACACAAGATTCATATTCATATAAATCCGGATATTTATTTACCGGAAGTAATATCACACTTTATTCATTCTTTTCACTTTATACAAGGTTAGGTTATATGATATCTCATCTCATATATATAAACAATATACTATACGCAACAAGTATATTAATCATCCACTGAACTATAATATAAGTGGCTTAGTCATTCTCATTTACTAAGAATCCGTGGATTATCTCAAGTACACATATATGTTAATAACAATACATATATATACATATATGGCACCCCTAGGCTCAGCTGCGGTGCACTCATACTCTGCTATCAAATCCGTGTACATCGCGCACATAAGGATCACGCGTTCTGCATCACTCAAGAACCGTATTAATACATATCACACATATTGGAGGGGAACATAGTTCACATACCCATGGGTCACGCACATACCTACGCTCCCATAGTCAACACACTTATCGACTCACAAATAAGCCCTTCATAGTCCTATGTTCTTGAGGTACCAAATCTAAAATCCCCCCAAAGGCAACACGGGATAAGATTGTCCTCACACGAACGCTAACCTTCCGTGATAGCAAGTATGGTAGGTATGTCATACACATAATAAATAATCATATAGGTACACATTCCACCTATATAAATATATCACCAATTTGGTATTCACACAACCATATTATAATTATAGGTATTTCTCTCACCTATACATAATTCCCCGTAGGTAATTATTTAACCCACGTATATAATAACATTCGGGCATACGCACAACCCGTATAATAAATTTCCTACGTAGTATATTTATCTCTCGAATATCCTACGCATTTTTCAATTTTGACTAATCCTCAATATATTATTTCCGAGCTTTTCTCACCGCACGATGACAATACCAACAACACCGATATATTTATTCGTCCCATAAATAACGATAGGCATTCCTCTCACTTATAATAATTGTCATAAATAGACGTATTGGATGACTGCTCAATTCTCTTTAACCCGTATCCTAAATTTCATCCTAGTCACCTCATAGGATTTTACTCAATCAAAATTGGCATATAAGTGTGTTTTCTACGCGCACAATTACTTATATAAAATTTTTCCCACCTAAACATCACCCCGAGTGTTACTCCTCCCAAACACCCTTATTTGGATAAATTTTGGGGTTTACTTTCATCTAACCCAAGATACACACCTTACTAAAAAAAATATTTAGAAGTCCCCACACTATTTTTAGGAACCCCAAATATTTATCTCCAAAGAATTTTAGCCTTTATTTTTTTTTCAAATTTCCGAGTGCATTTCCGAGTTGGTGGTTTCACCCCGAAACTGTCATCTTGTAAAAATCATAACAATTCGTAGAAAAATCAAAAAACTACGCGGTTAGTGCCCACGTGACCGTATCGAAAAGATCTACAACTTTTGTGTTTTGACCGAGAGCTGAATCTGCACTCTTCCTGTCCGAATTTATCCCGCAAGCTATGGAGTTATTATTCATCATCTTCTCCAAAATCCCAAACTACCATTAATACACCTCCGAGGTTTTTATTTTCTCACCCATTATCATACAACCTCAATCAATCATAAATACACACATATAAAGGGTTCTAATCATCCTAGAATCCAGATTCAACAATTAATTTCAATTAATTCCTAAATTTCTCAAATTTGATATTATTAGGGTTTTACTCGTTAATCTTTCGAAAAACCCATTTTGATTCACGAAAACTCATCCCAAAAATATTTATAGTTTTACACACCAACTATAATATGAGAAATAAACACACTGAATTTATAAAGCAAGTAAACACTTGCATTTCACCAAAAAAAAAAGTAAACACTTACCTCGTGGATTAAATCTGACGATCCCGAGTCGAATCCCACGAATTTTAGCCGAATAAGGGGTGGCCAGCCCAATACTCCAATATAACGGAATCATGGATGGAATCATTCTCAGGATCACAATAAAAATATAGAGTATCCAGGATAACCACCCAATATTTCAGAAAACGGGTTGCCAAAAATTTTGATTTGAAAGTAAATAAATGAAAACAAACAACCCAATTCCTGAAAGATAAGGGAAACCCCAAGACATATATAAATAATACAACAAAAATACGATAAAAAGACCGAATAGGTAACCGGTCACTAACTGATACACCAATAATACGCAAGTACAATAAGTTACTTATTACATTACATTAGACATATACAAAAGCTTGGGCCTCTTGCCCGAATAAAAGACTTGATCTTAACTAGAATAAAAAAGAAAACGTCTATACCAAATGTATCCCGTAATACCCGCAATGCACCACGGCTCGTCGAAAACATCGGAATAGAAATTCAAATCAGGCATCCTTGCGGCGGAGTACCTGAGCAGAGACAAGATGAATATGCAACAAGAAATGTAACCAGGTCAGGGCCCGGTTCTATATGATTACCAGATGAATAAAGAGTATGACAGTTATGTATGATAAATCGTGAAGAAAGAGAAATAAGAAGCAACCTATACAATTTAAAACATAAGCTAAGCAGGAACAAAAATAAGAAGCATTAAACTAAAAACTTCACCAAAGGTGCCAATTATTTCATATATCTTTTCCTTAGCAGGAAGTATATATATATAATCAAAATCTTTTACTCTTTAAGGAGATTTTATCTCAATTTTACCCTTTGTAAAAAGTCATTTCCTTATCAGGAAAATAATCATTTTCAAATGCTCTTTGTGGCATTTACATGTGCTCTTTGTGGCACTCCATCATGCTCTTATGGCATATCAAATACATCAAGTCCCACTTGATTATGAACTGTTATAATTATATACATATAACGAATTCTAAGACCGCCCGTTCAGGTTTCCCCACTGTGCGCGCCCCTAAATGACCATCATCTTCCAGGGCCTATCATTAGACAACCTGGGCACCTATATCGCAAGACATCGGGAAGCGGCCATGAGCCTACGAGGTAGTCAAGACCACACCCGGAATCTCCTACCCATCGCAGAAAAATATACAACAATAAGCGCTCCCATGGCCTAGGACTATATCCACCCTGCATTCATTAGCCAGGGGGCTTCACCTCGCGTGCGGACTTCCCTTATGATGTCATTTAGAGAGGTGTGTTTAAGCCATTTTATTTATCATATCGAAAATCAAGTAAACCATTATTTACCGGTTGTGAGGAAAAATTACAAATCCTTCAATAATACATGGGGTTAAAATAGAGGGATAAAGATATAAGGTTAAGAGATCGTTTGGGAGTTTTGGAGAGAAGAGAAAGGAAAGGAAAATTTTATTAGGAGATAAAAGAAAAGAAGAGAAGAGAAAGGAGTTTGGGAGAGAAAATAAAAAAAATTCTTTATTACGTTTGGGAGTTTGGGAGTAAAATAATTTTTTTTAGAGGAAGAAGGAACAATTCATTAAAAAACATTCCTTTCTCTCCATTTCCTTCCGATTTGGAAAGAAAGTTTTGAAGAGAAAGGAAGAGAGTTTTTTAAAAAAAATCCTTTCTTTTCTCTCCTTTTAAACTCGCAAACGAGAGAAAGTCACTTTCTTTCCTACTTAAACTCCCAAACGAAGGAAAGGAAACACACTTTCCTTTCCTTTCATTTATTTTCTCTCTAAAATAGAACTCGCAAACGAGGCCTAAGTTTTGGTTATCTGATTTGGTTGTATGGTTAATTTATGGGGTAAAGAGTAACATTTTGAACCGATTTCTTTTACCAACCCGCTTGGATTGTTTTGTTCAAGACCTCGAGTGGGTTGAAGCCTAATTGTTCTAGAGAAATTGATTCCAGTATTCATATATAAAATATTTGTTTCTTGTTACATTCAATTAATCAGTTATGTTAAAGGAAAATTGAGATAAAGACTCGGTGTCAAGTTAATTAAGATGCCAGACATACTCAGCTATGTGAATTATCCTTGCCCACTATCCTACTACCTGTACTAGTAAACTTTCACATCAAAAGCATTAAATTTAGTATTACTTGGAACAGTTTGAGATTGATCATATTCAGTGTTATAACTCTTTGTTTGTTTATTTGTGTTTGTACTTATACCATTAAATTCCCGTTGATGCATTTTGATTTATTATATAAATTGTTCTATGCATTTTGATTTTTTATAAAAATTGTTCTATTTAAATGTTATTTTGGTTTGATATTTCTAACTCGTGTAAATTTATGAAGTCCAAATTTGACTTAGATGTCAAAAATTCGATGGTTATGAGATACTTGCATTTGTCGATGTGTGCACGTTATAGTGGGTTACGTAATACATTAAAGAACCATTTTACTCGATTTTTAAATATCGAGGAGGCAAAGAAAACATTGACAATGTTGAAAAAGATGAGTATTGGTACTTCATATGCTTGTATTTTAGTAGTGATGGATTCAAGGTAAGCATTACTATTTCAAGTTGAAACTGTGTGTTTTCCAATGTATATTTTAGTAAATTATGAGAAACCTTATGTGTGTACTGATTTGAATAGTTGTGCAAATTCCAATCACAAACTTATTTAATTAGATTAAATTTATGAATCAAATCAATTCAGCCCTTAAACTCAAATAGCAATGTGCGTAAAAGTGTCAAACCAACATAAATAAAGATGCAACATAAATTTCAGAAAAAATCCCCTCAGGACAAAACCTTTTTATTTCGCTATAATTGTAAATCGCAACTTACAACAAATTACAATGAAATACCATTTGACACTCGAATACCCGTAGGCGTCGGTCGATGTCGTCAGCAATAAGTCCACACTCAACGAACCTACATGAACTGCAATCCAGTCTGCAACTCAGGAACACCGCAACATTCCCTAATGACACACAGTCACAAAACTCAGCTGAGACTCACTCCACAATAGCATGCAACTCTCGGTTGCAGAGATCTTCCCACAAAGTATGAACAGTAGCAAAACTATCCTTTGGGTTCCACAAAGCAACTCAAACAAAATCTACTGGGATTGTGAATTGTAAAAACAAAAGTTATGAACCCTCAAATATAGTCCGACACTTGAAAACTAATATTTACTATTTACTTTATAGCATTAAATTTATTTAATTTCACACATAAATTCCAAAATTGCTATTCACAGAAATTCCTCAATTTACCAAATTACGCCCACCTTTGTAATTTAAATATCTTTAAAAGTACAGGGTATTACATTTAGTAAATTTAACTTTTTGTTCAGTTTTGAGATTTTTTAGCTTGAGGAAAGAGAAAATAGAAGTTTAAGGAAGAAAGAATTCCAAGAAAAGCTAGGAAAAATTCCAAGAAAATTCTTAAGGTGTTTCCAAGGTAAAATTATGTGTTAATGTTGTTTTAACCTTGGATTATACTCATTTAAAAGTATATAAGTTATGAATTAGTGATTAAAATTCCATCCTCCTTTGTGATAATAAGTATTTGTTCATATGTGAGATAAGTGGTGTTTCTAGGCCATATTGCTTTGTATTGAAATTCCTTATATTCAAACTTGCATCTATTTTTGTGTGCTTACTATAATTGAGAAATTTAAATTGGATATGAAATTAGATTCATATCTTCATATCCTATCTGAAAATTAGAATTTAACTCCTTATAGTTAGGCCTTAGTGATGGTTGAAAGTTGGTACATAGTTGCTGGTTGTATATTTCATTTCCATATGCCCTGAGTTTGGTAAAGCTTTTGACATAAAAAAGGAACTCTAAAAATTATGAAACTTTAATTATGTACTATTCAGTATATGTATTTAAAATGTGTGGAAAATCATTTAAAGTCATTACGTAGAAAAATTATGAAAATTCTTATAAGTTGAAGGAACAATAGAGGAGCTTGTAAGGAAGATTTATTATGTTGTAAAGAAATGGTCATAGATTGCCATAGGAAGCTTGAAAATTACAACGTCGCTTGTTATGGAAAGTATATTCATATGTGTTTTCACATTGATAAAATTGTACACCTGTATTTGTACAATTTATGAATATACGATGGTTAAGCATAAAGGACAATAATTTGAGGCATAAAGGATAATAATTTGAGGCCATACTGGATACCCCATGAAAGAATGTCTTTATCTCCTCTTTCCAAAGGGTATTTTGTGTAAATGTTTCATGTGTATATACATTGAGAAGTATAGTTTTATGTTTACAGGTTTTGGTTATAAATTCCTTATGGGGTATTTTCTACGGTTGAATGTTCATAACACTATCTACATATATACCATTGCATCGTCTTTACTCATGTTTCATGGAATTCTACTTAAGTGGAATCATATTGTGGTGGTATAGTTATTGAAAGTTACATAATTATGTTATGACAATACGTGTGATTGGGATTTAATACTGATTAAGTTGGATTGACAGGCGTAAGGTCTAATCTATCATGTTCAACTCCACCCGAAGGAAACATAAATACATAATTGACAACCCAAGGTGAGTGTACTCACTGGAAAGAGATATTTGTATCAAATTATTGATATGATCAGAATATAATGAATATGAAATTGTTCATTTTAGTCTACCGAAATGGGAGGTTACTCCCCGATCGAAATGGGGGAGATTTTTTTATTAATGACAAGGGGTTACTCCTCGACCAGGAATAGGGGGAATTGTCTATTACAGAGATGATATGTGAATCATGATTCGGAAAGTTAGGTCATTCATAATGAATGAGCAGCCGGATAAGTTAATACATAATTATATGAACATGATTTATTGCATTTAATTTTATGCAGAAGTGTGGTAGTGATTCATTCACTTACCTATTTTGCTCACGGTTCCTTTGTTTATGTTTTTTCAGGTAACGTGATATCACTGCCAATCTTAGAGGTCGGATTAGGTTAGCCAAGAATGGGTGAAACAATGATTTTGTTTAAATGTACATGGTGTAATTAAGTTAACATATCATTCAAGGAAGTTTGTATGAGCATGATTATTTTAATGTTGTAAAAAGTTTTTAGTTATATGAATTTACGCTGATGACTCTATAGTTAAGAGTCGTGTTTATGGTTTGGTTAAATTAATTATGGTTTGACTCACTTTGACTTTCAAACTTAATTATAAGTAACTGGGTTGGGGTGTGTCAGCTTTTAGTATCAAAGCATTGGTTTTAGAGGTTCTGTAGTTAGAAGAGTCTAGATTTGGCAATGAATGTAAGAAGTATGTTTTGTTTGGTACTAACGATCATGTTAGAAAAGATATGTATATCTGCATATTGTTATAACTTTGATTCATTTAAAATATAAAAGAATGGAATGAGGGAATGCTAATGTGAGAATAGAAGATGAGGCTTCAAATATGCGAGCTGAAGCGGAGTTAGAACAACCTGTTTAGATAAATGAAGAACCCGAGTCAGAACAACTGATAGATATATGTAAAAAATGGCACGTGCTATGACTTAAATGGTAGAGCAGCAAGTTAGGTTTATGGCTCATATGGAAGAACAACAGGCCAGGGAACTGGAGGCACAGGCATTAACTAGGGCTGAGGAGGTAATACACCGAGAAAAAAGGAGTACTTCACACAAGAAATTTATTAAGATGAATCCCCTATCATTTAAAGGAGCGGTTGATCCAGTAGAGGCAAAAGTATGGGTTAAAGAGATTGAACTTATTTTTGGGGTAATGAGAATGCCTGAAAGACAACGAGTGGCCTTAGCAGCGTATATGCTTAAAGGAAAAGCTAAGTATTGATGGGATGCCACAAAATATCTGTTGATTACTCTAGGAGGTGGAAATGTGATCTCATGGGATGCTTTTGTTAAAGCCTTGTATGATAAGTATTTTCCTCCAATATATCGAAAACAAAAGGAGAAAGAATGTTTTATGTTGAATCAAGGAAGTATGACAGTTAGAGAATATGAAGTTAAACTTACAACCTTATATTGGTTTGCTTTAAGGTTTATACAGAACGAGGAAGACATATGCAGTCGATTCCATGATGGACTAGAGTTGGTTATTAAATCACGATTATGAGATTTAGAGACTGATAATTATTTAGCCTTGATGAATAAAGCTATGCTAGTAGAAAAGGATGTGAATGAATCAAGGGGAAACGAGAATGCAACACAAAGAGAAGTAGATTCGGTCCAAATTATCAAAAGGGTAGTGATACTGAATATTCAAGGCTGGGAGGGAAAATATTTAAGTACGGTAGAGGTATGGGAAGTAGTTCGCAAAGGGGTGAAGCTAGTAGTGGAAGAGGTTCAGGAGTTTCACCATAAGGAGACCCAAATGCTTGTTTCTTTTGTGTGACATCATGTGATATAAAGAGAAATTGCAAAGTTATCGAATATAGAATGTTTTAACTGTCACCAGAAGGGATGTTATCAATAGCAGTTTCAGTTAGTAGTGTGGGGCCTAGCAATGGATCATCTCCAGGCTGTACAACTAGGGGAAGAGGTACAAGATAAGAAAGTGGATCGAAGGCATGAGAAAGAGTTTTTGTGATTGACGTTACAAGATGCCCATGTTACACCGAAAGTGGTTACAGGTAAACTTTCTATTGCAAATAAAGATTTGTATGCACTCATTAATCCAGGATCTACACATTCATTCATACAATTATCTATTGTTTCATATTTGGGTAGACCATTTTCATTTCTCAATTGTGCCTTATATATTTTTACCCCAATGGAAAGTGTAATTCTGGTGGAGCATGTTTATAAAGATTGTGTCTTACGAATGGGTGGGCGAGATTTATATGTTGATTTAATATCGTTGGCCATTCGAGATTTTGATATTATATTGGGTACGGATTGGTTATAATCGTATCATGCTTCCATTGATTATTTTCGAAAAGAAGTTACATTTCATCTGCCTGGTGAACCCGAGTCCAGTTTATAGGGGAAAGGAATGTTATTCCTAATTGTCTCATATCAACAATTAAGAGCAGGAGATTGTTGAGTAAAGGTTATACAGGGTATTTAGCTTATGTTGTTGATACTAGTAAATAGACACTTAAAATTCAAGATATACTAGTGGTTAGAGAATTTTCTGATGTCTTCCTAGAGGAATTTCCAGGATTATCGCCCGATAGGGAAGTAGAGTTTTCCAAAGAATTAATTCCAGGTACTAGATCAATTTTCCTTACTCCATACAGAATGGTACCAACAGAGTTAAAAGAATTGAAAGTGCAATCACAAGATCTGATAAGCAGAGGTTTTATTCGGCCTAGTGTTTCGCCAGGGGAGCCCCGGTGTTATTTATGAAAAAGAAAGATGGGACAATGAGATTATGTATTGATTATCGATAATTGAATAAGGGGACCATTAGAAATAAGTACCCTCTACCATATATCGATGATTTGTTTGATCAATTACAATGGGCCACAGTATTTTTGAAGATTGATTTGAGATCGGGTTACCACCAATTGAAAGTAAAGGATAGTGATATTTCCAAAATAGCTTTTCGGACTAAGTATAGGCACTAGGAGTTTTTGGTGATGTCATTTGGATTAACTAATGCTCCAGCTATTTTTATAAAT
Organism: Sambucus nigra; assembly: GCA_949130495.1. Classification (NCBI taxonomy): domain Eukaryota; kingdom Viridiplantae; phylum Streptophyta; class Magnoliopsida; order Dipsacales; family Adoxaceae; genus Sambucus; species Sambucus nigra. Next base: position 191,601,961 of record OX422214.1, on the reverse strand, counting down.
TTGATAAATCGGGTATTCCACCCTTTCATTGATTCACTTTTTATTATATTCATAGACGATGTGTTGATTTACTCGCATATCATGGAGGAACACGAGAAACATTTGAGACTTGTATTGCATATTTTGAGAGAGAAGAAATTATTTGCTAAATTCAACAACTGTGAGTTTTGGTTGAATAAAATTGTGTTTTTAGGGCATGTTATCTCGAGAAATGGGATATATGTTGATCCAAAGAAGGTAGAAGTCATCGTTGAATGGGAGAATCCTAAGAATGTGACAGAAATTAGGAGTTTCCTGGGATTAGCAGGTTACTATCGCGGATTCATTAAGGGATTGTCATCAATAACATTACCATTGACAAAGCTGACTCGTAAAGAAGTGAAATTCATGTGGGATGAAGAATGTGAGAGGAGTTTTAAATAATTAATGAAGCGGTTGGTTTTAGCTCCCATACTTACTATTCCGTGTGGGAAAGAGTCTTTTGTAATCTATACAGACACTTCATTTCAGGGGTTAGGATATGTTCTTATGCAGAATGGGAAGGTAATAGTATATGCTTCTAAACAATTAAAGACACGTGAATGAAACTACCCTACGCATAATTTAGATCTAGCAGCTATTATTTTTGCCTTGAAGTTGTGGCAACATTACTTGTATGGAGACTTGTGAGATATTTACGGATCATCAAAGCTTGAAATACTTATTTACACAAAAAGAACTGAATTTGAGACAGAGGCATTGGATAGAGCTGATTAAAGACTATGATTGTACCATCCACCATCATCTTGGGTAGGCCAATGTAGTAGAAGATTCTTTGAGTCGAAAATCATCAGGGATTCTGGGTTATATACATTGTGCTCGTATTGGAAATATTCTTGACTTGGCATTGATGGGGATTGAATTAAAGTTTTCAAAAAAGGCAGGATTATTAGCCCATGTTACGGTGAGACCTTTATTAGCAGAACGCATATGAAAATTACAGATCAATGATCCATTCCTTAAGAAAAAGAAATAGGAAGTTCAGAATGGTAAAAAGAGTGACTTTGAGATTAAAAATGATGAATCATGGTGTTATAAAAACAGGATTTGTGTACCGAATGATCCATCCTTAAAGAAGGACATATTAGAAGAGGCACATGGTTCTATTTATTCTATGCATCCTGTAAGTACCAAAATGTATAGAGATTTAAAAGAGTATTACTGGTGGAACAATATGAAACGTGAGATTACAAAATTTGTAGTTAAATGTTTAGTATGCCATCAAGTGAAGGCGGATCATCAGAAGCCGATAGGATTATTGTAGTCATTGCCAATTATATAATGGAAGTGGGAGCATATAACAATAGATTTTGTTACAGGATTACCACGATCACCAAAGGGGCATGATTCCATTTGGGTGATTGTAGACCAAATGACAAAATCAGCTCATTTTCTTCCAGTTAAAACCACCTACACTATTGACAAGTATGCACATATGTACATGGGGAACCAGTGTCAATTGTATCATATAGAGATCCAACATTCACTTATAAGTTTTGGCCTCGTTTACAGAATGCCATGGGCACAAGTTTGCAGTTCAGTACTGCATTTCTTCCACAAATCGATGGGCAACCAGAAAGGACGATTAAAATATTAGAAGACATGTTACGATCTTGTGTATTTGACATCAAGGGTAGTTGGGATGATCATTTGCCATTGATGGAGTTCTCGTATAATAATAGTTATCAGTCCACCATTGGTATGGCTCCTTATGAAGATTTATATGGGAGGAGATGTAGAACGCCTTTGTATTGGGATGAAGTATGCGAAAGGAAAATTTTGGGTCCTAAATTGATAGATATGACAACTGAAAAGATTAAAATGATTCGGTAACGCATAAAAATAGCACAAAGCATGTAGAAATTTTATGCAGATAAGAGGAAGTATCCATTAGAATTTCAAAAGGGAGATTTTGTATTCCTACGTATTTCACCGTTGAAACGCGTCGTGAGATTTGGGGAAAAGGGAAAACTAATTCCAAGATACATTAGACCATATGAAGTGTTGGAAAGAATTGGGACCCTGACATATAGATTAGCATTACATCCAGAGTTGTCTCGTTTACACAATGTGTTCCACGTATCGATGCTTCGTAAGTATTTAGCGGATCCATCTCATTAATTGAAAACTCAACCTATTAAACGGAAAGAGGACTTGTCATACATCGAGGAATCAGTGGAAATTCTTGATCGTAAGGAGCAAGTATTGAGGAATAAAGTTATTCCCTTAGTTAAAGTTATGTGGATTAGCTATGGAATTAAAGAAGCAACTTGGGAAACGGAAGATAGCAAGAAGAAACAATATCCCCGTTTTTTTGGTAAGTGACCTTTATATTAAATTTCAAGGACGAAATTTTTTGAAGGGGGGAAGTTGTGACAACCCGAATATAATTACGATAAATTATATTTGAATCATGCTTAACAAATATGATATGGATAATGTTAGGATATTATATTTGGTTTATATATATATATATATATATATATAATGTTAGGATATTATATTTGGTTTAATCCTACCTTCAAAAATCATGAAATATCGAATTGGCCACAAATATAAAATTTTGAAGTTTTCGGTGGGAAGGTTCATGTTGGAGACTAGATTTGATCCTCATAATATAATAATTGACTCAAGGTGAAAAATAGATAGTTGTTGTTATATGAGTTAGCTTTGTGACACAATAAACAGCGCATCAAATGGATGTCCAAGTAAGAAGTTATACCAAATTTATGAACAAAGGGCAAATTTATCCATTCCCTTTAAGTGGTAATTCGTCTTTTAGTAAACCAAACGGTTTAAATTGATTGGTTGGAAAGGAAGGATGAATTTGTCGACTCAAATCTCTCCATTTAACCTATTTCTTCATCAAATTTAACCCTCTGTTCAGTTTTGAGAGTTTTTAGCTTGAGGAAAGATAAAGTGGAAGTTTAAGGAAGAAAGAATTCCAAGAAAAGCAAGGAAAAATTCAAAGAAACCCCTTAAGGAGTTTTCAAGGCATAATTATGTGTTAATGTTATTTTAATCTTGGATTATACTCATTTCAAAGTATATAAATCATGAATTAGTGATTAAAATTCCATCCTCCTTTGTAATAATAAGTATTTGTTCATTTGTGAGATAAGTGGTGTTTGTGGGCCATATTGCTTTGTATTGAAATTCCTCATATTCAAACTTACATATATTTTTGTGTGCTTACTGGAATTGAGAAATTCCAATTGGATATGAAACTTCCTTCATATCTTCATATCATGTCCGAAAATTAGAATTTAACTCCTTGTGGTTAGGCCTTAGCGATAGTTGAAAGTTGATATATAGTTGTTAGTTGAATATTTCATTTCCATATGCCCTGAGTTTGGTAAAGTTTTTGACATAGCAAATGAACTCTAAAAATTTTGAAACTTTACTTCTGTACTATTCAGTATATGCATTTAAAATGGATGTAAAATCATTGAAATTCATAATGTACAAAAAATATGAAAATTCTTAGAAGTTGAAGGAATAATAGAGGAGCTTATAGGGCAGATTTATTATGATGTATAGAACTGGTCATAGCTTGCCCTAGGAAGCTTGAAAAATTACAACGTCACTTGTTATGGAAAGTAAATTCAGATGTGCTTTCATATTGATAAAGTTGGGCACCTGTATTTGTACATTTATGAATATAATATGGTTAAGCATAGAGGACAATAATTTGAGGCCATACTGGATACCCCATGAAAGAATGTCTTTATCTCCTCTTTCTAAAGGGTATTTTGAGTACATGTTTTCTGTATATATACATTGAGAAGTATACTTTTATGTTTACTTGGTTTTGGTTATAAATTCCTTATGAGGTATTTTTTACAGTTGAATGTTCATACCATTATCTACATATATACCATTGCATCGTCTTTACTCATGTTTCATGGAATTCTACTTAAGTGGAATCATATTGTGGTGGTATAGTCATTGAAAGTTACATAATTATGTTAGGATAATATGTGTAATTGGGATTCAATACTGGTTAAGTTGGATTGACAGGTGTAAGGTCTAATCCATCTAGTTCATCTCCACCCGAAGGAAACATAAATACATAGTTGACAACCCAAGGTGAGTGTACTCACTAGAAAGAGATATTTGTATCATGTTATTGATATGATCAGAATATAATGAATATGAAATTATTCATTTCGGTCTACCGAAATGGGATGTTACTCTTCGACCCGAAATGGGGGATATTGATCTATTAATGACAAGGGGTTACTCCTCGACCAAGAATGGGAGAGAATTGTCTATTACAGACAAGATGTGTAAATCATGATTAAGAAAGTTAGGTCATTCATTATGAATGAGACGGATAAGTTAATGCATAATTGTATGGACATGATTTACTGCATTTAATTTTATACAGTAGTGTGGTAGTGATACATTCACTGAGTTATTTTGTTCACAGTTCCTATGTTTATGTTTTTTTCAGGTAACGTGATATCACTGCCAATTCTAGGAGGTCGGGTTAGGTTAGACAAGAATGGGTGAAACAATGATTTTGTTTAAATGTACATGATGTAATTAAGTTAACATATCCTTCAAGGAAGTTTGTATAAGCATGACTACTTTAATGTTGTAAAAAGTTTTTAGTTATATGAATTTACGTTGATGACTCTATAGTTGAGACTCTTGTTTATGGTTTGGTTAATTTAATTTTAGTTTGACTCACTTTGACTTTCAAACTTAATTATAAGTAACTTGGTTGGGGTGTGTCAAAACCAGTATAACTACATTTTGATCTTACATCATGAATATCACCATGTTATAGCTCGAATCATAGCATAAATCCCCTAATTTTAAAGAACTTATGCCATTTTTATAGAAAACCAATAGCTCAAACCTGTTAACCTCAATGCTGGAAACTAATATGATTGGATTCCTCTAAAAAAATTAGACAATTTTCATTAAGGAATCAACCTAAATGGTACTTTAAAACTGTTCGAAATTAGGGTTAAAGTTTTCAAACCCTAAAGTCAACAAATCGATGGTAGGAGATAAAGTGTTTTACATGAACGATATTGGAGTCGAGGCCAGGCACATTTGGACTTTGACTCAAAGCGTGAGGGTGCGTCTCCAATCATAAAATTTTGATTTTTTTCGAAAATTTTAATTGTCTGATCAAAATGGTATATTACCTCACCCAGTTTGGATTCCCGGAAAGCCATTTCTCGAGAAAACAATTTTTATAGTTTTTAAACTAAACTTTAAAATTTGACTTTAAACCTCTAAAACTTTTAACTATTTCTAAATAGTCCCAAACTTTAAATATAAGTCCCTTTTTATAAATACAACAAAATTAACTCTTATCACCAAGTTCAAAATTGAATGGAAATAAGGAAATTAATATAAAAAATGAAAGTTGCATGATTATATATTTAACCCCAATATTAAATTTTACATTATAAGCAAATTATTTTCCAACTTAACTTTTACTCAAAATTTCAATTCTATCTCATACACTAAATATTTATGTTGTTTATGATTTCAGAATACCCAGTTTACTCCTATAAAAAAATAAGAGCAATTTCAAATAACCCAAAATTAAAAAAGTAAGTAATTATATTTCGATATTACTTTCAAGCTTACACTTTTTAATTACTGTATTTGTTTATATCATTATATGATAGCCCCCTAACTCTTATTCTCATTTATGAACTCGTATTTGTAGTTCATATATACCATGAGTATTGATTCTATCCTTATCCAATTAAACCATAACTCGATAACTTCATGCAACCTATGATTCCATTTAAAATCCAATAGCATACATTATAATTCAGGGAATAGACTTTCGATATACCCACGGAAGCAATATTTGTCCTGTATAACTCAGATGCTTGAGTGCCTAGTTTTATTGCTACATACATATAAGTGTCACTTTAGTTAGTGTGCCTAGTCGATTACTTCCAAGGTTTTGGGTTGACTATATCTCCAAAAATTTTGGATTTATTTTATCTAAAGGTTTTGGATGTTATTATAAGAATGCTACTATGTAGTTGAAACCTCTATAATTGATAATTATAGGTTATCCTGTTATTGTCTGAACCTCATCCTTATGACTCTATAAAAAACTTATCCAGTTATAATCACCATATTATTATTACCAATATTAACAAAACTCCATATACTCTATTTCATTTTTGTTGATATCTCAATTTCTTTCCTTTATTATAGCTGTAACATAATTTTTGATACTTCATTTAATTTTAAATAGACTCGCATATTACAATTGTTATATAAATAAAATTATCTACTTAGAGAAGTTTAGCTTATTTGTTTCCCTTCCAGATGGACAATGAACTCAAAGAAGGACAAATACCCCCCGCTCCACTAGATTTTTATTCTGTTTTATCAAGAAAAATATTTCCAGTTACATACGTGTGGGAAGTATCACCCGTTGGAATACTTTTACCACAACTTACTAACTTATGTGACCTTTTATTTCCATTGTTGTTTCTATGTTATGAGGACTCCAAGAGACCCTTTTTTGTTTCTACTTTATGAAGACTACAAGCTATGTAATAAGATTCTATGCATCTACATAAAAAAAATTATCTTTATTTCGTTTAAATTATTATTGTTACTTTAGTATTAGAAGACATAAAACTTTAAGTGTGACCACATGGTATCAGGGCGAGCGCCAGCTTTTATGCCTATGCGGGACTAAGAGAGTTTTATGCCTATACAAAACTTTTAATAAGCATATTAGTTATTAAAACCTTCCTTGTTACATTTTGTAACTAATTATGACTTGTAGACATGAACATATGAGACGAAATCTACTTAGACATACGTGGCATGACTCATGAGAAGTTTAAGTAAGCCATCAAAGATGAGGGATATGCCAGACTATCCGCGGTATTGATCGAGGCTAGGCTATCACCACTCCTGATATTAAACATAGTATTTTGATTGGTCGCCTAATGGGAGAAACACGAGCTGCAAGACAAGGTAAGATATTTTCTACACATCCCGATATGATGCAATAATACATCCATCTAGCTTGGGATATGGATCCACCTGAAGAACTTATCGCCACTCATTTATATTCCCCAATCGATTATAACCTAATTTCATCCAAAACCAGTTGTTTTACCTCCATTGCCTCTGGCACTATCTCGAATGACTTGATCCTTCCAATCCACAATCCGAATTTGACAGTGTTATACCTCATCTTGCTTAAAGTAAACTAAGAAAAGGAATATAGTTTTAAATAAATAAACCCACGAGGGATCCAATATCTTTCGTTTATCTTGTGTGTTAGAGAAAGAGTGACCACCATGTTCATAACTAAGCGTAGTAAACCTAACCAACCGTTTGTACCCATAGGAGTTGTAATATAGTAACCTATAAGTGTATACTTTTCTTACCTCAAGTTTTGACTGTACTATATCCCCATATATCATAGTTATGATATCACTATAACAAGTTTGTTTGGTTACCTCCATTGTCATTATATCCTTATTATGTTGTTTTATATAGTTATTACACGGGAATCTGCCAGTGGATTCTAAGGAGAACAATAAAATGTTCTACATGTACCATATCCACCTACGGCCAAAGAAAGAATATTAAGTTGTTTACAAGAACTAACGACTTTGACCAGAATGCAACAAAATGTACCACCATTACACCTGATTAATGATAAGATTCCAGATGAGACCGAAAGAATGAACACGCTTAAGGAAATTTTCCAACAAAAACCACCAGTGTTCCATGGAAAACCTGGTGCTATAAAAGCATAAAAATGGATACGTGAGACACTTAAGGTTCTCGACAGAGTAGGTATAAGCCCTAAACTTAGGGTGAAATTGGTTATATATCTATTTAAAGGAAAAGCAGATTTTTGGTGGCAGTCTGTTATTCGATCTCGAGATGTTGATAACATAACTTAGATTCAATTCAAGTAGATTTTCATTAATAATACTTTTCTAAATTAGTGGGAGATCAGATAATAATGGGATTCCTAAGCTTGCAACATCAACAGCTAACGATAGAATAATATGAGCCCAAGTTTACATTATTAAATCGGTATCCCAAGAGTATGTGGATACTGAAGCCAGAAAGTGTAAACGCTTTGAACGTGGCTTGTAAACGAACATTAAAGCTTTTATCATACCATTAAAACCTCGTGACTTTAACCAAATGATAGAGGTATCCTATATTATTAAAAACAAATCCCGCATCTAGAGGAATTAACATAATCTCAACTCCACTCCCTAGAAGCTCGTATGTTAATAGGAACCCACCCAATCAACAAGATCATCCTTACGACAAACTAAAGGACATTTGAGTATTTAGCCAAATCGATCATATCAATGATGGATATATAGTAAGATATCATGAGTGTAACCAAGTAGGAAACATAAGGCCATAATGCCCAAATCTGCAATAATCCTACCCTCAAAATTTTACTTCCCCGCCAACAACCAAACCCACCAATTTTTATCAAACTACCATTATTGACATGAACCAATAACTCTATTAATCACCCACCTCGGAAAAGGTTTCGTGAAAAGAGTCAAGAACCAATAACTAGAACTCGTGGTCATAATTTTATCATTCCCCCAATAAAAATCCAAACTATCACGGCATGGTAGAAGGTAACATATCTTTTCATAATATCTTAGGACACATATTATTTGACTCTAGATCAACACATTCATCAGCCATGCTTGCATGATTTGATTGCAATTATAACCTAGTCCTTTAGCATATCCGTTATCCATAGGGATGCCAATTGGCGAAGTCACCAACACTAATAAGGTATGTACGCAGCACATTCTACTACTTGTGACAAAAATGTTGAAAGTAGATTTAATAGTCATAGACCTAACGGAGTTCGACTTGATCATAGGAATGGACGTTTTATCACCCAACTTTTCTCATATTAACTGCCATGAAAAGATGGTAACGTTCAGACGACCCCATCAAATTCCATTTTAACTACGGTAACTTAGAACCCAACTTGACGACTTGTTAAAGAAAGGTTTTATACGACCAAGCACATCTCGTGGGGGAGCACCGGTTCTATTTTTGAAAAAGAAGGATGGAGCATTTCGATTATGCATCAATTACCATAAACTAAATCAAGTGACCATCAAGAATAAATATCCTTTGCCTAGAATAGGTGACTTATTTGACCAATTACGAGGGTCAAAAATATTTTCAAAAATTGACTTATGATCTGGATATCACTAACTCTGTGGGAAAGAAGAAGAAGATATACCCAAAACTGCCTTTCGAACTCGATATGGCCATTTTGAATTCCTAGTTATGTCCTTTAGATCAACAAATACCCTGTGGCCTTCATGGACCTGGTGCATAGAGTATTTCGACATTTGTTAGATCAATTCGTAATCATCTCCATAGACGATGTCTTGATATACTCTAAGACTAGAAATAATCGCGAAGAGCACTTGAACATATTATTAAAAACCTTACGCCAACACTAACTTTAGGTGAAGAAGTGCAAATATAATTTTATTATGAAAGTGGTAAAGTTTCTCGGGCACATGATCACTGAAATACGTATAAAAGTAGACCCCCAAAAGACCACAATAGTACTTGAATTGAACCAACCTACAAACATTACAAAAGTACGAAGCTTTCTAGGACTCGCAAGTTACTGTCGATGCTTCATAGAAGGATTTTCAAAGATTGCCTTACCATTGATGAAGTTAACCCGAAAGGATGTCCGGTTTATGTGGACTCCCAAATATAAATAAGCTTTCCTTATGTTAAAGGAAAAGTTAACCACTATCACAGTCCTCACTATTCCTTCCAGTAATGTTGGTTATGACGTATATACTGACACCTCTTGTAAGGATTGGTATGTGTGTTAATGCAATAAGGAAAGGGGATCGAGTATGGATTACGACAGTCAAAGCTTCATGAACGTAATTATTCAGTACACGACTTAGAGTTGGCAACTGTAATCTTCGCTTTAAAGATTTACAGATAATATTTGTAAGGAGAATAATTTTAGGTATTCCCTGACCACAAAAGTCTCAAATATATCTTCACTTAAAAAGATTTAAATCTTAGACAAAGATAATAGATTGAGTTTTTGGAGGATTATAAATTTAACTTATTATACCATCCCGGGAAAGGTAACGTAGTTGCCTACGCTCTAAGTCGAAAATCAAAAGGAACGCTCGGTAGTATGTTTTTATTTTTAACTATTATAGGGAGTAAAGAGAATCTTCTGAAAGACCAATCATTCTGAGGAATAACATTACTCATCTAACCATTCACAAAAGATTTTGGAACACTAAGAAGGGGATGAATTCCTAAAAAACCAAAAGCAAAAGTTACAAAATAACACAACAGAGGAAGATTGGTTCTATAACCCGAGAGAGGGCTAAGATTTAAAAATCGATTATATATCACCTAAAAACCCTCCTTATGAAAAAAAATCCTGGAGAAAGCCCATAATTCAAGATTTATGAGTCATCTAGGGAGCACCAATATGTATCCCAATCTTAAGCAATAATGTTGGTGGCAATGTATGAAAAAGGATATCGTAAATTTTGTGGCAAAATATTTAACCTGCCAGTAGGTAAAAATTGAATAACAGCATCCCAGAGGATTATTACAACCACCCTCGATTCTAAAATGAAAATGGGATCACATTACAATGGATTTTATTAGCGAATTACCTCATACATCGCAAGGATACAATTAAATATGGGTTATTATCAATCGACTTACCAAATTCGCCCATTTTTTACTAACATGAGCGATTGATCTTTTCAAAAGGTCAGTGATATTTACATTTAGGAAATCATTAGACTCCGTGGAATAATTGTATCCATTGTATTTAATCGAGACCCCCAATTCATAGAAATATTCTGACAAGCACTACGAATATCCATAGGAACCAAGCTTTATCTAAGCACTGCCTTCCATCCCCAAACCGATGGTCAATCCGAAAGAGTAATTCAGACCCTCGAGGATATGTTACGAGCTTACGCTTTAGACTTTTTTGGTGCATGGAATGATCATCTCGCTTTAAAAGAGTTCTCTTATAATAATAGCTATCAAACCAGCATTCAAGTAACTCCTTAGAATCCTTATATGGTAGACATTATCATTCCCCTTTATACTGGAATGAATTCGGAGAAAATCATATCTTTGGACCCAAAATTATAGTTGAAACCACAAAAAATGTAACGCCTCGACCCGAATTTGTGGGTTACCTGTGGTCAACCCAGTCCGACCCGAATATTAGGTGTGAAGTGCGATAAGAAAACATAAATAATGTTGCTAGTCTATTTTATTTAATTATCATTTCACTTATTTAGCATGCAATTCTAATTTAAATCAAGATACGTGAGGGACCCGTGGAACGCATCCCCAGAATCCAAGCATACAGAGCTTCTAACGTAAAATAGAAGAATACTTATATATACAATGCTCTAAACATACAAAACTCACACATCTGTCGTAATAAAGAAGGGGGAATGAGTTGAATGCCCAACGAAAAAATGCAACAATGCAGTATAGAATCAAATAGCAGAAAAGAGACTCTAACACGTTATACCTACGTGCACATGCACTTACCTAATTTATACATATACATGTACATACATTAATGCATGAAACCACTTTATTCCAAAATGTTACTTGTTCCGACTAATTCATATTAATCCTATAAAAGAGCCCATTTTTTACTTGACTTGAAATTTATCTCCCGATTTAACGCACCGATTAAATACTTTAAACAAATACCCTTTTGTCTAAGGAAGAGCACTTCCTTTAACGAAATTTCCCTTTTACTCACACCAATTTACCTTTGTATACTCCCTTGAAAATCACCTTTCAACACACGCACGCGCCATGTTAGAAAATACTTATTTTTCTTTGAAAACCTTTCATAAACACACTCTTATATTAATTATGGGTTAAACCTGTTTAGGTTACTTAATTACCCATTTGATCACTTCACTTTACCATTCCTCTTGTTTCACGGACATTAGTCAATTGCTTACGTTACGTGTCCAGATTATCTTTCAACCGGAACATGTATTAGTTTCATTCAAGTTAGGTTGTCTTTTCTTATATTCACCACACAATCCATTTCTTGACATGTTCCACTTTCATTATATTTTTCTCAGAATCCTTTAAGAATTTTCGTACTTTAACGGGCTCCGCACCACCGGTTACGCTACTATATGTTCTGGCTAGTGTTTTGGGGTCTTTCACCCTATGGCTCCGGGCCCTTTTTAATTACTTTTCAGTCTCATCTGAGTCTTATATTAACGTGTTTTAACATTTATCAAATGTCCACATTATTCTACTTTTTCAGATTGAAGCCAAATTCGGGGATTTCAACCCACCTTGTGTTACACTTTAAAAATCATAATTTCTTGTCCTTTACATGCTTACGTTGTTTTATCCCAAAAATCATTTTTTATGACCATTTAGTGTAACACCTTTTTCAATATTTTTATTTCATAAAAATGTTTCACTTTAAGTAAAATTACCATTTTAGCCATTTGTTTCTAAACATGAATTTTTCTCCAATTTCACAAGTGTTATTTCCCAATAAACATCATTAAATCACACATACTAAATTCTCTAATATTTTAAACGTATTAACACTTATTTAACACTTTGTAGTTACATATTTCTCAAGTTGAAAATCTCTTTACTTCATCACTTTCTTTATTAAGAAAACCTTTTGGCATTTTGGAAATTACTCTACAAGAAAGCAACATTTTTCATTTATTTTCACATATATTTTGAAACATCCACTTACCACATTTTCTACACTTTTTGACGCACTTTAAGGGCTGAAATTTTCATTTTCTTTTTATCGTGTTTAAACCCAATAAAATCTTCATTAAACTTGTTCATATGCTCATCAACAAAATACTAGAAGTTTATATATATGAGAAGGTGGATTTTAAGTCTAGAAATCTATAAGAATGTGTTCTACCCATGATTTATTCTAGAAATTTCAGAACATTTGCATAAACATGCTTTTCAAGACCAAAGATATTTTTATTCCTCCAAAACTATAATAAATGTCTAATTTTATAAAATCCCAATTTTTATAAGAAATCCTTTAGACATTTATTCAATAAATATAATTTTCAGATTTTATTCCATAAACTGTTTAAATACCAAGATTTCTTAACAAGTATCATTTTTCCTAAAACTCTTGAAATCATTTATAAACCATTTACGCAAAACCATAAGAAATAGCCTTATTAAATAATACATGCATTCTACTCTTATAAACTCTAACTACAGTATCAATACTAAGAAAAAATAGAGTTCTTAAGCTGAGAGTGGAGTCTTTAACCTCATAAGGAGCTCTAACAATGGTAGGATGAATATAGAATAAGATGGCAACCTCGCACCTCCTAATGTGTCCTTAAAGAGATTACCTGGATTCAAAAGCTTGTCTCCTTAAATGTTCCCTGAAAACTCCTTCAAACTCTATACTTCTTTTTTCTTCTTTTTCTCCAAAATCCCTAACAACATCTCCATAAAACCCCATCTTGCTTGAACGTGTGGTGTATTTGGGTTTTATGAGCTTTACATATGGAAGAAGATGGTTAATATTTTGTGGTTTGGGGAAGAGGGGTGGTGCTACTAGGGTGGTGTGTGGTGGTGGGTGGAGGAAGAGCTCCAAGAGCTAGAGAGAGAGAGAGACCAAATTTGATTGGAAAGGGTTAAATGAGCCAAAACACCATATAAATATCCCCAAAACCCTAAGGGTCAAATCCCGCAAATGCCCTTAAACTCAACCCTTTATCCAATGGTCCATCAATACTTTATCACACGTTTTTGTAACACCCCGCTTAAAATAATAACGGGTGGCCAGCCCTATACTATATTAAATCAGGAATTCTAGATGGTCCAGTCTCAACATCAACTGTCGGTAATATATAATATAGGACTAACTACCCGATATCATATAAGCGAGATGTTAAATAAATTAAAACCAGCAACATAACACAACCCACACTGCAAAACTTCTAATAAATAAGAGAAAGATGCAAGAAAGAATTATGATAAACGAAATGCTAAAATAAAACAAAATAAATAACTACAACTGAATGTATGAAAGCAGACCCGAATAAGCTGTCGGGTCACAGCTAATACAATAACTGGAATGGAATAAATAAAAACATCTAAAGATATCCCTTGGGAACAAACCCGATGTACAACGTGAATCCTACCTAGAATTTTAAAGAAGTAGGAAGCGGCTACAAGATACATCCCGCAACAGTCCGCATCTGTCACGGCTCCCAAGACTCTGGATAGAAAGTCATCCGGCATCCATGCGGTAGGATACCTGTGGAAATACATATACATATATACAAGCAGGAGAGAAAAGAAAACGGGTCAGAGCCCCGAATGTGAAAATATTTAGCAAGTGTGTTAACCGTGCATAATAAATACCGGTGTACTAAATTTCATAAATAAAGTGAGACCGCACTCTCGTGGAATCCCAACTCACCTCTCATCTAAAGGCGCCCACCTATTCGCGTCCTCAAATTTTAGTTAAATTACCCCCATTGATTTTAGGACAACCTAACTTATCAGGCCTAGCCTATATCCACGAGAGCTACCTTCCCGTCATAATCTAAGGATCCACCCCTTTCTAATCCTATTAGATTATGATTACAACAATTTTGCCATAAGGGCTTAATGAATTCCGATTAAAAATCTTATGAATTATAATCATCATAATTCTTAAAACATTACCCCTATACATATACATATATATATATATATATACCTATATAGGCTAAAAACGTAAGAATTAATATACTTAATAACATGCACATGGAATATTGGCAAGACTTCTCTCTAATCCCAAAATTGTACTACGTTTCGTGCGTGGGGAGTCTCGCAAAGCGAAATCCAAACAAGGAACCGCCCCGTTACACTACTCCTGACAAGGTCAAGACCAGAGATTCGAGATGCCACCTATGGAATTACTTCTCTCAAATCTCGACATGGCGCTGCGTTTCGTGCGTGAGGTGTCTCGCAAAGCGAAATCCAAACAAGGAACCACCTCGTTACACTACTCCTGGGCAATGTCGATCCTAGAGATCCATAATCCTCAACATACAAGTTAGAACTATCATTACTACTAAACTTCTATAACTACTAAGAAAGAAAGAAAGAAAAGAAAGAAAAGAAAGAAAACAAATAACATAAAAAAAATAAAAGAATTTCCAATGATATCTTTGGTATGATGTAACCAAAGTATTCCTCAAATACGATACATCAACCCCCAATAAATCTCGTACACCATAATCATCCAAGATGTACCCCGTAGAAATACCATATCCTTTCATCTAGGATATATAAATATATATATATAGGTATTTTATTTCTAACCGTATATATATACCATCATCAATCCAATAGCCAAGTGTACATACTACATATGATGTACAAGGCCATGCACATAATATACCCGGCTATATATATCGCCGATAAACTGCATCAATGCTATCATCTTCCCAGTGCCCGGCTCACGTAGCAAAACTGGGGCCACCATGGTGGGACTAAACGACACCCATCTCGTGGTAAACTCACGCACACGACGTCCCGGGAAGGGGTCATAGCTCCAAACCGGCAATGAGACGAAACATACCCATCACGTCTCATCCCAAAATAAATATATATATATATATATATATATATATATATATATATATATATATATATATATATATCATATGGTAACACACGGGACGACTATGAACTGGGGAATATCCACACCCTGCTTTTCTAGCCAGGATGCTCACCCTCTACGCGCGCAACTTCCCAATGATAGCATGAGCGGGGTATGCTTAACCAATTAAGTATATATATCATTTACATGCATAATATATATAATCCATATGATCCAATCATATGATCAGATAATAAACCATCGTATACGGTTTAAATATCCATACCATGTATGTCCACAACATAAAGATATCCATATATCTATATACATACAGACATATATATATATCAACACATATTCACATATCCTTATCTATATATATAAACTAATTCTCGTTCATATGTATAAGATATATATATACCTGGCTATAAGTATACATAGTCCTCAATATACAAGCCGTCACCACCATTTCCGTTAAATTTACCTTGATATGTGAATATAATTCCATACTTGAAACATATTCGATCATTTTCCTATGATGAATAGTCTCCCAAAAACCATGTGTATATATCTATACCTATATATATTCAACATTAGGGCTATCACCCAAGAGTTTGCGTAGGAATCCATCACTACACATTTCATCTATATCTGAGAGTACATTAAAGAATCTAGTAATCATTTTGACTATCGGTATACATATAACTAATAGTCTATCAGCCTCAAGCTCATTCTTTCAATCATCAAATAATCTCATTTCCCTCGATTTCGACTATGGTTCAATCACTTTTGTGAATACCCTATTCTGAGATCTCTCTAAGAGTTCTTAGCCTCACATCACATCTACACCTACTTTTAATCTACAATTAGGATTCTCAATCCCAAAGGGGTTTCCCCAAAATCTCTATACATAACTCCAAAATACATACATGGATACATTTCTCCCAAATTACCCTAAGGAGTCCCCAAAATTCTAATGTCTGAGAAACTCCTTATGTGTCTCCAAGAACATATCTCTTTCATCATAAGAGAAGGCCCCAAATCAATAAACAACCAAAAAGGGTTTGAATTCACTATAGAGAAAATACCTCAAAATGCCCTGTTTCCGAATCGATTCGGTCCTATTCCGAATCGATTCGGTATAGCGAATCGATTCGGCCTCCAAGGCGAATCGATTCGGGTCCAAAGACCTGGGCTTCTGCAATAGGTCGAATCGATTCGGCTTGGGTCCGAATCGATTCGGTCAATGCAGACCTGCCAATTTCACCAAACCGAATCGATTCGCTTGAAGGGGCGAATCGATTCGGACCTGCAATTTTTGAAGGGTTCTTCTTCTTCATCAAAACCCACGAATTCTAAACCCTAAATTTTCATTACTAACAATTAAACCTTCATCAATTTATGATTTTAAGCCCATAAGTCAACCCAAAGTTGATCCCAAACATTTCTATTCCATTAAATCCATATTTAATCATTGATTTCAAGATTTAAACCTAAAATCTATGTTTTGACATTAATACCCAAAAATCCTTTTCTTTAACCCACAAATTATGAAATGAAATACACAAATAGCTATTTAGCAAGATTAAACACTTGCCTCAGATTTGTAGAGGTTGGATCGTCCTTGTTGACGCGGTTGGGCCGGAAATCCCCAAGCTTTTCTTCCTCTTTCTCTTCCTTTCTTCCTCTTCCCTTCTCTTTCTCCCTCTAGGGCTTTTTCTCTCTTTCTCTCAAATGAGAAATGGCTTCATCCGTAAGCCTCATAAACCTTTAAAACAAAATCCCAATTTTAAATGTTAATACACACTTTAAATGACTCGTTTACTCTAATTCGAGTCAAACTGACTAAAAAATATTCCGGAGCCGAAATAAAACCCAATGACAGTCATTTTGACTATATCGACCCTTTCGGGATCGATGGCACACTCAAAATCATCATCCGGAATACTTTAAAACGTCCTATATTTTTGGACTTAAATTCCCAAATTTTAAAATTCTCCAATTTAATTAAATTTTATTTTCCCAAAATTTAATTTTTCAGTCTCAAAAGTCTTGGGGTGTTACAGTTTTGATATGAGCTGCTGAGAGCTCAACGCATCCTTCAATTCATAGATCCACATCGTGACAATAGATAAAAATGTGTAGATATTTTTGAATTTTCCGTAGTCGTTCGAATGACTTTCGACCTCATTCGAACGAGATCTCCTCTCGTTCGAACGAGATTTCTAACGAGGTATAAATGAGGCAAAATTATAGGGTTAAAAGGGACGAGAGATGTGCCTCATTTGAATGGAAAACACCCATTCGCTTGAATAACTATGTACCTCATTCAAACATGGGCTTTCCAACGAGATTCTAGAGAGTGAGGGAAATTGAGCATTCCCCAGTCATTAGAAGGTCATCTGAACCTCATTCGAACGAATCGTTTGAACGACACCTAAACCTCGCTCAAACGACTGCATAAATTCACTATATTAACTTTAGGCCATTAAAACTCCAATTCAATTTCGTTGGGGCTACTACGTTACCCAAATTTGGCTTATGATCCACCTAAACAAGCCCAAGGCCTAATTGGTCATACCAAGTCACCAAATCATACAAGTAAGATCAAATTCGCAAGGGAGGGTATTATAGAAAATATACCAATCATTCAAGAAAGATTCCATTTGGCCCAAAGTTGACAAAAGAGTTATGTGAATAGCAAAAGGAAACATTTGGAATTTCAAATAGACAATAAGGTATTCGTGAGAGTATCCCCATGAAAAGGTATTATTCGATTTGGAAATAAAGGAAAGTCAGCACTCATTATATTGGACCTTTTAAAATTATCGAACGTATAGGGCCAGTAGCCTATTATTTAGAACTACCCCCAAAACTATCCAATATATATGATGTTTTTCATGTTTCACAACTACAGAAATTCATAATTAATCACAATCACAATATTACCCGAGAAGGTATATCAGTGAGACCCAATCATGACTTCGAGGAGAACCCTATTAAAATCATTGAATGGCAAAAATAAGGTCATTCGACTGAAAACCATTTCGCTAGTAAAGGTCCATTGGCAACACCATGGTATGGAAGAAGCGACATGGGAAACAAAAGAATGTATGAGAGTACACTATCCCGCACTTTTGAAGGTAATTTAAAAGATAATTTTTTTTTAGGAAGGTATAATGTAACAACCCACTAATATGTGATAAAGTCCCTAAACGATAAGGTAATTACAATGGAAACCGTTGAAGATTCAAAATTATCAAAATACCCCTAGAAATATTAGAACTCATTATTTACATCATACCCTACCATTAGGACCCAAACTTAAATACAAAACTTCATCAAAGTAATTGTACGTTGCATCACTTATACAAGCCAACCTAACAAGTTTAAGAAATTACACATTACCCCCTAAACTTTTTTAAAAATGAATAATTATCCTTTAATTCATTTTATATATTATCTAAGGACCCAAATTAAAACAAAACTTAATTACGCTTTACCACTAGTCATTTTGGATAGCTGCTTACCTTGTGGGCAGTTATATCACATGGGATACACATGGTACCCATGTCCTCCAACATGGCACTTTGGTAAAACCTAACCTAACCTATGTAAGTTCCTACCTCCTTTTCCACCAATCCCCCCCCCCCTCAACAACACTATAAAAGCCCCTCTTCACCACTATAAAAATGTACACAACCACATTGAAAAACACAAAGCAAAATTTGAGCATCTTGGTAATTTTATGATTTTATGTAGAATTACTGTTTATTTTCATTTGTTTAAGTTTCTAGGCATTCCTAAAGTAGAAATATGAGTTTACATATAGGTTTTAACATGGGAAAAGTACTAAAAATGATTAAAAATCAGGAACCTCCGTTAAAGCTTGAGCTTTAATGGTGGAAACTGAATTCTTGACTTTAAACCAGTTTTAAAGTGGGTGAACTCAGGTTCTGGTTCTAAGAAACCTAGGTGCAAAGCTTAATTTAACCCAAAATGACTTTTGATATCCCAAATTGAGGTTTGAAATTGACAGACCTCGAAATTTCAGGAATAAAAATCATGAGCTATGATAAACCCAAATCTTTGAAACCAAACCACTTCGACTACATTTTGATCTTAGGTCATGAATATCACCATGACGTAGTTCGAATCATAGCCTAAACTCACGAATGTTAAAGTTAAGCTTGCGCCATTTTTACAGAAAACCAATAGCTCGAACAAGTTAACCTTAATGCTTGACACTAATATGGTTGGATTCCTCTAAAAAAATTAAACAATTTTCATTTAGGAATGAACCTAAATGGTATGTTCACTCCAACTTTTACTAAAAAAAATCATTTCTCTCCCATACACTAAACATTTATACTATCCATGATTTAGAATACCTGATTTTATCTCGTGAAAAAGAAGAATCATTTCAAATAACCCGAAATAAAAAAAAAGTAGGTAATTTTGTTTCGATATTACTTTCAATCTTACACCTTTGAATTACTGCTTTTTTTATATCACTATATAATAGACCTCGAACTCTTGTTCTCATTAATGAATTCATTTATGTAGATCACATATACCGTGAGTATTGATTCGATGCTTATCTGATTAAACCCTAACCCGATAATTTCATGCAACTTATGATTCCATTTAAAACCCAATAGCATACATTATAATTAAGGGAATCGACTTTCGGTATACCCACAGAAGCGCTATTCGGCTTGTATGACTCGGATGCTTGAGTGCCTAATTTTGTTGCTACATATGTATGAGTGTCGCTCTATTTAGTGTGCCTAGGTGGTAACTTTCTCCAATGGTTTTAGGTTGACTATATCTCCAAAGTTTTTTTTGTTGATTTTATCCAAAGGTTTTAAATGTTATTATAAGAGTATTGCTACATAGTTAAAGCTTCTATAATTGATAATTCTGAATTATCCTGTTATAGTCTAAACCTCATCCATATGACTCGATAAAACACTTACCCAGTTATAATCACTATATTGTTGTTACTAATATAAACAAAACTCAATATACCCTATTTCATTATTATTGATATCTCGGTTTGTTTCCTTTATTATAACTGTGATATAACTTTAGATACTTCATTTATTTTTAAATAGACTCACATATAAACAATTGCTATAGAAATAAAATTACCTACTTGGAAAAGTTTTGCTTATTTGTTTCCCTTCCAGATTGACAATGAACTCGAAGAAAGAGAAATAGCCCCCGCCCCACTGAATTTTTATTTAGTTTTATCAAGGAAAATATTTCCAGTAACATACACATGGGGGTAGCAAGCAAAGATGATAGCACCCATTGGAATACTTCCACCACAACTTACCAGCTTATGTGACCTTTTAGTTCCCCCTATTATTTATATTTTATGAGGACTCCGAGAGACCCTTTTTATTTTTGTTTTATGAAGACTACAAGCTATGTAATATGATGTTTTTCATCCACATAAATAAAGTTTTATTTTCCTTCCTCTTAAATTATTATTGTTACTTTAGTATTACAAGATATTGAACCTCGGGTGTAACAATAAGACTATCACCACAAGTCTTACAATTACTCTGTGCACTAAAAAATCATATGCCTCCATTAAGGGGAAGGTCCCCACCACTATGCCAGTGGTCAAGAACGCTGATCTATCCCCTTAATTATTTATGGGGGTTATCTCTGAACTGAACAGGAATGGGTCGATAACATGTTAATCGCCAACCTAGTTACCCATGTAGCCTAAGCACTTTCATTGGTAAGTGCTTTGTGACTTCTTCTCGGATTATCCCTTAAGAGAATTTGTGTTAACTTATTTTGCTAGGGTTTTGTCTTGTAGCTTGTGGTGGAATTTGTCGACATCTTAGATAGAATGTCCGACCAGGACAATGCCAATGCTGATTGAGTCATGCCTTGAACAAGTCCTAAAAAGCCTTAAAGGTTACTGGAAAGGCATATAAGTCCAAGGTAATGTCCAAGGACTTGAATCTTGCCAAGAAAGTGTCCAAAATTGAGCAGTTGGAGAAGGCTGTCGAAGGCTGTCGAGGAGTCCGCACAATCTTTATTTATCTCCTAAGAGACCAAGGACAAAGCTAAGGACCAGGGCTGGGATGATTTAACCAAGACAAGAAATAATTAGACTTCACCCATAAGGCTTTCTTTAAGAAAATATGGGATGAAGGTGAAGGATAGAGTACCCCCTAAGTCCAAGCTCTTTGGCGAGCACATTCCAAGCTATCCCCCTAACTTGGATGAAGAAGAGGCAAAGGGCACCGACTAAGGTAACAAGGGTGACGAATAGGCAAAAGAAACCATGGGACAAGATGAGGCCATGGTCAATCAAAAGCATGGGAGAATAGAGTACTAATTATATTACTTTAGGACCTTCTTATACTCTATATTCCCGATCTTTTTTATCTTTGCTTTGTTAGGGCTTGACCAATTTGTTGTTCAATAAAATTACCCCATTATCTGTATTCATAATCTATTATATATTATTTAATTACTTTTAGCTGCTTGTTTATGATTGATTGCTCTATCTCTAGTTTCTGAATACCCTTTTATTTTGATTTTTGTAGTCTGGCAACAACTTGGCCTTGGTGCTAGTAGTTTTAAAAAATGAAGATCTGGACTTCATTATTGGACAAGATTCTTCTGGTTGTGCTTGAGTAGCCTTTCCCTCTATTCGGAAAGCACTCCAAAAGATGACAAATAATTATGGCGAGCAGACTCGCGTGGTTGCTGCTCTCCCGATCGAGATAAAAAATGTCGGAGACATTATCGATTTGCTGCAGCATGAAAATAATTCTCTAAGGGAGCATCTCGCTAAGGCGGAGCAAGACTTTATGAACAATGAGGCAATCAAGCATGTCTTGCATCGCTAAACTATGCAACTGAATTATCATTTCAGGAAGAGTCCTTATACAGTTTGGGTTGTTGGCTATGATGAGCGTTGGATGGATGCCCAATTCACTTGGATAAAGCCAAACAAGTAGCTTACAACCACAGTTAACTCAATGCCCTAGATGTTTTAAAAGCTTCAAAAGACTCTCAGTTTTGGTACTAGTACTAAGTGGATTGCCCTTTAGTTTGTCTCCCACCACTTGCAAGTGATGAATATTGGATACTTACTAACTCTATCCATCTTTAACTGGTGATAATTATCTACTTGACCATGACAATGACAATGAGTTCCGTCATAATCCTAAGGATTGTCTCCGAGCTACTATAACCGAATTGGTGACTCACCTAAGATGATGGGTGTTTTCATTACTTCATGTCTTAGGGTATATTCATTTTATAATTTTGTCGACATGGCTCCTTATAAAATGAATGTTTTGTAAATGAAATTATTGGTTAATTCCATGTTTTTCACTTTCTATTTTTTTTATGTCAAGCATGTTTTTTATCAATTGTCTTACCTTTTAAGGTGGTGTTGTCACGCCCCTTTAGGCCTTCAATAAAAAAATGGCAAAAATGCACTTCGTTGCAGTGCCATCCACCCGATCAGGATTTTAGCCAAACAATAGTTGGAATACTTCGTGCCTAGGGATTTCCCGTAGGTCTATTTTTTGACTAGGTAGTTCTTGATATTTTCATGTGATAAGCACCCAAAAGTGTACATTTTATACCCTGAATTCATCCACTATCCTTTTTTTTTTTGTAGTTTTTATTTTAGATTCAATAAATACATGAGTCAGGGATTGTAATTAAGAGATTGTTGATGTAATTGAAGTTTCCATTTCAATTCAAGGCTTAAATGGGTTTGATCTATTCCTCTCTTATTACATATATTTTAATCATATCATGCTTCATTTGTTTATCTTATATTTTTTTGAATGACGATTATTGAGGGCTAATCTCCCATTCATGGGATGAAATTTTGAAGCCCTCATGAGTCCAATTTTGTTAGTTTACTTATTAGTATAATTTTGTTTATCTCACTTTTCTTAAATTAGCTTTTACTTCTTAATTAGTAGTTATAAAAATTAGTCTAGTTAGTTAGTTAAAAAAATCCCTTGAAAAATCCATTAAAAAATATAAAAAGAAAAAATAAAAAATATATAATATATAATAAAATGCAAATGAATCTATATATGTCCTCTATAATTTTGTGTTTCATCCCTAGATATGGATTGATACATCACTTACCACTATACTCTAGTTTTGTTCTACTTTTATAGATTTGGGAAGAGTAGAGGAAGATAATTCTAGAGGGAGTTAGAGATAATTTAGTGTAGAAAATAAATTAGGATAAACACCATTTTGTAAATAGTTTTATTTTATTATTTTTATTTTTGTTAGATATTTGTGAGGTTAAATTTTGTAAGAGATTTAATTGAGTGATTATTTAATTGCAAATCACTTAGATGCTCAATTGGAGGGATGTAAATTGCAAATTCAAGGATTGGAGTCCAATTTCACTCAAAGATATTTAGTTTGATTGTTGTTCTCTTCTACTTTATTTTATTAGCCTTTGATTATTTGATTATCATGTTTGATATTATGTTAGGCTAAATCCCCTTTCAAGGGGTGAGGTGTACCTTTATTTGATGTTATTTTGATTTAATTAGTTTGATTACTTGAAAATTCCCTTTGAATATTAATTTTGATCCCTCACCCTTAAATTTACGCCTCGAGATAGGGTAAATGATTTTCGAGAGAAAATCGAAATTCTAAGTTATAATACCCGTTTTAGATTCTAACTAGAGATACGGATTTCTTAAGTGTGGTATTATTCCTTGAATTTCAACTCTAAAAATCATTTTCTAGATTTACATAAATTTTGATAAATCGATCCTAGTGGGTGATTAATTAAAAGGAGTGTAGATCTATTTTCTAGAGTTGTGGGGGGTTAAACTTAATTTTTTAAAAGGTTACTATTAAAATTGCATTTGCAACGAGAGTTGATTTGTAATTTTGATATTAATTTGGGAGAATTCAATTAATTCAATTAATTAATTAGAATAGCTAAAATTTGTGGTGTAATCCCATTTCTTGATTGTTCTCACAATTATTTACCTCACTTTATCTCTTATTTTAGTGATAAACTTTACTTTTCACTTTTAGTCACTTTCTTATTTTATCAAATGGCGTTGTTGATAACCCTGAGGATCGTCTCCGAGCTACTATAACCGAATTGGTGACTCACCTAAGATGATGGGTGTTTTCATTACTTCATGTCTTGGTGTATATTCATTTTATAATTTTGTCGACCTGGCTCCTTGTAAAATGAATGTTTTGTAAATGAAATTATTGGTTAATTCCATGTTTTTCACTTTCTATTTTTTTATGTCAAGCATGTTTTTTTTATCAATTGTCTTACCTTTTAAGGTGGTGTTGTTACGCCCCTTTAGGCCTTGAATAAAATATGGCAAAAATGCACTTGGTCGCAGTGCCATCCACCCGTTCAGGATTTTAGCCAAACAATAGTTGGAATACTTCGTGCCTAGGGATTTCCCGTAGGTCTATTTCTTGACAAGGTAGTTCTTGATATTTTCATATATACTATTGATAAAAACATATAACCTTAATATATGATTAAATGTAATCTTACTAAGGCATAAAAGGGTGATCAGAACTTGATCAAACAAACTTGAATAATCTTGCATTGTGGATGGTCATAACATAATGATAGTTTGTAATTAACACTGTCACCCTCCCATTTGGAACAATAAGAAAGCTAACTGAATGAATTGAACTTAAAACATCGAAAAAGTTATAATTGAAAAATTAAAATAAAAACTTGCAAAGATGCTCTAAAAATAGCATTGGGTATCCCCCTGTCCCATTATTTCTTAATGGTAGGCTCCTTAGAGGTCGTCCTTGATAATTTTGAATGGTCCCTCCCAGTTAGGTCCTAATTTTCCATATGATGGCTTCTTCGCATTGTCACTGACCTTCCTTCACACATAGTCCTCGACATGAAATTTTCTCATATTAATGCCTTTATTATACTGCTTGGCTAGTTGATGAAACATGGGTAAAATGCTTGAAACTTCTTATATTTCTTCACATGGGAGACTCCGTACTTCTTCATGTAAGGCCACTAGTATCCCTCATTTATGGCCCTGAACGTAAAAGATATACCCCTAACATGACTTTCGCATATTCATTGGAGTTAAGGTTCAGTGAAGGATCATCTACATAGCTTTCCATCAGGGGAGATAAAAATCTGGGCAGCGTTATCTTTGACCTTGTGAGCTTGCTTCTTATCGACATGTAATGCATCTTCTCATCGGTAGGTTATGATCGAATCAATCTAGCTTGGAGATTTTTGGACAATGAGGACTTATTCAGCAACCTTGGGATTTATAATGCTTAGTTGGGTAAGTGATTCCACCTAAGTCGTTCTCCTGAGGTTAAAGTCAATGGATGAGGCTAAAGTGTTTAATGAATCTGCATGGTTTTTATTTGATTGAATCTCAATTTTTCTTAACTTGGTGATTAGTTCTTGAGTGACTTGTAAATTTACTGATATACATTTATTTCTAGCATTATAGTCTCCTAATTTTAGTTAGATGCCAACCTTGAATAGAAGAAATTTCAAGGTGACTTGTGCCAAGGGATATGGCCTTCTTCAATTCAACGATGAGGGCTTTGTATTCGGCCTCATTGTTAGATGCTTCAAATTAAGCCTAATTCCTTATTAAAGTATATTTATACTCTTGACCCTTTTAAGTTAGAAGCCCCGTCAACATAGAGTGTCTACTTGTTGAGTCAATCAAACTCTTCAGTGGTAACTTAGTGAGCGAGTTCTTCTTCGTTGAGCTTCTACCCTCCACTAAACTCAACGATGAAAATGAATATCGAAACTCCCAATTTCCACCATCAACTTAGACATTCTTCCACAGAGGTCGACCTTTTCGAGGACGACGGACGGCCTTGAAAAAAAATAAGGTGATAATTATGATTGAGTGGGCTTCGAATTTGAGCTTCAATTTTTGTGAAACGATCACCAGATAGTAAGTTAGCTTCTCTAGAGGAATTTAGTTTTTTATGCATTTATCAGCATCTTGGTAACGTAATATATTGGGGTTTTATACCCCTTTTTCATACTTTAAGGTCGAGCTGACTGTGTGGCCGAACACGATAAGATATACGTACACTGGATCACTAGAATTTGGGACCGCAAGGAAAGGTAGTAGGCTTTAGTAAAACTTGATTTCTTTAAGTGCCTTGATCATTCTTCACTCCAGACCTGCCCCTTCTTATTCTTTACGAACTGGAAGAATGGTCGACACTTTTTAGAAGACTTAAAGATGAACCAGTTGAGTGCTGTTGATATTACAATCAACTTTTGCACATCCCTAACTATTTATTAGGTGGATGAAGATTGTTGATTGCCTCAATCTGATCGGGATTTGCTTCGATTCCCCTTTAATTGAACAGGTAGCCTAGGAATTTCCCGAAGTGTACTCTAAAAGATCATTTGACTACGATAAGCTTCATTTTCTAGTATCTGAGGACCTCAAATGTCTTTGCCATATTTATTTAATGGTCGTTGTTGTAGCGTAAAATTATTAAGCCAAGTGGACTAGCATTTTAGTGACACTTATCAACATTTTTGTTGGACCCTCGACAACGGGTAAACCCGATCGGCTTAGGTACCTTTTGGTCGGCTGCCTAACCAACCATAACTTGGAAGATGAACCATCAGTAAGGTGGATAGACACACGTGGGATATTCAACAGTCACCATGGACATACGTGAATAATATCCAACTACATATTATCATGTAAAGATGCAAATGCCTAAGATATAAAGGCATTCCATCTCTTAAGTTTTCACTTACTATAAATACACTACTACTCTTAGCTGAAGGAGGACATCATCGTTCGTAACCCTAAAGATTGTAACTAAGCGACTATAATAAAACCCTAAACCCTTAGTGGCATTACCCCGTGGATGCAGGCTCCATTCTTGAGCTGAAGCATGTAAAAACCCTGTGTATCTTTCTACTTTCCTTGTGTGACACCCCAACTAATTAAATACCGGGTAGCTACTCCTTTATTAAATTAATACAAAATGCCAAGTTGGTCCAGTTAATAGCATCACTGTCGAAAACATTTTAATGATTACTAACCACCTAGTATTTAAAAAGTAAGATGTCAAATTTTAAATTAAATCTGATTAACATGCAATAAGAGAATTATGAAAGAATAAAATAACCATTCACCATAAAGAAGAAATAGAATAACCAACAAATAATAATGAGTCTGGAGGAAATACTCCTCACAACAATACCAAAATGGAAATAAATAAAACAAGTCTGCATCCTGAATTAATTACAAACCAAAGTTTGAATATCTGAAATATAAAATGTCTCTAATAGAAATGGGCGACATGCCCTACAAATGATGAAAACTGAATAGAGTCAAGACAAAAGAAACGTCTACTAGCAAGGCCCTGTAACTTCCACAAACAGCTACAGCTCGTCACCTGAATGGAAATCCTATGCATGGTGTCCTTGTGGCTGGGCACCTAAAAGGTTTTTACAAAAAAATACATTTGAAAGCAAACGGGTCAGAGCCCGAAAGTGGAGAGTATTTTAAAAACAGCAAGTGCTTTAATAACATTAAAACAATGAATGCAAAACACATGTTAGGACGTGCACTCACATGAAATACTCTCCTCTCGACTACTTGTGCACTCCTAACGTACCGTACCCATCTAAGTGACATTCATATCTAACTAAACCGTCATAAGTTCTACCTCTTTCTACTCGATTCCCATTATACATTCTAAAGTTATCAATTAAATAGAGGTTTTACTTAAACTCGGATTCTCAATTATTAGCAATACAATTTACTGCATGTTTTCCCTTTTTATATTCTCAAAGCGTTACCATAATTATACTCACAATACCAACATGAAAGTTCTCATTATTTCAGCGTATATTATTCACGTCATGAATATACAATACAAGCACCCGAGACTAAGCTACGGTGAACACATACTCTGCTATCCATCCCGGTACATCACGTACATAAGGATCACGCATTCCGAATCTCTCAGGAATCGTTCTCAGATAATAACAATCACAAATAATGGAGGCGAACACAGTCCCATCACATGGGTCACGCATATACCTACGCTCCATGATCAGCAGTCTTATTGACTTCCCAATAAGTCCTTCTCTTGAACTATGTCCTCGAGGTACCAATCTAAATTCGGGCACACAAAGATTAGATGGCCCTAAGCGAACGTAAACCTCCCGTGATAGCAAGTATGGTAGGTATGTCATACACATAAAATCATATACATATACTAAGCATGCACACATCGTAGATGTCTCAATATTAATAAAGGTATATTCTACATCCTTCTACCATTATTCCAATGTTATACATTTTAAGTCTCCCGATAATATATAATGTAGACTGTCGACACATCTCACGTCATAGTTTCTTATACTTAAAACCTATCTCAAAGAGGTTACTAAGTCTCCTATTATTTCCGCATTTAATTTCATTATTCTTAAGGTCATTATTTCTGCCACAAACCTCATTTCATCAAATCATTCGAATTTACTCTTTTAACCCTAATATTATCTCACTCGTCCAGCTTTATTGGATTTTAGAATAATTCCTCAAATTGAATTCTAATTAAGGTCCAAATTTTATAACCACACCTATTGGTCTTCCTTAAGTCTAAGGATGTTCATAAAGTCTCCAATAATAATTTTCTAAGGGTTAACATCATTAAAATATAACGAGGGAAAATTTTACTCATTCTGGGAAGGTCGATCGATCGACCTTGAACCTCGATCGATCGATGGTGGTCGATCGATCGACTGATGAATGTCGATCAATCGATCGCACCAGATAGGCTACGGACTGCTTCGTTTTGCAGTCCTCAAATCGTCCCAAAACTTCATTACAATGCATCAAACTTCATTATAACGTTATAATATCATCAAATAATCATCCTACAACATTGTTAACGTTCTAAAACTAATTAATCATCACCCAAAGGCCTTATTTAGATCAAAATATCATCAAGAACCCTAGTTTTCTATTTCTTTCAAGAACAACAATAATTCTCCTCTTTAATCCGTTTTTAGATCATCAAGTATTGTGTTTTGGATTCATAATTTGTCCAGAATATGTCTACATGCAATTCCTAACATGGGTTAAAGTTTTAATCCTCAAATTCATGGGTCTATATCAATCTTCCAAGACAAAATTCGATAATTACACTAAACATGGAAGAACACATTCATTGAATCAATAGTAACTAAATCACTTGCCTTAATCGTTCTTCAGATTGTTGTAGATGAAGATGATGGTTGATATCCACTCTCTCTCTCTGCAGAATTCTCCTCTCTCTCTCTCTCTTTACAAATTTCTTCTCCAAAGATGACAAATGGAGGTGGAGGTTTATTTTTGGACTTTAACTTCTTTTCTAAACTTCTCCCGTAGCCCACTAATTAGTTTAGTGCTGATAATGGGTTGGTGAGTTTAATGATAAATCATAATTAAACTCTAATTTTCGTGGGTTTTAATTACCAAAATTCTAAAATTACCAAATTACCCTTTTGGGTTGCCGGTATGGCCTAAAAATGCCCCGGGACCCAAACTAAACCCCAGGCTAGTGTTTTCTGACTATTTCGACCCTTTCGGACTCGTTGACGCACTCAAAATGACCATACGGTCGATAAAAATAAAATTCACTTTTTAATTCAAATAATTACATTCCTGACGCGACTGTCACGCGCGTCCCAACTAAATTTTGCAAATTGCCGTATTTCAGCCTCGCGACAATTTCAATATTTTCAATATTCATATATTGCCATATATACACATTATAATCAAATACCAACTCACATCTCGTTAGTATTTTATCCAGATTAATTCTCAATTAATTCACATTTAATTTAATTAATCCCATAAATAAATATCGATAAAAATGCGGGGTATTACACCTTGTTTTCTTTATATATGATTATAGTTTTAGATAACTAAAGCTAATATTATTCCTCAAATATATCACTCAAATGTAGACATCAACATATTGGCTGTCTGTGGGAATTCGATAAGCCATTGTTGCTTCCCGTCCATTTTCTTTCAAAACCTGTTTTTAATCACACCCTTCAGATATGACTAACGTACCGGGGGTAGTCTTGCTAAAGGAAATGATTTCAATTCTTCTCCACCTCCTGTCATAGGAGATCTTTAAGGGATTTTGCTCAATACTGCTAATGGGAAATAAGTAATGCAATAAATTATAATGCAACTTACTCAAGCGCTTCAGGCCATGCCCTTCGTTGCCCCATCTTCTAGGAGGGGAATGCCACCTCCACCTCTTAGAAATGAGAGAAGAATATTCGGGTACTCCAGATTATCACAACACCGATCTTACCACCCTAATGTGACCTACTTCATTAAAATCTACCGACTACTGTGATGGCAAGTCTCTTTCTTAAGAACATTTGAGCGTCTTGGAAAGGTTGAGTAAGGCCTCTGCTTTCGTTCGGCTAGGTCCTAGAGTGAATAACTGTCATAATCATAGGGAATCATCCAGATCATGAGACTATCGATAAAGATCTGCTAGATCTAGAACCAGCGTACGAGGATCCGCGTGAGCCGAGCAAACTTTCCAGGAAAAGAGCTCAACACAAATACACGGTAGAGATGCCTCCCTCAAAACTAATCCAGATGGACACCCTTTGAAGGGTTGAATCCAAAGTTTGGAAGATTTTTTAGGAGAGATAACCAAATCCAATAATCCATCGCAAAGGATTTTGTTAAAGGAATTACCCTTTGTCCCGATAATTGTGGATTTCCCCACGCCTGCTAAATTCAAGCCACCCGTGGTTACTCTAAAATATGATGGTAAAACCGCCCCCGACCTTCATGTAAAACAGTACCAGGCAGTAGACGATATTTACTCAGTCCCAGATGAGATGCGTTATCGAGCATTTTCAAGAACCATCACTGGATCTACATAAATTTGGTATAATAATTTGTCCCAAGGATAAATTGTTAGCTTCCAACAACTCGCTGAGATATTAATCAATAACTTCTGCTTTTGAGCCCAACCCATTAGGAGGGTAGCACATTTACCAAGTGTTTGTCAACGGCCAGGAGAAACCACTCGCGAGTACATAACTCGTTTTAACAGGAAAAACTAGAGGTGGTAGATTATGAAGAAAAGACGATTATCACTGCTTTAATGAGTGGTTTACTCCCCGAGAAGTTATATTATGCTCTGGCCAAGTATCCCTTTAAAACCATGACTCAGTGGATAAAGTTGGCAAAATCATAAACTCCGAGGAGTCTCTGGATGCCAAAGAGCTCCCAGGGGCTAAAGTCGACACTCATAAAAGCTTGGACAAGAAAGATCAAGAGGAGAAAAAGTCGAAAAGCCTAAGAAGTATGACAGGTATAACCCTCTCACTATTGGCATACATCACATCTTGAAGGAAATCAAAGGAAGAAAAGACCTCAAATGACAGGAAAAGCTGAAGTCACAAATCCAAGTATTGTGAATTCCACAAGGACCATAGGCACATAACTGACAACTGTTATGCCATGAAAAATGAGATTGCGAATCTGATCCGACGTAGCAAATTGTCTAAGTTTATTGACAGGTTAGAGGAACGAGACTTCAGAAGGCGATCTTAATATCCATGCAAAGGGAGAGATTATAAGAACATAGATCGAGATAATGATTCAAACGATGATCCAGATTTAGGGGTAATTAGTGTTTTTGGGTCGAATTTCAGGCTAATGAGATAAGAGTTTTTTGAACATGAACACGACAAGACACGACACGAGTTCGTGTTTTTTTAGTTAACCTGAACACATACCAAATAAAAATGACACAATGTGACATGAATAACACGATTTCTTAAATTTCACACTAAATCAAACATAAATAGACACGATAATCCGAATAAAAATACAATTAACACGACAAGATATGATAACACAACTAACACAACTCATAATTTCGACACGGCATGACTTTTGTAAAAAAAATTATACGAACACGACATATCGTGTCAATTTCGTGTCGTTTTGATCATGTTTTCGTTTTATTTCTAAAATTACCACCCCTACCCAGATCAGCTAAAGAAACGTTGCGATCCTAAAATTGAGGTAAAATGATATCTTTTGCTATCATTTTATTACAGGGGGAGATGCTAGTGGTGGTGATGAACTAGTTAAAAGAAAAGCCTATTTGAACGAAGCCAAGGCATGTTCCTATATTCGGCAGATTAACTTATTTGATTATGTTAATGGTCGGCCAAGAAAAGTAAACAAAGATAAATTGGTAATCGATTTCTCTAAGAACAATCGGTCGGAGGTGCTGTATCACCATGATGATCCTTTGATTGTCACTATGAGGGTACATGAGGCAAGAGTAGCTAAAATCGTGGTTGATAATGGCAGTTTGGCCGACGTCATGTTCTATAATTATTTTCGCAATTTGGGGTTACACGACACTAAATTAGAACCTCGTCACATGCCCCTAATAGGCTTCTCAGGATAAAAAGTATACCCTTTGGGAACTATCAAATTTGAAGTTTTTATCATCACTTGGCCTTCCAGCAGGACTTAAAGGATTTATTTCTTTGTCCTAGACAAGAACATCCAATCAACTTATAACATGATCCTCGGTAGGGTCGTTGTGAAATTTTTTATAGCAGTACCATCTACTATCCACCAGTGTCTAAAGTTCCCCCACTAATTTTAGGGTCGATATTGTTACAGGAAATCAAATTGAAGCTAGGAAATATTATTATACTTCATCCGGCCAAGAAGAAGTAAATAAACTCACTCTTACCTACCAGATTGAGACCTTAGATCCCCGCGAGGAGGCTGATTTAGTTAAACGATAGGTTGTGGAAGGTACATAAACGATTATCCTAGATGACGATCATCCAGAAAGAACAATGCAAATTGGTTCATCTATTAAACTAACCCTTAAACAGGAGCTAATAAAATTCCTTGAAGAGAGAAGACCATATTTTCTTAGAGTTATGAAGACATGTTGGGCATTAACCCAAAATTTATATGACGTGAACTGAAAATTGCCAAGGAGACCAAGCCAATCAAACAGAAGCGACATGTGTTTAGTTTGGAGGAGAATATGGCTATCCAAGAAGAGGTCGACAAGTTGCAGAGAGCGAAATTCATCGAAGGTGTTAAATAGCCTGACTGGTTGACAAAAGTAGTGATGGTGAGAAAGAAAAATGATAAGTGGCGTATGTGTGTGGATTTTACGGATCTCAATAAGGCCTGTCCAAAATACCACTTTCCTCTACCCAGAATAGACCAACTAGTAAATGCTATAGTCGAACATGAACGTCTCATCTTTATGAATGCCTATTCAAGGTACAACCAAATCAAAATGAAGCCAGAAGATAAAGAGGATACCTCATTCATCATCAGTCAAGGTACCTACTGCTAAAATATTATGCCATTTGGTCTCTAAAACACTGGAGAAAAATACCAGAGGCTGATGAATAAGGTTTTTGAAGAATAAATTGGTAAGAATATGGAAGTGTATATGGATGACATGCTTACTAAGAGAAAGAAAGAACCGACCATATTAAGGATATCGATTAAACGTTTGATCAGTTAAAAAAACACCATATGTAGCTCAATCCGACCAAATGTGTGTTCAACTTACAAGAAAGAATGTTCTTATGGTCAGAGTAAATTAGAGAGGAATTAAGGCCAATCCAGACAAGAACAAAGCATTGATTAACATGCAGTCTCCCTCATGCAAGAAGGATGTACAAAAGCTAAAAGGAAGAGTAGCTTCCCTTAATAGGTTTTTCTCCCGAGCTACTGACTAATGTTTACCCTTCTTCAACGTACTAAGGAAAACTTTTGAGTGGAATGAAGAATATGAGAATATTTTTCTGGAATTGAAGAGGTACTTGGGATATCCACTATTGCTCTACTGATTACTTATAGAAGAGAAGTTATTCTTATACCTAGTAGTTTTTAGTCCGCGATTAGCTTGGTACTCATTTGAATAGAAAACGGGGTATAAAAACCAATTTACTACACCAGCAAGGCCTTTCGAGGAGCAAAAATTTGGTACATGCATGGAGAAACTTGTTCGGGCTCTCATTAAAGCTTTGTGAAGAATGAAATTGTATTTCTAAGCATATACTATTGTGGTCTATACAGACCTACCCTTGCGCCAGGTCATTTATAAGCCAGAGAAGTCAGTAAGATTAATGGCTTAGGCTATAAAACTTGGAGAATATGATATACACTATGAGCCCAGGACAGCGCTGAAAGGCCAGTCAGTGGCAGACTTCATAGCAGAGTTCACTTATGAAGAAAAGGTCATCGATCAGGATCTGACTAAAGAGAAACCAGTTGAGTAGACTTCTTCGAAAGATATGTCCAAAATAGACAAACCATAAACATCCGTTGTATGATAATTAGTTGATCGGTACTTGGAACAGAGCCAAAAGATATTCGAATAAGGATCCTTAAGTGAAGGAAACTTCAACGACGAGCTGCCTATATGGAAGATGTACGTAGATGGATCTTAATATGAAACTAGTAGTAGTTCATGATTTACAATTAATACCCATGATGATATAAATGTGGAATACGCACTCTGATTTCAATTCCAATCCTCCAACAATGAAGCAAAGTATAAAGCGTTGATTACAGAATTCTAATTAGCTCTGGCATTGGGTGCTGAACAGGTCATAGCCCACAGTGATTCCCAATTGATCGTCAACTACGTGCTGGGGATATATGGAGTCAAAGAAGAGTTAATGACAAGATATCTGGCCAAAACTCAAAGTACTATCTCTAAATTTTTGGCAGTCAAAATTATAAGAATTATAAGAATTGAGAATGCAGGAGAAAATACACTTGCTCGGCTATCCTCAGCGACGAGGACAAAACTAAAGAGGACCATTCCTATAGAAATCCTGACGAGTAAAAACATTGATGTAGAAGTAGTATGAACTTAATTATGATTCATTTGGGTCCCTCGTGGATGGATCCCATCAAGGGATATATAAAAAAGTGCACACTGCCAGAAGACCTAAAGGAAGCTAGGAAATTAAGATATAAAGTGGCAAGATATGTTTTGGAAGGAGGAGTCTTATACAAAAGGGATTCATTATCTGCTTAGTAGGATGTGTTTACCCTTATGAAGCGTAGGACCTGATCAAGAAGATGCATGAAGGATCGTGTAAAGCTTGTTTGGCAGGACGATCATTGGTAAAATGAATGGCTACACAAGGGTATTACTGGATAACTATAAAGGCAGACTGCACTTCATATGCTAGGAAATGTGACAAGTGAAAAAATTTTGCCATAATACATAGGAGATTGGGGGCTACTTTTACACCAAGCACATCCCCATGGCCTTTCTCTATATAAAGGATTGACTTGGTTGGCCCTTTACCGAATACGAGAGGATGATTTAAATATTTGGTCATTCTTATAGACTACTTCACTAAATGGGTGGAAACTGAGCCATTAGTCGAAATGCCCTAAGAAAAAGTCTTTCAATTCTTATGGAAAAACATCATATGTCATTATGGTATTCCTTATGCCTTTATCATAAATTATGGAACTCAATTCCACAACCAGAAGTTTAGGACTACTGTATCCAGTCCAAGATCCAAAAGCTACATTCTGGTTCAGGCCATCCATAATGTAATAGCCAAATTGAAGTAACCAATAAAACATTGCTTGAAGGTTTAAGAGAGAGGGTAGATAATGCCAAAAGGAACTGGATCAATGAATTATATAACACGCTTCGAGCCTATAGGACCATGTCGAGGATAACTATCGACAAAACTCCTTACATGTTGGCATTTAGAACATAAGTTGTAGTCCCTACGGAGATTGGCTTACCTAGTCAAGTAGTCCTTGACTTTGACTCTTTTAGAATTAATATCATGACAAGGCTAGACTTATACTTGGTATAAATAGTGAGTGAAAATGCAACACTCCGTGTAGTTTCCTACTAGCAACTTACTGTCAGGTTCTACAATAGAAGAGTGAAGCCTAGCAACTTGAATGAGGGAGACTACATTCTAAAGAAAGTGCTCCAAAAAGGAAATAAGTTGAAGGATAATTGTCATGGTCCCTATCGCATCTCCGTAGTTATCTGACTAGGTACCTATCGTCTAGAGAAACTTGAAAGAGAACAATTTAAGAATCCATGGAATGTTGAGCACCTTAGGAAGTATTATCAGTGATTGTGGATTTTTTAATAAATATATTGCAACTCTTTTCAGTATTAATGAGAAATGACCAGTTTATCATTAATTGACTTCCTTCTCGTGTTTTTTAGGGGAGTGGGAGATGTAGCAAATCTCGAAGCAAAATCTCAAAAATCTCAAAATAAATAATTAACCACACTATAACTAGCAATAATGATCAATATTCATAAAAACTTCGTGTATGATTTCGTCTTTGATAAGTCACGAACAAGAAGTCACTAATTTTAAAACTTCCTGTATGACCTTAAGTCAAGAACAAGAAGTTTTACCAGATCAAATCTAGGAAATTTTTTATAAAATTTAGTCTCCAATGGAAATTAATTCAAACACTTAGTAAAAAAATGATAAGATCCATTTGGACAATTACAAGTATATTAGTACAACCTAAGGCTGGACAACTTAAGTTTGTCCAAAATGATAACTGGTTAAGTAGATTAATCAGCCAATGGCCAACCATATAATTATAATGCTAAGACACTTGTAGTCCACTACCATGTATGTTAAACACAAAGAACAACTCAGTAACTTATATTTTATTCAAATTCAAGAGAATATAATCCCATTACAAGTTATTATTTATTACAAGCTCCAAGAAGAAATACTGTAAACACTCATCATTGAACTAAGATTTTTTTAAAAGCTTTTTCCATCCCTGTAGTGAGAACATCCGGAGCAGAAGGTATAACGGTATATCCCAATTCCCTAAGTCTCTCTTGCCTACTGGAGCTAGGCTTATCTACTAAGTGCAGAGGTCGGACAAACGTATCCTCACTGTGAAGGCCATAATCACCCCAGTATTTTCTAATAAGGCTTATGGGAATAACATCGGTGGGGATCGAGTAGGATGATCTAGACAACCTGGGTTGTTCCTATACCATAAAGAATTTTCCTTCGGGTCTTCGTAACTGTTAAAGCATTTAGCCAATCCCACTTATAACTTTATCTTATGGCTTGCTCTAGCTCTTCACCCATGTGTTCCAGGGCTTTGTCATAACCATTCATTCAAATGATCAGTGGTTGCTTGTGGAAGTGGAAGGTAAGATGATCAACCTTCTCGTTTAGCTTTTTAATACTGATAGATTGACTATTTATCAAACTGGATTAGGAAAATATAATTTTCTTTGTCCTTTCCTCCTCAAGTAAAGACCGATAAACCATCATCTATTTGGACGATTGGCCACCTTTAGATTTATTCAACTTTTTTATCTCCTCCATAAACCCAACATTCTCTTGCTCCATAAAGGATACACTATTATTTTGGTCAGCACCTACTAATTTCTTCAAAACTTCTAATTCATTCCTTAACAAATTATTCTCTTATTATAGTAAACCAGCAAACTCCCGAGCACTGGTCAGCTCACACTTCATTACAAATTTATTCTTGTTGTAAGTCGAAGAAACAAGCTGGAGCTTTTTGTCAAAACTTTTTTCACTGCTTAGCCGAGTGAATTTGACCTCATAATCAGCTTGCAGGTTGGTAAGTGATGCCTTGTGATCCTCCAGCATCTTTAGCATCATTTCGTAGTATGAGGCGTTGGTCGCCACAGCTTGGCTAAACAACCTATAAAGAAGAAGATAAGTTTTTTTTATTTGTTTAGAAGCATCCAAGTAGAGAAGCTCTTCCAGCTCTTCATCATCCAAATCTTCATGGCCTGCCTCAAAAATGAACACTTCTCGTATATATATCACTCTCTGCATATGATATAACAGACCTTCTTGACTTATACTGAAAAAAGAATACAAATATGAAAATTCAAAGAAAATATTATGTAAACGCCAACATTGTGCAAGGCAAATAAAGGTCGATTTTATTAAAAACTGTGGAAAAGAGTACATCCAAGAAAATTCATCCAAAATACAAGAAAACAACGCATTACAAAGAGAAAATAAGAAATAAAAATCAGTCTTAAGGAGGTTACACCTTCTTCTTATCCTAGGCCTCCCCCTTCTAAGGGTGAACTGCCACTACTAACATTTTAGGGACTATGGAGGACTCACTTATCCTTTCTTTATCATCCATTTTCTCATCAATGATGGGAGGATTACCAGGGTTAGACTGCTGGAAAATTTCAGAGTCAACAGCAGTGCCAACCTTCCTAAGAGCAGCATCCCATCCTTCTTTGAAGGATGACTTATTTAGGAAATCAATCTACATAACCGTTGTAGTGAAGGCCTTATCCTAGTCTCGGGTGTAAGAATCCTCCTTTTCCATTTTAAATTTAGCCCTTAAGCCATCGTACTTCCCTTCTATGTTACTAGCATTCTTTTTGTCATGGTTGGCCTTCTTAGTAGCATTTTCAGTAACCTTCAATGCATCCTTCTTGTCTTGCTCAGCTTTATCCATTATGCCCTTCCATTTTTCCTGATCTTTTACATCTGCCTTCTTAGAATCATCCAAAGAATCATTCAGTCCTTTAAAAGTGGCTTCCACATAAGTCGAGGACTCTCTTAGTTGGTCGTCCTTAAAAGTCCAGAAAAATACGAAATCAGTCAATCACAACATTAAAAGTATAAGTAAAAAATAAAAAATTAAGGAATTTACCAAGGCCAGGTTGTGGTTGGCCCTTTCCAGTAACCTTGCCTTTAACAGAGAAGCAACAACATGATCATTAATGGGAAGTACTCAAGATCCTGTTAAGCTCCTGGCCAAACTAGGACTGGTTGACAGAAAAGTAGCACTTGTAGAGGCCAGTTCTGCCTGACATTTCTTCAATAGCTCCTGTCGGTCGGTAGGACCCTTTTTTCAGCCTTTTGTACCGAGGCACTTATTTTCATCTCCTCGGACACCACAACTACGGGGCATTTGGATACCCCCTACATCACTATTCTCATTAGGAGGGGGAAATTCAGCCTAGTGAGTAAGTTGGGGATCTTCATCTTGACTCTTTTTTCAGGAGATAAGAGAGTGACTGTGGCTATGTCTAAAGATTTAAAAGAGGAGGATGTTCCTACAAGAGCAAAACTCCCCTTATTTTTGGAAAGGGGATTCTGAAGTAGCAACATATGAAGCCGATGTCGGCTCGTCCAAGTCCATAGGGGCTATTGAGATATCTTGCATAGGTCAAGATACAAAAGAAGTAATGGAACTCTGGTAATCAAGAAAGACAGAAGTCGAATGAGGAAGGGATTAGGGGTGTAAACGGGTCGGGTCTGGATCGGGTAAGGGTATATCCCGATCCGATCCGGGTATTTTTTTAGCGGATCGGCTCTTACCCGATTACCCGTCGGGTCTTAAAAAATGGATCCAGACCCGGATCCGTTAAGGACCCGGAGACCCGATCCGAATAGTTGTAACCTAACTTACTATATATATATATATATATATATATATATATATATATATATATATATATATATATATATATATATATATATATATTTATATAAACTACTCTGCTCTTACATATATATAAACTATATAGTAAGTTAGTTTAAGTAAACAGTAATATATATATATAGTAAGTTACTTTATAACTTTATTACATATATATAAACTGTTTATTACATATATATAAACTGTTATATGTATATAGTAAGTTAGTTTAAGTTTATATGTTAGTTTAAGTTTATAAGTTTATATATAAACTGTGTTTAAGTTTATAAGTTTATATGTTAGTTTAAGTTTATATATAAACTATATATAACAGTTTATATATATAGTAAGTTACAGTCTTATATTATATACATATATAATATTATATATATAATATTATATATAAATATATATTTATTATATTATATATATATACACATTCGGGTCGGGTCCTTATCGGATCGGAGTCATATATATCCAGATCTGGTCCATTAACTAATTGGGTAATTGGATAATCGGGACTATAAAATTTGCGCAGATCCGTTAATTCGGGTCGGATCCGGATCGGGTTCGGGTCCAGACCTGGTCCATTGACAGCCCTAGATGGGATTCCCCTATCCTCAGTTAGATAGACCAAATGTGCTTCAAGTCAGCAAAATTCACTTATGAGTCATGGGCAGTATTTCCTCCTTCTTTCTGCAAAACACAAACGTGAAAGTACTAATCAATAAACCAATAAAGGGAAAAATATACAAAAAGAAAATATACGAATGTTTGAGGTGCCGACCTATTCCGCGCCCTTCCCGAGGGCATCTTAGCCCATTGTATTCTGCACCCTTAGGAAGAGGAGCGTACTGCCTGTTTCTAATAACTATTCGATAATCCCAATTTTTTTTGTTGGAGTCAGGTTAGTTCACCACCAGATCCATGTTAGAATATCGTGTCTTTAGGTAGTAAATGTTGTCAGCAATGGTCACCCAACTATAGCAATACATTAATTCAATTATTCCTATTCAAGTTCCATATACCTCATTAAGGGAGTTAACTCAATTTACACCCCTCCAACTCTTTGGGCCACTTGAGCAGGGACCGCATCAAAGAATTGACAAAATTTGAGGAATAAATTATTTGGTAGGAAAGTGACGCCGCACTCAATTATAAATATTATGGGAAATCAATGACCCTCATTCAAAGCACAAAGGTTACAGGGGTCAGTAACTAATTTTGTGGTTACCTCGAATTCTTCCAAAGAACTCTCATCCACGATATAAACCATCTTAAAGACTTAGAAAGAAAAAATATGAGAAGGATAAAGTTCTTACAGTGACAACAACTAGTTGAAGTCCTTAAACATCAAAGTAAGAGCTCTACAATTGAGGAAAGTGCTTGAAATGCAAGGTGAGGTGAGATTGAAGGGGAATAAACTCTTTATATGAAGAGTGAAGACTCTTGATCTCCAAAATTTGAAATGATTAAATGTTCCAAACATTTCAGATATCGACGATATTTCATATCCTCAGGTACTCAAAAGATCAGTGTACCCTTAGACAGTTTGCTATTTTTCAAGTTATTTACAAAAATGCCACCGCCTTGGTATGACAGATTGAAAAATTACAATTCCTTGAGGTCGGCTGCCAATCAGCGCTTTCCTATGGTGTCAAGCAACTTTTGAAACGAATACTCCATCCTTTTCTATCCCATCAAGTATGAAGTATTAGGGGTTTTTGTTGTAGCCTAAAATTATTAGGCTAAGTGGACCAGTACTTTAGTGACACCTGTCAACATTGCCGTTGGATCCTCAATAGCGTGTAAACCTAATCGGATCAGGTACCCTTTGGTCGGCCTCTCAGTCAACCATAGCCAGAAAGATGAACCATCAGTAAGGTGGACAGACACTCATGGGATATTCGACAGACACTCATGGGATATTCGACAGTTACTATGCACATACGTGAACAATGTCCAGCTACATAATATCATGTGAAGATGTAAATACCCTAGATAAAAATTTATTCCATATCTTAAGTTTCCACTTACTATAAATACACTACTACACTCAGCTATTGGTAGGACATCATCGTTTTAAACCCTAAAGATTGTAACTAAGTGACTAGAATAAATCCCTAAACCCATAGTGGATTTACCCCTGGATGTAGGCTCCATTCTTTAACTGAACCACATAAAAACCTCGTGTCTCTTTCTAGTGACGGATCCAGGACTTTTGGTTAGGGTGTAAAAGTTTTGGGTGTTGCCAAGGGTTTGGGGGTGTGAGCCCCCGAGGTAATTTTTTGGGGATTAATTTGAGTTTTATACAAATTACGACTTCTATTCTGGTTTTATACAAACTTATTGTAACACCCCGTAATTTTGAGGATATAAAATATAATTGATTTGGTGATATAAAATTTATCCTATCGGGAGTATTTAATTAATTCGGTGAATTCAGATTTAATTAATTCGGGTTATTTTAAAATTTTACATGTGTCGTAAATTGAGATCGAGGTTGGAGATTTTAGTCAAGTTACTCAGATGACGATTCTTAGTGCATGGTTTATTCTGAATAAGTCGAGATAGTCGGAAAAGAGTACCTCGGGATAATAATTGGCTCTCGGGGAATTTTTAGGCATAACGAGGCTCACACGGGGGTGTTCGAGCCATTTTAATTTGGTCCATAAGATTAATTTCAGGATTAGCATAATAAAACCTAACTTAAAGAGTTTGTGGTGGACACAACTCAAAAAGAAAAACCCTAGTTCTACAGAAAAGAAAAGAGGGAGAAAGTAGGGAGATTTTTGGGAGCCAAATCAAAGGAGATTAAGTGCGTTCTTTGTCAAATCATCGTCGACCCCAAATGAAATCAGACCCTACGAACCAGTACAAGCAAGTGGTTAACTTGCTTTAAATTTAGATTGTTGTTTTCGATTCATATCATAGTGGGTGTATTTGAAAATCCATTTTTGGGTAGCTTATTACATTAAAATGGGTTTTGAGAAATTTTTACATGTGATGTGGGATAAAAGGTTAAATTGATGATATGAGACATGTCAAGATTGTTTGAAATTAAACTATAAAGGAACCTAGTAGTAGAATAGGTTTATTTAAATATTGGTGTTGAGTATTTGGAGAATAAATTAGCGAAATTGGGAGAAAAATCGAATCTAGAATTTAAAGGAATCGTTATAAGAAATGAGTGATGTGTATCGATTAGGTCCATAATGGAATATGTTAAAAGAAGGAATTTTGGTTGGTAATGTCGAATAGAAAATTTGGGTTAAATTAATGAGGTCTCAAGAAATCGTCCATGGCAGAAGTACAACAGGAAGACGAAGGGGAGAAAAACCCATTCGGTCGTTCAAGCGATATAGGAATCGTTCGAGCGACATGCACCAGTCGTTCGAGCGACCTGGTGAGTCATTCGAGTGACATTGGGAAAACCCAGGGCCGTTCGAATTATTTTATTTTTGGCATGAGATCCTTTGACGGGCTAAGGGGGTTATCAGTAGTGAAATTTTTATGTCTTTTATGTTTAGAGACTTAAAGGGGCAGTATATAAATAATTGTGTACAAGGATAAAAGTATGAGATTTAAATTATGGAATTTGGGGTGATAAATTCTAAAATATAGATTACGGACCGAGTGAATGTGTCCGGACATTTTAGTTGAGTGACGCTATTTGATAAATTAATTAATGTGAAACTAATTAAAGTAAGAGTCGGGGTTGTGACTCGGATATTTTCAGGCTAGTGCGACGGGGGTTAGGCGCAGAGTAGCCAGTTTAATTTATTATAGAGATACAAAATAAATTATCGAGTATTAAATTTAATGTGGGGTGTTAAACTTAATAGTGAGAATTCGTGTAACAAATTCTAAAAGGTGATGATACAAACCGAATGAGTGCGTCTGGGTATTGTATTTGGGTGGCACCACTTTAATAGAAAAATAATTAATGTGTGGTTAATTAAATTTCAAGTTGGAATATAAACTTGGGCATTTGGGCTAGTGATGCCGTTGTTAGGCACGGGTGAGCCGGACTTTTATTAAATATATGTATGCATTAGTGATATATATATATATATATATATATATATATGTGTGTGTGTGTGTGTGTGTGTGTGTGTGTGTGTGTGTGTGTGTGTGTGTGTGCGAGCGCGTGCTCTATAGATATCTATGTGAATGATATTTATAGGAATACATACCCCTTTAGTGCTATCAAAGGAGGTTACGCGGTGTGGGTGAATCCCCTGGCTTGAGGAGCGGGGAGAGTATAGTCCACAACTCATATCGCTTATTTTATTGCGTGATTTATTTTTCGAGGTGAGACGCTTTGGGTATGATTCAATTTCACTTTCGGGGGGAATATGACCGCCTCCACTACGTTTGCAATATTTTTGCCCAAGTTCGGTGTGAACTAGTCCGACTTGAGGTTGCCGGGTTAGAGTGAGCATGCCTGGGGCATGATATCATTTTAGAGAAAGCATCCGATGAGTTATTACCCGGGAATGGATGGTTATTATACGCAACATGTGTGTGAATGTTGTAGTATAACAGTACGTATATAATATGAGTAGATAATTATATACGAGA
Organism: Sambucus nigra; assembly: GCA_949130495.1. Lineage (NCBI taxonomy): Eukaryota > Viridiplantae > Streptophyta > Magnoliopsida > Dipsacales > Adoxaceae > Sambucus > Sambucus nigra. The sequence goes on along the minus strand of OX422214.1, from coordinate 191,557,132 downwards.
TTAATACATAAGTGTGAATGTATTTCTTATATGACTAGTGTGAAAGTTATATGATTTAAATAGGGGATTTCTTATATAACTAGTGTGAACGTTATATGAATTAATATAATTGAAGAAAATAATAAGTTAACGAGGAAATAATTTAATAATCAAAGTAAGAGCACTCGGGTTAGAGTGGTGTGGTAGAAAGAGGTGTAATACAACTAGTTAGGTGGGGTAACTTATCTAGGAAGGTTATCAAGCAAGCGTTAGGTGTGCACATTAGATGAGGGGTGAGCTATACCTTGAGAGAGTGCGACACTAGCTTAAATATGAAGCTTGTGCATGCATATTTAATTATTGCAATTTAACTGGTTGCTAAATATTTTCAAAATGTTTTACTTAGGCTCTAACCCGTATCAAAATCTTTTCCAAAACCTTTTAGGTGTCCATCCACAGGGATGCCCAGTTTGAGGATTCTATCCATGGATGTGCAGCTACAACTCATGTGGAAGTTGCAAGGAGTTTGCTATAGACGCTTTGTTTATTCATTCCTAATGTAGGGACTTTATTTCAGTACTCATTTGGTCATGTCGCCCTCAGATTTAGTATTCAGATATTTAATTGACCTTATGTATCCAATTGTTGTTTCAACTACTGCAGTATTTTATATTTGAACCGATAGTTAATTCGGTCATCTTTATTTATATTATCCATCTGTGTTGGATTTAGTTACCAGGTTATCTGGATGGTTTTATAATTATTTAGTTTCGTATGGTGTTACTTAATGAAAGATAAAATTTGGCATCGGTCTAATTAAATTACTAGGTGGTTAGTAACTTTAAAAATGTTTTCGACAGTGATACTAAGAATGAGCCGTATGAGACCAACGTTTTATTTTGATCACGGGTTGGCCACCTGATATTTTAGTAGGCAGGGTGTCACAAATGGTATCAGAGCATCAGGTTCTAGAGTCCTTAGGATCTGTGCGTCTTATTACATTTTAGCGATATAAAGCCTTACTATATGATTGTTGTATCCCTTTTATGTATGCGACTTATGTTCTCCTGCTATTAACATAGTTGATGCAGTTCATAAACGAGTTCGGTTGGGCTTCGTACACTGAACAATTTTGGACGACCAGCGAGGGCCATTGGAAGGACTGCTGGGGGGAAGCTCAGCAGAAGTCATGGAATATTTTGGGAACGACGATCGTGATAGAAGTCACCATGGTTATTGTTCAGGCAGATGACGTTGGGATAATCACTAGGGCGCAATAGTTTCCCTAATCACCATCGTAGAAAGTGGTGGTGCAAATTTAGACTCACCCGACATAGTCGGTAAAGGGGGGACTAGGGGGTACTCTTTCGAAAAGCCATTTGTGAGGATTCAGAGGAGATAGGCAGTGTAATGGATCAATGGAAGGAGAAAACCCAAAAGAAATTGTGTGGGTGGTGTGCAGTGGCACCCAGGACTAAATTTTAGGCGAAATTTTTAGCTCGGAGGAGTGGTGTTGTAGTGACAGGAGTCAATCACTATAACTATGGAGAGATATCATGAATAACGAGGAAGTTAGGGTGTAGTTTGACCGCAAAGCCTCTCATCAACTGTTTAAACAAAGAGGCAAAGGAAATTTTGATATTTATTTAAAAAGGGTCGTACGATGGTCAATCATGAAGGAGAGTTGATGTGTTTAGCGAACTTCGTACTCAACGAGGTGGATAGGGAGAATCAAGAAGGTTCGTAAGATAATAATGAACTCATGGGTAGAATATTCAAGATTGGATGGGGAAATCCAACTAGAACAACTGGTGTCATTATCATCAATGTCGTACGTTTACAAATTGATAACAACGCTTTCGTGAAAAGGGAGCCAAGGGTGTTGGAGAACCTAACTGAAGGGCAAGATTAGAATTAACAGTGCAAGGGAGGCACCACAGGAGGGGATGCCCAGTAGAGGACCCGGTGTATTCCCTACAAAAAAAAGTACCTTTTAAGACGAAACTTTTTTGAGACGACTAAAATTATAGTCCCTAAAACTCACTTTTCGAGACGGCTAAAATTTACAGTCTTAAAAACTTCTACTTTTTAAGACGACAAATTTTACCTGTCTCAAAAAATATACTTAATGAGACCGCATGTTAATACTCGTCTCAAAAGCTATCCCTTAAGAGAGACAGCTAATACCAAATTGGATTCCCCCCTTCTCTTTTTTTCGTTCCTGTTTCTTCCCCCCTTTCTATTAGTCAGAAAATAAGAAAAAAAGACAAAGAAATTGAACCAAATTCCCACCCACGACATTTCTTTCTTCATTGGCAAAAAACCACGCATAGGCCTCATCCATACGCCCTAGACGGATTCATTCACCGCCCTCACCCTCATCGCCCACACCCTCACCGCCCTTGCACTAGCTTCTGGTTAAGTTGACAATATCGGGTGAGTCATATTTTTTTATTGACTATTTTGATTATGTTTTGTGCTATTGTTGCATGTTAAAGGGTTTATGTTATTAATTATAATTGTTGGAAGATTGCACAGAAGGATCCAATATAAATATTATATACGGAGCAGAGTTTCAATATGTGGATTTTTATGGATAAAAGGTAATTTTAATTCTTGGTTATTGCTTAATACCATTGGGTTTTTTTACTGGATTGATTTGTAGTGGTGATAGGAGATTGAGGGTGAGCCAATTAAAAACCCAGATTGTCAATTGGATTTTGCAGAATAGTTTTAAGATTAATTTATGATAATATTTGTATACTTGTTCGTGTAAATGTTAGTTAAAATGATTGATATGTTTGTTTGTGTTAATTAATTCATGTTCTTTGCAAGTAGTATATGCCATTAATCTGGTTTACTATTTGATTATGATTTTATTTTGTCCTTTGCAAATAGTTTATGCTAATTTTTAACATTCAAATTACTAAATGTTAGGACATAAACACCAACATATAAACATATGAGGTGGTACCCGAAAGCAATAAATAAAAAACAAGCATTAGTTAAAATTCTAATCTAAACAAAAAATTAGTAAACGCAAACAAGTAATACTACAATCTTTAAACAATCTAAAAAGATAAACTTGATATCTCACGATATTAGTGGCAAGAAATGAGACACGGACACCCCAAGACGCACAAAAATAACCTAAGGGATGTGATCATGTCCTCACTGGACACCCGATCTGCAATTGACTACTATACGATTTTTTTAGAATTAAAAATAGGATTTAGGAGTCAAAAACTTAAAATAGTAACCGAGTGGCCTAAAAAGAGGCACGGACACCCTAAGAGGTACCAAAGTATGTCACCACATCATTTTTGAATTAATCTCATATCTCATATAATTTTTCATTCGTGGATGGTTGCGTTAGATGTGTAAGTTTTTTGTGAAATGAAATCTGGATTAGATTAGATCTAATGACGGTTATGAGTTTTAGGGATTTGATATAGTTTAATGTTATTTTGATCCATTGATCGCGTGGATCACTTGTTGGTTTTTAATGTTCTTTAATTGATTTTTAATGGTGAATCCTAGACGAATGGGAAGGTCAAACATGCATAAACGTTATCTTCATGACCAATAAGCATTAACTTTCACAAATTAGAGGAAAATAAACAAACAAGTATGTTTAATGAAGTTCTTTATTTTGTGAACGAAGTCTAATGTTTATAATGGGCAGTTTCTTGGGAGATTAAAACATAAATAAACATACTAGAATTTCTAAAGTTGAAGTTATTACTAATAATTATGTGGCGACTCATTTTATGTTTTTAATTCAAGACAAATAGTTTTTTTCACAAACATTTGTTAGTTCTACACTTTATGGGGAGTGCTATTTGAATGACCATATTCGATTAAAAAATAGTAACTTTTTTAACCACACTTTCCCGCGCATCGCACGGGTTACCACTAGTACTAATATAAGTTCGTATTCAATGTTCATAGAAATTCAACCATGAACCAACATTATTTTTTGAAACTCCACATTGTCCTATTTGAATCCTTCTTCATAGCATAACTGAGCATCGGGTGCCATAGCTGACATGGCATCCCCGCATACACGTAGGATATCATCTATATTATATTGACTCGGTTTAGTGGCACTGTCCAAGAGGCTATGCATGTAATTCATTTTGTTATCCTTTATACCTTGGAGGGGCTCATCATCTCTATGAAAAGGGCTAATGGACACCACACCAGGGGAATATCTTTAGGTTTCTCCTCAATTCCCGGGATTATTGGAGAAGATGTTCCAAGTCCCCCAATAAAGAAACTCTCCACGAGGTTGACTAGGTTTCGGTACTATAGATCCAAAAATTAACGACACAACCAAGTTGACTAGGTTTCGGTACCTATAGATCCAAAACCATTAACCTTACCTATAAATCAATGAAAGAAAGTCGACATGTCATGACATGACAAGTTTTTCTACCTAACTGGTGGTGACTCGTTGAGCTGATTCGTCGAGCCTTATTATTAATGAGACTCATTTTATCCCATTGGAAATTTGAGTCCATTATCTCCCAAACGTATTGGATTCTTTTAAGAGTCATTGGTTCAACATTAGAGTATTTTGAATTCATAAATTTAGCCCACGGGCATCTACCTTCCTTCATGTTCCAAGCCAACTTAATATTAGTAGCTTCCATAATAGAGGACAAGTTTTTAACATCTAATCCACCTTTTTTCTTAGGAAAACATATATAATCCCATCTAATCCAATGGTAATGGTTCCCATATTCCTTGTTCATCCCATAAAATAAGGCACGAATCAACTGGTTTATAGACTTAATGACCTTTTGGGGGGATTTAAAACAAATAGCGAATAAATAGGCATTGAAGAGAGGACTGATTGGATCAAAGTAAATCCTCCTCCCAATGAGAGGAACTTAGTTTTTAATCTTTGGATTTGGGAGGCTATAGACTGGACTAATGGTTAAAAAAATAAGTCTTTTCTTTTACCTTTAAATAGAGGGACGTCTAGGTATCTAATTAGACCACTTGCATCTTTGAAACCTGTTACTTGAGCTATTATGATACTGGAAGCAACAGGAGCTTTAGAACTTTTGAGTTCATATTTTGATAAATTTTATTGTCCATTCATATTTACAAGACCTCTATCAAGTCTAACTAGGATCAAACCCTCTGCATCTCTATTATTACACCAGCCACACCTTATTCTGCTATTTGGATCAGTAGAAACCATTGTAAATTTGAAGGCCTTCAAATGAACTGCAGTATAATCATTAGAAAGGCATGTCAACTTATCTCATACTCTTGTTCAAGTATAGCATTCAAATCTCCTAATCCTCAAAATGAGATTCTTTATCAGAGATTCATGCTCAAGTTTGATACAAGGCAAACAAATGTTTATACTCCCTATTTGTAAGTTGGCAAAGCAAGTTGTAATTCTGTGATCTGGTTATGTATACATATGAATACATCTGCTTATGTATACAGCTGTTTAGATAATCTTACAGAGTTTCGTTGTTCTCTAACTAATTTGGATGGTTGAATTTTATTCACAATCACCAAAATTCCAGTAGTTACCAAGTATAATGAACTATATGAGAGTTTGAGTCCCACCAATATAAATAATCGCAATACCTGCCATGGATATTTTATAATGTCACGTATAGCTTTGCAATCAGAGTTGGAATCGGAATGTTTCCCTATGTTTTGTGTTTATTTTCAAATATACATTTTGCCTTTTATATTCACGTTTTATCCATATTAAACAACCGAAGTCCATAACGAACAATCATCTAAGATTCCTTTTGATTTTTCAAATTCTCTATTTAATGTAAAACTAAAAAAATTTCCTCGTTCTTTTTTTTCTTAGAGTTAAATACTCGGTGTAATTATTATTAATGTTGTATTGATTTTTACTCATGAATTAATATAGTAGAAAGAGGTGGGATGCTCAATTTTTGTAACTGTTTGAGTGTGCCTTTAAGTAGTTGTGTGACATTAATCTTTAGCTATTGCAAAACTAATCTTGCACAATAACCAACCTTTATATTATCGTAAGTTTAAAGTTAATTAGACAATCTAACACTGTTTCATTTTGCAACCTAATTTAGACACCTAACACTGTGTCATTTTGCAACAAATTAATTTGGAACTAAGTTTACTTCTCTCAAAGATTCTGCCAAAAACTTATGTTATTTTGAAGGTATTACTATGTCCAAATCTGTTGTGATTGAGAAGGTAATTCAATCAGTTTCTTCCTTGAATAAATTTGCTTGAAAATGTGTATTCATCTCTATTATTATGATTTTTTTCACTTCTTATTGTTAACCATTCTTTTCTTCATCTAGTAGATCGTAAGAATGGATATATAGGGACTATGGATTGAGAGTGGTGGTTGTTGTATTCGTCCAGGGTCGCCTAGAAACTTTACATTCATTTCAAGAAACATCCTTAGGTACTTTTGTAGATTTGATTGAAATATTTGTATATTTGAGTCCTTTAGGAGTTCTAATTTCATGGGGATTCCTTTTGGAGTTTAAGGGATTTTTAATTTTTCACGGGGATTCCTTTTGGAGTTATAATTTTTGCTTTATTTTGTTCTAATTTATACTACTTTGTTATAATTTGCAGGATTTTCAAGTATAACCATGTTGTCTCTTGATTCTCTCTGCACGGTTTGGCTAGAACCCATTTACCATTGTACTTTGTTCAAGTTTAGTATATTGCATCTCTGTTTCTTCTGCCTGCTTAATATGGTTTGCTGGTTTGTTCATTGCAGTTCTAGATGGTTTGGTCCCAAAAATTTAGTTGAGTTCTTATGATAAAGGTTTATTGACAAACACATGTTGGATGGTTTTGGCTAATCTTCACTTTATTATATGTTTTTCTTAACAAATAGATGTTCATTGCACTATTAATGAATGATTTTGGCTAATGTTCACTTCATTATATTTGTAGGTTTTTTGGAAGGTTTTGAAGAGTAGAAGCTTTGTAAATAGCGTTAAAGAAGGGGATATGTTTAAGAGATTTTCATGACAAGATCATAGATATATTAATATATGTCCAATAAGTATTTTCATCACTGATGTGATTCAATACTAAGTTCATGAGGAATTGATTCAGATTGCCTAGTGTGAGGGTCAAAAACCTCTCCTAGGATTCTACCTTTAGGTCCGACAGCCCCTCCAACAATATAGAACTTCCCACCAACAGCAGCCACGTTGGGATTACGTCTGCCAACTTTCATACGATGAGCCATCCACCCCAATTGCAGAGCGTTGGTATCAAGGTAATGGATAGTGTTCTGCAAATTTGAATCAACGTCCCCAACAATAAAATATATGGAAGAATCTAGAGCTAAAAAGGTGCTAGTTACAGATACTCCTTTGGCAATCGAGTCTGCTTGGAGTCGTAACCCGAATGCTCCTTCGGGATGATCCAGCTTTACCACATCGGAATCACCATCATTGTTTCTTCTCTTTATGTCAGGGCACTCATCTCTTGAATGGAGAGATAACCTAAACTTTTTTATGCATAGACATCCTCTTCATGATGTCAACGCAGTATAACTGGATTTTACGGAATAGCATGGGCACTAACACACGAACCCAACCTGGAACTGAGTCCTTTTGATCTTCGGATAGTGGCGCTATACCCCAAAACCAAAATGGAAGGGAGACTTTTTCTCCATCAAATCCTTTCATTGCCATAACCTCAAGTCTGGTAGCTGCAGAATATAATTACAGAAAATTATTCATGACAATACCATTATTTTTTTACAAGTTATTTTAAACATTAAATAAAATGCTCAAATAATTCTTTATAGCACCAATAGCTTTGTTTATACACTGTATTTCCTAGCAAAATTCCATAATTTATAACCACTGTGGTGATATTGCTACCTATTACGTCTACATGCCCAAACAACATTAAAATTTTGGACATAAGAAAACAGATCTGTTACATACACAACAGCAACTGTGGATTACAAACAAAAATAAATAAATAAAAGGAGGGAGAGAGATCATTAACTTTTATTGAACATTAAGATCGAAATAAACAAAAATAAATAAAAATAAAAGTGGAAAATACACATGATTGGCTTACCAAAAAAAAAAAACCTTAACATGATTCACTTACCAAAAGAAATTACATGGTATGTACGTCGGACGTGTTCGATTTGGTAAAAGAGAAAGAGGATTCTCCCCAACTCTTCTTTCTCAGAAAGAAGGGTAATTTTTCTACTTGAAGTTTATCCCAAGTCTTGCACACCCTTGGCAACTTTAGCCTTTTGGCCTAGAAAGTGGACTTTGTCTACAGATAAAGAGTTTTTTTTAGCTACCGTTTGAGCCATGTTTATCAGTGATTATGAAAGTTAATGAATACTAGTGTGTAACGAATTCACAACATTACCCTTTTAGCCTTTCATTTGAGAGATACGAAAACAGGTTGCTCTTAGCCCACTGGAAAGAGTGAAGTCAACTAATTCTTCAAATAGCAGTTTAACAAAGCTTGGAAACAACTTTGAGGCTTGTGAAGCTTCCAACTACCAATAAGGAGGAGTAGGTTGGGCCTAGAAGAGACATTCCAATTGTTTTACTACAATAGTTTTCAGAATATCCAAACCATGAATTCAAGCCATGGATATTATTTTCTCAAATTGCTCATGAAAGGAAAAAACTTCATATAGGCTCATCAAGCTTTTAACAATCTCAATCGTGGGATTCTCCTGTGTTATAAGGGTTCCTCCTTTAATTGAAAAGTGTTTAAGTCAACATCAAATTCATGAAAAGAAGATCTAATGGGATATGTTTAATTAGTATCAGTATTGGATAATTATCCAAGGGATTCATGTCATTTGGCCTTGAGATCTCAATGGCCTCACTTTGAGTCCAAAGCAAGGACATGAAGGTGTACACTGCCTTAGAATCTGTTTCTTTAACCACAAACGGATTCAAATAGAACCTGGGTTATTAGGAGGAAACATCAATTATATAAACTATGGGATCATCAATTGGCGGTGCGGGTGGTTGTGAAATAGGATCTCAATGACGAAACTCATCGAGAGTGACTGTACTAAAAATTGCACTTAGACCTAAGGAGTTAAAATTGCTCCATTTAAAATCATTTTCAGTCCGACCAGGGACATGTTAAAGACTTATGACATCGTCATTAGTCATAGTGGATGGTGTCCATCTTCTTTCACAAACAAGTCAGACTCTCTCGTCCATTGATTTCAAAATCGACCTCATTCGAGCTATCCAGTATGCATTATTAGACCCATAAAAAATAAGAACCCTATTACACACATTATCCATATAATTCAGAAATAAAGATCACACAATAAATTAGTATAATCTTCTTTGATACCAGTTTTTCAAATATTGGTATCCTAGATGAATCTACACCTAAAACAAATATCTTAATTATATAGATAGTCTGAATAGTAGGTCACACACAAAAAAAGTTCCTTTTGGGAAAATTTTATCTTAATTAAACTTACGTGAACATTCAACATAATTCGAGTCCAAAATCCGAACCAAAAAAGAATGGGAAGAATATATAGAAAAAATTCCTTTCGGGCGAATCCTATAGTCAACACTGTTTTAGAGACGACAGACCACTACAAACTTACAAAAAATTTAGAGCTACATTAATTTTAATACACTAGTGTCTTCGAATCTTCAACAAAAAATGGTACAGTCCAACTCCGCCAATAGCAAGCATCTCTTGCCACGATATTCACCGATTAGCATCATGAATCACAATTCCTTCCTTCTACATCCGTGGACCCTTAACTCCACAAATCAACAATAGAGAAATAATCTCCGCAAGGTCTAGAGCTTAGAATGTGCTCTTGTTTTTTTGGAACAATGATCCTAATAGATTCAATGGATTTGCATGAAATTTTTGAAGAGTTTGATCATAAAAATAATGCTTAAAATGCTTCAAAAAAAATGTATCCTTGCATCTCTAACTATAGGGAAAGAGTTCACCTAAGGATAAACATGAAAGATTGACCCATTTGAAATCAGTTAAAAAATTAAATCACATGTATTCATTCAAATGAGGTGACATGTTATTCGAACAAAGTACCCAATCTCATTCGAAACACTTTTAACAAATGATTAAACGATATTATAGAGCCTGCCAAAAGTTAGGGCGACAGAATTCGTTCGAACAACATATCATGTCATTCTAATGAACCTCAAATTTTTTCAAAGAAATTAAAGAAAAACATTTTAAAAATTTTGAAATATATTTGTAAATTCAAACTCTTTGAAAAGACCCTTGAATAAAGTAAGATTACTAAAACCACCTCATAAACCTTATTGGCCAAAGTAGCAATGTTCAATCTTCGATTCTCGCATATAGTCACTAGTTCTTTTTTTGGGTTTGGGTCGGTACATGGATTTTTCAGGTTGAAGGGTCCCAAAAAAAATGCATTTGGTAAACTTATTTTTAAATATTATTTTTTAAAAATAATATTTAAAATATGTAATTCAAATGGCGGTACATGTAAAATTTCTCCAAAAAAATATTTCGAAAAATGGGTTAGGTAGTCGACTTTATGCTTAACCCATTTACAATGTATATATCTCTAACTAAAATATGTAATTCAAATATAATAAGATAATAATGAGATAAACCAAACTGGTGTACCTAGTAATTGAGCTTTGGGTTCAACCTTCGATTCTAATGTACATATTAGATACGATTATAATAGTTGAATTTTTAAAGTTAATGATACAAAAAATAATTCAAAAAATTGATATATTCAACAACTTAAAGCTTCCTTTGTAGTACTCAACACATTAAACAAAAAAAGCAGGAAAAGAAAGACCATTAGTTCATTCCATCTGTAGCCTCATACTTGTTTTCAAACCTAAGGTGGTTGAGCATGTGGTTAACTTGCTTTCCCTGTAGATATGCTTCTTACATCACCTGAAACACACAAAAAAACTATTTAGGACATGAAAGATATCCAATTTAAAATTAGTTCTACAAATTTAAATACCGTTGACAGAAGAAGAGGAGGAAAACACAAACATTTCAACTAAGAGTGGGGGATGTCAATTTTAAAAAGAGATCGGTATTGGAAGGCAGTGAGCGGAGATGATTATGCGAATGGAATTTTCTTATGAAAATAGAGGGGGAGAGAGAGACGATAACGAATGGTATTTTAGTGTAAACTATTAATTTTTTCGAGTAAATGAAGTAGATGAAATGGTAATAGCCTTCCTTATCCACTTAGAAGAGGTGAAGGTTAGGGTCAGTGGTGACTATTTATCTTCGTGTACATAAATAAATAGAGAATCTCAAGGGTTCAGAATGCAATGAAAGTGAATTGAAATGAAAAAAAAAATCATGGAGAAGCAAAGAGAACCGTGGAAAAGGGAGAGAAAGGGGTATAAGAATGGAATAAAGAGTGGGGGTGAGAAAATTAATAGGAAGCCGGTTAGATGGACTAAATTAATTGTATTGGAGTGTAGCTAAAGATGAATTAGTATCTTCGTGTGTCCTTCTCTGGTGAGAGGCTCTAACTTAAATTAATCATAATAAGCTAAAGATTCATTTATGATATGCCACGTGGAAAATTAACGTGCTTTCCAGCTACAATTATATATATATATATATATACACACACACATAGTTATCTATTTCGTTGTGCATGTCCATACATATTTTTGTATACTAACATGCAACCCGCATGATGCGCGGACATATATCAATGAAACTCAAAGACAAAAATATTATAGATAATAACCGAACACGAAAACATGTCGTAAGTGCATCTAAAGCCACACCACAACCAGTAGCACCACCGCCTATCACCAAAATCTCTAGAGGATTGTTCTAATTATTTATGGATGGTATAAAAACTGTAGTATCTGAGATATTTTTGTATAAATGTTCGACGGTGGGATCATCGGAGGTGAGGAATGATTGATGGAGAGTGATGTAGGCACCAACGAAGGTTACGGCAGTGAGGACGAGGCGATGGAGGCAAGCTGAGGTGGCCATGATGGTGAGAGAAAATGATCCTTAGGAGATTTTTTTCTCAGTTTTGTTAGTTTAGTAAAATGTTACGCTGGGAATGGTAAATGAGGCAACCATAAATCTAACCTGTATCAGAGTGAACATAAAACATACATATATCAATTATTTATGAATAACTAAAACCAAAATTTAGCCAGAGAAATAGGTCGGTAACAGTAAAAAATTATACAATTTAAAACATTCCAAGCATGCCAAGAATGCTTGTAACCTGTAGTCGAATCAGTTTCACTATCTCCATGCAATAAAAATAATAGTAAGCGTCAACAGTTAAACATATGCCATTAATGGCATTATCAAAGAAAAGAAAAAAAAAAGAAAAAATCATGGAAACAAATAGTGTTTGTTCATTATTATAAGCATCAATAAAATGCAAACCTTGTCGGTTAAAATTGATACAATATCGTCCATAGTTAGAACCTTCCGGGTGATGGAGCATTTTTCAAAATCCTGATTAGAGACAAATAAATAATAAAAAAAATTTGATAGAATTAAGATATAGGAATTAAGATAATTGGAGAGAAAATAAAAGACAACACACCTAGGTATGACAACCCAAATACACATGAGAGACAACATTCTCAATACGCAAATTCCATATGAATGCAACACTAACATTTAAGGCTCCATCAAGTTCTAATATTCATATCATAGAGTCGTGACTTCAAATCCAAGATACACAATAACCATCTATACCGGTTAACTAGCAAGTGTGTTAACCTAAAACTACTAAGTACACACGAAAACTACATGCAATAAATCGCGACACCAGGAGTACACACCAACTAGTGTAAAACAAAGGTAATTTCAAAGAAGAGTGTACTCATGTACCATGACGCATGAGCCTCAAACCAACAAATCTCGCATCACTACTGAGCTTATGCAATGCTACATCTGAATACAGACTCATCACTGACAATACAACTTCCCATCACCGAGATCAAAGGAGACAAGATAAGATGTAATGGATCAGGTGACTGCCATGCCAAAATAAAACAATTAAATTTGTGCAACGAACCATCCCACGTGAAGTAAGAACCACAACGTACACTTGAAGTCTAAAATTTCGCCGACCTACACGTTCCCTAAAGTCTTAGCCACGGCACGTGCCTTGGATTGAATCACTAATCACGACTGCCCATTTTCAAAGACAACGACCTGGGAACCGATTCACTTGGAAAGTTAGAATGCTAGGCTTACATCCTTAAGACTAAGCTTACTTTTTATCCTTCATATTAAAGCGAAGTTACATTTCTCATTTCTTAATGTTAGTCACTGACCTACATACTCAAGTCTCCACAATATCCACATGCGATTGTTAACTTTCAAACCTCAAGATCTTTCTCATCTAGTGAAGCACAACACTCACATAATTTGACCAAATGGACCATCGTTAAAATCCTTAGCAGCGTTCTATATGATCCCAAATCATAATTATCGGACTAGTTGTAATGAAACCTCAATTTTTCAAGCATTTTCCATGCCTAACACCTAATGATTCTCCTCATTAGAGTCAGACTAACCCATACGGGTAACACACGTAGGTGCTATAATCAAGACTAACACTCCATTCTGAGTGTTATATCTGAAACCATGATGAACATCATCATGTCCTAAGTCTCCCAAGTATAAAACCTTGCACTACCAACCTATTTTCGATATTATTCACAAGGGTCATATCTTAACACAAGCTTATCAACATGCCATGGTGCTAACTCCTAAGTATTGCCACAAAACGATACGACTAAATGGCATTACAACATCAACAACCTATGCATCCACACTATAAATTTCCCAACGCTCCATGGAAAGGAAACCAATTAAATAATCTCCAACGATTATGCACATTCTAGAGTAGGAGTAATCACGATAAAATCCTACCAAGTATAACAACCGATCATGGATGTTAATCATATATTAAAGTCTACACACTTATTTATGAGTTTTGTGACACCCCATCCAATTAAATACCGGGTGATCAGTCATTTATTAAATTAAATCAGAATATCTAATTGGTTCATTCTTAGCATCACTTTCGAAAAACACTTACGTTATTAATCACCTAATAATTAATTAAGCTAGTGTCAAACTTTTATAATATTTTTAAATCAACATGCAACAATTCCAACTAAATAATAAACCACATTCAATCCTTATGTTGAATAACGAATAACTGAATAATAAACTGAGACTGGATAAAACACACCAACCTAAAATCCTAACATAGTAATCCCTGAATAAAACTGAATCAAATAACTGAATAGAAAGAGTATAATCTCTAAGATAACTAAACTAAGAATGGGCGACATGCCCTGAATAAAATAACTGTAACAGCAACATTAGATAGAAATGAGTGGAGGCGTCTAATATCAAGGACATGTAGCACGTCAAGCTTTAGTGAACTCCTATGTTGGACGTCCCTATGGCTGGACACCTAAAATAATATACATAGGAAAAATAGATTTACAAGAAACGGGTCAGAGCCCGAGTGTAAAATGGTTTGAAAACATTTAGCAAGTAATTAAAGTGTTGCAAAGAAAATACTATATACATGTTAGCTTTTTGACTCTCACTTGAGATTCTCACCTCTCAACTATTATGCACGCCTATCGTGCCTCTAAATCATTCTAGTTAATTTTGTCACACCTAACTAGTCTGTAATCATAAGCCTTCTAAACTATCAGACAATGTATCCACCCGTATTTCCCATATAATACATTATTGTTTATTTATATATCTTCTTATCTCATGAAATAATTCCTCATTTAATAATTAAGTGTTCACAACTTAAATTAATCCAGATTCCTTTAGTTTTATTATCTACTTAGTCTACATAGTAGAATATATCGCAAGTGTATATATATATTCATCACACTAACAATATATATACTAGTACTGCACCCCGAGACTCAGCTCCTGGTGCATGCATACTCTTCTATCAAGTCTCGGTACATATCGTACTAAAGAAGAACAATTTCTCGATATCCCTCCCGAACCATAAATACAAATCACATAAACTTTGGTCAACCAATCACATAAATATCTGTGCATACTGGCCCAAAGTATAATCAGTCTGAATCGCCTGGAAGTGAGCTACCTTGGTCAACCGATCCAATAACCCACACGGAATCGTGACCCCTCTGTGAAGTAGGCAACTCAGTAATGAAATCCATGGAAATGCTCTCTCATTTCCACATAAAGATCTCCAATGGTTGTAGCAACCTTGTTGGTCTTTGGTGGTCCACCTTTACTAGCTGGGAGGTGGCACACTTTGAGACAAAATCGACAATGTCTCTCTTCATCCCACTCCACGAGTACTATCGCCTCATATCCTGGTACATCTTATCCCCACTAGGATGTACCAAAAATCGGGACCCTTATGACTCTGACATAACTGCGTGTCGCAAGTCATCTCCCTCTGGAACAATCAGTCTTTCGTTGAAGCACAAGCCTCCCTCTAAACTCACTAGTAAGACTCGACTGCCCAGCTTAGAGTTGTTTGATTTTCTCCTGACAAAACGGATTCGCTACTTGTGCCTGTACCACCCTCGTGACAATATCTGGTGTAACGAGAATAACTGGCATGAACGATCGGGCAATTGATCTTTATGTCCCAACTCCTTCCACTTTTCCTTGCATGCCTCAGCTATCTCACCCGTCGGCCTATGAATCAATGTGTCGGCTACTATGTTAGCCTTCCTTGGGTGGTATTGAATATCAAACTGGTAATGCTTTACAAATTCAAACCACCTGCGTTGTCACATATTCATCTCTCTCTGAGTGAACAAATACTGCAGTGACTTGTGATCTGCAAACAGGCGAAATATCTCCCCCAATAAGTAGTGTCTCCATGTCCAAAGAGCAAACACGAATGCAGCTAACTCTAAGTCGTGGGTGGGGTAATTCCTCTCGTGAGTCTTAAGCTTTCAGGTAGCATAAGCTATATCCTGATCCTCCTACTGAAGTACACCTCCCAGTCCCTGTAAGGATGCGTCAGTATAAATGAGATACTCCACTCCCGATCTGGGTAGTACGAGAACTGGTGCTGACGTCAACTTATCCTTCAGCTCATCAAATGACAACTGTCACTAAATAATCCCAAGTGAATGGTACTCCTTTGCAAGTCAAGTTGGTCAACGGACCCGCAATCTTCAACGATCCCCGAATAAACCGTCTATAATAATCGGCTAATCCCAAGAAACTACACATCTCTGTCGGTGTTATGGTCTATCCCCACTCCCTCACTGCTGAAACCTTACTAGGATCCACAGATATCCCCCTGTCAGATACGATATGCCAAAAAATTATACCTCCTTCAGCTAAAAACCCTATTTCTCAAACTTAGCATACAACTGAGGCTCTCGTAGTGTCTGCAAAATCCGACGCAGATGCTCGACATGCTCCTCCTCAGCCTGGAAATAAATGAGGATGTCATCTGTGAAGACAATGACAAACTGATGTAAGAAATCTCTGAAATGTAATACCCCGTATTTCTGAGTATTTCTATTTAATTAAATTGGAGAATTAAATGAAAAAATACGATTTGATTTAAATTACGCCAGAAAAGTAATTTAGTGAGATTTATTAATAATTGTTATTATGGAGTATTAATTGAGAGATAAATACTGATTAATATTGCCTCTTTTTATTTACTTAGCGCGAGTAGTAAATAGTTACTTAGCACGTGTAGACCATTTTGGGGTGAGAACGAATAATATATTTTTAAGTAACTCAAATGATAATTTAGAGGTCATAGATGAGTCCGGAAGGGTCGAATTAGTCAAAATAGTATACCCGGGGGTACTAGTTGAGTCATGGGGTAATTTTGGATTAAACCGAAACCGTTTGGGGGCGTTTTGGCCTTTTAACATGTGAGGGTATTGAGACCTACGAATTTGAGAGTCTATTATCAGCCGTATGAAAGAGGGGTTAGGGTTAGAACACCCATGTAAACACCAAGACCATTAAAGAGAAGGAGAAAATCATTCTCAACGCTTAGAAGATGCTTTTGAAGATGTTGGGTTTGGATTTTGCATCCTAGGAGCCAAAGGAGGAAGGATTGAAGAAGAGAAGCATCAATCCATCATCAACTCCAAAAAATCAGAACCCCTCTGTCAAGGCAAGTGTTTCTTACAAATCAAATTCAAGTTATAATACCCATGTGTAGCAAGTTTTAAGAATTGGTTGATTCTATTGAAAAACCTTGAATTAAATGTATGAATTGATCATATATTTGGGTAGGATTGCATGTAGAATGAATCCCCCAGTAAAGATGAAATAAAATTTGAATATATTTTATGATTAACAAAGAATATTTATGATTTCTTGGTAAAAGAACATGAATCTTGAATGAATTAGGGTTTAATTGATGAACACAAGATGTCAATCTGCCAGAATTTTTTACCTAACTTTAAAAGTATTCCATTTGAGTTTTACTTTGAATTAGAGCGCGAACCATACATGTCTGGAAAGGTGTATCTCTTATCTATCCAATGAACTTGTAATCAGTTCAATCGGAGTTCTGTAGAGGGAGTAATCGACATGTTACTACAGGGTGTTTGATCTGCCAGCATAATAATCTGCTAGAATTTTTACGTGACTTTAAACGTGTACGATTTGAGTTATACTTCGAATTAGAGTGTGAATCATAGATGTATGGAAATTTCTATCTCTTATGTTTCCAACAAACTTGGAATCAGGTCAATCGGAGTTCTTTAGAGGGAGAAATCGAAATTTTACTAGAGGGTGTTTAATCTGCCTTCGTTTCGGCTGCGAGAAAATGTAAGTTCTTTATTTTTAAGACTCAAATGCCAAAAAATTTATCGGGGAAGTGTTTGGAACCTTGATGAAATATATTTCTGGAATAATGATATGGAAGTAGGTCTATGATTGAGTGTTGGACTTTAATTTTGTGAGAGAATTAAAATGGAGATTCATAGTCTTGATTGTGACGCATTCTAATTCGAGATGATAAGAATATGATTACGGAAAAGTGTGAGCGAGCTGAAATTTATTGAGTAAATAGGTTAACAAGGGTAACTACTGAATTGATATAACAAGGGGTAACTATCACCCTTAGAGTTGTGTGAATACTCGAATTAATATGAAAGTGAAATAAATTTGTAAAGCAAACAATTATTGTTAATATAAGAGAATACTATATTACGTACAAGTATGATTGATAGGTCGGGTGTGTACCTACTAAATTGTATGAACTATTAGGTTAAGAGATGTATACCTAAATTAACTACGTTAGGGTCGATGAAGTATTCCGATCTAACGTAGGGTTATTACATGTTAGGGTCGATGGAATATTCCGAACTAACATTGGGTTATCATATGTTTGGGGTCGATGTCAAATGTCGAACCAAACCTTCGAACTGGTGGCATGATGAAAGAGTCCGAGCCAGAATATGTGTATATAAATAATTGGGGTCGATGTATTATTCCAAACCAATTCTCACTTGGGGTCGATGGATCATTCCGAACCAAGAGTCCTATATGTGTGTGAGAAGGACATAATAGTAATAACTGATATTTAGTATATATTGTGTGTGAAATATATACACTTAATGATATTCTACTGTTGTGTATTAGTAGATGGATATATGATGTGTTTAATAATATATATCAAATTGGTAAGTTAAGTAGTGAAACTTAATTACGAAATGTACCTTTTGATAGTGAAAATCTAATTAGTAATTTAAGTAGTGAAACTTAATTACACAAGTGGGAAGACAACAATTGTGAGAATTGTAGTAATTTTAGTAGTGAAACTAAATGAGAAGTCTTGAAACATAACATAGGTGAAATGTTACTTGAGAATTAATTAACATACGCGAGATGTTAGTGAAACGGATGTACTGTATGGGCGGTACTAGAACTTAGGTACAGATAAGTTCGGTTGACTACTTTGGTTTTAGTTAGCTTGGGAGGTATGGCTAGATAAACTAAGTGTAAAACGTTAGGTGTGCACAAAAGATGAGGGGTGAGTAAACTCAAGAGAGTGTACGAGAACCAAACATGTGTAATCAATAACCGCATTTTATAAACGCTTGCAAAATATTTTCAAAATGTTTTGAGTACTAACTCTTGCTATAAAATATTTTCAAAACCTTTTAGGTATCCAGCCATAGGGACGCCATGTATGATGATTTCATTCTAGGGACTCGAAGTTGTAGCACAGTGGATGCTTACAGGATTTTGACTAGACGATATCTCTCATTCATATCTAGTACAGGATCTCACACTATTCTATGTATGGACTTGTGGTCCGGTATCAGTCTCAGATGTTAGTTTCAGACTAGTGGTTGTTCTATTGTTGTTTGGGATTTTTAGCCGATGGTTTATTCGGTAATACTCTGTTATGTTGTACTTTTACGTTGTTAGATTGGGTTTTAGTACATGGTGATTGTCTTACTATTTTCCGCATGGTTGATTTATCTATTTTAAGAAAGATAAAATTTGGCACCGGTCTAATTTTCACTTAGGTGATTAGTAATTAAAAAGTTTTCGATAGTGATGCTAAGAATGAACCATTTGGGAAACTTGTTTTAATTTAATAAAGGCCTGATCACCCGATGTTTAATTAGGCGGGGTATCACAGACGGTATCAGAGCATCAAGTTCTAGTGTCCATAGGATCTATACGGCTTACTATGTTTTCAGTGTATCGTTTGATTGATATAGAGCCCTATCTTAGGATTGTTGTACTCTTCTACGTACGTAGTTTACGTTCACCTGCTACTTAGTAGATGTTGTGTTATATATACGAGTTCGATTGGGCATGGTACGTCGAACATGGCGGTAGGACTAGCATTGGCGTTGGAAGGACTGCAGGAGGGAGGAGCTCGACATGAAACATGGAGTTTTTGAGGATGTTAATCATGGGAGAGATGACCGTTGTCGAGGTCTCTGTGACATCCCGCCTAATAAAATACCGGGAGATCACTCCAATATTAAATTAAAACATGAGTCTCATATGGATCATTCTTAGCATCACAGTCGAAAATCCATTTAATTACTAATAACCTATTAGGCCGATGTCAAAATTTTAACTTTACTACTCTTTTTAACAAATGTAAATGAAACATACACACAGTTTTGCATAAATGAAACTGAAATGAAATAAAATAATCGAACACTCGGTCAAAATATACAACCATATCGAATGCTGTACTAAAAGAATAAATAAATGAAATTGGACCATTGGCCCGAATGTGTATACAGTACCTCCTATCTAGATTACAAGGATAGAAGCATCTACTGAAAGTCCTGCACGCATCCACAGCTGCTGCAGCTGACGTCTGACTCAAAGGTATTGTCATCCAGGCGTCCCTGTGTCTGGACACCTATATATATGTATAATATAGCAAGAAAGGAAAAGTAGATAAACGGGTCAGAGCCCGAGTTTTGAAAATATTTAGCAAGTGCATAAAAGCCTTATTTTTTTTTAGAAAAAGGTTTTTATCTCATATTTAAGTTTGGTATCGCACTCCCATGAGATACCCCTCACCTCTCCACTAACAGTGCACTCCTAGCGCATCCCTCTAAACATCCTAGTCAAGTTATCCCGCTAAACTAGTTTATCACCAACCCACTATCAATCCTAGATAGTCCAAGCAATGTACTAAGGGCTAAACTTCACCCCAGTCTTAACGCTATGCCATGTTCGTGCGTGGGGTGTCTCACAAAGCGAAATCCAAACAAGGAACCCCCCCGATACACTGCTATGCGGAACGGTCGATCGTCGAGATCCGCCAGTCCCTCAGTACAGAAAGATATAATAAATATATATACCATAAGAATTTATAATATTAGAGCACTAAGGATAAAACTTCTCCCCAGTCTCAACACATTGCCATATTCGTGCGTGGGGTGTCTCGCAAAGCAAAATCCAAACAAGGAACCCCCCCGATACACTACTACGCGGCAAGGTCGATCGTCGGGATCCATTAGACCCTTGGTACTCGAGTCATCCACATATATATATATTTTACCATAAGCATCTGGATCTATCTCCCGGACTGAGAATTCATATACCAAGTATTTCTCAATACTTTTCATTTTCTGAAAACTTCCCATTTCCCTTTTTATACTCAGGAAATGTAAATATAAAAGCCAATTCACTATCATGAATTGCTTTAACCAATCATATACTTTTAAAAGCCAGTTTTATTATCATAAAAATGCATTTCGGTTTTATATCATCCCATTTCCCTTTTTACACTCAGGAAATGTATTCAAAGCCATTTTCATTATCATAAAAATGCTTTGATCAATAATATGCTTCCACGTCCCTTCTTCCATCCGGGAGTATTACCGAAGCCAAACCTTTATCCCATTTCCCTTTTTATACTCAGGAAATGTAAATTAAAGCCAATTTATTATCATAAATTGCTTTAATAAAACTAAGACCGCCCCTCCGGGTTTCCCCACTGGACGCGCCCCTAAATGGCTATCATCTTCTAGGGCCTATCAAATAAGACAACCTGGGAACCTAACAACGTCGGGAAGCGGCCATATGCCTGCGGGAAAGTCAGGACCACACCCAGAATCCCCTAACCAGCGCAGAAACAAATATATAATCGCCCATATGGCCTATAGGACTATAGCCACCCAACATTCATTAGCCAGGGGGCATCACCATAACGCACGCAACTTCCCTTATGATAGCGATTTAGGGAGGTGGATAACCATAATTTATCAATTATGAAAATCATTTACCTTTTTCCCATTTTGAAAATATTCATATATATATATTATCAAAATCCTTTATCTCAAATTATATATATACTTGAATCACATAGTATATACATATACCATATATTCCTCCTAGAATATATAAATGGCCATATTTTCCAATCTCATCTAGCGATGTCCAATAATCCCAAAGATTCTCTCAAATAATCATAATCATGCATTCATATATGCATGATACTAAACCCAAAGTATTTTCTTACTTTAATAAGTAATATATACCAAAATCCCATCCACGGATTCATTTGGATATCTCCAATTATACCATTTCTCATTTAGCGAATATATAACTATACTCCCCAAATTTATTCTAATCCACTCATAGGATCCATCCAACCCAGATCAATATGATTATGCTTTCCTATACGCATAAACCATATAGACCTAAAAGCCTAAAATTAATAACTTAGGGATTTCTTTCCCGAATAACCTTAAATTTAGTGGGTTATGGATTTCATTTCCATAAACCCAAGGACCACATCTAGTCCAATTAATCACTTAAAGTCCCCAACATATTATAGGAACCCTAAACCATTAAATTCTACCATTATTCTATTTTCCTCAAAAATATAGTTTAAGGGTCATTCATTTAAAACCCTCACTTAAGCCTCATAATTTCCCTTAATCGATGAACCATATAGTCCTAAAAGGTCCCTTATGTTAGCACATAATTAACCTCAAAGAAAGATGAATTGGAATCTATCCCATCCAAAACATCCTAGAAAAAATTTAATCTTTCAGCAAGGGTCGATCGATCGACCCATGGCTATCGATCGATCGATCGAACCCCCATGATCGATCGATCGATCACGGCGGGCAGCTTCTTCTCCGAGAAGCTGTTTCAGCCATGAAAGCTTCCCCCAAGCTTCTATCTCCGCACCCAACGGCCTACAACTCAAACCAACAACAAAGACACTTATAATACGGGTTCTAAACATCCTAGAACTCGAAATCACCCAATAATTTAGGTTAAAACCTAAGTTTCTCCAATTATTACATTTTAGGAGTTTATTCGTTTTAACTCCCGAAAACTCGTTTTATCCACGAATACCCAACCCAAAATCTTTAGGGTTTAATTATACCAAACTACGGTATGAGATATTTTGCAAAAATTAAAATAAAGCAAGTAAACACTTTCCTCGTGGATATAATCCGACGACCTCGAGCCGAATCCCCCGGAGGTAGGCCGGAATCTCCCCTTTTCTTCCTCTTTTCTCCTTCCTCTCTCTCTTCCCTCTCTTATCTCTTCTTTCTTTCTCTTTTTCTCCCTCTCCCTCTCTTTATAAAGAAAGAAAAAGGGTTATACCCCTTAAAACCCAAAAACGACTCGTTTACCCAATTACGAGTTACTTTTACCTCTAAAATTACCCGAAACTCAATTTCGACAATCGGACACTCATTTCTGACTATCTCGGACATTTCGAGACTCACGGCGCAGTCGAAATTCCCATCCGAGGTACTTGATCGCAAATTACTATTTCAACCCAAAATAAATAAATGCGGTATTTCCAATTAAAATCTGACCTTTTTGTCACTTTTCTCCACGGCAACATATAATTAAATTACTTCGACCTAATTAGTCCCAAAAGTAATTACAACTTCCATCGAAAACCATTAAATCCTCGAGAATCCCCAAAATCACTAATTCGAGAAATTCTCCAAATCTCCAATTTATATTTAATTATGGAATTTAATTATCTCCAAAAGAATGGGTTGTTACATACTCCCCCCCTTACAACGGAATTTCGTCCTCGAAATTCAGATGCAACCTACATCAACAAACTAGGATCGCTCCAAATCCTAATACCTCAAGGGGAACGATACTAACCCAATGGTTCCCAACCATATACCATACGACTACCATGGTCGTAAAGTGACTCTAATAACGTCACATAGCACTTATCATTCCTAGTGCCTAACGACATAAATTTCAACTTTATATACTACGCCCATTTTATATCAGGCGGTATATAAACCAACTTACTAAGGTGCCCATACACCTTTTTAACCTGTGCACATATGCACATCCATCGTGAACATCTGACACGTAACATTCTCTCCCATTAAGGGTCTCCTTTCCTCGGTGTAATACTCATCTATGGGTCTTCCCGACCCACGAAATTCATTCGCCTAACCTTAGCGTAACTAACTCTATCGAACCTATATCCTAATAATACTAAGGTCTAAGCGTTACCCTACCTACGCGAAACGAGTATAATCCTAAGTATATCCCTAGTGTCCAAGGCCTCTCTCGACTTCCGACATTTGCTCAGTTTCGTGCGTGGGATGTCTCACCAAGGCGAAATCCAAACAAGGAACCCTCCCGTTACACTACTCCCTCGCGTCGTCGGTCATCGAGATATAGCGACCTAAGGCACACCAGCGGGATATCCTAAATCCTACCTACGAACGCATTTCTATTATTCTATCCTTTCGCCCATACGAAAGGAAACCTAACTAACCGAAGTGCCAACTTTCTGTAAAGCACTACGAACATCACACCCATATCATAATTCATCAAAGTTTGCCTTTTCATTAAGGCCTGACGGTTATCCTTAAATCAATTTCTCTAAGTCCAACCTCACCCACCCACTTGTGGGGAGGGGACCACTTTAGTGCTTTTCCATAGCACAATATTTCCATATGTATATCAACATCATGTGGCTCACAGCCTATAGTGGTTCATCCACACTATAAGACCTTTCCACAAAACCAACATCCTTGCATCCTATAACAGATCTCCACGCCCGACGCCGTTAAGAGTCATGTGTGGAGTGTCTCGCAAAGCGAAATCCAAACAAGGAACCCCTCCACACATTAACACTTGACTTCGTCGATCACAGAGTTCCGTTATTTCAGACATGCAACCGGGATAATCCTATCCCTTTATCAACAAAAGGTGATCTGAACTCCTATCTCCAACTAAGAGTCACACCACCCAGCGCTCGCACTAATTCTAAGTCCTTACGTAAACAATCACTGAGCTTTATCTTCAACTCAACAATAATCCTACGGCCTTAAATCATATATATAAGGTCGCCATATACTCAAAATCACGATAAGGAAACCTCTGCTCATCGAAGTTCCATTAACCCATAACAATAAAGGCGAACTCAACCTGTATCCAGGTGAGACACCGCAACAACAACCCGTTCCACCCTGGAACTGTGGACACGATAGACTTGCCCTTCTTAGCCTGCTATCGCTTCGAAAATATACCAAGTACATATATACTCATCATAACATCATACTCGTATAGACATATAAAACGAGTATCCCAAACCAGATATATATATATAATATATCAACACCCGCCTCTATGGCGAATGAAGGAAAATAAAATTCCGCTATCACGGAAAACACATAAACACACATGATACTATGTTATCGTGACCGCCATAACTCAAATTACACACACGAGTCTAGGGTTAACTAATACCGCGACTTTATCTAGCCACGCCAAATATACCTCCTCGACTGAGGTAAAACTCATAACAATATCCTTCTCATTCCGACTAAATCGTGGGGACTCACGGTTAAGACTATTCGTAAGATCCCTTTCGAACCCTTAACTTAAATGAGGAATTCAACTTTAGTACCACTCTCTATTTCAGCGGTACTGCGGTACTCCTAACTACCATTCTGTAGTAGTTGCCGCCAAAATCCTTAACAATTACCATAAGGAGAGTGACCTCTACTAAGGTCCTCATCCCAACCTTCTACCAGCTGCTCCAGCTAAGCCTCACCTCCTGCTACCCTCCGAGTTCCGCACACGATTCTCAAACGAGCGCGTAAAAGATTTCTAAAATCTTCTAACATGACAGGAGAACGAAATCTCACAAGAGAAATCAAAAATCCTAATCTTGAGGCTCAATAACAAATGAGAGCAACGCTGAAAGCGTAGTACGTCCACACAGATTCCTAATGACACTAGAACCTGATGCTCTGATACCATCTGTGACACCCCGCCTAATAAGATACCGGGCGATCACTCCAATATTAAATTAAAACAGGAGTCTCATATGGATCATTCTTAGCATCACTGTCGAAAATCCATTTAATTACTAATAACCTATTAGGCCGGTGTCAAAATTTTAACTTTACTACTCTTTTTAACAACTGTAAATAAAACATACACACAGTTTTGCGTAAATGAAACTGAAATGAAATAAAATAACCGAACACTCAGTCAAAATATACAACCATATCGAATGCTGTACTAAAAGAATAAATAAATGCAATTAGACCATTGGCCCGAATGTGTATACAGTACCTCCTATCTAGATTACAAGGATAGAAGCATCTACTGAAAGTCCTGCACACATCCACAGCTACTGCAGCTGACGTCTGACTCAAAGGAATTGTCATCCAGGTGTCCCTGTGTCTGGACACCTATATATATGTATAATATAGCAAGAAAGGAAAAGTAGATAAACGGGTCAGAGCCCGAGTTTTGAAAATATTTAGCAAGTGCATAAATGCCTCTTTTTTTTTAGAAAAAGGTTTTTATCTCATATTTAAGTTTGGTATCGCACTCCCATGAGATACCCCTCACCTCTCCACTAACAGTGCACTCCTAGCGCATCCCTCTAAACATCCTAGTCAAGTTATCCCGCTAAACTAATCTATCACCAACCCACTATCAATCCTAGATAGTCCAAGCAATGTACTAAGGGCTAAACTTCACCCCAGTCTCAATGCTATGCCATGTTCGTGCGTGGGGTGTCTCGCAAAGCGAAATCCAAATAAGGAACCTCCCCCCCGATACACTACTATGCGGCACGGTCGATCGTCGAGATCCGCCAGTCCCTCAGTACAGAAAGATATAATAAATATATAGACCATAAGAATTTATAATATTAGAGCACTAAGGATAAAACTTCTCCCCAGTCTCAACACATTGCCATATTCGTGCGTGGGGTGTCTCGCAAAGCAAAATCCAAACAAGGACCCCCCCCCCCCCCCGATACATTACTACGCGGCAAGGTCGATCGTCGGGATCCATTAGACCCTTGGTACTCGAGTCATCCACATATATATATATTTTACCATAAGCATCTGGATCTATCTCCCGGACTGAGAATTCATATACCAAGTACTTCTCAATACTTTTCATTTTCTGAAAACTTCCCATTTCCCTTTTTATACTCAGGAAATGTAAATATAAAAGCCAATTCATTA
Source organism: Sambucus nigra (assembly GCA_949130495.1). NCBI lineage: Eukaryota > Viridiplantae > Streptophyta > Magnoliopsida > Dipsacales > Adoxaceae > Sambucus > Sambucus nigra. Next base: position 191,530,178 of record OX422214.1, on the reverse strand, counting down.
TCATGAATTGCTTTAACCAATCATATACTTTTAAAAGCCAGTTTTATTATCATAAAAATGCATTTCGATTTTATATCATCCCATTTCCCTTTTTACACTCAGGAAATGTATTCAAAGCCATTTTCATTATCATAAAAATGCTTTGATCAATAATATGCTTCCACGTCCCTTCTTCCATCCGGGAGTATTACCGAAGCCAAACCTTTATCCCATTTCCCTTTTTATACTCAGGAAATGTAAATTAAAGCCAATTTATTATCATAAATTGCTTTAATAAAACTAAGACCGCTCCTCCGGGTTTCCCCACTGGACGCGCCCCTAAATGGCTATCATCTTCCAGGGCCTACCAAATTAGACAACCTGGGAACCTAACAACGTCGGGAAGTGGCCATATGCCTGCGGGAAAGTCAGGACCACACCCAGAATCCCCTAACCAGCGCAGAAACAAATATATAATCGCCCATATGGCCTATAGGACTATAGCCACCCTGCATTCATTAGCCAGGGGGCATCACCATAACGCACGCAACTTCCCTTATGATAGCGATTTAGGGAGGTGGATAACCATAATTTATCAATTATGAAAATCATTTTTCCCATTTTGAAAATATTCATATATATATATTTTCAAAATCCTTTATCCCAAATTATATATATACTTGAATCACATAGTATATACATATACCATATATTCCTCCTAGAATATATAAACGGCCATATTTGCCAATCTCATCTAGCAATGACCAATAATCCCAAAGATTCTCTCAAAGAATCATAATCATGCATTCATATATGCATGATATTAAGCCCAAATTATTTTCTTACTTTAATAAGTAATATATACCAAAATCCCATGCACGGATTCATTTGGATATCTCCAATTATACCATTTCTCATTTAGCGAATATATAACTATACTCCCCAAATTTATTCTAATCCACTCATAGGATCCATCCAACCCAGATCAATATGATTATGCTTTCCTATACGCATAAACCATATAGACCTAAAAGCCTAAAATTAAAAACTTCGGGATTTCTTTCCCGAATAACCTTAAATTTAGTGGGTTATGGATTTCATTTCCATAAACCCAAGGACCACATCTAGTCCAATTAATCACTTAAAGTCCCCAACATATTATAGGAACCCTAAACCATTAAATTCTACCATTATTCTATTTTCCACGAAAATATAGTTTAAGGGTCATTCATTTAAAACCCTCACTTAAGCCTCATAATTTCCCTTAATCGATGAACCAGATGGTCCTAAAAGGTCCCTTATGTTATCACATAATTAACCTCAAAGCAAGATGAATTGGAATCTATCCCATCCAAAACATCCTAGAAAAATTTTCATCTTTCTGCAAGGGTCGATCGATCGACCCATGGCTGTCGATCGATCAATGGCTTCGATCGATCGAACCCCCATGATCGATCGATCGATCATTGCGGGCAGCTTCTTCTCCGAGAAGCTGTTTCAGCCATGGAAGCTTCCCCCAAGCTTCCATCTCCGCACCCAACGGCCTATAACTCAAACCAACAACAAATACACTTATAATACGGGTTCTAAACATCCTAGAACCCGAAATCACCCAATAATTTAGTCTAAAACCTAAGTTTCTCCAATTATTACATTTTAGGGGTTTATTCGTTTTAACTCCCGAAAACCCGTTTTATCCACGAATACCCAACCCAAAATCTTTAGGGTTTAATTATACCAAACTACGGTATGAGATATTTATGCAAAAATTTAAATAAAGCAAGTAAACACTTGTCTCGTGGATATAATTCGACGACCTCGAGCCGAATCCCGCGGAGGTAGCCGGAATCTCCCCTTTTCTTCCTCTTTTCTCCTTCCTCTCTCTCTTCCCTCTCTTCTCTCTTCTTTCTTTCTCTTTTTATCCCTCTCCCTCTCTTTATAAAGAAAGAAAAAGGGTTATACCCCTTAAAACCCAAAAACGACTCGTTTACCCAATTACGAGTTACTTTTACCTCTAAAATTACCCGAAACTCAATTTCGACAATCGGACACTCTTTTCCGACTATCTCGAACATTCCGAGACTCACGGGGCAGTCGAAATTTCCATCCGAGGTACCTGACCGCAAATCACTATTTCAACCCAAAATAAATAAATGCGGTATTTCCAATTAAAATTTGACCTTTTTGTCAATTTTCTCCACGGCGGCATATAATTAAATTACTTCGACCTAATTAGTCCCAAAAGTAATTACAACTTCCATCGAAACCATTAAATCCCCGAGAATCCCCAAAATCACTAATTCGATAAATTCTCCAAATCTCCAATTTATATTTAATTATGGAATTTAATTATCTCCAAAAGGACGAGTTGTTACAGTCACTCCTAGTGTGTAATGGAAGTAGATGCTGCAAGGACTGTTGGGGCATATCAGACATTTTTCTAAGTATCGTGACGATAAAGGGTGAGTCTAATCTAAACCCGCCCAACGCAATGATAATGGGAGAAGGTCTGAAAGATCTTGGAAGAGAACGACCAGTGAAAAAATTGATAAAACGGCGACTGCGCATGTTAACCAATGGAAGTAGAATGTACAGAGGTTTTGTCATTAAGGATAGAGTAGAAATACTCATAAGTGAAAATTTAGGTAAATTTTTTTTATAGAGGAAACGTGGTGGGGATACCAGTCACCACATCCGGACCGAGGGTCAATATAAAAATAGTGGGACCTTACGTATAGTTTAACCGCAAATTTCTTCGATGATGGTTCAGAAGCGAAGTGAATGGAAATTTCTGAACCCATCACGTGAAAGCCTGGTAGAGGACAACTATGAGAAAGAAATTTATCTGTTGAAGTGAACTTGTACCCGATGAGATAGGTACAAGGGAAAAAGAGCCCTTGAGAGAATGGACTCTCGAGTTGTCGTTCACAATTTTGGTAAAACTCTGCTTGGATGACTTATGTGTATGAAGGCAGTATGGTGCTTATTACAAGGTTGAGGTAAATGCTCCTAGGTGGGAGGAGATAAAAGAGTTTAAGGATTTTGTCAAAGAGTAAGACTGCATGTAATGGGGCTAGTGCAAGCTATAAGTGGAAACCCACTAAGGGATTCATTGATTTGATCCTAAGTCGGGACTGTTAAATCTAATAGTGCGTTCCTTGGTCAGCGAAACTAAGGGAACCATGATGATAGTGATAAAAATCAAGGCTGCCAAGTCCGAGAGGAGGAATACCCTAAACCAGTCGGTGTGGCCTGGAATAAGGGGATTTATGAAAAGATGTCTTATGTGGGACGTAAGACCACGCGTGTTGATCTTGCCCGAAGTTATTTAAGGGAATAATAACTCTGATAAGTTTTTCATTTCTGTGAGGACAAGCGTATTATGTTCGGGAACCATTTAAACCACCAGTGCGATGGGCAAGAAAGTACATGAGTTTTAGCCTCATGTGAATGAGGTATTTGATGATGCCTCACCTGAAAAAGGGTCGAGCTCGCATTATTCATCAGTTTGTTGGAGACTTCAGAGATTTTGGATGTCTCATAGTGATTGATCTCGATGTATAGGGACTTTAATGATGTAATTCAAGGTTATAGTATGACCACTGAGAGGAGAGATCGAGCTCGTTGTTATAATTAGTGCTAAGGACTTGGTGATAGTATAAGTGTAGTGCCACTTGACTTCTTTAGAGATATTGGAGTATGGTTGCACATATTGTCGAGGAATGGAATTTGAGTATCTCGACTATGTGTTGTTCCGATAATGCTCAGTAAGAATGCATGGGGAGAAATCCCTTGTTTAAGTTCGGTTGAGAAAAGGGGGTACGACTGAATTGTTATGCACGTCAGGAGAAGAGACATTAGATGCTAGGGAATCAGTGGAACTGGTAGTGTTGTGGAGAAACACTGAAAGGCTTATTTCACCACGAAGGGATATATGGGACTTTGTGGGCAAGAATTTGATTCTTGGTCTATAGGGGATTGAGAATACTCGCAAGATTGTAGTCACGTCGTGAAGACAAGGCGAGAGTAGAGGAAATGCGTGTTACGAGAGCGACAGTGGCAATGTTTTTGCAAATGTTCACGGAGAAAAGGGTGTATGGGCGCCCTAGTCAATTGGCTTTCTTAGTCATCCGAGATAGAGGGATGCGGAAAATTATTTTGATAAGTACGCCGGTGGGGAAGTTATGAGGCAAGTCGTATTGATGAAATGGATTGAACGTCATGGGAAATAGACGCTAATCCACGCTTATTTGTGCTGAGAGTGCCAGCACACCCTATGGGATGAAAGTCGGTGGGAAGCCATTCAAAAGTTATCTCTTGATATGGGAGGTCTAACTATTATGAAGAAGTAATGCAGGGTACTACTTGACTGAGTGTTGAGAGCGACTTACGCGTTACTAAAATGTTGATTCTTACAAAGTAACCAACCCTAAAGGTGCAACAATTACGAAGAGCACACAGATTGTAAAGTATAAAATACCCGGAGAGAAAAGGGAATAGAGTACCACTTGAAGAAAGATGACGTAAGTGGGAAGCGGTGTTGTGGAAGAGATACAGTGAGATTGTCTCCAGACGCACCACTAGTTGATAGAGAAAGACGGTCTCGAAATGAGCAACCGAAATTCGGTGGTGAACCTACGTTTCCAGTGATGGAATGCGTAGGCAGACTTATAATTTATGGATGGGCTGTGAAATCGTAACTAAGTCAACATTCCATTGGGTTAGCGAAATGGGTTGACCGTGATGGACTAATATGTCGTTAAAAAGGTAAAGTGCATAAGTGCAAGGTGTCGCTCTATATTGTTGTGAATCAGGATGGAATCCTAAAATCCCACCCTGTGAGAGATGTCCAGGGAGGAATGGAGATAACGTTTTATTTTGGGTATGTTGTGTCGCCTATAACCCAATTATTGTGAGAAAGGAAGATACTACGTCCTAACGATAGTGGAATTTTGGAAGAAACCACTGATCAATTCATAGGTTGAATGTATAGCCGTATGATCATATTTTATAGGTAGTGTGGGTAACTATATGGACTGTACATAAGGTTTAGGTTCTTAGGTACCTATTATGAACTTATATGTACTTTGAGGGTGGTTCGAGGAGACATTTCGAACTCTTAGTCCTTAACACGTGATATGAGGACATTCTATGGGAGTATGACATTTTAGGATATATGAAGTGTGTAATATATGGCTAATAAATTGTCTACTCATGTGCGATGAGATGTATTTATATCTATTAGTTCTTGAAGTTTGATTTCGAGACAATATAACCAATCACTATTGATGATCGAGGTGAGATTCCAAGCTACTAACCCCAAAAGTGTTATAGAAGGGAGGTCATTATAATATTAGTGTTGATAGTATATGTTATGTGTAAGAAATATATACCTTATGGTTTTCCTACTTATGTGCGATAATAAGTATGCTTAATTCTCTATTGGGGTCGATGATGTTCCGGATCAAAACATGAAGGATTCGATTTGGGGTCGATGATTTGCCAAACCAAATCGATGATGAATAATAAACATTGGTATCGACGGAAGGTGTGAACCAACATGTGCATTACATTTACCTTGGGGTCGATGGATTTTCGGACCAACGTAAATGATAGGACGATTGGGGTCGATGATTTTGTCGAACCAATTTTCCTTATAGTATATATTGTGTGTGAAATATATACCTTAAAATATTTTATTTATGAGAAATAGTAGACACATAGATGCTATATATAGAAATATACATCAAAAGGGTAAATTAAGTAGAGAGAAACTTAATTTCAAGAGTTAACGTTAGATTGGGAAAAATCTATGGAGATATTAAGTAATGAGACTAACTTATAATATATGAGGCATGGATAACATGCGATAAGGGTTTATAATGAAGCAAGGCAAGTACTTGGGGCGACCCTTAGGATAATATGATTGGATTTTTGGGTATTAGAGGAGGCGGTGATGTTTAAGGTCCTTAGTCTAATACCAGTCTTATCCTAATTTCGAGGACGAAATTCCTTTGTAAGGGGAGGAGTATGTAATATCCCGTATTTCTGAGTATTTCTATTTAATTAAATTGGAGAGTTAAATGAAAAAAAAATACGATTTGATTTAAATTACGCCAAAAAAGTAATTTAGTGAGATTTATTAATAATTCTGATTATGGAGTATTAATCGAGAGATAAATACTGATTAATATTGCCTCTTTCTATTTACTTAGCGCGAGTAGTAAATAGTTACTTAGCACGTGTAGACCATTTTGGGGTGAGAACGAATAATATATTTTTAAGTGACTCAAATGATAATTTAGAGGTCACAGATGTGTCCGGAAGTGTCGAATTAGTCAAAATAGTATACCCGGGGGTACTAGTTGAGTCCTGGGGTAATTTTGGACTAAACTGAAACCGTTCGGGGGCGTTTTGGCCTTTTAACATGTGAGGGTATTGAGACCTACGAATTTGAGAGTCTATTATCAGCCGTATGAAAGAGGGGTTAGGGTTAGAACACCCATGTAAACACCAAGACCATTAAAGAGAAGGAGAAAATCATTCTCAAGGCTTAGAAGATGATTTTGAAGAGGTTGGGTTTGGATTTTGCATCCTAGGAGCCAAAGGAGGAAGGATTGAAGAAGAGAAGCATCAATCCATCATCAACTCCACAAAATCAGAACCCCTCTGTCAAGGCAAGTGTTTCTTACAAATCAAATTCAAGTTGTAATACCCATGTGTAGGAAGTTTTAAGAATTGGTTGATTCTATTGAAAAACCTTGAATTAAATGTATGAATTGATCATATATTTGGGTAGGATTGCATGTAGAATGAATCCCCCTGTAAAGATGAAATAAAATTTTAATATATTTGATGATTAACATAGAATATTTATGAGTTCTTGGTTAAAGAACATGAATCTTGAATGACTTAGGGTTTAATTGATGAACACAAGATGTCAATCTGCCAGAATTTTTTACCTAACTTTAAACATATGCCATTTGTGTTTTACTTCGAATTAGAGTGTGAACCATACATGTATGGAAAGGTCTATCTCTTATCTATCCAATGAACTTAGAAGCAGATCAATCGGAGTTCTTTAGAGGGAGTAATCGACATGTTACTACAGGGTGTTTGATCTGCCAGCGTAATAATCTGGCAGAATTTCTATGTGACTTTAAACGTATACGATTAGAGATGTACTTCGAATTAGAGTGTGAATCATAGATGTATTGAAAGTTCTATCTCTTATCTTTCCAACAAACTTGGAATCAGGTCAATCGGAGTTCTGTAGATGGAGAAATCGAAATTTTACTAGAGGGTGTTTAATCTGCCAGAAAAATTTATGACTCGTTTCGGCTGCGAGAAAATGTAAGATCTTTATTTTTAAGACTCAAATGCCTAAAATTTTATCGGGGAAGTGTTTGGAACCTTGATGAAATATATTTTTGGAATAATGATATGGAAGTAGGTCTATGATTGAGTGTTGGACTTTAATTTTGTGAGAGAATTAAAGTGGAGATTGATAGGCTTGATTGTGACGTATTCTAATTCGAGATGATAAGAATATGATTACGGAAAAGTGTGAGTGAGTTGAGTCAATAGGTTAACAAGGGTAACTACTGAATTGATATAACAAGGGGTAACTAGCACCCTTAGAGTTGTGTGAAGACTCGAATTAATATGAAAGTGAAATAAATTTGTAAAGCAAATAATTATTGTTAATATAAGAGAATACTATATTACGTACAAGTATGATTGATAGGTCGGGTGTGTACCTACTAAATTGTATGAACTATTAGGTTAAGAGATGTATACCTAAATTAACTACGTTAGGGTCGATGAATTATTCCGAACTAACGTAGGGCTATTACATGTTAGGGTCGATGGAGTATTCCGAACTAACATTAGGTTATCAGATGTTTGGGGTCGATGTAAAATGCCGTACCAAACCTTGGAACTGGTGGCGTGATGAAAGAGTCCGAGCCAGAATATGTGTATATAAATAATTGGGGTCGATGTATTATTCCGAACCAATTCTCACTTGGGGTCGATGGATCATTCCGAACCAAGAGTTCTTTATGTGTGTCAGAAGGACATAATAGTAATAACTGATATTTAGTATATATTGTGTGTGAAATATAAACACTTAATGATATTCTATTGTTGTGTATTAGTAGATGGATATATGATGTGTTTAATAATACATATCAAATTGGTAAGTCAAGTAGTGAAACTTAATTACGAAATGTACCTTTTGATAGAGAAAATCTAATTAGTAATTTAATTAGTGAAACTTAATTACACAAGTGGGAAGACAACAATTGTGAGAATTGTAGTAATTTTAGTAGTGAAACTAAATGAGAAGTCTTGAAACATAACATAGGTGAAATGTTACTTGAGAATTAATTAACATACGCGAGATGTTAGTGAAACGGATGTACTGTATGGGCGGTACTAGAACTTAGGTACAGATAAGTTCAGTTGACTACTTTGGTTTTAGTTAGCTTGGGAGGTATGGCTAGATAAACTAAGTGTAAAACGTTAGGTGTGCACAAAATATGAGGGGTGAGTAAACTCAAGAGAGTGTACGAGAATCAAATATGTGTAATCAATAACCGCATTTTATATTGTGATAAACGCTTGCTAAATATTTTTAAAATATTCTGAGTACTAACTCTTGCTATAAAATATTTTCAAAACCTTTTAGGTGTCCAGCCATAGGGACGTCATGTATGATGATTTTGACTAGACGATATCTCTCATTCATATCTATTACAGGATCTCACACTATTCTATGTATGGACTTGTGGTCCGGTATCAGTCTCAGATGTTAGTTTCAGACTAGTGGTTATTCTATTGTTGTTTGGGATTTTTAGCCGATGGTTTATTCGGTAATACTCTTGTTCTGTTGTACTTTTACTTTGTTAGATTGGGTTTTAGTACATGGTGATTGTCTTACTATTTTCCGCATGGTTGATTTATCTATTTTAAGAAAGATAAAATTTGGCACCAGACTAATTTTCACTTAGGTGATTAGTAATTAAAAAGTTTTCGATAGTGATGCTAAGAATGAACCATTTGAGAAACCTATTTTAATTTAATAAAGGCCTGATCACCCGATGTATAATTAGGCGGGGTGTCACATGAAACACCCTATTCATCAAGTCCATGAACATAACTGGAGCATTGGTTATCCCGAATGGCATAACCCAAAACTCGTAAGATCCGTACCTCGTCAAAAATGCTTTCTTAGACAAGTCTTGCTCTTTGATCCTCAACTGATGGTACCCTGACCTCAAGTCTATCTTCGAGAAGTAGGAAACACCTCTCAACTGTTCAGATAATTCATCGATTCGGGGCAACGGATATTTATTCCGTATCGTGAATTTATTTAACTCCCGGTAGTCGACACACAATCTCAGAGACCCATCTCTCTTCTTCACAAACAGCACTGGAGCATCTCAAGGCGAGGTACTCCTACGGATAAATCCCTGTCCCAACAGCTTTTTGATCTGTTCACGTAACTCTATCATCTCCACAGGAGCCATATGATACGTCGCGCAAGCTATCGACCGAGTGCTCGACGTCAAATCTATACAATCATCGTACCTTGGGCCAGAACTGGTTGTGGCTCGGGCTGGGCATTCCTAGTGGCCCGTGGTGCACGTTTGAGAGGCATATGAAATAAGAAAGAATTTTTATAAGTCCCCAGTTCAAATAAATCTCAAAATAGCTGGAGACCTAAACACATAATCATTAATGGAAAAATCCTAATAATAGGGCTCTATATCAAAGAACATAGCGTTGAAAGCACAATAAGCCGCATAAATCCTAAAGACTCTAGAACTGATGATCTGATACCACTTGTGACACCCCGCCTAATTAAATATTAGGTGATCAGTCCTTAACTAAATTAAATCAGAATATTCAGTGGGTTCATTCTTAGCATTACTGTCGAAAAACGCTTACTTTATTAATCAACTAATAATTAACTAAGTTTCACTACAAGAATTTGCACCATTAGAAACCATATTTAGCAACACAAGCTATTTTTGTTATCAAAGATTCCCTTTTGGCAACCATATCTTAATTATGTTGCCAAAAGGCCATTTTACATTGTACTTGTGGTAACATAAAATAAAACCCGTTGCTAAAGGTTAAAATTTCAAGCAGGGAACTAGCAAAATAAAAAGGGGGAAATTTTTGCTTTTAGCATCATATTTGTTTGTTGTCAAACATGACTTAATTTTGGCAACATGGGAGTGTGTTGAGAAACATATCATACTTTTGGCAACAAAGAAAAGTGTGATGCCAAAAGTATTTTATTTCACTTGTTATTTATTTTTATTTGCATGTTAACTAAAAAGATAAAAAAAAAAACCATTACTCTCCCTAACCTCCGCTCAGTGTAACCTCGAAACCTAACCTCTCTCCCTCCAAAAACCCGCTTTTGCTCTCCCTCCAACCACCCGCCTTTGCACTCCCTCTCTCCCTCCGGCTATAAACCTCTTAAGACCTCGGCTACCTCGGCTATTGGACCTCGGTTCACTCCGCCTCTTCTCTCCCTCCGGCCATTGTATGTTTCTTTTCACTTATTTCTTTCCATTAATTTGAAGATTGAGAATACTTTAAACAGTAGTCTTTATTCATTTAGTGGGTTTGAATCTCTAGTTTTATTCATTTGATGATTGAGAATATTTAAAAAAGTGTTCTATAATTCATTTTATGTGTAGTCGCTTAACTTTGTTTGATTTGGTTTGTTTTTATTATTTGAAAACATAATATCGTTAATTAAGTTTTGATTTTGATGGGTTTTTTATTAAAGCTAATTATTTGATTGGATATGGGAAATATAGTGCTTAATTTGCAAATTGAGTATACTTAAACATTATTCTTTATTCATGATTGAGAAAAAATATGTTTGATTATCTTTTTTCTTAATAAAAAAATTTATTTTTCCCTGAAATTAGGACCTTGTGTTTTTAATTATGGTTTGTCTCCCAATTTAGAAAAAAGGTTCATTTAGGTTGTTCCTATATTGTAAATACAATAATATTCTAGAAATAGCTATTCATGATTGGTAGAGAGAGAAAAAAGGAGATAATAGAGGTTTACATTGTTTATTGATGGTAATTAAGTTTCTAATTATTATTATGTTTATTGATATATTTTTTTTTAGATTGGGGTTTGAATCTATAGTTCCATTCATTGATGATTGAGATTATTTATTATGGTGTTCTCTACTTCATTATATGTGTAGTTGCTAAAATTTATTTGATTTGGTTTGTTTTTAGTATTTGAAAATAGATTGTAGTTAATTAAGCTTTGATTTTGGTGGTTTTTTTACTAGAGCTAATTTATGGATTGGACATGGGATATATAGGTCTTAGTTTACGGATTGAGTATACTTTAAACAATGTTCTTTATTCGTTTTGTGTGTAATGAAATCTATTATTATTTATTTTTTCAATTTATATATATAATATACACACAGCCGATCAGGTGCGGACCCAAATAACGGGTTTACTAACGGACAACCTCAAAATGACTTAGTTTTGGTGTGAAAATGAGGGTGAGATTACAAGAAAACCACTTACTTCATCTCAAAACACCCCAAAGCTACGTCGTTTGAGGTAGTTCGTTAGTATCCGTTATAATCTTCATTTATATATTTTTAATAAGTCATTTTTTTTGTTAACAGTCATAATTTAAAAGCGTCAAGCTTCAGACCTGCTTCTGGTTGACCTCTCCGGCTCCATCTCCATTTTTCCTCTCCCCGGCTCCAACTTGTTAGTAACTTGTTAACTCATCCATCGTTTTTTTTTAATTTGACATAATTGGTTTGAAATTTGAATGATGTTTAGATTTATGTTTCCATTCAAGGATTTTTTAAACTTATAATTTATGTTATTTCCCTTTTTCAGTTCATAATATTCAAATTAATTTTCAGAAGATACGTACATTGCTCTTTAATTATAGTTTTAATAGTATTTTTGCAAGGGGTTAGTTATGGTATAAGAATTTAAAAGTAAAGTATAAATACTACTATCTGTTTGGTTGTTTTAATGTGGTGAGCAATATAACTTTTAAAACATCAATTAAAAGTAGGGTAAATTATACATAGTAATAAACCTCTTAAGTTACACATAGTGCGCATAGATACTAGCCTTTTAGTTCTTATGCGTACGCATTCAATAGCCCTTAGACCCGTTCGAGAGTCATTACCCCTGTAATGAGGTCTCTCGAATTGTCCTGTTTGGACAGTTTGGGACTACATAGTTTCTGTATAATAATGTACTTAGTGGCGTACGCTTGTTACTTTTTGGGGAACTTCGATTGCCATCTCTTAATGTTCTCTGGGTACATACTAGATTTATGCGGTGTAGATTGTTAATTCAATTGATAAATTGATATCAGTTGAAATAACACGAACACTTGTGAATCTATGTCGTGCACTTGGAGAACTATGGGGATATGCTGCCAAAATTTCCTCGGATTGAAGCAATGTGGATGAGTTGCAAAGTGTGTTACAATAATATGCGGTCTTGAATGGGATAGGGCCACTCACCTTTTACAGGAGATGGAGGAGATACGATTATATTGTTTTATACGAGATGCATAAGGAAATAAGTAGTAACTTCTAAGTTAAAGTTAATTCATCATTTGATGTTTATGTACTCTCTCAATTAGCGAATATGTAGGGGGTCAATAAGAGTTAAATTATATTGCTTTGTATGAAATATATGAGGAAAAAAGGTAACTTTTAAGTAAAATTTAATTCATCTATTGTTGTTCATGTAATCTCTCAATATACAGATATGGAAGAAGTGGACAAGAGTTGGATGACCCTTAAGCATAGAGTAAGTGAGCAGTATTGTGAAGGCGCTAAGTCTTTTGTTGACAGAGAAATGGCCAAAGTGAGACAAAATGCTACAATTCAATGTTCGTGTAATAATTGTTGTAATCGTTATTGGCACATTGACCATGTTGTGATGTATCATTTAGTACGACATGGCATAATGGAAAGTTATGAGATCTGGGTTCATAATGGGGAATCTATTTTGCAACACCAAATTAATGAATCTGAAGATGACATGGATGTTGAAATTGCTGATAATGAAGAGGAGGATGACGATTTCCCTGAATTAGTAGAAGACTATTGTAAGGGGCTTATACGGGGCGTGATTTGGGAGATTTTGGGACAGGCGTAGCATATGATAACACCCAAACGAAAGATGTGCAAAATATTGAAAAAATACTGAAGGCTTCCCAAAGTGAGGTGTACCCGGGTTGCAAAACATATACGCTATTGAAATTTGTGATTACAATGTTTCGTTTGAAGGTTGTGGGTAAATGGAGTAATAAGTCATTTGACATGTTGATGGAGTTATTAGTGGATCTTTTGCCTGTAGGGAATTTGGTTCCGAAATCGATTTATAAAGCCAAAAAGATGCTACGTGAATTGGGCTTGGGATATGAGATAATCCATGCATGCCAACATGATTGCGCTCTCTTTTGGAAGGAGAATGCTTCTCTTGATAATTATCTGATATGTGGGGATTCCAGATATAAGCCCAATTTTGGCAATGGTAAGAAGATCCCTCAAAAGGTACTACGTTACTTTCCATTGACACCTAGGTTGCAAAGATTGTTTATATTAAGGAAGACAGCTACATGCATGAGATGGCACGATGATAAGTGTGTGGATGATGGGATATTGATGCATTCGACCGATAGTGAGGAGTGGAAGGACTCTGAACATTGTTATCCTAAATTTGCTAAGGATCCCCGTAATGTGAGGCTAGGCCTCGCCACCGATGGCTTCAACCCTTTGGGGAACATGAGCACCTCTTATAGCATGTGGCCTATGGTAATGATGTCATATAACATGGAACCCTAGAACTGCATGGAGGATCCATTTTTCATGATGACTTTACTTATTCCTGGGCCTAATGCCCCAGGTAAAGAAATTGATGTTTACATGCAACCATTGATCGATGAGTTGAATGAGTTGTGGGAAAATGGCGTACTCACTTATGATGCGTCTACTTAACAAACATTTCGGATGCATGAAGCTGTAATGCGGACGATAAACGATTTTCCAGCCTATGTTAATTTATTCGGGCAGAGTACGAAAGGTTATCTTGCTTGTCCCCCATGTAACGAGGATACATTATCTCAATACCTGCGAAGTAAGATTGGCTACTTGGTCCATCGACGTTACCTTCCCGAGGACCATACTTGGCGAAGGAGTAACGCATTTAACGGTATATCTGAGAATCAAACTCAATTCTTGGAGTTATCAGTTGAAAAAGGACTAAATCAATTGAATTGCTTGTTAAATGCAAAGTTTGGAAAGCATCCGAGCAACAAGAAAATGCCTCGTGACCCAACAGAATTGAACTGGACAAAGAAAAGCATTTTATACGAGATCCCATATTGGAAAACACTAAAGGTTCATCACAACCTTGATGTGATGCACATTGAAAAGAATATATGTAACAATTTACTTGGAACAATATTGAACATGGATAGGAAGAACAAGGACACAGAAAAAGCACGCCTTGATCTAGAAGATATGGCATAAGGGCGGAATTACACTTACAAAAGCATCCTGATGGGTCTTATGTCAAGCCTCCCTCAATATATACATTAACCCCAAAGGAGAAGGAGTCTTTTTATGATTTTTTGAAATCAGTTAAGTATCCAAATGGCTATGCTGCAAACATCTCAAGATGTGTGACTACAAAGGTTGGAAAATTATTGGGCCTTAAGAGCCATGATTGCCATGTCTTGTTACAATGAATTCTTTCCATTGGGATGCATGGATACCTTCCTAAAGATAATTGTACTATACTGGCTGAGTTGGGTGAATGGTTTCAGGAGTTGTGCTCCAAAACATTAGTGGGGACGGATTTGGAGAAATTAGAGGAACGCATAATTTTGATACTTTACAAAATGGAGCAGATTCCCCCCCCCCCCCCCCCCCCCGGGCATTCTTTGTTGTAATGGTCCATTTGGCGATTCATTTGGCATGTGAGGACAAACTTGCTGGACCAGTACAATATCTATGGATGTTTCCAATTGAAAGGTAAATGCAACTATTATAACGTTAATATAGTTTAATATCTTGAAAATTATGTAAAATGTGTAATATTCATCTAACTGTTATTAATTTCAAGGTTTCTTGGAACCTTGAAAGAATCTGAATCTAACCAAGCCAGGCCTGAAGGTTCCATTGTGGAAACGTACATCGTGAAAGAGTGTTTGACTTTTTGCTCAATGTACTTGAGCCATATTGAAACCGTATTTAACAGAGAAGAACACAATTATGATGGTGGCGAACGTGGCTTGGGGCTAGCTGTCTTTAACCAAAATGTTCGTCCTTTCGGATGTATCTCAATGTCTCCTGGTGTGTCTGAAAAGGAGCTCAATATGGCAAAGGGGTTTGTGTTGTATAACACTGCTGAGGTTGAGCCGTATCTAGAGTACGTGTTTCAAATTTATAATATTCATGATCTTTTTGTTTGATTATCCATTTTATTAAAATCGTACTGAGTGCTAAAGTTGCAGCTCTACAGAAGAAATGGGACAATATTTTCCAGCGACTTCATTACACTCAACTGTTAACTAAGGAAGGTTCTTACAAAGTAGGTTCCCACGTTCCAGTTGTTGCCTGCGACATCGTACTTAGTCTACGTTTTCCATTTTTTGAAATTTCAATAATCAATATGATTGCACACATCTATATTATGATATTAAATATATGTATATAAAATGTCCAATCTTTTAATATGATGTTAAGCTGATGAAATTGCAGGTGAAATTTTTGTATGTGTGATTTTTCTGTATGTTCTTTTTGTAGGTAGTTGGGATTGCAATCGAACGTTCTTTTAATAAACATCAGGATATAGTTCCCTTACTTAATCATGATGATGTTTTTTCCTTTCACTTTTTACTTTCTTCTTGGAATTGAACTTAGCTATATGAAAAAATTATATTAAACATTGAATATTTATAGTAGTCTTTTATGTCTATTAATTTTAGACATGTTAAAGAAGTGTTGTACATTCATCCGTTAGATGGTGTTCCTTTATAATCGTGTGTACTAAAACTATTCGTTGTTGGCATGTTAGGGTGATTATTAGATTAGTTAGATATAACTAAAATAAAATTATTTCTTATTAAATTAAATTATTTTAAATTGGTTATACTAGTTTTCATGACCCCCCCGCCCATCCACAAAAAGAATGCCATAATGTAGTAGGATATATTCCCCCCAAACTAGAAAGTTTAAGCTTATGGGACTATTTTCAAGTGAAATGAAATTGCATATCTTCTTCCTATTCTTGGAATATGTATTGCATCTCCTTATATTAATCCTTGATCATATAAATTTTCATGTCAGGGAAGGATAAGTCGGTAGTCTTATGGAGCATTAATGACCACATCTCTACATTGGCAACAGAACCTGTAGCCACCAAGTCTCTAGGATCTAGTGGTGCCAAGACCTCCAAGGGTGGTGTTAGTAACGATAAATCTTTATAGAACCCATATATTCAAGCACGAGGTATCTTCCAAGGACACATTGATATGGTTGAAGATGTGAAGTTCTGTCCCTCCAGGTATATGGCATAGTTACACATAAGATTAACCATCCATTGCATAATTTGTACATTTCTTATATTGTATAATTTTTTGTTATATAGTAAATGTTGTGTATTGGTATGATATGATATATATTAAGAGAGAAGAAAAGAATCGGAGAAGAGATAATTTTATTCACAACAATAATAATCTTAAATAGACTACAAGTACCCTAACTACCAGAAAACAAGAAATCAACTTTAATTAGGAAGTTTATATCTTGTGACTCTCTTAGTGAATAGTAAGAAAATTAGTCCTATCATGGAAGTTCTCTAGTGTTTTGTGATGTTTTGATTGATTGAATTGAGAGGATGGGGCAGAATCAGATGGGTAGTAAGAGCAGTGATGGGTTTATTAATTGTAGTAAAGTTAGGATTTTATTTTGTGAGAATAATGGCAGGAGTTCAGAGGAGATTTTTACACTTTTGTGTAAATGCTAATATCAAGCGACTTCAGCTAGATCACCGAGGCAGGTGATTGATGCACTGAATGCCGAGGGACCCGAGATAGGTTTCATTCTTTCTAAAGTTGACCTTCCTGTGGCTAAAGGCTTCGAGATGTTAAAATACATTATGAGGCATAAAGAGTTGTGACGGATTCCAGTGATCCTGATGTCAGCTAGGATAAAGAGTTGTTAAAATACGCATGCTCCTTCCTGTTATGCAGAATCATAAAACAATCTTACAATAGTCCATTAATAATTATGTTTGTGGTTGTGATTGCATCATAAAATCCACACAATGTAAGACACACCAAATAGATAACTATTCGAATTATTTAGTATGCATTATATACCAATCAATATAGCATACTGGGGCTATATCGAGAATATGTTTTGGGCTATATCGAGGTTCATATTGAACAGGGGCCTGTTCTATAATTACTCTCAACTAGATGCAACTATGTCATGTTTGTTATGGTGTTGATATTTCGAATGATGTAAATACGGGTCAGCTGAATCAATAAAGCATTGCATTTATAGACTAAACCTCTGGATAAGGAACTAATTTGATTTTTTATGATAATGCTAATAAATATTTGGTCGTACGAAATAATTCATTATTTAGAAGTCCTAAAGTTGGATCAAGTAATGATTGTACTATTAAATTAAAAACACACCTCTTCCCCAAAGGGGCAGACTATATAAGGTTAAATTAGCTTAATGAAACATAGCACAATGCAATCGCAGCACCCGAGGCTCATACCTTATGAGGATAAGGAATGGTTAGATCATATAATCCAATGTTTAATCTTGGTTTTAATCACATCCCATAAATCTGTGTGGTTACACCACATTTTTTTAAATTTAAACATTTTGGGATATTGATTAAGGCCAGTTTTAACTGATAACAGCATGGGGCAATGATCTGAACAGTTCTTGTTCAGGTGGGAATTGATATTAAGCAATCTAACTCTGCTATTAGAAAATGTGCTTGAGTACATCTGATAAAGAACGGGAAGGATATCATCGCCTTTGTGCCGAATGACGGGGGCCTTAACTATATTGAAGAGAATGTGAGTATTATGACACACACATTTAATCAGCTGCTAGTTTTTATTATAACAACAGTACACAATGAAGTTTCTCATTTAAGACATATAACAACTTTGTGTTTTCATTGTTGTCGTGTAGGATGAGGTACTGATTTACGGATATATAATCTGTAAATAATTTAGTTAGAGAAATTAATGGAACTAAGAGTCCAGTGGGATAGGAAAACCTAGGTGTTTTTTTATCATCGTCCTGGTCTCACTAGAGTTCATGATGGTTATGGAGTATTAGATTAGTTCCCTACATATGAGGGAGTGTGGTGATTGTACCTTAGTTGATTTGTGTCCCCTCTACTGAGAGCGTGTTTCATATCCGTGCAAAATCAAAATCATAATAATGCCATACTAATCAATTCATGTTGCCACTGCCCACTTATTGAGTTACATATTATTGTGGTTATTGCCATATATTTTATGTATGGTATTAGGTTGTCTTTCCTTTAACTTGAATCAATAAATCCAACATAATACGTAAAATCCAGAACATGATATGCCATCATTATTTGCCATGGTCAATGTCAAATTCGGAACACCAGTAAATGCCACCCCGTCATGCTCAATTAATCCCACTATAATCATCCCTTCTTCACATATTACAGAAGCAATGAGATACTGTAATGAAATCCTAATAATGGTTGTTATTGATGATAGGAAGATCATGGTACTCGAGGTGAGTATACTTGAAACATATTACAGAAGTAATAAGATTTATTAAACTTATTTGCCATTACAAGACATGGTTAAAAAATTACAAGCAGTTTAAATATTTTGTGACGGAATATGACCCATGACTTGTGATCAATTATATATTTCTCATCATTGATGTTTAATGCTTGGTGCTTTTATTTAATGCTTGGCTGCAAAGCCGGGCATTCCCTTAGAATGAGGTATTCATCTTTGATTGACTCAACTGGTGAGTAAACTCGCAGATAAAATTGTTGCCCCAGGTACTATCATGCCCAAAACTTAGTTCTCAAGTTCCACATTCCCACATTATCAACTGGTATGTAAATAGCAATCCATGACTTGGGATAAAATACGATTCTCAAGAGAGTTGTGGTAGTTCATTTATGAAATCTTCTTGATGTTACACCTCTGATGTCCTTTCTTTATAAATTATTGGTTGTGGATTTTTTTATTTTGGGTTTTTGCATTATTTTCAATCCTTTTCGACATGGGGTGTTTTGAATGCTTATATAATCAAAATTATATCATAGTTTATTTACTCATTTCTCCTAAGAGAGTTGTGGCAGTTCATTTATATCATGTTTTAAAAACATCCTACATTGCTCGAAGAAATGAGAGAATCCCAGTTTGGTATGGGTCCTAGATAACTTCCTCCTTACCCTGCCATCATTGAGGAGAGACTTTTTGCTCAACATCAGGAGATTCAAGCACTTTTGGTTGAGATAATAGAAGTTGTTCAACACAAGTAGGAGTTGAAATTTTTGAACTGAAATTCATGAAAGGGAAATGGTTGTGGTAAGTTTTGAACTAAATTTTTTGTCTTTATTTATGTTATGAATAAGTTAAAATATGTTAATATTTAAGAAGTCATGATAATTTTTGTATTACCCCAAACATTTCCTCTCCCGTGTGACCTTCAGTTGCACTAGTGAACCAAGGTGAACCAACTGAGGATGATATCATGACTATAGGACCAATTTTCAAGTAGTATTTAGGTTTTGGAATATTTATAAAGATATTATATGAACTCCTTGAACACGTTGAAGGCAGAAACAACTCCCATACTTTTCAGGTCTTTCTCATATTCACAAATGCCCTTGTCGTAAAACTTATCGTTGTCATAAAAGAAAGGAAGAAGACATATGGGAAAGATAGATTCCCATTCGGGACCAAATGGATAGCACTCCTTTGTAGCTTTGTAATCAATCACGAAGCCGAGTTCGAATCCAATTCACCTCATATATGCAATTTTTGAGATCAGAGGGAAATTTTATGTGCATACTGCTTTTTCCTATTCATTTAATGGTCAATTATGTTAAGTGTGATAGGTCTACTAGATGGGATTTGTGGATTGATATGATTGATGTCTCTCTATCAATGTATGTTTTTGTAGTTTGCGCAAAAATTAAAGCAGGTGAAAACGGTTCTAAGGGTTCGGAATAAGGATGTTTTTAAAAATGTGTTTCAAGAAGTGAAGAAGGAAGAGGATAGTTTACTGAGTTAAAATTTAACTATTGACCCTAATGAGGATAGTTTGATGTTGTGTCTGAGCATTTGGCCCTAACTGATGAAGATGGTGTTAAGGATGGTTGCGCAAGTTATACGACCACAAATTACAGTTATTTGCGAAGGTGATTTTCTTTCTCTTTGTTATTGTTCGGATTTAATTATCAATTATGTTTGAATTCAATAAAGACTTGATTTTTAATGTTTTATTTTAATTTCAATGAATAAAGAAAAGGGCAAATATGTAGGGAAGCATATCAGTAGAATCGAGGCGGCTTGAGAATGAAGTTGGTATTCGACAAGTGTGTGCAAATGGGATTTGCATGCAAACAATCATAGTTGAAGCAAAGCTTGATGAGGGTAATATTAAAGAGGCAGAATATTCCTTGCGTGATGGTTTATCACTCAATTTCGAGGTCAAATCTTCCTTTTCTCTATAATATATGTATTGTAATTTTGCTTACTTTTTCTCTTCTAAATTGCAGGTGGGGTGGGGATATAAAGTATAGTTGAAAATCTTGAGAATCGATAGTATTGGGATTTGATAGTCTCTCTTACCGGCATCGACAAGACGCTGAAGAGCGAGACGATTGGCATCGACACGAGCTCGAAGAATTAGAGATTAACCACCAACAGGGATATATGTTGGAGTATTAGGTAGGATATATGTTGTGGCTATTTCGCTCTTAGTTGTTTACAATGTTGTGGTTGTTTCCATAGTTGTTTTTGAGTCAATTTTTATGTTTAAACAGGTTGGTTTTCATAAATAAACAAAGAAGACTCTGTCGATTTTTTTTAAAATATTAAGTGTTTAAAAGTAAATAAAATGAAGATATACAAATTTGATAAGGTTTTTAAAGATTGTCATCAATAGGAATTATTTAAAAAGATCACTTCTTTGTTTATGGTAACTTACACTGAATAAATTTTATTGTAGGTCGAATTATTTTGTGGACAAGGCAAGACACGTTTTGATGGAGATCGTTTGCTTCAAGATTGTGAGTATGTATTCTAATGAGACAAGTTAAATTTTGTAGAGATATTTAGTTTGGTGGAGTATTAAGTAGGATATATGTTGTGGCTATTTCGCTCTTAGTTGTTTACAACGTTGTGGCTGTTTCTATAGTTATTTTTGAGTTAATTTTTATGTTTAAATATGTTGGTTTTCATAAATAAACAGAGGAAACTCTACCGATTTTTAAAAAAAAATATTAAGTGTTAAAAGTAAATAAAACGAAGATATACAATTTTGATAAGGTTTTTAAAGATTGTCATCAATAGGAATTATTAAAAAAGATTACTTCTTTGTTTACGGTAACTGACACTGAATAAATTTTATTGCAAATCGAAATCTTTTGTGGACAAGGCAAGACACGTTTTGATGGAGGTCGTTTGCTTGAAGATTGAGAATACTTATTTTAATGACACAAATTAAATTTTGTAGAGATATTTAGTTTGGTGGGCACAATGTTGAAATTGTTTATTTTATCTTTGTATGGATTTAATTTTAATTGAATGGAAAATTGTGTTATATTTGTTGAAATGGGATGCCAAAATGTCATTTATTATTTTTAAGAGTTTTTATTTAAAAGTATATTGAGTGTATTATGGAATGGATGAAATTTTAATTTTGACGCAAAAATGATTGAAGATGGATTTTTTGTCATCTCAAAAGGATTCCATAAACGAGAACCTTTTGAGACGGTTAAGTTACCGTCTAAAAAAAACTCTTTTGAGACGGCATACACCGTCTCTGAAAAAACTTTAAAAGACGACTATTTCGCCGTCTTAAAAGGATCCTGTAAACAATATCTTTTGAGACGGCATATTTCCCGTCTCAAAAGAACTTTTTGAGACGACTGATGCCGTCTCATAAAGCTTTTAAAACGGAGATCTAATATGACGCCTCTTTGCCATCTCAAATGGCGTCATAAAAGGCTTTTGAGATGGCTAGAGCGTCGTCTCAAAAAGCAATTTTTTTTGTAGTGATTAATTGAGATTAATAAAATTCCTACCAGGTGGATTCAGTCAGGGCCGTCAAGGCCAGCAACGAGTCCCATAGGGACAGCGGAGCCAAAGGGACAACGGGGGTAGCAATCAGGGTCAAGTCTACTTGGTTTATGAGAAGGACAATCTCGACATGGCCGGTAGGTCCAGAGAAAAAGGGAATGACACATAAAGGTGTCTTATGTGTAAAGAGTAGGAACACACGTGTGGATATTTTTCGGAGCAAATAGGGGGACAAGTAGGGATGCCCAGTAGGGGCAACAGTTATAAGAAGTTTTTGGATTGGTTGGGAGGAGGGTGTTATGTCCAAGAACCATTTGGACCGCGAGTGCTATTGGTAGTTGAAAGCATGAGTTTTATCCCTGGATGATTGGGGTCTGTTTAGTGTGACACGAGCAGGTCACAGTAATTTATTAGTATTAGATTTGCATGAGAAATGGATTTAGTAGAGGTATCGTCAATTTTACTATAGTTGTATATATGCACCATTGAGTTAGCGGGGCTCTCTTTAGTTCCATCTACAGCGGGATAGGTGTGGACACTAAGAGGGTATATTTTATGTGGATAACTCGTTTTGAGAGGTGATATTTGAGGTATGGTTTTATCCTAGGTACGGACCATTAAGCGGTGGTGGGCGGTTACAGCAAGACTATCGTGTTCCATGTGTAATACCCCGTATTTTCTGTGATATTTATTTTTGGGATTAATTTAATTAAAAGAGTATTAATTGGTAATTAATCCGGGTTAAAATACTAGCGAGATGCGAGTTGGTATTTGATTATATGTGCATATATGATTATATATGAATTTGGAATTATGAAAATTTGTCGTGAGTTTGATATACGGCAATTTGGGAATTTTGTTGAGACGCGTGTGACCGCCGCGTCATGGTGTATTATTTTAATTATAAAAGCGAATTTAAATTCTATTAACCATATGGTCGTTTTGAGTGCGCCAACGCATTCGGAAGGGTCGAGATAGTCAGAAAACACTAGCCGGGGGTTTAGTTTGGGTCCCGGGGTATTTTTAGGCCATACCGGCATCTTATAGGGGTAGTTTGGTAATTTTGCATTTTTGAGAATTAAAAGTGACGAAAATTAAGAGTTTTTATCTGATTGGGAATTGACCCACTAAACCCACTAACCAACCCTTAATGACCCAATAAGCTACGGGGGTTATTAGATTAGGTTTCCAAAACTTTCCCTAAGAAAACCCTAGCCACCCTAGCCACTTTTGGAGAAGAAAGCTTGTAGAGAGGGCATTCTGCAGAGAGAGAGAGAGAGATAACTTCAGCAAATCAACACCAAATTCAGAGACACTCGAGGCAAGTGATTTAATTCGATTTAATTCAGAGAATGTTTCTTCCATGTTAGATAAATTGAAAGATTTACTTTTGTTCTTGGAAGTTAAATAAAAACCCATGTATTTTGGAACTTAGAACTTGAAATCTTGAAGAGAAATTGCATGTAGAATGGTAGATAGATGATTATTACGATGACATTAGATATTGGATGAAATTAAAACGGATTTACTTGGGTAAATTAATGATTATAAATTCTAGGGTTTATATTCTTGGAAATTTGGGGGAAAGGGTAGAGATTTAATGAATTAATGATGTTTAGGATGTGTTAATTCCTTATAAGATGTTAATATATGACCTTAGTATGTTTTAGGATAATTGGAGACCTTAAAACATTGTTGGGACGAATTTTGGTTGAGATTTGAGGTGTAGAAATTGGTGAAAAACGAGATAGGATTTTCTGGGCTTGAATCTGGTCACTCGTTAGAAGACCTACCCAGGTCGTTCGAACGAGCTCGTTCGAACGAGCTTCTAACGAGTTGACAGTTTGGGGTTCTAACGAGAGGGATGTTCGTTCGATGATCTCGTTCGAACGAGATCTCGTTAGATAGCCCAGTTCGTTCGAACGAAATCTCGTTCGAACAACCTCGTTCGAACGAGACTTCTAACGAGCTGGCAGTTTAGGTCTTTTGGCCTGTTTTGATTTTGGGAGTCCCGTAAACTTGTTCGAGGATAGAGATAACATTCATTTGATGATATATTGGTATACTGGGGACATTTGGCATACATCGAGGAGTCAATTATATAATTGTGGAACGAATCAAATGAACATTATGGATTGAGACGTGAGTGCCTACTACGACGTGAGAATAAACTATGACGCGTATAATTATGGACCGGGATTATATAAGTTGTATATATATTAAGTTGGTACGCGAATGTGATATGTACTACAATTAAACTAAGGTGATTACTAAGATGCGTGTTTACTTAGTATTGATATATGATTTGTGTGTATGACACACCTACCATACTTGCTATCACGGGAGGTTTGCGTTCGCTTAGGGCCCTCTAATCCTTGTGTTGCCCGGATTTAGACTGGTTACCTCGATGAACATAGGTCAGAGAAGGACTTATTGGGATGTTAATAAGTCTGTTGATCGTGGGAGCGCAGGTATGTGCGTGACCCATGTGATGTGACTGTGTCCGCCTCCATTATTTGTGATGTTGTTATCTGAGAACTATTCCTGAGAGATTCAGAATATGTGATCCTTATGTACGTGATGTACCGGGATGGATAGCAGAGTATGTGTGCACCGCAGCTTAGCTCTCGGGGTGCTTGTATTGTATATTTATGATGTGAATAATATACACTTAATTAATGGGAACTTTCATGTTAATATTGTGAATATATTTATGGTAATGTTTTGAGAAAACATAACGGGTTAACTGATAGTAAATTGTATTACCTTGCGAATCTGAGTTTATGTAAAGCCTCTATTTTAGATTGTTAACGCTAGAAGTTAATATGGGAATCGAGTAGCAATGGGTAGAACTTAATATGGTTTGATTAGACAAGTATATCATTGAGATGGGTATGGTACGTTAGGAGTGCACATGTAGTCGAGAGGTGAGAATTTCATGTGAGTGCACGTCCTAACATGTATTTTGCATTTAATATTTTTAAGTTATTAAAACACTTGCAGTTTTTAAAATGATTTCCACTTTCGGGCTCTGACCCATTTGCTTTCAAATCTATTTTTCTAAAAACCATTTTAGGTGCCCAGCCACAAGGACACCATGCATAGGATACTCATTCAGGTGACGAGTTGTAGCTGTTTGTGGAAGCTATAGGGATTTGCTTTTAGACGCTTCTATCATTTGAATTCCAGATTCAGTATCTATCAGTTGTAGGGCATGTTGCCCATTTCTATTAGAGACATCTTTCCATTTCAGTTTTTCAGACTTTGGCATGTATTAATTCAGTATTCGGTTTAATTATTTCAGTTTGTGGATTTGTAGTGAGGAGTTTTCCTCCAGACTTTATTTACATTATGTGATGGTTATTCTATTTACTTCATTATGGTGAATGGTGTTATTATTCTTCATTACACGTGTTGCATGTTATCCAGACTTAACTTAAAATTTGGCAAATTACTTTTTAAATACTAGGTGGTTAGTGATTATTAAAATGTTTTCGACAGTGATGCTATTAACTGAACCAACTTGGCATTTTGAATTAATTTAATAAAGGAGTAGCTACCCGGTATTTAATTAGTCGGGGTGTCACACCATGTTCCGGAACATGATATATATTTTGCGATGTCTCACTTGAAAGAAGGTTGAGCTCGCGACAATATTTTTATGATGTAAATTTCATAAAGTACAGTTGTCTAGTTATATTGGATCCCGATGCATAGGGACTTTTACTGATGTGATTCAGGGTATATCAGGTTTACCGTTGGGAGGAGAGATTTAGCTCATTGTTGTTACATGATGAGAACTTAGTGATAGTGAGAGAATCGTGTCGTGTGACGCCTTGAAAGACACGGGCATAGACGATTTAATTTATGTGTCGGGAGACTAAACTTGTGATATCTTAGTTTTATGCTTTGGACCCACGAATTTCGATGATCGACAATGCTAGGGGATAGTGCATTGGGGAAAGTTCTTTTGAGCTTCATTGTGGGATGTTATACACATGGACCTTAATAAACTGTGGGAGTGGTGAGATGCTGTTGGATGTTAGCGCATCGATTTTAAATGTTAAATTATTGAACGTGTAGAAGAAACACTTTAAGCTAAGAGCTATTACGATATATAGCCAGTGGATCCAGGTAGTGCTACAAAGGAGGCACTGAGAAAACTTGTGCACCACAAGTTAATGGGTGGGGCAGTATCGAGAAGAATTAAATTGCAATTTGTGGAAGTAATCTAGAATACCTGTATGATATAGCCACTACTAGAGTGCGGAGATGAGCTTGAGATAAGTATATTATGTACGAGACGTTAATGATAATTATGCTAAGATGTTTGGGCTCTAGTATATATTATGGTGAGACTTTGTGTTCGCTGAGTCTATATATACTCGTATATATGTTATGGTGTGTTGCATAATAAACTTATATGTAAATATTTGTATTGTTATGTTTGATCCCGGTGAGCAACGATGGTTACCGATGGGTTTCAGGGTAGTTAGGCTTATTATCGAGAGAGAAGATATAGCTCGTGACTGATTCACGCTAAGAAACTAGTGATAGCAAGGGACATCGTATAGTACAATGTCTTTTGTAACATGAGAGTGGACGAGTATACTTTTATATCAGGAGACAGGAATTTGGGGGTACGTACTATGGACTGGGGGCCTAAGGGATCTCAACGATCGATAATGTTAGGTAGTAGTGTATCAGGGGGTTCCTTATTTGGATTTCACTTTGCGAGACATCCCACGCATGAAACTTAGCGCAACATTGGAAGTGGGGAGATGTTTGGTCATTAGGACATGGGTTTGGTACCTTAGTCATGATACATATATTTGTTTATAATAGTGAGTTGAAAGTTATATTACGATTTAAGGCTAGTAGAGCCGAGTAACATTCGTGCGGATAAGCAAGGGTACAGAGTGTATGGGCGCACTGGGTAATTAATTTAATATTTAATATAATTCGCGATTAGAAGGAGTAGAGATATATGTAGAGATCTTAGAGGCATGTGTGTAGGGAAGTATTCAAGGCTCGGAGTACTAGACTCATCTTAATTTCGAGGACGAAATTACTTTGTAAGGGGGGAAGTATGTAACACCCCGTTATTTTGAGGATATGGAATTTAATTGATTGTTGATATAAGATTTATTTTATCTAAAGTATTTAATTAATTATGTGAATTAAGATTTAATTAATTCGGATTATTTTATAAATTTATTTACATGTGTCGTAAATTAAGGTCGAGGTTGGAGATTTTAGTCAAGTTATTCGGATGATAATTATGAGTGCATGGTTTATTCCGAATAGGTCGAGATAGTCGGAAAAGAGTACCCCGATGTAGTGGATTTCGGGGCATTTTTAGGCATAACAAGGCTCACACAAGAGTGTTTGGACCATTTTAATTTGGCCCATAAGATTAATTTCGGGATTAGCATAATAAAATCTAAGTTAGAGAGTTTGTGGCAGTCACAACTCAAAAAGAAAACCCTAGTTTTGCAGAGAAGAAAAGAGAGAGAAAGTAGGGATATTTGGGGGAGCCAAATCATAGGAGATTAAGTGTGTTCTTCATCAAATCATCATCGACCCTAAAGAAAATCAGACCATACGAACCAGTACAGGCCAATGGTTAACTTGTTTTCAATTTAGATGTTGTTTTCGATTCATATCATAGTTGGTGTATTTGAAAATCCATTTTTGCGTAGGTTATTACATTAAAATGAGTTTTGAGAAATTTTTACACGTGATGTGGGCTAAAAGGTTAAATTGATGATATAAGATATGTCAAGATCATTTGAAATTAAACCGCGAAGGAACTTAGTTGCAGAATAGGTTTATTTGAATATTGATGTTGAGTATTTGGCGAATAAATTAACGAAATTGGGAGAAAAAACAAATATGGAATTTAGAGGAATCGTGATAAGAAATCACTGATGTGTATTGATTAAGTCCATAATGGAATGTGTTAAAAGAAGGAATTTTGGTTGGTGCTGTCGAATAGAAAATTTGAGTTGAATCAATAAGGTCTGAAAAAATCATCTATGGTGGAAGTATAGCAGGAAGACGAAAGGGAGAAAAACACAATCGGTCGTTCGATCGACTTAGGGATCATTCGAGTGACATACACCAGTCGTTCAAATGACCTGGTGAGTCGTTTGAGTGACGTGGAAAAAACCCAGGGCTGTTTGGATTCTTTTATTTTGGCCTGAGATCCTTTTACGGGCTAAGGGGGTTATCAATAGTGACATTTTTATATCTCTTGTATCTAGAGACTTAAAGGGCGAGTATATAAATAATTGTGTAGAAGGATAAAAGTATTAAATTTAAATTATGGAATCTAGGGTGATAAATTCTAAAGTATAGATTACAGGCCGAGTGAATGTGTCGGGGAATTTTGTTTGAGTGACGCCATTTGATAAATTAATTAATGTGAAATTAATTAAAGTAAGAGTCGGGATTTTGACTTGGATATTTTAAGGCTAGTTGGACAGGGGTTGGCACGGAGTAGATGGTTTAATTTATTATAGAGATACATAATACATTTTCGAATATTAAATTTATCGTGGGGCGTTAAACTTAATAGTGGAAATTCATGTAACAAATTCTAAAGGGTGATGATATGGGCCGAATGAGTGGATTTGAGTATTGTAGTTTGGTGTAACTACTTTAATAACAACATAATTAATGTGTGATTAATTAAATTACAAGTCGGAATATAGACTTGGGCATTTAGGCTAGTGCTAAGGGTGTTAAGCATGGGTTAGCCAGACTTTTATTAAATATATCTATACGGTAGTGTGATAGTGTGTGTGTGTGTGTGTATATATCAGTGTTCTGAAAAACGCGCCTAGACGCGAGACTTTTTAGATACGCCAAGTTTTGGCCCTAGGTGTGGATTAAGATGTGATCAACGATGATCAACGTTTTTTGGGATAAGGCGTGAAAAAACGCGCGTTTTTGGGGTTAAAGGCGTGAAAAAACGCGATTTTTTTGTTTTTCTAGTATTTAAAAAAAATAGTGCTTTAAATTAGAAAGATTTAGACATATTGTTGAGGTATGTACCATTTTAGTATTTTTAATAGTCTTTCCATAGTAAAAAAATATTAAAATATATTAAAAAAGGCCTAAACGTCTTTTCACGTCTTTTTACGCCTAAGGCCCGCCTATGCTTCCAAGGCTTAAGGCTTGGACTTCACGCCTCGGCCACACACCCCACATTTTTTAGAACCTTGATATATATATATATATATACAAGGAGAGTATAGCCCCTATGTCATATCCTCTGTTTTGTTGCATGATTTATTTTTCGAGGTGAGATGCTTTGGGTATGATTCGGTTTCACTTTCGGGGGTAATATGATCGCCTTCACTACGTTTGTGATATTTTTGCCCAAGTTCGGTGTGAGCTAGTCCGACTTGAGGTGGTCGGGTTAGAGTGAGCATGCATGGGACATGATAGTATTTCAGAGAAAGCATCCGGTGAGTTATTACTCGAGAATGGATGGTTATTATGGGTACCTCGATTTTCCATCACGGGACTAGACGAGTAGCCCGATAGAAACGGCCCAAAGTCTGGGCTCCTCGCATCTCAACTGAATTCGGTTATGACTTAGTCTACCCCTAAAATCTCATAAGGATATATTCTAGGAGTAGAAAGTGGACGTGGGGAAGTCCAACACCCCCACTCCTCGAGAACAAACATGTATATAAGTAACCCTAAGCCTGGGGCAAAAGGCATGCACTATATTCTCTAAAAAACACTCCCCGGAGTATATAGAAATAACACTAAGAGAACCACCGTGGACGTAGGCATTTCTTGATGAACCACGTATATGCTGTGTTGTGTGATTGACATTTTTTTACTCTTTATTCCCTTTGGTGATTGCGCTTTCTTATTAATTTGGGTTGAATATAATTGTCACCACAATTGGCGCCGTCTGTGGGAACGTTTGTCTTCTTTAAAGAAAGCCCTCACCCATAAAGAAGCTATAATGTCTGGTCACAGTAGCAACGCCCCTCAGGCAGGGGATATCCAAGAACAGCCTGTCCCTCGCAGGATCAGCTCTGAAGTTCGGCGTTCAGATCAGAGGGCTCGCCCGGAGAGGCCAGACTCAGAGGAGAGCCAAGGACCAGCGAGGTCCACATAAATCTCCAGATTGATTGATGCCTATGAGGCAAGGCTCCAAGAGCAAAGGGAGTTCGGTTGCAAGCAAGAGGCTGAGAATGCTCGCCTAAAAAGGAAATTAGAGAGGATGGAGAAGGAACTCCATCGCAGCACTAGGCGACGTCCATACCGCACTCCAACCCCTCAGGCGAGCAAGTCTCGCAGCCGAGGAAGGAGCCCAAGACGCGGATCCCAGAGATTTGAGGAGCACGAGTCGGATGACAACTTGCTCGAACAACAGCGACCAGTTCGCCATTACAGGAGCCGAGCTCGAGGTGATGAGGATATACGGAATTTGGTTCAAAGGGAAATGGATCAGTACCCAGCTCATCGGGGGGCTAGATCAACTAGGGAGCTTGCTCGAAGAGCACTCAAGACCCAGATGAAATCCCCTTTCTCAATGGAGATAAAAGAAAAAGAAGCCCCAAGAAGTTTGTTATTCCCAGATTCAAGATTTATGACAGAAAGACTGACCCTATCGACCATATTAGGCAGTACCGGCAAGCCATGACTCTCTAAAACCACTGGGATACACTAATGTGTCAAATTTTCCACTCGAGCCTGCACGATGTGACCCGAAAGTGGTTCGAGAGGCTCCCTCATAAGTCCATTAGTCCCTGGCCGAGCTCTTCACGAATTTCTTCATTAGCAGCAACTCCTATCTAAAGAGGATGGATGCTTTGCTAATAATGAAGAAGACGCCACAGGAGAGCCTCCAAGACTACGTAAAAAGGTACTGGGAGTTGTTCAACGAGGTCGAGGACTGATCGGAATAGGTAGTAGTGGCCTCTTTCAAGATTGACCTACCCAGCTCTTGCCTTTTGCATCAATCCCTCACGAAAAAGGAGGCCACAACCATCGATGACCTGATGGCCCGCATTGAGAAATACGCCAAGGTGGAAGATGTGACCCGCCTCAGCGCAGGGGAGAATGATCGAACTAAGCTCGTTGTCAAGGGCCACTATAAGGTCGAAAACCAAAAGAAAGGAGGCAAGAATGGGGGCAAGGGTAGCTCCAAGAATGGAGGCAAAACTGATGTTTCGAAAGCATTTTAGGCAGTAAATATTGTCTTCAAATAACCAATCTATAAGATCCTAGCAAAGATCAAAGATGAGCTATTTATTAAGTGGCCTAGAAAAATAGAAGGAGATCCCTCAAAGAGAAACAGCGCGCTGAGATGCGCTTTTCACGAGGAGGGAGGACATAAAACTGAGCATTGCAAGGCTCTTAAGTCTTACCTCGATGAACTGGCCCAGACTGGGCACCCGAACGAGTTTACGAAAAGAAAGGTAGAGAAAGTCACTGTCAATGGAGAAGCAATACCCAACAACGTACTCGAAGACGATGCTGGACATAAACATGCAGTTATTCATGGGGCATCTGATATGAAGCAGATTCAAGGGAATTCAGCTCGATGGAAGTGAAAAAGCTTACAACAGTAATGCAAGCTTTTCAGATCGATCCAGTAAAGACACAGTCAGGAAAGCGTCAGTGAGTAGATGACGTCGACTACAACAAACACATCGCGTTTACAGATGAAGATCTGGTGGGAGTAAGAACCCCACATCATGACGTCTTAATCATTACTCTCAGGATAGTCAACTGTGACGTCGACAAGTTGCTCGTCGACCAAGGAAGCTCATCCGAGGTAATGTATCTCAACCTCTTCAGAAAGTTAAAGTTAAGCGTTACCGACTTGAAGGAAGCCACGGTCCCTCTAGTTGGCTTCGCTAGAAAAGTGACCATTCCATTGGGAAAGATTGTGCTGCCGGTAAGGGCAGGAAGTGTCTCCAAGATGATCGAGTTTCTAGTGGTCGACATCGACTCGCCATATCAAGCTATCCTCGACAGAGGGTGGCTACATGCAATGAAGGCAGTCCCTTCGACCTACCATCAGAAACTCAAGTACGTGACTGAGCGAGTAATGGAGATTCACAGAGATCAGGCGATGGCAAAAATGTGCTTTATAGCAGTCATCCGCTCGAAACCAGAGAAGAGGGTCGAGAAGGCCAAAGAGAAGGTCGAGGAGCAAGAAGGTTTGATAACTTCAAAATAGCAATTAAGATATGGAAGGCCCGGAGTGGAGGAGACCAGGCTTCTCCCCTCTGAGCGGGTCGTTAAAAACCTGAAGGAGATAACAGTCGGTGGAAGTAAGAAAGACAGGAGTTTCTTGATCGGTACTTCTCTTACAGATCAAAAGAAGAAAGAATTGACCGTACTATTGAGAGGCAACTTAGATGTTTTCGCGTGGGAACCATACGAGTTGCCTGGCATTGATCCCAGTGTGGTTTGCCATCGGTTACACATCGACCCCACTTTCAGGACTATCGCGCAGAAAGCACGACAAACCGCGCTCGATAAGGCTAAGGCTGTAGAGAAAGAGGTTAAAAAGTTGCTGGATGCAGGATCCATACAGGAAGTTAAATTCCCTAAATGGTTATTGTTGATGTAAAAAATTAGATTATATCTAATTATTTAATCACAGATAAAATAAAATGAGACAAAGAAATTTTAAAGTGGTTCAGCCTTATAAGAATGGCCTACGTCCACTGTTTCCGTTATTGTTAATTGTTTGGGAATTCTCGATTACAAGTTTAGTCAATAAATTATGGGTCCCTTACAATGAGGATGATACAATGTATTTATAGCCCTCGGGCTGTACATGTGAAAGGGTAATACATAACTGTCCCTTAGGCGTATACATCTGTATGATAATAATAAGCCTTTAATGCGCAGTCAATCTGTTGTTTATCCTGCTATTAATGCTCTGTTCGAGGTGCAGCTCGGACCGCCTAAGCTGCTCGGACCGCCTAAGTATCTCGGTACTCATAAGTTGCTCGATGTATTAAAGTTCCTCGGAGAACTCTTGTTGGTCGGAGCGTCTGAGTTGATCGGGGAAGCAGAGTTCCTCATTGCAGTATGGTTCCTCGGAGAGTATCTGCTGCTCGAAGTATCTGAGTTGGTTGCAGATTGCCACGTGTCTTCACTTAATTGAGCTATGTCAGCAGACTAAATTTGGTATCAACATAAGCCCCCAATGTTTCATAGTTCGAAATTTGAGGAGTGTGGAACATTCTTTCTCGAAATATGGCGGTTTTAAATGGTCATCCTGAAATTTAGGAGTATTTTCTTTTGTATTTATTTCTCCTTCCAAATTCGTAGAATCGGACTTTTTGAATTTTTATAACCGCTTCGATTCTCGTGCCCTTTTTGTCTTTTTAGCCGCCGGTAACGTAACCGTCTCTTTTTGTAATCATTATCTTTACCCATTCCCAAGACAAGGTATTTAAGCGTTGCAGAAAATCCCATCGTCTTCTACTTTTTCAAATTTATCTCTTTGAGTTTTCCATTATTTCTCTCTCCTGTGCGTTCATTCCTTTCATCATTCGTTGTCAACAGACTCATCATTTTCCTGTAAGATCTTCTTCTTTCTCTTTGATTTCCTTCTTCTTTCTCTTTGATTTCCTTTATTCATCACGGTTTACCCTGTAGAGTCGCTTGATAAGTTTCGCTCTGATTTCTCTATTCCTTCATAGGTTATTTTGGAGGAACTTTCTGAGCCTTCAGATTATTTTCGTTTGGCTGAGGGACATTGGTTCCCCAGTCTATTTGTGGCTAAATTCGGCTTTTCTTTTCCCCCAAACCCTTTGTTTCTGGAATTCTGTCAATATTTTGACGTGGTTCCTGGAAGAATAACCCCCAATACGTGGAGAATAGTTAACGGAGTTCATAGATTAAATCAAATTCATGGAACTCGTATAGGAGTTCCAGAAATTATGTTCTGTTATAGATGGGCTGTTGGTGACAATACTTTTTATTTAAAAACTAGGTTTTTAAATAGGGCTTTAGTGGTCAATCTCCCAGATGCCAATAGGGACTACTTCGAGCACGGGGTTGTTATAAAAAATTGGCAACATGTTGTAATACCCTGTATTTCTGAATATTCTATTTAATTAAATTGGAAAATTAAATGAAAAAATACGGCTTAATTTAAATTACGTCAGAGGAGTAATTTAATGATATTTATTAAGAATTGTAATTAAAGTATATTAATCGAGAGATAGTTATCGATTTATATTGCCTCATTATATTTACTTAGTGCGAGTAGTAAATAGTTACTTAACGCATGTAGACCGTTTTGGGGCGAGAATGAGTAATATATTTTTAAGTGACTCAAATGACAATTTAGAGGTCACGGTTAACCCCATAAGGGTCAAAATAGTCAAAATAGTATACCCAGGGGTACTAGTTGGGTCCCGGGATGTTTTTGGGCTAAGCCGGGACCGTTCAGGGGCGTTTTAGTCTTTTAAATTATAGGAGTGAGAAGACTTACGAATTTAATCACTCTAAGTCAGATTATAAGAGTTGGAGGCTAGGGTTAGAGAGAAGAAAAAACACACCATAGCCATTAGAGAGAAGAGAGAAACAGTTCTCAAGGCAAAAGGAAGAATTGGGAAGAATTCAAAGGAGATTTTCACCACAAACTTGTGGGGAAGGAAGATTGAAGGAGAAAAACAATCAATCATCAACAACAATCACAAAATCAGAACCCCTCTATCAAGGCAAGTGTTTATTGCAAATCAAATTCAAGTTATAATACCCATGTGTAGGGAGTTTTAAGAATTGGTTAATTCTATTGAAAAAACATGAATTAAATGTTTGAATTGATCACATGTTTGGGTAGGATTGCATGTAGAATGAATCCCTAAGTAAAGGTAAAATGAAATTTGAATATATTTGATGATTAACATAGAATCTTTATGAGTTCTTGGTTAAAGAACATGAATCTTGAATGACTTAGGGTTTAATTGATGAACACAAGATGTCAATCTGCCAGAATTTTTTACACAACTTTAAACGTATGCCATTTGAGTTGTACTTCGAATTATAGTGTGAACCATACATTCTTAGAAAGGTATTTCTCTTATCTATCTAATGAACTTGGAATCAGGTCAATCGGAGTTCTGTAGAGGGAGTAATAGACATATTACTACAGGGTGTTTAATCTGCCAGCATAGTAATCTGCCAGAAGTTTGATGTGACTTTAAACATGTACGATTTGAGTTGTACTTAGAATTAAAGTGTGAATCATAGATGTATGGAAAGGTATATCTCTGATCTTTCCAATGAACTTGGAATCAGGTCAATCGGAGTTCTGTAGAAGGAGAAATCAAAGTTTTACTAGAAGGTGTTTAATCTGCCAGAAAATTTTATGATTCGTTAGGCTGCGAGAAAATGTAAGATATTTAATTTTAAGCCTCAAATGCCTAAAATTTTATCGGGGAAGTGTTTGGGACCTTGATGAAATATATTTTTGGAATAATGTTATGGAAGTAGGTCTATGATTGAGCATTGGACTTTAATTTTGTGAGAGAATTAAAGTGGAGATTCATAGGCTTGATTGTGACGTATTCTAATTCGAGATGATAAGGATATAATTACGGAAAAGCATGAGCGAAGTTAAATTTATTGG
This sequence comes from Sambucus nigra, assembly GCA_949130495.1. NCBI lineage: Eukaryota > Viridiplantae > Streptophyta > Magnoliopsida > Dipsacales > Adoxaceae > Sambucus > Sambucus nigra. Next base: position 191,494,180 of record OX422214.1, on the reverse strand, counting down.
GTCAGTATGTTAACAAGGGTAGCTACTAAATTAATATTACGTTAGGGCTAACTAGGGCCCTTATATTATTGTGAATACTCAAATAAATGCGATTAATGAGATAAATCGTACAATGAATATTGTACGGTAAATATAAGAGAATAAAATATTACGTACGAACATGGTTGATAGGTCGGGCGTGTACCTACTGAATTGTATGAACTTTTAGGTTAAGAGAAGTATACCTAAATTAACTATGTTAGGGTCGATGAGATATTCCGAACTAATGTAGGGTTATTATATAATTGTGGTCGATGTATCATTCCGAACCAATTCTTACTTGGGGTCGATGAATCATTCCGAACCAAGAGTCCTTTATGTATGTAAAAAGGACAAATATTAATGACTGATATTTAATATATATTTTGTGTGAAATATATATTTAATGATATTCTACTTCTGTGTATTAGTAGATTGATATATACTTAAATTAACTATGTTAGGGTCGATGAGACATTCGGAACTAACATAGGGTTATTATATGTTTGGGGTCGTTGTAAAATGCCGAACCAAACCTTTGAACTGGTGGCGTGATGAAAGAGTCCGAGCCAGAATTTGTGTATATAAATAATTGGGGTCGATGTATCATTCCGAACCAATTCTTACTTGGGGTCGATGAATCATTCCGAACCAAGAGTTCTTTATGTGTGTAAAAAGGACAAATAGTAATGACTGATATTTAGTATATATTATGTGTGAAATATATACACTTAATGATATTATACAGTTGTGAATAAGTAGATGAATATGATGTGTCTAATGTTACGTATCAAATTGGTAAGTTAAGTAGTGAAACTTAATTACGGAAAGTATCTTTAGATAGAGAATATCTATTTAGTAACTTAAGTAGTGAAACTTAATTACATAAGTGGAAAGATAACAATTGTGAGAATCCTATAAATTTAGTAGTGAAACTAAATAGCTTTGAAGCATAACATAGGTGAAATGTTATTTGAGTATTAATTAACCTTTGCGAGATGTTATTGAAATGAATGCACGGTGTGGGCGATGCGAGAACTTAAGCTTAGATAAGTTCAGATGATTACTTAGACCTAATTAACTTGGGGAACATGGCTAGGTAGGCTAAGTGTAGAAAGTTAGGTGTGCACAATAGATGAGAAGTGAGTGAACTCAAGAGAGTGTACGAAAACCTAACATGTGTAATCAATAACCGCATTTTATATTGTGATAAACGCTTGCTAAATATTTTCAAAATGTTTTGAGTACTAACTCTTGCTATAAAATATTTTCAAAACCTTTTAGGTGTCCAGCCACAGGGACGCCATGGATGATGATTCTATTCCAGGGACTCGCAGTTGTAGCACAGTGGATGCTTACAGGATTTTGACTAGACGATATCTCTCATTCAGATCTAGTACAGAATATCACATTTTTCCATGTATGGACTTGTAGTACGGTATCAGTCTCAGATGTTAGTTTCAGATTAGTAGTTGTTCTATTGTTGTTTAGCATTTTTAGCCAATGGTTTTTTCGGTAATACTTTTGCGCTGTTGTACTTATACTTTGTTGGTTTGGGTTTTAGCATGGTATTTGCTTTATTATTTTCCGCATGGTTGATTTATCTATTTTAAGAAAGATAAAATTTGGCACCGGTCTAAGTTTACTTAGGGGATTGGTATTTAAAAAGTTTTCGGCAGTGATGCTAAGAATGAACCATTTGAGAAACCTGTTTTAATTTAATAAAGGCCTGATCACCCGATGTTTAATTAGGCGGGGTGTCACACATGCTCCTCTAACTGGAGATGATGTGTATCAGGGTCCCAGATGCCCTCCCTATGGCAATGGGATAGGTCATTTTTATTTTATTTTATTTTTGAAATTATGCTTTCTTTGTGTTTGATAAAATGTGTCATTGATATTTTAATTTTCATTTATTTGCAGTTGACAGCAAAAGAAAGTCTCCAAAAGAGACAAAAGTTAACTTAAAACATCTTAAACTTATCTGGGGTTTGCATCAGACTATTGCTGACGAGCACATCAGGTCAGCTTCATATTTGTTGCGGTATAAGAGTTACACCTCATCTTTTACTGCTCGTCCGGTGATAAGTGAGGTAGAACCAGTACCTGATTCTGCAAGTTCTTCACCTGAGTCTCATATCCCTCCGAGTGAAAGAATGAAGAAAAGAAGAGCTCCTGCCATCTTCGAGAAATCTGCCTCTGTTGCTGGAGAGGTAAAGAGAAGCAAACATGATGTCCCAGAAGAAGGGACAAAGAAAATTGATGCACCCCCTCCGGCTGCTACTGTGAAGGTTGTCGAGAAGCCCCCAATGGCTCCGAGCGAGGTGATTGTCATCTCTCCGACTAAAACTACATCTTTAGTCGAGGTTGTTGATGCTCCTGGAGGTTGAAGAAAAGCTCCTCGGTCAATTTGGCTAAATCCATCGCTCAGCCCCCGTCTACTGAAAGTGGTGTTCCCACTTTTGTTGCCCCGAGCTCTGCCATGAGCTCGGTGAAGTCTTGGATCATTCCCGAGATCCAAGGTACTGAAGAAAAACTTTCTCGGGGCAATGGTTACCTCATTAGCTGCTCGTCATATAGCTTCTGTAAGTATCATTGTCCTCAACTTTCATTTTTCCCTTTTTATATCTGTACACTGACTTACTATCGTTTTCTTTTCGCAGTTGGTAACCTGCTTTAATACAATTTTGAAGAAGGATGAAGCTATTAAAGCTTCAAGCTCCTCGTCTGGTGTAGAGGAAGATTTGGTAGGTCTGACGCAGTCTCTAAAGGATTCTCGTCAGCAATATGATGATGATAAAGCTACTTCGGAGAAGAAGCTTAATTCCATCGAACAGGAGAAGGATCAGGTTGTCGAGGTCTCCAAGGGGTTGGAGAAGAAAATAAATATCTTGGAAGAGAATAATAAAGAGCTCGACGAGAAGCTTAAAAATGTTGGGGAGCTTGAAAGTAAGCTCAAAACTGCTGAAGAAGAGTTGGGTCAACTTCGGGAAGTAAGTCGTCAGAAGGAAGAAGTGGAGAATAAACTGAAGGCTGCCGAGGATCTTCTTTCCGAGAAGCTTTCCTAGGAGAAGGCAAAAAGGAAGTTGGCTATAAAGAAGTCTTTCAGCACTGGCTGGGATAAGGGGTGGAATAAAGGTCTGGCTGCCATGATGTCGCAGGTGGAATATGGTAGCCACAAATACTTTAGGGATGGCTGGGTCGCTGCTCTGCAAGAGATGAAGGTCGATGAAAATTCTGACCTGCTTCAGCGACACATCCCGGGCCCCCCTCCAACTCCTGAAGAAGAAGAAGAGGACAAAGTAGCCTCTGAGGAATCCTCCATGGTGATGGGAGATCAAATTCCTCCTCCTCCAGCTATCCAGTCCACCAGCAAGCAACTTCAACCATACATTATTTCAAACGAGCAACTTCCAGCACTTCCCGAGCAACCATCTTTACCATCCGAGCAACCTACCTCCTCGTCCCAGCCTCCCGAGAAAGTTTTGGGAGACAAGGAAAAGGTGTAGAGTTGTTCGGATTTTTCTCTCTGTTTATTTTTCTTTATCAAATGTAACTCTGAACTTTGTACTTCTCCTTTATGATGTAATAAAATTTGAAGTTTGGATTATACATACTATTGATTCTCTTCTTCATGCTCTGTTTGCACACTTATTCATTCTTGCTTTCTCTTCTTTTACTAGTTTATGGCCAGGATGGAGTTATTGTCTACTCATGATACAAAATTGTTGAGGCAATGCAATGAGTACTTCAAAGTTGGTCATACAGATATGAGTGCAGCACAAATCGTTGACATCCTCGGTCAAGGTGCTTCAGAGCAAGCAATTGAAGCCTACCAGTATTTGAAGTGCCTGCTCAACCGTGCAGTGGCTAACAATGTAGCATATTATGAAATGATTGAAGATCTCCAAGGAAGTCTTGAAGATCTTCAACAACAATATAAGGAATTTACAGCCCTTTTACACGAGGGATGCGAGAAGAAGTATCAGCAACTCAGTGCTGATAAGGGGCATGACAAGTTGTTCGCTGCTTATAATATAAGGGAGAGAACTTTGAAGACTGAGGTTGAAGAGCACAGATAAATAGCAGAGTTGTTGGAGCAAGAAAATAATAACCTGCAAAGAGAGGCATCTCAGTTGAAGTCTGCTGCTTCCACCTCACACGCTTTGGTCACTGTGAACGATGAGGGATTATCTTTCTTAGAGGTCGAAAACGCCAATCTGAGAGATGAATTGGAGACCTTGAAGAGAGCTGGCCCTTCTACATCTACTCGGGGACGAGCAAGAGCTGCTCGGATTACTGTCGAGGAACACAGAATTCAATCAGCTCTGGAGAATCAGGCCTTTCAGCTGATGGCAAAGAACCAGGCGTTGGCTGAGATGTCTAAGAAGATTTAGAATCTGGACGAACAGCTTTCTGTACAGAAGTTTGCCTTGGAGAATAAGGAACTCTTTGCAAAAAATCTTCACGAGCAGTTGGAAAGATTGACATATCAATTCCACAAGCAGCCCAGAGAATTCTGGATGGCTGGCTACAATGAGGCTCTCTACCATTTGGATGATCATCTCCAAAATGCGAATGATGAAGGTTACAAACAAGGGTGGTTGAATGCCTTGGGTGTACTGCAACTAGAACAAGGTCACTACTTGTGGGATTACCATAATCCTGGGTTGCTCGACTTTCCAGTGCCTCCATTCAAACTCAATATGAGCTGGATCCCTGCTCGGGCAATCCCTTAATGTTTGATTTCCAAATACCTTGGTGATTACAGTCTTCATTCCAATGCTGTGATATCTCACCCCGAGCACCTACTCGATCGACCATCTATGATGAACATCAGGATGCTTAAAGATCTTAATTTTACAAACTCCCCTTATGCTTTAGACGATCCTCCTGCTGGCGAGGAACCTGTTTCAAAATTAGAGGGGAAGAAACCAATAGAGTAGGAATCTTGATGTAATAGTTAATATGTATTTCATTCTCAATGTATTCTGTTTTTGGATTTAATGAAAGACTTTTATTTTTGTTCGCAATCTTGATTGCGATTGTCTTGTGGTTGCAAAACACTTTATATATGTATATCTGTTAAAAAGATAACAACATTGTGTTATTTGTCGATCAACTAGAGTTGATTAAAACTTATTGTCGACTAATCAAAATTAATGATGTTTTGTTTCTCGACCAACTTGGTAGTAATTTTAAAAAGTTACGAGTATAAAAAATTTTGCTCGATCACTTTTACGTACTCATAAAATATTTCCGACCAACCAAGGTCGGTAAATTTTCCTTTCCGACCAACTATAGTTAGTGGGTTTTTTCTTCCCGACCAACTATAGTTAGTGGGTTTTTTCTTCCCGACCAACTATAGTTAGTGGGTTTTATTCCCGACCAACCATAGTTAGTGGATTTTTTCTTCCCGACCAACCATAGTTAGTGGATTTTTTCTTCCCGACCAACTATAGTTAGTGGGTTTTATTCCCGACCAACCATAGTTAGTGGATTTTTTCTTCCCGACCAACTTTGGCACTTTTTGGAAAATGTTTTTCTTCCCAACCAACCTTAGTTGGCATTTTTAGGAATAGTTTTTCTTCCTAACCAACCTTAGTTGGCATTTTTAGGAATAGTTTTTCTTCCTAACCAACCTTTGTTGGCATTTTTAGGAATAGTTTTTCTTCCTAACCAACCTTAGTTGGAATTTTTAGGAATTATTTTTCTGAGTAGTCTGAGTTTTACTGAGTAGTGTGTAGCACTAGTATTCCGTAAAAAAATTTCAACAAAAGGAGAGAACTGGGCAGAACATTGTCACTTTATTCATACTAACGAAAGTGCATTACATGAGAGTTTACATCACTGATAATACTTGCGCAGGTGTTCTGCATTCCATGCATTCTTAAACTCCTCCCCTTCTAAAGTTACTATTCTGTAGGTTCCTGGTCGAACAAACACTGTAACTCGGTAAGGTCCATGCCAGTTTGCTTCCAGTTTGTTGTGCTTTTGAATCACTTTCTTTAGCACATAGCCTCCTTCTTTCAGGTCGCACTTTTTTACTCTCTTGTTGTAGAACAAAGTTGTTCGTTGTTGGTAAGCAGCATTCCTGATGGCTTCTTCTTCTCTAACTTCCTCGAGCATGTCCAAATCCAATCTTCTCATTAAGTCACTGACAGGGGAATTAAAATTTAGTACTCTGTGTGTCGGGAGACCCAACTCAGCAGGTATAACGGTTCGCTTCCAAATGCCAGCATATATGGAGATTCCCCTGTTGCTGCTCGGGGAGTAATTCGGTAAGCCCATAGTACTGATTGTAGTTCATTGATCCAGTTTGCTTTCGCGTCATTCAGTCTTTTCTTTAAGCCATTCAGTAGCGTTCTGTTTGTCACTTCAGTTTGTCCATTGCTTTGGGGATAGCCTGGTGCCGAGTGGATCTTCAAGATATTTGACTGATGACAATAGGCAGCGAACTCCTCGTTATCAAATTGTGTTCCATGGTCGGTAATGAATGCATGGGGAAGACCATATCTACAGATGATATTTTTCTAAATAAATTGATACACCTTCTCGTACGTCATGTCGACAAGAGGCTCAGCTTCTATCCACTTAGTAAAATAATCCACTGCGACGACGAGATATTTAAATCTTCCTCTGGTCGTTGGAAGTGGTCCGACCAAGTCAATTCCCCACATGGCAAATGGCAAAGGGGAAGTAATGGGTGTCAACAACGCCTGTGGAGTTCTTCGGATGGAGGAGAAGCGCTGACACTTGTCACATTTTTTAGCATAGGCTATACAATCATCCCTCATCATTGGTCAGTAGTATCCTTGCATCATCACCCTTTGCAAAAGCGTCTGACCTGCTACATGGGCTCCACAGGATCCTTCATGGATCTCTTCAATCAAGTCTTTCACCTCAGTGGAATGCACACATCTTTACAAACCTGCTATAATTCCTCATCTGTGCAGAATACCATTATTCAGTACATAACGAGCAGCTTTAAACTTTAATTTTTTGGCTGCAAGTTTATCAGTTGGTAATTTCCCCTCCTCAATATATGCCCTGATGGAATCCATCCAAGATGGTCTTAAATCAAGGGTAATAAAATTCATCGTCAGATCTTCATCTATACTCCGACCAGCTAAAACTTCAATTGGGATTGTTCTTCGTAGCTCGGTACGAGTAGCTGATGCTAATCGAGCTAAGGCGTCTGCTCTCGCATTCTCCATTCTTGGTATTCTAACCAGCTGGATAGCAGTAAATTCTGATACCAATTCCCTTGCCTTTGCATGATACTTGATCATTAATTCTCCTTTGGCTGCATATACTCCCATCATTTGATTTACGATCAATTGCGAGTCACTGAAGACAATAACCTGCTCTGCCCCCATGGTTTTTGCCAAACTAAGACCTGCAATCATGGCTTCATATTCAGCTTCATTATTCGAAGCTTTGAATTGGAAACGTAGGGCGTATTCCATGTCGACCTCGTCTGGACTATTAAGAACGATCCCTGCCCCACAGCCTGTTGTGCAAGATGAGCCATCCACATATAAACTCCATATAGGTAACTCGTCTTCAAATTTTTGATCTGACAGAGTTCCTCGGTGGAAAATTAGTTGCTTCCTTTCACCCTCTCCTAATATTTCCTGCTGTTCGTCAATCATCTCTTCTTATATAGCTTGATTCTTCTCGAAACTGAATACTCTTCTTCTCTTCTTCACTGGCTTGATCTCCTTATTCACGTTGAGTTCGTGACATAAGAAATTTGGTTCTATTCCGGGCATATCCTCATGACTCCATGCAAAAGTTTGCTTTCTGCCTCTTAGGAAAGTTATCAATTCCTGTTTTAGGGAGGCCTCCAACGACGAACCTATTTGAGTTGTTCGTTCAGGGTGCTCGTCTTCCAGAATGATGTTTTCAGTATCTTCCACCACTTGGCCTTTCACGAGTTGGGACTCATCTCTAGGATCCAATGTTTCAATTTCTGCACCTTCCTCCACTTAATAGGTAGTAGTCTTTTTCCTTGATTCCTCCAGTTCCTCTTGCTCGGCAGATGAATAGTAGCATTCCCGAGCTACTTTTTGATCACCCTTCACAACTCCTACTCTAAAATTTATTAGAAATTTTAGGCATTGATGTACCGTAGATGGCACTGCCTCGAACTTCTTCAATCCTACCCTTCCCACGATGATATTGTAGGCTGATTGAATATTTTTATCCATCACGAAGAAGCGTATTCTTTCATTTAGACAAGCAGGCCATGTACCAATGAATATATCCAACTTGATCGTCCCAAGTGGAAAAACTTTCTCGCCAGCAAAACCGATGAGGGGTCTATGATAAGGCTCCAATTGAGATAGCTTTAGATTTAAATTATCGAAGCACGAGTAGAACATGATGTCTGCCGAGCTACCATTGTCTACCAGTACTCTTGAAATCATTACTTCCTTCATCTTCATTTTGATCACTAATGGGTCATCATGAGGATATAGAACACCTGCGAGGTCGTTCTTTGAGAAACCGATGACCAATTTCTCTTTGTTTATCTTTCTCGGGCGATCTTCCTCAGCTAGATTTATTCGTTGAATGTATGAGCAAGCTTGAGCCTCACAGAGGTAAGCTTTTCTCTCTGCGGTAAGGTCTCCTCATCCTGCATCTCCACCTGTAATAACATTACAATCAAACGACCCAAAACGTATTGAAAATACCTCACGTTCTGGCTGCCTTGGTCTCTTGGGAAGATCAGGGTCGTCTTCTGGATCAACTTCATGGTCTCTTTTCTTGTTCTCCTCTTCTAGAGGAGGAGATCTAGACCTCTCTCTTGTTCGGTCGCTGTTTCTTCTTTCATTTCTACGATCATCATACTTTGCCAATTTTCCTCGTCTAATGAGTGTTTCAATCTCATTCTGAAGAGCTATGCAATTTTTGGTCATATGGCCATGATCTTTGTGAAACTCGCAATATTTTGCCTTATTCCTCCTGTCAGGGTCTGTCTTTATTTTCTCTGGCCAGTTTAATTCCTCGTTGTTCTTGATTTCTTCTAGAACATGGTTGATGTCTATCTTCAAAGGAGTGTAATTATCAAATTTCTTCAATACCTCCCATGACGACCTTGTTTTTGATTGTTTGTCACCACCATTATTCTTATGATCTTTCTTCTTAACTTTATCACCTTCCACCTTGGTTTCTTTGGCGTCCATATTCTTCTTCGCAGCCATAGCCTCCTCGACATTCATGATCTTGGCCGCTTTTTCCATCAGTTCTGACATAGTTCTGGGTGGATCTTTGGCCAAAGTGTAGTACAACGTGTTGGGCAGCAGCCCACTCATCAAGGCGGTAATCGCTGTCTTTTCCTCATAATCAATGACTTCGAGTTTCTTGTTATTAAAACGAGTTATATAATCTCTGGTACTCTCACCAGCTTTTTGTCTAACACTTAACAAATGTGCTACTCGTTTAACTGGTTTTGCCCCAAAACAAAAATTTCCAATGAATAACTCGGCCAGTTGAACGAAAGTTGAGATCTTACCCCGAGGAAGATTATTGTACCATATTTGAGCAGATCCGGTAAGAGTTCCTGAGAATGCTCTGCATCTCATCTCATCTGGAACAGCATAGATGTCGGATGCAGCTTGGTATTGTTCTATATGAAGGACAGGGTCGGTCTTTCCATCATACTTGGGAGTCACAATAGGTGCTTTGAACTTTGACGGTGTGGGAAAATCCACAATGGCCTGGGTAAAGGGTGTCCCTTGAACAAAAGTTCGTTGTAGGGGGTTCTTGGCCTTAGCCATTTCCCCTAATCTATCCTCCAGCCTCTGAATAGAACCTTTTCACGCATCATTTCCTTCCTCGGGCCTGTTGGTTCGAGTAACTGATCGCGTTGATGTGGCTTCCTGTAATTTATCTTGACGAGCAGCTGGTCACGACTGGGCAAATCATTCCCTTAAGTCTGATGATCGTCGAAAGCTCATCGACGCAGCCTTAGGAGGACTTTTGTTCCTCCTAGGACCTAATCAATCAAAAGGAGATACCCTGCTTAATCCTTCTAGCGCACTAGTCCTTTCTGGAGAGAGAGTGATACGTTGTTCAGTATCTGTGGCTCGTACTGACGAAGTTCGTCCAGGTTGATAAGAAAAATCTTCAGACTCCTCAGTACGATATGAATCGGTACGCCTTGTATGCGAAAAAACTAAACGGGTATTTCTTTGAACACTTCGCTATCTTGAATGGGTCGATACTCCGCCATGAAAGGTTTGTATGAGTTATCGCATAGTTTCTTGCATGGCTGTCTGGCCCTGGGCCAGATCTAACATTATTCCAGCCAGATCTGGAACGTTTGGCAGAGCAGATGGATTTGGAGGGTTTTCAGCATTTCGATTGTTGGGTTCTGGATTATCAGTCATTTGTAATGAATTATTTTTGATGAAAAACGATATTACCAGTCGTTTCCTACAGACGGCGCCAATCTGTTGATGTAAAAAATTAGATTATATCTAATTATTTAATCACAGATGAAATAAAATGAGACAAAGAAATTTTAAAGTGGTTCAGCCTTATAAGAATGGCCTACGTCCATTATTTCTGTTATTGCTGATTATTTGGGAATTCTCGATTACAAGTTTAGTCAAGAAATTTTGGGTCCCTTTTACAATGAGGATGATACAATGTATTTATAGCCCTCGGGATGTACATGTGAAAGGGTAATACATAGTTGTCCCTTAGGCGTATACATCTGTATGATAATAATAAGCATTTAATGCGCAGTCAATCTGTTGGTTATCATGCTATTAATGCTCTGTTCGAGGTGCAGCTCGGACCGCCTAAGCTGCTCGGACCGCCTAAGTAGCTTGGTACTCATAAGTTGCTCGATGTATTAAAGTTCCTCGGAGAACTCTTGTTGGTCGGAGCGTCTGAGTTGATCGGGGAAGCAGAGTTCCTCGTTGCAGTATGGTTCCTCGGAGAGTATCTACTGCTCGGAGTATCTGAGTTGGTCGCAGATTGCCATGTGTCTTCACTTAATTGAGCTATGTCAGCAGAGTAAATTTGGTTTCAACAGTTATCTAACCCGGTAGTAGTTCCAAAGAGCAATGGGAAATGGAGAGTCTGCATTGAGTTCATTGACCTTAACAAGGCATGCCCTAAGGACAGTTTCCCTCTCCTAAAGATCGACTAATTGGTGGACGCCACGGCAGCTCACGAGAGAATGAGTTTTTTGGACGCATATTCGGGGTACCATCAGATCCCTCTGCATGCACTAGATCAAGACAAGACAACGTTCATCAACACTATCGGATTATACTGCTACAAAGTTATGCTATTTGGGCTCAAGAATACAAGAGCAACTTACCAGCGGCTGGTGACCAAGATGTTCAAAGACCAAATGGGAGATACCATGGAAGTCTACATTGATGATATGCTCGTGAAGAGCAAGCGAAAAGAGGACCATCTCTCAGATCTATCAAATACATTCGATATCCTCAGGAAATACCGAATGAAGCTGAAAGCGAGCAAGTGTTCTTTCAGTGTCCAGTCAGGAAAATTCGTCGGATATTTAGTTAGTGAGAGAGGCATTGAGGCCAACCCGGACCATATCGATGCGATCAATAGGGTGCAGCCCCCTCGCACGATACGAGACGTGCAAAATCTCACCTGTATGCTCTTCTCTTTGAACCGTTTTATCTCAAAGTCCTCTGAGAAGTGCAAGTTGTTCTTCCAGCTCTTGAAAGGAAACAAGACGATAGAGTCGACTCAAGATTGCTCGAGGGCATTGGAAGAGCTAAAGGCTTATCTCAACACACCACCTCTACTCGTCATACCTCAAGAAAATAATTCTCTATACTTATACCTCGTCGTCTCCAGCCACGCCGTCAGTTATGCATTAGTGTGAGAGAAAGCAGGAATCCAGCACCCGGTCTACTACGCGAGCAAGACATTGTTGGACACCGAGCAATGATACCTACCACTGGAGAAGATCACCTTTGCACTAGTGATAGCTTCGAGGAAGCTGAAGCACTACTTCGAAGCTCACACTATCGTCGTCCTTATATCGCACCCCCTTAAAGCAATCCTGCAGAAAGCGAATCTGTTTGGTAGACTATCCAAATGGTCAGTCGAGCTCAGACGATTTGACATCCAATTTTAACCCAGGAATGCAATCAACGGGCAAGTCCTCGCGGATTTCATCGCGAAGTTCATAGGCGAACAACCCTGTAATCGACTTCAACCCATGAAGCAAAGGGAAGATCACTTATCAGAAGGAGTTTGGCAATTGTTTATTGATGGAGCCTCCAACTCAAAGGGGGCAGGAGTAGGCATTGTACTCGTCACTACAGAAGATACAATCCTCGAGCAGGGACTCATACTTGGATTTGAAGCCTCCAACAACGAGGCAGAATATGAGGCTCTGATAGAGAACTGCAAAAGGCACGGGCATTGGGGACAAAGCAGCTCCAGGTGTTTTGTAATACCCCGTATTTCTGAATATTCCAAATATTCTATTTAATTAAATTGGAGAATTAAATAAGAAAATACGGCTTAATTTAAATTACGCAAGAGTAGTAATTTAATGAGTTTAATTTAAAAAATTTAATTATGGAATATAAATCGAGAGGTAGATACCGATTTATATCGCCTCATTATATTTACTTAGTGCGAGTGGTAAATAGTTACTTGACGCGTGTAGACCGTGTTGAGGTGAGAACGAGTAATATTTTTTAAGTGACTCAAATGATAATTTAGAGGTCACAGATGAGTCCGGAAGGGTCAAATTAGTCAAAATAGTATACCCAGGGGTACTAGTTGAGTCCCGGGATAATTTTGGACTAAACCGAGATCGTTCGGGGGCGTTTTGGTCTTTTAACATGAGAGGGTATGGATACCTACGAAATTGAGAGCTTTATATCAGCCGTATGATAGAGGGGTTAGGGTTAGAAAACCCATGAAAACACACCATAGCCATTAGAGATAAGAGAGGAACCATTCTCAAGGAAAAATGAAGAATTGGGAAGGATTCAAAGGAGATTTTCACTATCAACTTGTTGGGGAAGAAGGATTGAAGGATGAAGATCATCAATCATCAACAATAACCACGAAATCAGAGCCTACTGATCATAAGGCAAGTTGTTTATTACGAAAATTATAAAGTTATAATACCCATGTGTAGGGTTTTTGAATAGTCTTGTTTAAATCAATATCTTGATAGGAGAATAACGATATTTATACATGTTGGGATAGGAATCGCATGTAGAATGATTTAACCTATGTAGAGGATTAATATTCAGATTAGACATGATTATCTTTCGGAATAAAATCTGGATTTTGAATGAAAATATGGGAAGAACACCATAACTAGGGTTTTAAGAAATTCTGGGTTTAATTCACCTTTTTCTTGAAAGGAATTGGAGTTTTAATGTATTTGACACGTTAGAAATTGTCCTAGTATATGTGAAAACATGTTAGGATCATTGGGTCGAAGTTTGGTGGACTATAATGGAGTTTGAAGATTTGTTAATGGAGGAAAAGCTTAACGAAGAAGATGAACTGCGTCTGTCCCTGTTCGATCGATCGATCGATCTCGAACTATCGATCGATCGACTAGGTCGATCGATCGAACCCAGCAGTCGATCGATCGACGCAAGCTGTTTTTCCCGAATTTCGTGTTTAAGTCTTCGTTGATTTTCGGGAATTAAGGAGTATCCTAAGGTTTATAATATACTTATATGGGAGTGAGAATAAGACCAGTAGGTATATTGTTGAGGTTCGATAAGGCCATTGGGTGTAGGGCTTGGATTACGGACCGACGAGAATAATCCGATTTAGTAGAGTATCGGGGACTTCGGAAATTGAGTTACGAGGCGAAGTAAATTCAATTTAAGTAATAGACCAGTAGGGTAAGCAATAACTACTGAAATTATATATAAGGGGTAACTAGGACCCTTAGAGTTGTGTGAATACTCAAATAAACGCGACTAATGAGATAAATTGTAAAGCGAATATTGTACGGTAAATATATGAGATTAAAATATTACGTACATATATAATTAATAGGTCGGGCGTGTACCTACTGAATTATGTGATCTTTTAGGTCGGGAGATTTATACCTAAATTAATTATGTTGGGGTCGATGAGACATTCCGAACTAACATAAAGTTATTATATGTTTGGGGTCGATGAGAAATGCCGAACCAAACCTTGAACTGGTGACGCGATGAAAGAGTCCCGAACCAGAATATGTGTATATATATATATTTTTAAAAATAGTTGGGGTCGAAGGATAATTCCGAACCAACTCTTACCTTGGGGTCGATGAATCATTCCGAACCAAGAGTTCTTTATTTGTGTAAAAAATAAATAAAAAATAATTGGGGTCGATGTATCATTCCGAACCAATTCTTACTTGGGGTCGATGAATCATTCCGAACCAAGAATCCTTTACGTGTATAAAAAGGGCAAAATAGTAATGATTTATATTTAGTATATATATTGTGTGTGAAATATATACTTGATGATATTCTACTTCTGTGTATTAGTAGATTGATATATATTATGTATTTAAACATACATACTGAACTAGTAAGTTAAGTAGTGAAATTTAATTACGAAGTGTAACGTTAGATAGAGAATATCTAATTAGTAGATTAAGTAGGGAAACTTAATTTTAAAAGTGGAAAGATAGAAATTGTAATGATTGTCGAAATTTAGTAGTGAAACTAAATGAGAAGTTTTGAAACATAACATAGAGAAAATGTTACTTGTGTATTAATTAACCTTCGTGAGATGTTAAGGTAATGGATGTACGGTGTGGGAAATATGAGAACTTAAGTATAGATAAGTTCAGATGAGAGCTTAGTCCTAGATATCTTGGAAGATATGGCTAGGTAGGCTAAGTGTAAAACGTTAGGTGTGCACAAAAGATGAGGGGTGAGTAAACTCAAGAGAGTGTACGAAAACCTAACATGTGTAATCAATAAACGCATTTTATATTGTGATAAACGCTTGCTAAATATTTTCAAAATGTTTTGAGTACTAACTCTTGCTATAAAATATTTTCAAAACCTTTTAGGTGTCCAGCCACAGGGACGCCATATATGATGATTTCCTTCCAGGGACTCGAAGTTGTAGCACAGTGGATGCTTACAGGATTTTGACTAGACGACATCTCTCATTCAGATCTAGCACAGGATCTCACACTATTCTATATATGGACTTGTGGTCCGGTATCAGTCTCAGATGTTAATTTCAGACTAGTGGTTATTCTATTGTTGTTCGGGATTTTTAGCCGATGGTTTATTCGGTAATCCTTTGGTTCTGTTGTACTTTTACTTTGTTGATTGGGTTATAGTACCTGATTATTTTTACTTTGTTCCGCATGGTTGATTTATCTGTTTTAAGAAAGATAAAATTTGGCACCGGTCTAATTTTACTTAGGGGATTAGTAATTAAAAAGTTTTCGACAGTGATGCTAAGAATGAACCATTTGAGAAACGTGTTTTAATTTAATAAAGGCCTGATCACCTGATGTTTAATTAGGCGGGGTGTCACATGTTCGGCGACTCGCAATTAGTCTCCAATCAAATAAGTGGACTTCAATACTAGAGACGAAAGAATAGCAGCCTACCACGCCTTGGCAAAGAAGTTAATGTCCAGCTTTGAGGAAGTCGGTGTCCTACAGTTCCCCAGAGGACAGAACAGCCAAGCCGATACCCTGACAGCCCTAAGTTCAGCAATCAATTCAGACTTGAAAAGAATAATCCCCATCGACTTCCTCTCCCATTCAAGTATCAACCAGAGCAACGAGTTGCCCGATGTGGGACATATGTTACAGATTGAGTCAGCACCTAGTTGGATGGACCCCTTGAGAGACTATTTGAGAGATGGTGCACTTCCAAACGATAAGAAAGCCGCTCATCAGATATGAGTCAAAGCCGCTCGCTTTCACTTATCTCCTGAGGGCAAATTATACAAGAGATCATTCACCGGCCCTTACCTTCAATGTGTTCACCCGAAGGATGTCGAGCAAGTTCTACACGAGCTTCACGAAGGAATCTGTGGAAGCCATATTGGAGGGAGGTCACTAGCTTTCCGATTAATAAAGAAAGGCTACTGGTGGCCATATATGCAAAAAGATTCGACAGTGTATGCTCGCAAATACGAGAAATGTCAACTACATGCTCCTATGGTCCACCAACCTGCCAGTGACCTAAGTTCGCTTACCAGCCCATGGCCTTTCGCCCAGTGGGGGATGGACATCGTAGGCCCTCTTCCTACCGCCACCGGTAACTGCAAGTATCTATTGGTCGCAACAGATTACTTCACCAAATGGATCGAGGCGGATCCACTGACAAATATTTGAGATGCATATATGATGAGGTTCATATGGAGGATTATAATCACCCATTTTGGAATCCCCAGAACCATCATTACCGATAACGGAACACGGTTCGAGAGTGACCCCTTTCAGAACTTTTGCAGAGAACACGGGATCAGACACTATTTCAGCTCGATGGCCTATTCCAAGAGCAACGGTCAAGCCGAGGCTTCTAATAAAACAGTGATCGATGGGCTGAAGAAACAACTAGAGCGAGCCAAAGGCACATGGGTGAGTGAGCTACCACATATTTTATGGGCCTACCGTACTACCCCACGGCGAGCAACTAGAGAAGCCCCATTCTCACTAATGTATGGAATGGAAGCAATCATCCCCTTGAAAGTTGGCCTACCAACCATGAGAACCACCCTTGTCGACCAAGGCCAAAATGATGCAGCATTACTCGCTGAACTTGACCTAGCTGACGAACGCAGAGAACTAACACTGGTAAGGTTGGCGAGCTATCAGCAACATCTCGCGAGACACTATAATAAGAAGGTCAACCCAAGGGCATTCCAGGTTGGGGACTACGTCCTAAGGAAGGTTCTTGGCAGCGCGATAAAACCATCAGATGGCAAGTTGGGTCCAAATTGGGAGGGACCATTCAAGGTAACAAGGGACGACCTACAAGGAGCCTATCACTTAGAAATGATGGAGGGCAGAGAGATACCCTGAGCTTGGAACATAGTCAATCTGAAGAAATTCTACTTATAGTTTATTTTCATTCATCTTTTATCGCATTTTTGGAATTAGTAACTCAGTTTTTATTGCTTGTGATAAATAAAAGATTGTTTGGCAGTGATATTCTGATGTGTGACATTTTGAAGTGTTAATTTTGTATTATGAACTTTATAACTTGCATATTTTTCTAAGTGACAAGTATATTACTAAGTATGCGAAAGTAGGGAATCACCCTCCTCGGGTCTTCGTTATGAAACATGAACAACCTCTTAGCATTGCCCCTGGCAATATATAAAGCACTACAAGGGACCCTTAGGCAGTTTAGCCAAAACAAATTGGTCGCCAAATAATGTTTGGCTCAAAAAGCCTGATCGGATAGAACATCCAACACCAGGTGTGTCCTCGCCATTACCATACTTAGACCTAAGGAAGTGTGACGACACATCCTAAAAGGTAAAGTATGGCATAATGGTATCTCATAAAGCATACTGGATCGGGAGGGTAGTCACACAACAAAACAACTTTACCTACATCAAATCTAGACAACTACAAAGAGCCCAAGAGAATCCAATGGGAAATAAGTGAGGTAAAAGATATACAACGCATGCTTAATCTGCGAAATCGCCCAAGACATAAATATTACATTACTTCGGTACATGTACAATGAGTTACATCCGGTAAAATCTTAGTGAGGCTGAGGCCTCTGAACAAGATAATTAGCTACTTGTGCTCTTCGGCCATCGTCCGGATGAGGAGCCAATTCCTCCTCGGCCTCATTCACATCTGACTCTAACAGCTGCCTGGGGATAGCATCAATAGGGATCCACTGGTCATCCCTCCTGAACGGATTAAGTCTCAAAGTTGAGGGAGAGATCTCATGACGATACCAGAGTACTGAGTTCTAGGGGACCTGCAGCTCCCTGAGGTCACTCAATCATCCCCTAATAAAGGCGAGCTCTTCAAACTCTGTCAGCCTCATCGGAGTATCTATCCAACCTTGGTCGTAACCATCACCCCACACTCGTCGAGGTCCTTTCTTGAATAGATGCCTCAGCGGTGTGACATCCCTTTGAAGCCCAACAACAATCACGTATGCTCGACGGACATCTTCTCGGAGCTCGTCCATATCCCTAGCTGGACCCCCTGTATTTGGACTAGCTCGCAGAGCAGCTGATGAGGTAGAGCCCCGCAAGACTGGAGGAGCACCGCCCAGTCCTGTGCCATCTCGTGGAACAACCAATGAAGAGGAACCTCCTAAAACACGAGGTGCGACGCTTGGCGCATGCTCCCTGAGTCGCGATACCTCCCTCCTCAAAGTCTCATTCTCCTGCTGAAGAATTTCTCTGACTTGATTGATTTCAGAGGCATCTAGGAGCCTAGCTCTCAAAGTGTTCACTTCTTCTTGGACAGAGGCACCAACTTCTTTCATCTCCTGAAGGCTATCCTTCAGTTTGGCAACGAGCTCGGACTAGTCCTTAAAGCTCTTATTTCTCGACCTGAGAAACTTACAAATCCTAACGAAGGCCTGACGAACTTGGGTGCTCGCGTTAGGTTCAAGGATCCTTCCCAGTTGGGTGGTGGCAGGTACATACTCGTCTACATCAACCAACTACAAGCCATACAAGCAGTAAAAAGCAGAATAATCAATACCCATGAAAGAAAGTACTTTCATTTCATTGAAATAAAGGGGTCCAATTACATCGATAATTAAAAAAGAGTAGTACAAATGAAGCAAAAATACAGAGAAGTCCTAAGAACAAGAACAGACTAGCTAGTAACCTTGGTTTGTTCAGAGGAAGCTGGCTGCTTTCCCTTGTCAACAGCAGCTTCTTCAGTGATACCCAACGTAAGGATGCTGTCTACAGGCCGAGCGATGAAACTAGACCTAATATTTTTACACTCCAAAAGAAAAGCAGTTGACCGGGGATATTCACCGTCAGCCAAGAGTTCTCTGATGTTCTAAGCTTTGATCAGCTCGGTAGTTCGGACCTCACTAAGAGCATGTTCCAAATTCTTTGTCCTCATTGAAAAGAAGAGAGAAGAATATTAGAGAAATCATATATTAACAAGAAGCTCAAAGAGCAGAACAAAAATTAAGCCTACCTATGTACTCCTCCCCATAAAAGGGGGTCGTGAACCTGTCAGACCTCGACCCCTCGGTATGAGGAGGAAATTGCCAGTTTCTAGCAATAAAACCCTCTTGCCAGTAATCCTTGTAGGAATCAGGTAGATTTACTACCAATACCCTGTCAGGACTCCTGGCCTTGAGGTAAAGCAGACCAGAACTTGTTCGCGAGAAAGAATAGCATAAGCATATTTCAGCGAGCCCTAATTTAGTGCCATATAATTGGTTTATTTTATGGACACCATTAACTATCTTCTAAATGTTTGGCGAGCACTGTGCAGGAACGATATTGAAATAACCAAAGAAGTGCAAAAACAAATTGCTTGGGGGGAAAGTGAGCCCCCCACGAGACAGCAAAAGAACGTGAATCCAGTGCGCACCTTATATTTCTCTAACATTTTTAGGGAGAGAGGCACATTCAATGTCTACCCAATCCGGAATGTTGTAATATTTACTAAATTCAATTATCGACATATTACCTATTTTCGCCATTTACAAAACCCTAACTACAAATACGAGGAGATTGCAAAAGAAAAAAGCACAAAAAGAGAACAAGAAGGACTTACGAAATAAAAACTTGGCTTGAAACGATGCGAAGTCACAAGCAAAGACGATGGAGGAGATTGAGATTGGGAGACGATGACCTGCGAACGAGGGCTCAACGGTAGGAGCTTAGAGGAGATGCTTGGAAGAGAAGATGAGGAAATATGAAGAAGCTTGGAACGACGATATGGAAATGCTGTTCCAAGTGGCCTTTTAAACATTTCTAATCATATCGCACGAGACCCGAAGCAGGTTGTCGCCAAAATCAAGTAAAGAACTCCAATATTAAGAAGAGTTACACAATTTACAAGAGAGCCATTATGACAAGTCATTTAAATTTATTGAGCCCAAATTATGGCCCAACAACTTTAGGGGCAATTATGGGTACCTCGATTTGCCATCACGGGCCCAGACGAGTAACCCGATAGAAATGGCCCAAAGTCTGGGCTCCTCGCATCTCAACTGAATTCGGTTATGACTTAGTCTACCCCTAAAATCTCGTAAGGAGATATTCTAGGAGTAGAAAGTGGCCGCGGGGAAGTCCAACACCCCCACTCCCCGAGAACAAACATGTATATAACAAACCCTAAGCCTGGGGCCAAAGGCATGCATTGTATTCTCTAAAAAACACTCCCCGGAGTATATAGAATTAACACCAAGAGAACCACTGTGGATGTAGGCAGTTCTTGCTGAATCACGTATACGCTGTGTTGTGTTATTGGCATTTTTTACTCTTTATTCCCTTTGGTGATTGCGCTTTCTTATTAATTTATTTGTCACCACAGTTATTATACGCGACATGTGTATGAATGTTGTAGTATACTAGTACGTATATAATATGAGTAGATAATTATATACGGTAATAATACATAAGTGTGAATGTATTTCTTATATGACTAATGTGAAAGTTATATGATTTAAAAAGGGGATTTCTTATATAACTAGTGTGAACGTTATATGAATTAATATAGTTGAAGCGAGTAATAAGTTAATGAGGAAATAATTTAATAATCAAAGTAAGAGCACTCAGGTTAGAGTAGTGTGGTAGAAAGAGGTGTAATATGACTAGTTGGGCGGAGTAGCTTATCTAGGAAGGTTAGCAGGTAAGCGTTAGGGGTGCACATTAGATGAGGTGTCCGCTATACCTCAAGAGAGTGCGACACTAACTTAAATATAAAGCGTGTGCATGCATATTTAATTATTACGATTTAACTGCTTGTTAAATATTTTCAAAATGTTTTACTTGTGCTCTTACCCGTGTCAAAATCTTTTCCAAAACCTTTTAGGTGTCCAGCCATAGGGAGACCTAGTTTGATGGATTCTATCCGGGGATGCGCAACTGCAGCTCATGTGGAAGTTGCAGGGCGTTGCTATAGACACTTCGTTCATTCATTCATAGTGTAGGGACTTTACTCCAGTACTCATTTGGGTATGTCGCCCTCGGATTTAGTATTCAGTTATTTAATTGACATTGTGTATCCAACTTTTATTTCAGTTACCGTTGTATTTTATTGTTGAATCGATAGTTGATTCGATCATTTTTATTTATATTATTCATCTGTGTTGGATTCAGTTACCAGGTTGTGCAGATGGTTTTATTATTATTATTTAGTTCTGAATGTTGTTACTTAATGAAAGATAAAATTTTGCACTGGTCTAATTAAATTACTAGGTAGATAGTAACTTTAAAAAAAAATTCGACAGTGATGCTAAGAATGAGCTATATGAGACCAACATTTTTTATTACGGGCTGGCCACTCGGTATTTTAGTAGGCGGGGTGTCACACTTATTACGATATTTTACCCTAAAAATAACAAAAGTCTTATTATTTATTTTAAGAACTTACCCAAAACAGGTCGAAACATCACTCCCGGAGTCGGAGCTGGAGATGGCGGTGATCAGCAGCGACCGTTCCTTTTTTGGAAATGGCGTAGATGGAGGTGATCAACAGCAACACGAAACCTTATTTGGAAATGAGGAAAAATAAAGGAAAGAGGGAAAGAGAAGGCATCAGTTCTTTGGAGAAAAAGGAAAAGAGGCGAAAGTTTTGGGGTTTAATGAAAAGTATGGTTTTATTACATTTTTAACTTTTAAGTTTCAAAAACCTTTAAAAAGCTATATTTTACTTAATATGTTCACACAAAAACCCCTAAACTTTTTTTCTCGATAAATTTTTTTGAAAAAATCAGGAAGGGCAGCCGCCCCTCCTCATCCAATGATAGCTCCGTCCCTGTCTCTTTCTACTTTCCTATTTTTTTTATTCGTGATTATAATTTTGGGTAACTAAAGCTAAGATCATTCCTCAGATATATCACCCAAAATTAAATATCAATAGTCGCCCTTGTGATTGCTCTTTATGAGCATATCGTCTATGTAGACGTATGTGGTGTCACCCGACTGATATTTGAACATACTAGTAACCAACTGTTGGTTGGTTGTTCCTACATTCATGAGTCCAAATGGCATGACTGTATAATAATACAGACCAAGGGTAGTGATGAATAAAGTTTTATTCTTGTAAAGTTCGAACAAAAGGATTTGATGATACCTTAAATAAGTATCTAAGAAGCTCATATGTTCATAATTTACTGTGGCATCGACCAACTAGTCAATCTTCGACAAAGGAAAACTGTCTTTGGGACATGATTTGTTTAGGTCGATGAAGTCTATGAAGACTCTTCACTCATTGCTCTTCTTAACGACCATTGGGTTAAATAATCCCTTGAGTAATTGAACTTCTTTAATGGACTTTGCCTCCAGAAGTTTCCCCATCGTTCTTCCATAACTTTTGCCTTTCTTGAGTGCTATTCGACATGCCTTTTGTGTGATCGACTTGAATATTGGATCCACGTAGAGTTATTAGATCCACGCGAAGTTGATGACACATGACTACGAGATTAATTCTAGGCATGTTTTATAGCTTCTAAGCAAATACATCTTGATACTCTTTGAGTATAGAGGTCAATTATTTATTTTCATAATCGATAAGTGAGATTTCAATCGTGAATTTCTTTTTAGGGCGTGAGTCATCGAACACGACTTCTTTCAATTATTCCACGATTTTATCTACGAGGCCACTTTTGTTTCTTCCACCCCCATCTTCCATAATCCAATTACTTCTTGGTCGGCCCTATTTTTTATCGCTTTGTTTGTGACCACTTTCCATTCCTCTTATTTTGTTTAGTCCTAAAGGCAATGATGAAGCATTGCTTAAAAACAACTCGATTTCCCCATATCTCCATATCCCCCACCAGTGATGAATTTGAGCTTCTAGTGGTAAGTGTAGGGGACAACCTTCATGACTTGAAGACAACCTCATCCTAATGTAGCGTTGTATGGGGATTCGATGCCCACTACTAAGAATTATATCGATATAGATATATTCCCAATCCATATTCTAGCGCCACCTTTCCTAGAGGCAGAGTCATTTTTTGAGCGAAGCTGACCAAAGAAATAGTCGATTTCTTCAGATCTTCCATCTTGAGGTTAAGCTTATTAGATAGTTTTGGGTATATGATCTCTAGGGAACTTCTTTGGTCGACTAATATCCTGTCCAAATCCCAACCGACAATTCTAATAGTGATTACTAGCGCATCATGATGCAGAGTTTTGACTCTGACCAGGTCTTCCTCAGAAAAGACAATATGCTTGTCATAGTTAATGTCTTCTGGTTGACGGCGCTTGCCCGTAGGGTTTTTAAAAAGGTCAATATGAAAATCCTCCATAATTGTAATAACCTTATTCAATTCAATTCGAACAACATTTCCTTGGATATGATTCGGACTTGAGGCACTATGGATAACCGCGAACTCGTGGCCTATCTCAACGTCGTTTAGGAAAATGTCAGGTGTCTGGTCGTGCTCCACGATGGTCTTTACATCCTTATTTTCCACATAGTTCTTTATGCGGCCAATCTGGGATAACTCTTCCAGGTGGGATTTGAACGCCTTATGATTTTATATCTTGTGCCCACACTCCTAGTGGTAGGAACACCTCAGGGCAACTTTTTTATTCGACGGATCTCCTATCATCTTCACTTTCCATTTGAAATATCTTTGATCTTTAATCTTATTCAAGATTTTATAGAACAGTTCTTTAAAAACTGTATTGATCGCCTAATGGGCCTTGGTGGGATCCTCATTTTCATTGCCTTTTGACCATCTAGTATGTTTTTACCCCCTTTCTAAGAGCGTTCTCTTTGTCCGCGTTCTTAATCATCCTCGATCGACTATTATCGTGCTGGGTTCCATCCACCACGTCTTTCGATTTTGCATATTTCTCTATCTTTGATATGAGGTCGTCGATAATACTGGCCTCTTTCTTTTTTAGGGTCTGATACTGCATAAAATTGCTTGGTAGGCCAATCTTAAATGAAGGGCTAACTACTTAAAATAATGCTCTACTTCGTTGTAGGTTTCCTAGTACCGCCAAGCATATTCCTGTGAGGTTTCTTGGAGTTTTTTTCTCATGGTAAGGAGTGAGTCCATCCTCTTAATATGGGAACTACTGGTGATAAATCTTGTAGTGAAAGCCTCCTCGAACTGCTTGAAGCTGGTGACCGACCTGTGTGGTAATTTCTCAAATCACTTTTATGTAATATGCCCCAGATTGAAGGGAGTATGCGACACATAAGGACCTTGTTATTGCTCTAAAAGGTTATAGCTTACCTGCACTGGCAGATATAATTGGTGGGTTCAATCTTCCCATCATAAATTTTTAATCTAGGGCTGGCAAAATTCTTAAGAGGTTTTGGTTCTTATATTGATCTTGAGAAATGATACTTCACTTGACTGATGAGGCTCCTCCTGGCCAGTTCCTTAGTGGATCTGGTCCATCGATGAGTGGGGTGATCATGCATATCTCATCGAATGAGGTCACAAAGATCTCTCTTGCGCTGACCTCCCTCCTGGTTTTTTCTATTTTGACTATCTCATGTGCCCGAAGTGCTCCTAATCATGCCATGAACTCCTTCCTCGATTGTGAATTTTGCTCGCATGAGATCTAGCGGTTCTGGTATGGCATTTGCCTTTGTCCACATGGAGATCCTACTCTATTATTTTTAGACGACGCTGAAGCCGAGCATTTTTTTTGGGTGGTGCATGGCATCTTTCTGTTGACGGAGACGTCGTCCATTGGCATTCACACGCCTTGAAATTTGGTTGAATTATAGAGTTAGTTGTTTTTCGCAATATGTTCCTCCCACAGACGTTAACACGAGCTAGGAGTGTTACGACTTCTATTGGGGTTAACCTCAGACCTGACTCTGGGTGTTGGAGCTCTATTTCTATAATTCTGATGGTTGTCGTTAGATGGCATGTGCGGGTTGTATGAGTGAGACATAGCTGCTCGTTGACTTTTCTTGATTGAGAAAATGAAATCACTTTCCCAAAATGACACAAATTGTAGGTGAAAAAATCACACCGATATGAAATCAACAATATTAAGGTGATCAAGAATAATAATCACAATCACACGAGGACATAATATGTACGTGGTTCGGCAATGTGGTTACGTCCACATGGTGTTTCTTTCTCTTTATTAATCAATTCTCGATAACAAAGATTACAAGGCCCCTTTTCTAGTGGTCTGAGTTACGTCTATAAAGAACAAAAAGAGACTGAGTCGTGTAGGACTATATGACCTTAGATTTTTATCGTGATTTGATAGGATGAATCTAATTATGAGATCTTAGCTGATTAGCCTCAATTTGTTCTTATCTCTTTAAGTTATGGTTGTTACTAATTATGCCGGTCACGTGTCAGCGACTCCTAATTGGTAGGATAATTCCCCCACATATAGTATTAAAAATTCGGATACAAATATCAAAAAATTCAAAATCAAATCCAAGATTACCCAAGTGATCATCACTTGGGGTAACTGTTGTGCGTCAAAAAGAGGAATAAATTATAAGGTTACATTTCATTTGAAAAATGAATAACTAAATTGAAAATGGGCTCCTGTAGTTGTATCGTGAGCGGTCATATTAAAACCATTGTTAGATTAAAATACCAACCGTTATATACTAATGACTAGCATTCGGGGCACTCGATGCGTGGCCAACATTTTATAAACTTTTGTTCAAATAACAAAATAAAAGTTTCAAACAACAACCCTTGATCAAAAATCAAAATATGGAGTCGAAATTTCTAATTTTAAAACCGTTTAAACTAAAAGCCTAATTCTAAATTTTGGAGTGCTCATAAAATATGAAAAATATAGTATTATTATAATTATAAAACCTTATCTAATAATATTCTTTCTCATAGCATAACAATAATATTTTTTTGAACATAAGTCATACAGACTATAAATCATACAGAAAAGAAAATGATGAAAAGTGATATAAGAAATAAATGGATTAGCAATCAAATAGCGTAAGAAATAAAGAATACATTTTAATGAAGAAATGCTACCAAGGCTTGATGGAGACCAACAATAGTAGTGGACTTACCATCTCTAAAAGGAGTTAGAGTTATTCCTCCAACCACCACATATTACCCATCTCCCCTTCCATCCATTTCATCAACCACCGACAATAACACCTAGAATACACAACACCATCTCATTTCCTAATTACAAAGAATGAAATAAACAAATAATATAATACCTTTACCTTGGCCTTGTATTTTCCATAAAGATCATAGTGGGTGGAACTAAGATCAGGTCTTTGGAAATCTCGGAGATATGTAGAGGTTCCAAACAATTTGCGATGTTTATATCTGTTGGCACTGGTGACACCACTTTTAATATTCTCACTGAACTCATTATATATTCCTTTTTTCTAACTTAAATCCTCATATCTATAAAAGTGGAGAAATGTGATGCAATCATTTGGTGTTTCTGATACTTCATTTAGCTCATTAATTTTCGCTCTAAGGTCATCGAGATCTGTTAAAGAAACATCACCCCCAAATGGCTCCATCTCAGAAGTATATTCATGAATTTTTACCCTTTTTGATTAGTTTATCAATGGGTTTGAGATTCAAGGGTATATAATTCGTTATTGAAGTTTTTGGTAGCAGAAGGTAGCATGTATTGGAAGAGAGTTTCTTTTTCCTTATTTTTTTGGAATCGATTTATCTTTCCTCGGTTCTTTTAATGAATTTCAAAGGTATAAAATTTATGCCTCATTGCTCCAGCATGCACATATATTTACAGAGAAGAGGAAACGATGGGTATTAGAAGATAAAACGTCTCAAGAAATATGTTCGAGGGAGACAAAGGGGCAAAAGGACGACACTTATTAGGCCACCCGTAATGGGACGCTTCATTTAACAAAGTGCAGGATTCATTAAATAAAGTGCTACATGTCATCTTCTAACAATTTTAGACTTCTATTTTATATATATACATAGATGTTACATAGGTTTAGTCAGCTCTTAAACTCAATTGCGACCTGAAGTTGACTCAAATGACCTTCGTCTTAATTACGGGTTAAATAGGTTGACTAGAAACACAAACTATTAGGGTCCGTTTGGTTGTCAATGGGCAAAAGCGTGGGCATGGCAAAATTTACCTAGGCAAATTTTGTCTAGGCAAATTGAGATGACGCTATCAAACAACATTAGGCGAAATTAAAGTCAATTCAATTAATTTATTTAAAAATAATTTTTATATTATATTCAAAAATGTTAAAAATAGTTTTTGCAATATTTTTATATTACGTTTTTTCAAAAAATTTGTAAAACATTCTCTTAACAATTTTTTATAATATCAAAATCAATTTTTAAAATATTACAAAACAAATTTTAAACATTCACAACAGTTTTTTTAAACTATTTAAAACAGTTTTAAAAATATTTTTTAAAACTTTAAAACAGTTTTTATAATATATCCAAAACTGTTTTTAAAAATGTTAAAAACTGTTTTACAATATTTTTATATTACGTTTTTTCAAAAAATTTGTAAAACATTCTCTTAACAATTTTTTATAATATTAAAAACAGTTTTCAAAACATTACAAAACAGTTTTTAAATATTTATAACAGTTTTTTTAAATATTTAAAACAGTCTTTAAAATTATTTTTTAAAACTTTAAAACTGTTTTTATAATATATTCACAACAATTTTTAAAAATGTTAAAAACAGTTTTTACAATATTTTGTTAATACGGTTTTTTAAAAAAATTGTAAACATTTTCTTAACAATTTTTTATAATATTAAAAACAGTTTTTGAAACATTACAAAACAATTTTTAAATATTCATAACAGTTTTTTAATTATTTAAAGCATCTTATAAATTATTTTTTAAAACATTGAAACCGTTTAAGAAGTTGGCAAATTTGTGGGCAAATATTTTCCACTCAAATAGGTAAGCAAAATTTGCCCACAAATTGTGCATAGGAGGTGTTGTACATTGGCAAATAATGCCTAGGCAAATTATGCAACCAAACAGCCAAAATGTGGGCAAATTTTCATATTTGCCAACTTTTTGACATTTGCTAGGCAAATTATGCCAACCAAACGGCCCTTAGTTAAAGGGCTAGTCGGGTTTGACCCGATTTCAACCTTAACCACATCCATCGTGTGGAGTTTGAGGCCTTGGCCCTAGGCCTGTAAATTGAGCGCTCGAGCCCCAAAGCCCGCCTGTTCGGCCCGCTATTTTCGGGCCGAGATTTATTTGAGTTTGAGCCGAGCCGAGCTTGAGCCGAAATTTTAAGCCCGATTGTAATTCGGGCCGAGCTTGAGCTTAGTAGTGGAAAGCCCGATTTGGGCCCGGCCCGAACTAAAAATATTAAAATATATAATATTATATATACTAGATGTGCCCACGTGCTTTGCACGTGTGGGCAAATCCAAATATTCAATTGGATTAGCTGAATAAATGAATAAGAAGCTGTGAATTTAAAAATTATTCATATAAAGCATAAAAACTATAACAAATTATGTACAAGTAATGAAGTAAATGAAATCAACGTGTAAAACAATGAAGCGATAATCACATAATAAGATATGAAATCTCATGAAATAGTAAAAATCAATGTCAATGAATCCGAGTTATTTAAAATGTAAAATGCAAAGGAAGAGACAAATTGTTTATGGAATAACTAAGATAATAACAAAGTGTAATGATAAAATATTAAAATATAATCGTCAAATATTAGGGGTGACAATTCGGGTTAGTCGTGTCATTTTCGGGTAGCATTGATTTTTATTTTAGTATATGTTTTGGGCACTCCTAAATCTATACAAGCTAATCGGGTCATGTTCGGGTCATTTCAGGTTATTATCGTAAACGGGTTATCGGATCAAAAATTGTCAGCTCTATCAAATATGTTGCTTTTGACATTTGTTAGAATTCGATGTGTCTTATTCATCTTCAATTTTATGAGCGACAAAATGTGCAGGCTTTCGATTAGAATCTCTAAGCAATTTTCCTTTAATGTAGAATCTGTTAATTTTGCCAATGCACGTATATAACTTTCAAATATAGTCCGAGTGCACAATCCCCTGTGGAATGAATTAACATAAAAAAAATAAGTATATGAAATTAGTATAGAACGTTTGAAATGTATGCATGAATTTTAAGTTTTAATAAGAATGATATTACCTTTTCTTTAGAAACGATGAAAGTTTGAATGTTGCAGGCAATGAAAGACTATGTTTCCTTGAACAGTGTGACTGTTGCTCTTTCGTTGTCATCTTGAACCATTAATTGAAGTAAGTACCTTGTGTTTGGTTGAACAATGAGTCAATATCCAATAATGGTAATATAGCGTGCCCAAATTGTGAACAACAAAAATTGAGCTTATAGATATTTGTTAAAAACGTAAGACAAACTTACCTGAAAAGTTGGAACAATGAGGTTGTAAACATATGTCAAGGTCTAATCCTAAGATTAAAAAATATATTTTTTAACATTTCATATTTTTTTTTTAAATAGTAAATTTTAAAACATATTATTTTATAAAACTATATATATATATATATATATATATATATATATAAAGAAAAAGACACACTTTTTTTTAATAAAAATTGTAATTTTTTTAATAAAAAAACTCTTGTGTATAAAAGCTATATTACTAAAAAACTTAATTTTTAAAACAAACTGTATTGTTAAAATTTGTATTCATAAAAAATACAATTTAAAAATGCATTTATAAAAATACTGTTTTTTATAAATAAATAAAATACTATTTTTTTTATAAAAACATTTTTTATTGTTTTTTATATAAAAAAGTAACGTTTTTTAAAAATAAAATTTAAATAAAAAAATACAATTTTTTTCTATATATTTTTGTTTTTTTCTTTACATATTTTTAAGAATGCAATTTTTTCTTATAAGAAATGAAGTTTTTAATTAAAAAATAAGGTTTTTTATAAACAATATAATTTTCATAAAAAAATTATACCATTAAAGAGGAAATCATCTCTTTTTATGTAAAAAAAAAGACAAATTAATGTGTTCAAATTTGGGGGCTTTAAACAGGTTATTATGTAACATGAAACATATTAATCTCTAAAATAAAATAAACAACGTGATAAACAGATCTACACAAAATGATCACAAATTTAAATGTAAATTCGAACCTCATATTTGAGTTACCTTCCACAATGGCATATATGTTTGGGATGGTTTAGTGTTGCTAAGATTATTTTTACTCCACCTGCTTTTTTTGTGATTAGTTAGAGGATGGTTTAGAGAGAAAGATGAGATATTTTGAGAAGTGGGTTTCACTTGGGAAGTCTTCATAGCAAAAATTGGGCTTTTTCGTGTATTGGGTTGAAAGTTGTGCATAAGAGATCGTGGTGAGTGTAGAAATTAAAGTGCAGTGTATGTGAGTGAGATTAAAATACAATGTATAATATATTCTTGAATGAAAGAGACAGATAGAAGGGTATTGATGGGTTTTTTAAATTGTATGAGGGTAAAATAGTCTTTATATCATCAAAGAGAAACTCTCCTCTTTTAAAGTAGTAGAGATAGATATATATATTTATTTTATTTTATATAATACAATATTATGTATATAATTTTAAATATATTTACCATATAATCCGTTATTAAAAATATAAAGGGAACTGTTTTGTACACAATTTTATAAGAGGAACACGCCTTATAACAAGGGGAGCACGCCTTATCCTAGGGGGAACACACCTAATCAAGCCTTTCTCATCTCATTAAACAATCCCTTACCCTAATTCTCTTATTCTAGTCATCTGGTGGAGGAAATAAAGGGGAACCTTAACAACGCCGCTTCTCAACCAATCTCTCGAGTCTCAACAACGCAGCTGCTCAACCACGTCCACACCGCTGCTCTCACGTCGCTGCCGTCACATCGCTGCTCAACCACAAACGATCCGCTGCTCAACCACAAACGATCTCGAGTCTCAACAACGCAGTTGATCTCATCTGGTAAAAACGAGTATGCCTTCTAACCTATTTCAATTTTCGTCTCTTTTTTTGCCATTTATTCATTGATTCTTATGCCCTTTTATTTTCATGCCTTGATTTTCAACCATTATGTGGATTCACACCAGTAACTGTTAAGAAGCCATAAATATGGTTTTTATGTTTTTTTGCTACCTTTTTGTCCTTTGATTTTTTTTTTTCAATCTGTAACTTGTATTTTAAATACATAAACACCTATATGTCTGAATCAAATCCAAACCATATCTCAAATCAGTGTGCTTGTGTGTGGGTGGGTGGGGGGGGGGGGGGGGAGGGTTGAGAAGATGATATCAGTGTGGGTCTCGTTTCTTGGTAATACTTTAGGCATTTTACAAAAAAAATTGTGCTGATTTTTTGAACATTTCTAAACTAAAAGTGTCCTGATTTTTTTAAATTAAAATATTTTTCAATCAAAACATTTTTCAGATTTCAAATCGGGCCTGTCCGAAAATGGGCCCGAAGCCCGTGAGTTTGGTGAGCCGAGCCCGAGCTTATAGTTCTTATTTCAATTCGGGCCGAGCTCGCGCTTGGGAAATGGCTATGAAAATTCGGGCCGAGCCTGAGCTATCCTAAGCCCGGCTCACCCAGCCCGATTTACAGGCCTACTTGGCCCAAAGAATACTATTCTAAGTAGGGGTGTTCAGAAAACCGAATGGACCGACAGACCGATCCGGACCGACCCGGACCGGCATAATTTTTCCTGTTTTTTTTTTTAATCGGTCCGGTCCTAATTTTTTTTTCCAGACCGATCTAACCGGTCCGGTCCCCGGTCTCCTATAATAATTACCCGGTCTGGACCGACCCGGACCGATTACTCTAATATATATGCATTTAATTATTTTTATACATATATAGTTATTAGGTTGGGGGTACAATGGTCCAAAAAAAAGAAAGGAACTAAAGAAAAACCCTAATTAATCAAACACACACACACTTAACACTTCACTTCTCTCTCTCTCTAGAGCAAACCATCTGCCGCCGCCCATTCCCTCTCCCCTCCTCTCCCCTGCGTGCGACCTCCCCTCTCCCCTCCTCTGTCGCGGACTCCCCTCTCCCCTCCTCTCCCCTGCGCCGCTTGCCTTCCCTCTCCCCTGCCGCGACTTCCATTCTCCCTCTCCCCTGCCGCGACGTCCATTCTCCCTCTCCCCTGCCGGCGGCCGCGAAGTCCCTTTCCCCTGCCGGTAGTAGGTACCTTTCCAATCCATTTTTGGCTCAGATTTTTGGCTCAAAATCCATCTTTTGTGTGTTTGTTTTGATATAAAAAAAATGTATGATGTGGGTTTTGCTTATTTGATTGTATGATGATGTGTTTGTTTTGATTATAAAAAAAATGTTTGTTATAAAAATCTGTAGTTGTTTGTTTTCTATAAAAAAAAAATGTTTTTAAAAACAGTTAGTCTTAGTTACAAATTGCTATAACAACTGTAATTGATATTTGTCGATGAGAATGTTTATCATGCAATGTTTTTACAATTAGTGGGTAAAAATCTGTAAAGTTTATAAACTTTAAAAATCTGTAAACTTTATAAACTTTAAAAATCTGTAAACTTTATCATGCAATGTTTTTACACTAAAACTTTATAAACTGTAATTGCTATAATAAAGTTTTAGTGGGTAAAAATCTGTAATTGCTATAATAAAGTTTTAGTGGGTAAAAATTTATTATAGCTTGTTTGCTATAAAAAAAACTGTTTTTAAAAATTTATATGGTATATTTTGTAATTGTTTGTAATTGTTTGATAATTCATATTTTGTAACTGTTTCTACAAAATATACCATATAGATTAGGACCGACAAGTTTGACCGGACCGACCACATAAAAAACCGGATCGACTAAGCCCGGAAAATCGGTTTAATCGGTCCGGTCTTGGTCCTTTTATTTTTAGGACCGGTATAATCGGTCCGGTCCTTAAATTCATTAAAAACCGGATCGGACCGGACCGCGAACACCCCTAATTCTAAGAAATCATCGCAATGGGTCCTTGAGCTTTGATTCTCTCTCTCTCTTGTTGGGTCTGGTGGGGTTTACTCTCTCTCTAGGGTTTTTGTTATCGTGTGTTCAATACTTCACCAACAATCGGAAAAGCTGGTGGTACCCCCAATGAAGGTGAAGGTCATATCCCGCTCTACAGATGAATTCACTCGCGAACGTAGTCAGGATCTCCAGGTACTTTTTTTTCTCTTCCCCACACAAACACACACTCCATTCTCTGTCAAAGCTATAATATTTAAATTGAATTGTATCAGAGGGTGTTCCGAAACTTCGACCCAAACCTTAGAACTCAAGAGAAGGCCGTCGAATATGTTCGAGCTCTTAACGCAGCTAAATTGGACAAGGTGATTTTTTTTGAATTAACATCATTCCCTTGAGGTATAATGGATTATTTCTTTAATCAGTTTCACGTGCCTCATTAGATATTTGCAAGACCATTTATTGGGGCAATGGATGGACATATAGATGCAGTCTCTTGCATGGCCAAGAACCCCAATCACTTGAAAGGGATTTTTTCTGGTTCTATGGATGGAGGTATTCTCTTCGTACTTTATATATCTTTTTCTCTTTTCTTTTCATTTTGGTATAATGTAAACATTGCCGCATACATCAACGATAAACTATACAAATTAAAATCTTTTTTTTTAATCTGATGGACCACGTTTGAACCTATTTGGGCTTTAATTTGCAACTCTCATCTTTATGGCCAAACATTTTGCAATGCTGAAGTTTATTCATACTTAACATCTTACCATCTGGTCCGTAGATCGGGATTAGATTTGGTTTAACACAAACTCTAGCATATGTAAGCCTCTCCCTCCTTGCTCTCGTTCTATCCATAAACACGGGTTTACCAATCATGCTTGCAACTCTACTAAGCACTTCAGTAGACCACTAATGAAGTTTAAGGCCGCGTAATCTCACCCAAATGGCCAATCTGTGACACCCCGCCTAATTAATCCCGGGTGATCAGTCCTAAATCAAGTTAGAAAAGGTTTCTCAGTTGGTCCATTCTTAGCATCACTGTCGTCTTTTTAATTACTAACCACCTAAGTGAGAAAAGTAGACTGGTGCCAATTTTTATCTTTCAATTAATTAAATAAAAACTCATGCGGAATAAAAATAGAACACATTCACAGTTAACTAAAATAACCATCCACAATTAAGATACCTAACCGAATAAACCATCGGTCCAATTATCCAATACAAATAAAGATAATAAGAAAATCTCAACAAGTCTGATACTGATAAATGAACTGCAAGCTCAGATAACTACTAGAGAGTTTCTACACGAATGAAAGAAGCAGGCGTCTATCAAAGACCCGCAACATCCACAGGTGCTGCAGCAACGGATACCTGGAATAGAGTCAAGCCTGGCGCCCTTGTGGTTGGACACCTAAAAGGTTTTTAAAATTTTTTATAGCAAGGGTTAGTACCCAAAAACATTTGAAAATATTTAACAAATGATTAACTTGCAGTAATAAATAAACATGCATGCTCTTCATATTTTAGTTAGTGCCGCACTCTCTTGAGGATTTCCTTACCCCTCCTCTAAGGTGCACTATTAACGCTTTTATTTAATTTACTAGGTTCTACGCTCCTAACCCAATACTTATTTTAACCCTTGAAATTTACCTACCGTAACCGAGTATACTTTGATTCATGATTTTTAAGTTATTATAAACGACAACTTA
The DNA here is from genome assembly GCA_949130495.1 of Sambucus nigra. Taxonomy (NCBI): domain Eukaryota; kingdom Viridiplantae; phylum Streptophyta; class Magnoliopsida; order Dipsacales; family Adoxaceae; genus Sambucus; species Sambucus nigra. The sequence goes on along the minus strand of OX422214.1, from coordinate 191,459,370 downwards.
ATTAAATCATTACCCTTTTATTTTCATATAGCATTCACACCTGTTATGCACGTAATACATTTTACACTATGTATTAATCATCTCATATATAATTATTTACCTAATTATATATTTAATCATATTACCGCATTCACGAACATACTGATATAACATTTAATACAAATTTCCGACCGAGTGACAATACTCACAAAATATAAGTTTTTCCCAAGTGCTATCCCACTAGGTGTATTCACATAACCTAGCTATTCAAGTTAGATTCGCTCACTAACTTAGTTTAACATACGAATTTGGAGGCGGTCATATTCCTTCCCTGAAAGTGAGATGCCCCTCACCCATATAACAGACGCTATGACCTGGGATTATACTCGCCCTACTCCTCAAGCTAGGGGATTCATCCACTACGCGCAACTTCCCCCTATAGCACTAGAGCATATACTGATAATATTCAATCACTGATATTAATGCACACACGCTATATATATATACTGTCACACCCCGTACATATATATAAATATAAAATGTCCCGGCTACACCATGTACACAATCCGTAACATAAGCCTATTTAATTTATTAAGAGTTTATGGTCCAACTCTAATCATTAATTAATTCTCACATTAATTAATTAAGTCACCTTTGGTGTCGCCCCCACCATAAAATTGGACTTACTCTCGTAGTCCGAATCAACCTCACCCGAGTCTAAATTCCCGACTCCCAAATTATTTAGCCTTTACCTAAATAAGATTTATCTCTCGGTATTCCTCAACCATTATCCCCAGACTTGTTCTCCAACTATATTTAATCCTTTCGAACCCTTCCCAAAAATTCAACCTTAGTTTATAACACCTAATTTCTCCAAAACCCAACAAATTTAAATTATGATGTTACACTAAGTCGTCTCCAAATTCTAATTAATTTTATTCACCATTAATTAGATTTAAAACCCATGTATAAATTTCTCACCAAATTAATTCATGGAAAAAGATTAAATTAAATTTTCTTTCATATAAAAGAAAACTGGGCGAACTGTCAAAATCTGCCGACCTTCGATCGATCGAACAGGTCTTCGTCTTCTTCGCGAAGACAGATTCTGCCATGGACGAGTTTCATAAAACCCTAACTCCTTCTATCAGCAATCTCAAGCCTTTTTAACAATAATACAAGTTAGGAACCTTATTAGGGACCTCCAGAATGTCCTCCAACGTTATCAATTCGTCCATTAACTACAATTTCTGAATTTGGGAAATTATTCATCTTTAATTCCTTACCCATTTACATCCCAAATTCCTTTACCAAATTCGTTTCTAAATATCCAGATATCATCCTACCAGATTCGTATCAATTTATAATATCAGATTTCTACAAGAATTCTCATTCAAATTCGTAAATCAGATTATTATTTTCAAAACCTCATGTTTATGCCATGAACACCCAAAACGAATTTTGATCAAACACATCACATGAATATGAATTGAAATACAAATTCAATACTATTGCAAGTTATCCACTTGCCTTAGGTTTCGTAGTGTCTGATTCGGAGATGAATTTCAAGGTTGAAGATGATCCTTGTTGGCTCTCTAGTGATCCCAAAACTGCCTTTAACTGCTATTAGGGTTCCTTAATACACTTAGCTTTTTTTTTCTAAAACTCTATCAGCCGTTTTCTTATTCCTTCTAATTCCTTAATTTACTTAAATCCCGTTTTTTACCTAATGGGCCAAGCCCAAGTGACCCAAATGCCCCCGTGTGGGCCCGGCTATGTCTAAAAATGCCTCGTGACCCGTTTACTACCCCCGGGTACACTTTTCTGACTATCTCGACCCATCCGGACTCAACCGTACACTCAGAATTGACATCCGAATTAATTTATAAAAATACTTATCCCCCCACCCCTTTAGTCTATACCGACTCCCGGTTGAGATAAGTGCATACCCTGTCATTAATACTCGAAATGACTTAAATAAATAATTACTATTCACTTAGTAAATAAATTCCCGTAAATATTAACCATTTACTCCCCGATTAATATTTAAATAAAATTTCCCAAATTAATTCAATTAAAATTACGACTCTCAAGTAATTTTCAATTCTCGAATTAATTACATATTTAATGCATGAAAAATGCGGGGTGTTACACAATCCCTCCCTGTCCAAACTAGTATCCACGGTCTCATCTCTACAACCTTTGATTGTGGTTTCGTAGTCCTCAAAAGCTACAACAAACCCATTTGAAGTTAGCATAGCTTCTCATTGCCCCCAACTTAGTTTTGTCCCCATCACTTGAGCAATGACAACATTTGTTTACCTGTGCACTTTTTCTCTAGTCTCCTTGCAGTTGAAATTAACACACAGCAGCCCATTATTATCCCCCTCAGCTTCAATATTTAGCCCCAGCATTCCTAGTTTATATCTCATTTGAATTATATTTTCATATTACTTAAATAGTTATAATTTCTGTTTATAAGTTAGCTGTTTGATGTTTATACTCATCTAAGCATGTTTCTGTAATGTTTGCAGATATTCGTCTGTGGGATATAGCTTCCAGGTGATATATTATGGAATTTAACTTTTTTTTTAATTCATGATGGTTAAGTAGGATTTGATTGCTGGTTCCCTTTTCTCTTGTAGAAGAGTTTGGATGGCGCATTAGATGAGTATGGGTTTGTACAAATTAACATTGTTCCAAAATACTGCCATCCCAAATAATTTGCTTCCTCTCAAAGCGTTTAAAAAAGCACTCGAGGCCTTGAGGGGAGGGAATTGTGGGTAGAGAGAGAGAATAATAAGTCGAGAACCTCAAAAAACGATAAAATGTTACAACAAACATTTGCCCTATAGAAACAAGGAAAGAACCTAAAAAATCTCTCAAAATCGTATTAAAGAATGAATAAATGGTTAAATTGAATGCACGCCTTCCTGCGGAAAGGGCTTAAAGCCTACCTAAATAAGTCTTGGTGAACAAGATACCACAATCAAGGTAAATAAGCTAAAGGAAAAGGAAATAAAATACATTTATGTTATAATTAGACCACTAAGGATCTCTTTTCAAATTAGTTTGGTTGGCGTAAGTTGGATTTCCCCAAAGAAATTGGTTAATGGAAGCCTCTGGCCACATATTAGAAAGTTGGCTCAAAGAAAGCAAAACTGTCGCCACATAAAAAATGTGACGCCATGTAGGGACGACGATGCAAAGTTTGAGCCATGTAAGAAAAGATGGCGCAAATGGCATCATTTTGGGGAGAGTTGGCTTTGTTTAGAAAACGTTGGCACAAGACAGGGGACGATTGACGCCCAATGGAGGATGCTAACGCTTGATGAAGATAAGTTTGACACCCATCAATTCCTATTGGACTTTATGGCCCAGTCATCTCCTTTTAATCATCATTAGCCCCCTTCACTTGTAAGGAGCTCGACCTCTAGTTCTAGAATGAGCAAAGTGGCTCCTTTACATGATCCTCAAACTAACTTGTTATGATGCAAATACTAAAAATTGGATCCAAAGAAGAGAGAAAAACACAAGCACAAATCTGAAAATTGTATTAACAAACTAAAGAATAATAATAGTTCCTAATCCTAATGGGTATGATTACATTTATAGTCCTAAAGAGAGGGTTTTAGAAGGTGCCAGCTTGGCATGAGTTGTCATCCATGAATCCTGATGGTACCTTCTAGAATCTACTAGACTAATTATAAAATCTAACTTGTAAAAACGACGAAACAAAAGAGTAAAACTAAGAGATGTTACAATTAAGTCCCTTGTACTTGTTATTCACGTTATTACCCTACCCATATCTGCATCATGTTACATCAAAACTTCTATAGAAGATTACCTTACCTTTTGAAAGATGAACAACATAGGCATTATTACTAATCTACTTCAGCACCTTTTATGACCATACTAATAAGGATGCAAATGTGCAACTTGTTGGAGCTACCCTCAGAACACAGCCCTTTGTAAAAAGACAGTTTCTGAATCTCATTCCTTGAATACCTGCGACTGTTGATGCATATATGCCACTGCCTTGTATTTTCATTGACTTTCTTTAATTTTTTCTTGACCTTTTCCTAGGACCCTCCGTATATATATATATGAAGGAAAAGGGAAATTTTTTCAAAGTATTGAATGTGTAAACAATTAAGTCGTAACTTTTTTTTTTACAACATAAACAGTGTCTGCTTTGTTTATAGGACTATCCACCCTGTTTAAGAAATAAAAAATACTACAAAACGGCAATACTAATAGTCCGTCTTGGACTTCGTGTAAACAACATCATTACCATCAAATACTAATTTAAGTCATGAAGTTTTTTTTTTACAACACAAATGTGTAAACAATTTAGAAAATTTGGGCAGGTTTCCTTTATTTGTAGGACTATCCACCCTGTTTAAGAAATAAAAAATAATCCAATAACAACAATACTAATAGTCCTATAAACAAATTGGTTATACTTACAAAAATTGGTTATACATATATACAAATTGGTTATAACAAAAGAAGATGGATAACACCGGGAGTGGTGATGATCATCGCTATTTAGGGCTCTGATTTAGGTCCGTGGCTCTTCACGTTTCCCAATCCAACGTGGTATTTTCTAAAACACCTGCGAGACAAACAAATGGATAATTAAAATGAATCAAATGAAATATCTGTTAACCAATCCAATACCACTGCCATAATTGCAAACTGAAACTTGCATCCTTTATCGGATAGAATTTATCTAAAAGATAAAATTTAGTATACTAAATATAAATACATCCCACATATCACTATAAAAGTACAGAGCATCCCCTTAACAAAAATAACGTATAGATAAGCAACTTAAAACATATGTATAAATTAGTTCTTAAACAACAGATATTTTGTAGAGGAGAAACTCGACAGATTGAACAAAAATATCACAGCTATTCAGAAATTAGTTCTTAAATTCTATAAATGATTAGTTAGTTAAACAACCATCAAATTCATCACGAGTCCCAATATTGGGTCCTCCTACTCAAAGTAGCATTTCGAGAGAATAGTTCATATCTAGGTTACTAAATAAGGAATAATGACCTAAAAAAATGTAAAAATGTAAAATGACGCAGGCAAAGAGGGAATCCCATAATACAATGTATCGACCTTTGTCTGCGTGTTATGTGATTCTCTCTTTGTGTTATATGATTCAATAACAATCATCTAACTACTCACAACTGTCAACAACCAAGTGCATCCACTTTTCCTAACACCAAAAGCAAAAAAAAACAAGTGAAAATGTTCAGATTGTGTGTATATGAATCTAAAACAAGGAGAAGATATCAAGTGTAGTCAAGATAAAGAAATATCCGAACAATTAACAACTTCTTGTTCCACACCGTTTATGTTAATATGTCCATCGAAATGAAGGTCTAACTGGAGATCGGATACGGAAAATGAGGTAACTTGTATTTCTCATTGAAGCTCCCAATTTACATGCATATCTAGAATCCTATGACGACAATGACAGAAAATTAATAAATAGCATTTTGCAACTGATCAGCAAACTCATTTATAGACTTGTAGTTTATACACACCTAATAGCTAATCTAAGCAATAAGCATACGTTACTTCAATAACCAAACTGGAACTCAAAACTGGAACTCAAAAATAAAGTAGTATTTTATACATTAAGAAGAGCTAAGCAATGACACGGTCACACTATTGCCAAAGACATGCCAACACATTGTGTTGAGAAAAAGGCCATGCATAGTGCCTAAGACTCGCCGACACAACTTGTAAGATGCCCACCACATCACAAAGTATAGGTACGAACTTAGTATATACCATCTCAAGCCCATCAATCACATGGCATTACGAATGCTATAGAAAAAGAAAGGACAGTGCAAAAGGACTTCATATAAAAAAAGGCTAAAAAAATGGTAGCCTGCCAATTTCACAACCTTAATAACTTTATACAAAATAAGAAAAATGAATTTGCATTCATATTCAAAACCAGAGGAAGCAAAGAAGAACAAATTTAAGAAATTGTGCAGTTTGTCTGATCTGTAACAGGAACAACAATCAAAGACGTCTGAGCTGTAAGGAACAACCACCGATAGTTCACCACTGATATACGTTCAAATTCGCATAAAAAAATAGTGAGACAATAAGTTGTAATTACCATTGATCGATGTCGCAGCCTAATAGTTCAAGATCCAAACTTCTGCAGATCCAAGAAACAAAACAGTAAAATGTTTAGGAGTGAGCTTCTCAATGGCCTAGTGAACTTCCACAAACAACCTGATAAACAATCTCAAAATTATCACACTTGATATTGAGCAGACTCACAATTGTAAAGAAACAAACAGAAAACATTTTTCGGATGTGCGTGACCCACGCCGACAATATCGATGTATTCAAATTATAAACATAAGATATTTAAAAAATGCAAATACACTGAATGAGCTTCTATGGCAGCATCATTAACTGAAAAAATGTTCAAGAAAAGGACTCCTTAACTCTAGATTTTTTATTTCATCTATTTCTATAGTACCAAGTTTCCATTCACTTGATGTTGGTATAATAATTAAAGAGATTAGCTGGACTATATAGAATTGAAGAAAATACTCACCATGTGAAAATTGAACGATTGCACTCCTCCTTTTCCTTCAACGTCACCATAACATCCACATTAATCTTTACGTATATAGAAATAAACAAAATTTAATCCTTAAAAATGTAAATATTGACACATATGCAATGAGTTATATTCAAAAGTAATTTGGTGCACACCCTTAGACTCACCATTTCTTGGTAATTATCAGACTTCAAACCTTCAGTACCTATAATGACCCCGAGCAGGCAATCAGTCGACCAGAACTGTTATTGCTAAAACACCCAAGCTGTACTAACAAAAAAATTATCAGTCACACTTAAAAAGAAAAAATGTTCAAGAAATGGAAGTAATATCGGAGCATAAACCCTTTAAAAAAATGTATACCCCTCAATCATACTTCCTAATGTGAATTAGGGTGTGGAAGCGTAAAAGAAGAAGTTATCTGCACAACAATTAAACTAAGGAAATGATATGGGTTTCTTTCTCTCTCTATTCTCTATTCTCAATATTCAAGGGTTGAGTACAAGTGAGGGTCAAGAGGCCTATTTATAGGAAGAGTTAGCTTGCTAATCAAGCTAATACCCAAAATGACTAAAAAAACAATTAATAACCAAAAATGGCAATATTAGTCCCAAACATACTTGGAAACTAATTAAAAGACAAAAATAAAGGGAAAATAACAATAAACCCTAATTCCCATCATCCGCGGGCCCCCCTACTTGAGAGAGAAGTCGTCCTTTGAAGCGTCCCCCATAACGACTCGCAAGAAATCACAAATTTATGCCATGGCCGATGAATAGGAGTGTGGCCTCTAATCCGTCCAAATAAAGGACAAACACAAGATCGACGCAGAGAGGGCCATTGATGCTAAATTTCATCCAAATTGCTCGTGATGAGCCTCCGTAACATCAAATCATGTAAATGCGTCTTGGAGCGCTCCTCATTAGTAACCCAAATAGGGTCCACAAATCCCACACCAATCGTGATCACCCCACGTAGCATATACTCCTCAAAGGAAACAATCACCAAACTATCATCACAAAACTCATCATCATGACAAAAAATTGGAAAGAAATCCGTCAAAGCAAATATTTCCACCTCGCGATCGTGAGTGCGAGTCTCCCAACCATCTTCAACAAATAAATCGAAAAAATCACGTAAAAAGTGCCCATCATCTTCTAGCCCAAAGATATGAGTGAAGTCCACAATCTCAAATGTCTCCAAATCCCTAAGTCAAGTACGAGTGATCCACCCATCCTTCTCGAATATGGGAAAAAAATCACAAGGTTGGAACACATAGTCACTATCAAGCATCGTCGGGGTCTCAACAACATTGGAGACATCCTCATAAAGCATAACCAAAGAGATAGTATCATCGGTGTGCGCGGGAATGACATCGGATGTAGTAGGAGGGACACCGGTGGACAAGTACTCGAAATATGGGACCAAATGCCTCGCTCGTGAACGTACCCATTGTTCACGTGCCTTCTCCATCTCAAAATACTCGGTTTGACATCTATTTAGGTGTTGACGGTATATCTCATACTCCCCGATGGAGTAAGCACTATACGCGAATGTGTGGAGATGTTAAGATAGATATGAATCCGTCGCGGCCCAAGAATCTAGAAGAGTTTGAAGTTTCTTGATGATGGCACAACAAACCTTGTCGAAATCAGCACATGCATTCATATCGAGACCGTATTTGGTACCATCCCACGATACTTTGGAAGAAAGATATTCTTCGGGTGGAGGAGGGATTAAATCATATGGTTTTGATAGATTTGAGGCAGATTTGTAATTTTTAGAAAATTCAGGGGTTGAATTGTAATTTTCAGAAATTGGTAGGCGATTAGTGTGTTGAAGAGGTCCGAGCGGTGGAAAAATTTGATTAGGGTTTGTGATGTGGTGGGAGATTGTCAGGGTTGAATATAAATGTCTATTAGGGTTAGGGTTTTGGGGTAAATAAGGTTTGGAATCAATTTTTTCTTGTTGAATTTGGCTAGGGTTGGTATTAGGATGGATCTTGGATTGTTTGGAGGGAGGAGACAATGAGTCTTGGTTGTGGGTCATTTTTTTTTTTTTTTTGACTCCGGTGGTTCTCGACTCTTTCGGGGTTGGTTCTTGATTTGATTTTCAGAATTGGATGTTGTGGTTACTGTTTTGGGAAGAATCGTATTAGGATCCAATCGGTCTTGAAGGCGGACGGTGACTGGAAGAGCAGTTGAATCCTTGTTGTTGATCGTGGTTGCCGGAGACAAATTCTGGTGCGTCCGGTGTCGATGCAAGTCGTCATCTCCACAGGCTGCCGGACACGCGCCTGGGAGATGATTCTGTCCCCCTTGGGGCAGCGGTGGTGGCTCTGCTGTAGCAGCCTTCGTCCGCTACATTCTGACACTGCCGGGGAAAGGTAAAGGGGCGCACGGTTGTACGCCACTACGGTTGGTCCGTGGTTCATTCGGGTGTACCCAATGTAAATCCCAATCTTCGATGAACATGGTTGATCCAAGAACAAACCACGCTCTGATACCAATTTAATGTGAATTAGGGTGCGGAAGCGTAACACAACTATATTACACAATAATTAACTACACAACAACAACCACAACTAAACTAAAGAAATGATACGGGTTTCTTTCTCTCTCTATTCTCTATTCTCAACATGGTTCAAAGTCTCGGTATCGGTCCCGGTATCAGACACTCGATTTTCAACTCGGTCGCGGTTTCTGGCGATACGCTATTTAGAGAGCGCGAAAAATTTCGAAAAAAATATATAAAATTAAAAAAAAATAAGATTAACAATATGTACCAATCAGATATGTTCAAACCATTATTTAATATGCATTACATTGTACGGTTAGTTATGCTGAAGTGCGACGGACTTGGCATATTGCGTACTAATTTTATTTTCATTTTTTATTATTTAAAATATCTAAACAATTACGTATTAGTGACTAATTGTTGATTTTTGTAAGAGGGTACCTTAGATTAGATGGAGGTGTAACCCCTTTTAAGTACAGTAATGATAAGTTAACTAATCACGCTATTGATTAACTACGAGACACGCAAACACAATTTAGTGAAGATAAACTCAGTTTGAACTCATGAATCTCTCGTGTATGACTCAAATGACAATAATTGACTCAAAAGTAACTCATTCAGAGGGAGAGAGAAGTAAGCACCCTAGATACACCTTAGCAGGCAGCCAACCACCCCAACCACCCTCTAAGATTTTTGTTAAATATTAAAGCTTCGTAATAAATGACAATGGCGGGTGAGTAAACTCTCTGGTTTGTAATAAATCTCTTTCTGATGTATATTCTCTCTAGTAATGACTTCTGAACTCTCAAAAAGAACATCCCTTCCTCGGAGGTGGTTGGGTTTCTTAAATAGCCCCCACACCACTCCCGAGGTAACTCAGTCATTAATGACTGTGAAAGACATCTCTCATACTTTATGTCACAAACATTAAATCCCTGATGTACTAGCTAGCTCCATGTCATAAACATTAAATGCCAAGACATGCCTTTTGCCTAACCACTGTGTGTCAGGGGGCTGTCGTCGTCACTAGGGCTGTGTTTCGGCCGGATCGGATCGGAAAATGCCTATTCGGAAAAAAATCCGTTTTTTTCGGAAATAAAATAACTATTCCGATTTTCGATCCGATTTTTTGGGAAAATTAAAAAAAAATCTGAATTCGGAAAAATCGGAAAATCGGCAAAAATCGGAAAAAATCGGAAATTCACAAAATATATTAAAAATCCAGAAATTTCGGAAATTCCAAAAAAATAAATTATGGATTTTCGATTACTCGAAATTATCATTTTAAAGAAACAATGAAAATGGCTTAACCCAACATGTAAACACATGAGGATTTGGCTCATTTTTCATTTGTGTAGAAGTTAGGAGGATACTCTCCTTTTATAGAGCATATTTTGGAGCCCTCTCCCTCTCCCTCTCCCAACCGATGTGGGATATGGAAAACTTTCAAAAAATCGGAAAAATCGGAAATCGGAAAATAATTCCAAAAAAATCGGAAATAATTCGGAAAAAAATCGGAAAAATCGGATCGGCATAATTTCGGAAAAATCGGATCAGAAAAATCAGAAAATCGGAAATTCAGAATTATTTCCGATTTCCGATCCGATTTTTTTCGGAAAAATCGGAAATCGGCAAACTAAAATTTCATTCCAAATTCGGAAAAAATCGGATCGAAAATCGGAAAAATCGGAAAGTTCGGAAAAAAAAACACAGCGCTAGTCGTCACAGAGGTGGCTCACCAACTGTCTGATAGCCCCAAATACCACGGTGGTTTACTCAAGTGCAAATTTGACGCTGCCTAGCTGGCTAGTGACATCACATAAAGTAGATGTGACCTTAAGTAGAGGGTTGTTTGGTTCACAACTCAACCCCCGATGGAACTCAAAGCTGCTCTGCCCGAGGTTCCACGGTCAGGGTCTTTTGGTGTTTTACCAGGTGTATCTAAGATGGTCAGGACAAGCCCTAACGGTGCTTCACTTCTCAATCCTCCAAACCAAGTCCCTCTGAAGTTCCTACGACGAGGTCATTCGATAGAGCATGAAAGCTCTCCCAGGCCCTGCCAAGCCTGGTCTCTCGCGGGTACCGTTCGGCCTCACACTGAATGCATTTATAATCGTTACATCATTATAATCGTTATAGCTCACAGTCAATGTAAGCAAAAGATACACCAAGACTAAATTAAACAGCAGGATTAAAGGATGAGCTCTCTCGGTTAGTTTCTTCGCTGAAAGATCCCTCTGCGCTGCCACGCAGAGCTGCCACGCTGAGCTTACTGAGCTGCATCGCTTTGAGCTGCCTCGCTGCCTTAATCCCAAATACTGTTGTTAATGGGGGGATTATCTTTAATCTCAAGATTACTTTCAATCCCCCTCTACATTTGCCCCTTCGTGGAGAGATTTGTTGTGGGAACAAGAAATGTCTGCACGAAAACTTCTCAATCCGATGAACCTTCTCTGTGCGAAAAAATTCTGGCATCCTTTCCTTCACTACAATCGCTGTGGTTAATGCCTCCAGGATAAAGTAAAATTCTCCCCGATGTACCTGAGTCGAAGCGCTGCGGCTTATTGGTGCTTTACCGAATGGACATCGCAACTTTTTCTTGTTACTGAGCTTCAACCGTTCTGACTTTAACTACTTGAATTTTTCTCGATAGACTTGCTGACTTTCTCAAATACCCGTTTTGACTCTGGGGAAGTGAAATTCTCCCGTGTAAACTTCTTCCTAGGAAATTCTCCCTATTTGAAGGTATTACTTCGTTTTGGCTCTGCTACGTCGTCGTTTCGTCATGTTTGAAAAAGTCTCCTTGATGTAGCTGAGCCATATTTAAACAACGTTTGGACTTGTGGCGAGGGGGCATCGAAGCTTTTTTGAACCGATGGGACAACTTCTTCGTTGGGAGTTATTGGATATGTCTGACAAAAATTCTGGTGCCAAAACTCAAACTTGCCCAGGAAGAAAACCCTTTCTATTCTCCATGCATCACTTCATTAATGACGTGGTGCTGTCTTTTCAACTGTCAGGACACTTCCCGAAGTGCCACGTGTCTGTTTGAAATGATTGTAGGCGGCTTTGCACGTGTAGTGGTGGGAAACTCAAAAGGCGAACCCAGAAATTTCAAACGGCTATTATTCAAACACTTAGCCATTTTTCCCTTACTTTGCCTTCATCGTCCTCAAACTCCCAGCGTTCTTAGAAGGAGAAACTCTGCAAAAACTCCACTGTTGCCAAGCTTTTCCCTGGTTTCCTTCTTCCCACCGTCTCTTATACCACCACCTGTGGCTGTACTCCTCCATTTTCGTTCATAGCCCTTCCTTACCAAGCTGTTTCTCTCATCGTCACTTATTATGGCTTCTTCTAGTGTCCCCAAGGCTACCACCGCCACTGCTCAGCCAATCTCTTCCTCTACCACTTTTGTTGCCGCTGCCACCACTAGCGCCACCCCTTTGGATGTTGCTCGTCAAGAGCAACTAAGTTTTTACCGTCGGTCTCCCATCTTTGGCAAGGGTGGTGAGTTCTCTGATGCATGCAAGACCTGCCATTTTTCAGCTAAGTACGACCCTTTGCTGCTAGGCGATGAAGACGAATATTCATCCAAGTGGGGCCTTCTTCCTCCAGAGGGGACTCTACGTTTTCGGTTGGATCGCGGCGACTTCCCTTACTCCCAGATTGATTTCGAAGCGGTTAGGGGATCGCCAACTCATTTTGCTGCCTGGCAGAGCTCTCACGCTGCAGCTCTTGCCAAGGTTGGTTTTCACCGAGCCAGCTGGTTTGGGGAGTTCACTCTTTCTAAGCACAATGATGCACTCCAAGTGTTGGTTTCCTAATGGAACGTTACAACTCACACATTCTTCGTTGCCTGGGGGGAGTTTACCATTTCGTTGGAAGATGTTTGTGAGCTACTTGGGTTCGAACCCATAGGTGAGTTTACTTATCTTGATGAGGCCTTGGATGCCGAAGAAACTACTGACCGAGCTGAGCTAGATCGAATTTGCCGCCGTTGCACTGGGTCTTCCAACAAGGCTACTTTTACTCCCCTTATTAGCTATTTCTTCGAACATCCTACTGCGAAGGACGTCACTACTGTTACGGGCCATGGTAAAGGTACATCTTTGGAATTACCAGCCTATATTCTTGTGCTGCTTTCCCGTTTCTTCTTTACTGGGAAACCCAACGATCAGCCCAGGAGTGACCTTATAAACATTTCTATCCGTTTGGCCAGGGGTTTCAATCTTCCTCTGGCCGCCATTGCTTTCGGGTCCCTCTATACTTGGCTGGATCGAACCCACCTTGACATGGCATGGTCCCTTGGTCATTACAACTTGGCCAATTTCGCCAATACAGTTATCTTAACGGGTTTCCTCTATACCCGTTTTCCTGCCATTGCTGCCAAATCTGTCCCTTATCCCGTGAGCCAAGGCATTAAACCCCCACGCCTCTTATGCTTCCATAAAAAACAAAGTCGAAAAGAAAATAATGGGAGTTTTTGACCCTTTCGATTCCTTTGTCATGAGGCCGTACGGAGAATCTACCTTCGCCCATACTTGGAATTTTTTTCCTTCCACAGCTAGAATGGTCACTTTTGTTCCAGTTGTAGAAGATCCTTCACAGGCCGTGGTACTTTTGTTCACTGATGGGCTTCTTCCTTCCTTCACTGAATGGGCATATACTTCTGAACCTTATGACCCCGATAGGTGTAGGAGGCAGTTCGGGTTTGATCAGGGGGCTCCTCGACTTGTTTTTCAGTTAACGAATAGGAGGGCTACTTTTGCTGAGGCTTGCACCTTCTACCTTTCTGCAGTGGTACTTGGCATGACCTCTACTATGGATGGTCGAGTCACCCTCCCTAGTGCCACTAGGAAAGGGGTTGTGTCTACCTCGTTTGCCACCAAATTCTGGTTGATGCAACTAACCATGATCAATGTTTAAAAAGGCGAAAAGCGAGGCGTTTTAGTCGCGGCGAGGCGAGGCGAGGCGTAAGCCTCGAGGCGCATGAGGCGTAAGCCTCACCGAAAAGAAAAAAAAAGGAGCAAAATAATATTTAAAAAATACTAATAAAACCATAAAAATAAAATAACAAAGAAATAAAAAATAAAACTACAAAAAAAACATCCTTGAGGGCTTTCTCATATAGTTTGACATTTTTTTGTTCCCCCCAATATAACTTTTTAGAAAAAGAAAATCAATTTGAACATATTGGTTATTTTAAATATGACAATAAATTAATCAATGCAAAATCGTATTGGCAAAATCATTTTTTTAGCTTCATTCACATATTGGTTCTTTTATAATATGACAATAAATTAATCAATGCAACTTAACAAGCAAATTTATTAAAAAAAACATTGATTTTCAAGCTAAGATTAAAAAAATAGCAACTTTATGAAAAAAATAATAAAACATATTAACCTAAGTTTATTAAAAAAAACAGCAACCTTTAAAATATATTAGTATAAGTTAAAGAAAACATATTAATATAAGTTGAAAACCAAAAAATTGAAACCTTTTAAAAAAAAGTCATATTGAAGTTAATTTTGTACATTTATTTCAAACAAACTATATATTTGTAACAAAATATAGTCTCAAACAAATTTATACACTTATTTCAAACAAATTAGTAAAGAAAAACAAAATTAAGTGCAACTTTAAAACTAAACTAAAATAAAAAAAGAATAAGAGTTAGTAGATTAAAACAACATTTTTTTAAGTTAGGTGCAATTCTAGAAAAATGAAGAATTTTAACCTTTAAAAAAACAGACTTTGTGATGAAAGAATTTTTTTTTTTTTTTTTTTTTCTTCGCGCCTCAGCAAAAAGGCGTGAGGCGCATCGAGGCGTAAGCCTCGAGGCGCATTGAGGCGTAAGCCTCTATTTTATGGCCTGAGGCTTAAGCCTCGAGGCGTTTTTCCCTCGCCTCGCCTCGGGCGCTTTTTTAAACATTGACCATGATTCGTGAGTTCATACAAAGTCCCCCTTAGTATCCCCCATTTCTTTCTTTCTCTACCTTGGAATTGGGCCTCAAAGGCAACTCTATTCTTGGAGTTGAGCTCCCTCTGAGTAAGACTGTTAAAGATCCTCCCATCGAGCTACCCCCTTATTGCCTAATGATCCCTACTGCCACACCCAAATCTAAGACCGTTGCAACCCCCAAACAGCCTGCCCCTACTGAAGATGCTTCTGGTGAGGGTGTTACAATCGAAGTAGCTTCTGGTGAAGGGCCTCCCCAGCCACCAGCCAAAAAAACTAGAAGTCTCAAACTAAGTCTTAAGACTCTAAGTCTCAAAGTCAGCCTCAAACTCCTTTGGAGGCATTCCCCATCGCCTCCGTTCCTCCTCCCATGCTTGCAGAAGTGAGTGAGGAATTGAGAAGGAGAATTCAGACTGAGGTGGAGCGAATAAATGCTGAGTTCCGACGACACGCTCCCGTCGTTCCTCCTGCTATTGCCTTCCCTACGTAGGCCTGTCAACGGGTCTGTCAACGGGTCGGAGCCGGGTCGGGTTTAGGGAGATAAAAATTGAAAGATAAAAATTGAAAGATAAAAATTAATTGAAAGATAAAAATTGGCACCAGTCTACTTTTCTCACTTAGGTGGTTAGTAATTAAAAAGACGACAGTGATGCTAAGAATGGACCAACTGAGAAACCTTTTCTAACTTGATTTAGGACTGATCACCCGGGATTAATTAGGCTGGGTGCCACAGATTGGCCATTTGGGTGAGATTACGCGGCCTTAAACTTCATTAGTGGTCTACTGAAGTGCTTAGTAGAGTTGCAAGCATGATTGGTAAACCCTTGTTTATGGATAGAACGAGAGCAAGGAGGGAGAGGCTTACATATGCTAGAGTTTGTGTTAAACCAAATCTAATCCCGATCTACAGACCAGATGGTAAGATGTTAAGTATGAATAAACTTCAGCATTGCAAAATGTTTGGCCATAAAGATGAGAGTTGCAAATTAAAGCCCAAATAGGTTCAAACGTGGTCCATCAGATTAAAAAAAAAGATTTTAATTTGTATAGTTTATCGTTGATGTATGCGGCAATGTTTACATTATACCAAAATGAGAAGAAAAGAGAAAAAGATATATAAAGTATGAAGAGAATACCTCCATCCATAGAACCAGAAAAAATCCCTTTCAAGTGATTGGGGTTCTTGGCCATGCAAGAGACTGCATCTATATGTCCATCCATTGCCCCAATAAATGGTCTTGCAAATATCTAATGAGGCACGTGAAACTGATTAAAGAAATAATCCATTATACCTCAAGGGAATGATGTTAATTCAAAAAAAATCACCTTGTCCAATGTAGCTGCGTTAAGAGCTCGAACATATTCGACGGCCTTCTCTTGAGTTCTAAGGTTTGGGTCGAAGTTTCGGAACACCCTCTGATACAATTCAATTTAAATATTATAGCTTTGACAGAGAATGGAGTGTGTGTTTGTGTGGGGAAGAGAAAAAAAAGTACCTGGAGATCCTGACTACGTTCGCGAGTGAATTCATCTGTAGAGCGGGATATGACCTTCACCTTCATTGGGGGTACCACCAGCTTTTCCGATTGTTGGTGAAGTATTGAACACACGATAACAAAAACCCTAGAGAGAGAGTAAACCCCACCAGACCCAACAAGAGAGAGAGAGAATCAAAGCTCAAGGACCCATTGCGATGATTTCTTAGAATAGTATTCTTTGGTCCAGACCCGACCCATTGACAAGCCTAATCCCACGGAACCAGGGTCAAAGAGGAGGAAGAGTTCAAGGGTTTCTCAAAGTGCTAGTGCTGCGGGTGCGAGGAAAAAGACTTTGGGTACTAAGTCCCAGAAGAAACGAGCTCCAGATGTACATCCCGTCCCAGCTCCCTCTGCCGTTGCCTCCCCTCCCTCTTCGTCGACGGTGATATCCTCCCATTCTCCTTCTGGATCCGAGGTATGCATGTGTGGTGTTGTTATTACTCCCATTTTTCTAAAACGAACTGCATCTGTCTAACTCTTAACGACTTTGGTGCAGGAGGTTGAAGAAGAAAGACCTCGCCCCCCGTGAGTCCTTTCGTGGGATGACGTTTTGGCTCCTCTTACACCGATGTAACTCCTCCCCATTCCCCCATGATCGGGCTTACTTGTTTTAGCCGTTTGGCCTCACAACGTGCGAAGGATGTTGCTGCGGGGGTGATTCCGTTGAGTCTGTGGGAATCTCTTCTCAACCAGAGACAACTCCCCCAGCTTCTTCTGAATTACCAGCTCAGGCCGAGGTTCTTCTGCCCATCGTTCCAGCTACAGAAAGTTCCCTCGAGGCAACACATTCTCAATCACTGTTAGGTCTGACTTCTTTTCTCTCTTCCACCCCGCTTTTTTTGTTTACCACGCTAAACTTTAATCTGTTGGGATGCCTTAAGTCGAAACGACGTCTTTGTTAGCTAACATTCTTCTTCCTGTTGTGTTGACGAGCCCATAACTGCAGTTCCCCTCTTCAGTACCATAACCGAGGTAAGTAAAACTTAGAGATATTTCTCCTTTCTTCTGTACTTATTCCCCATTTCTAACACTTAGCTTCATTTTCACAGTTTTCTCTAGATCTTGTCCCACCACCTTGTCTTGGTGGGCTGCCCCTTCCCAAAGCCAGCGTTGATTCTTCTGCTCAGAGTGGTGATTCTTCTGCGTCCGCCGACGTTGGGGCATTACTTGGAGGTCAAACGTCCACCCCAAGTGGGACTCATATGTTAGCCTTGGTACCTTTTAATGGCGAAGGAGTTTCAGCCGACGTTGAGTTTCCCACCGTTGAGGGTGCTGTGGAGGCTTCCGCGAAGGCAGATTCGCCTCAGCAGTTCCCCTCGTTGTAGCTTCCAAGGTGGCTCCCGTTCCTGCTCCAGCCATTTCTGAGGTACTTTGCTAGTGTCCCTTCGTTTCTCATTGTTTGTCCTTTATTCTTGATAATGCATAAAATCTAAAGGAGTCTAATTTTTCAAGCTTTCAAACTCCACCGGTAACGGTGACTTAATAATGACAACACTTGTTTAAGAATTTTCGTAAACTCCACCTATAATGGTGACTTAACAATGAAAACACTTGTTAAGATTTTTCCGTAAACTCCCCTTATAACGGTGACTTAACAATGAAAACACTTGTTAAGATTTTTCGCAAACTCCACCTAAAACGGTGACTTAACAGTGAAAACACCTGTTAAGATTTTTCCGCAAACTCCACCTAAAACGATGACTTACGAGTGAAAACACCTGTTAAGATTTTTTTCGCAAACTCCACCTATAAAGGTGACTTAAGAATGAAAACACTTGTTAAGGTTTTCGCAAACTCCACCTATAAAGGTGACTTAACAATGAAAACACTTGTTAAGATTTTTCGCCAACTCCACCTAAAACGGTGACTTAACAATGAAAACACTTGTTAAGATTTTTTAACTTAACTCACTATTTCTTCTACTTGTTCTCAGGTTGCTCGTGAATCCTTTCTGGCTGGAGAGAAATCTCCACTAGTTCTTTCGCCCATCGCTTCGCCCCATCGGGAACTCGCTATTTCAGAAGATTCTAGTCATGGCGATCAAGGTTCCACGACAAGTGCTGCAGCTGATAGCGAATCTGGTTGTTGCTCTTCCTCTGCCCAACCTAGCTCCTCACGACTTTTGCCTTATGGTCCTTCAGCGTTCCCCTCAAATGCCTGCCAGTCATCGTCTAGGAATTGAGCAGCTTGCAAGCCATCACCCGGAGACTTTCACCGTGCATTGTCTGCGTTTCAACATCCCTGTGATGAGCCATTGACTTCAGGACATGGCGATCGTTATTGCTGATATCGTCAGTACTCCTACTGCGAACGTCACCAGACCTCTCCTCAACCAATTCTTGGGCTATCTGAGGGAGTTGGGCAGAGATGGCTTCCGTTTTGACTGGCTGATTGGGCACTTAAAAACTTTGAAGAGCTAACAACCGGAGAGTCAGAGGGAACTGCTACAGAAACATAAGGAGGATCAACGGGTTAAGGAAGCTAAGATGGCCGAGTTAGCACCTCTTCTTGAGGCTGCCAACAAAGAGGTAGAGGATATCGAAGAAGCCCTGCGTCTGTCAAAGCTGAAACGAGAGAAACTCCTTATTGAGCGTACACAAGCTCAAACGAGGTTGCAGATTTCTATTAATGCCCAACAGTCTGGCCTAGCAGCTTCTTCGGGCCTGCCTGGAGATTTTTTCTCTGCTGCGGACCTGTGATTCCTCTTAGGCCAATGAACTCTTTCGCTTTTTTTTTGTACACATTTTCCTTTTTCTTCTTATGTAATTCTTGGGCAATAGCTCCCAATTTTGTAATGCCCCAACGTTTGTGAATGAAAGAAAAAGATGTATGTTTTCCTATGCCACTTCTTTGTGCTGTAACTGCTTGCGTATATTACAATATTCTACAGCTCTTTCATCTTCACTCAAGTTGCAATAATAGATATAAAAAACAACTTGTATCTTCATAACAACAACAACTAGATACAACGATGGTCTAAAACTTAATTGCTTATACATGATAGACTTTCAACCATTTATTGTTAATCTTGAACAACTCTCCGTTGGATGTTGGATCTTTCGATGGATCTGGCAATATTTGGGATCCGCTCTAGTGGCTGCGTCCGGTTCCTCCGCGGGAATGCCCTTTGGTTCGTACATCGTTCCTCCTTGAACCATGGCGTTGTAACAGCTGACAGCCTCCTCTACTGTAACGGTGGTGGATCCTCCCTATCTCTTCCAAACTTTCTCTTGTTGTCCCTCTTCGTTAGTTTGCCTCCGTTTGCTCCTTCGGTGTATCCCACCCGTGGGGACTGAGACCTCCCTCCTACAGGTTGTATCGGCTGCCTAAACATCACGGGCACTACCACTGGATTTGGTCGTACCACCAACAAGATATTCCTCGCTGCTTTTAGGAATCCAGCAAAAGTCCCCTCGCGAGTCTCGTCAATAAGATGATAGATGTACTCGGGAAGCAGTCCCTCCGCGCAGATCTGCAGCAGTTTGGACTCTTTGGCTTCGTCCCTTACATCGAGGGACCTTTCCCTGAAGCTTCGGACATATGCCGCCACGTCTTCTCCTAGTCGTTGCTTCTCCCTCCCCAGCTGGGTCAAGGTGAACTCATCTTCCGCCAGAAAGAACTTTTGGACGAACAAAACGTGCATCTCCTCTCACGTGGAAACACTCTTAGGAGCTAGGTGAGAATACAAGGTATACGCCTTATCGGTTAAGGATTTGGAAAACACCCTTAACCTGAGTTTTTTGTTGTTGCAGTGAGCCCCCAAATGTTCAACGAAGCGTTTAATGTGCTCCTTCAGGTTTCCACCTTTCTTGTATACTTTTCAAATATAGGAGGAATATAATCCTTTGGGTAGGGCTCATCATTATACTCCTGAGGATAAGGCGTTCGAAAGATGTCATAGACCGAAGCTACCTCACCAGCAGATTGCGAGGAAGCTTGCATGAACTTTAACATCTCCTTCTGCACCTCTTTTCTCATCTCTTCCATAGCTGATACCGTTGAAGGAACAGTCAGAGGAACCATAGGCTGGGCGCCCGTTGTACCTGGAGTAATCGTCGCGGTTGGAATGGTTGGTACTCCTGGAGTTCCCACTGTGGGATTTACGACAGGGGGTATACTTGTTGGGACCGTTCTTGTTAGAACTACACTTGGTGGGGCTGTCGGGGCTATCCCTGGTGTCACGAAGGAGTCGGCTTCAAATCCCCCCAACATCGCTGAGGGTACGGGAGTTTGCAAAAACTCGTAAAATTTATTCACGAGGAGTGCCACTTGGGCTGGTCCCAACCCAGCGCTCGTGGAAGCTTGTGTCACCCCTGGAACGCCCGTCGCCGTTTGAACTGGAGGTACTTCCAGTCAAGGGGCTCCGTCCCTTGAAGCCTCCAGCTCTCTCGCCGCCTGTTCTTCATTGTGTTGAATGTCATCAAAGTTAAGTTTTCGATTAACATTATCCTGCGCCATACTCTTTGCTTAGAAGAATGCCTCCCCAACAGAGTCGCCAAATGTAAGAAGGTAGTTTAGATTAGATGGAGGCGTAACCCCTTTTAAGTACCAAAAAAATATTTTGGACAAAAATGTTTTTTGGGTACCAAAAAAATGTCAAAAGGGTTAAAAAAAATGTGTTGTTTGAATTGGCTGTCTCGGCCGATATCGCGGCGAGGCGTATCGGAATCGGTTGTCTCGCCCGATATCTCGGCGAGACAACACGATTCAGTGTTTTTTTTGAAACGCCTCTCGGTACCGTATCGGTACCCTCCGATTCCGAGTTGACTCGGCCGATATCGAGTCAACTTGGTCGATACTTTGAACCATGATTCTCAATATTCAAGGGTTGAATACAAATGAGGGTCAAGGGGCCAATTTATAGAAAGAGTTAGCTTGCTAATCAAGCTAATACCCAAAAATGACATATTAGTCCTAAACATACTTGGAAACTAATTAAAAGACAAAAATAAAGGGAAAATAACAATAAACCCTAATTCCCATCACTTCCCCACTAATGTATAAAAGAAGAAATCAATCTGCTGTCAAATTTTGTAGAACATTTTTCATTATATAAATAAACAGAGCAAAAAAAAAATTAAAACTTAGTTCACTCATTGCATTTATAAAACACATAGAAAAATGTATATTATTTAAGATATTGACACTTGGACTCTCGGTTGAAATAGAGTATAAACACCTTAATTCCAAAAAAAGAAACTAATAAGATTTGGTGCTTCAAAAAAATAAGCCACTACAATTGAGCAAAGATATCCGTATCCATAACTCAAAATTTGTTGCTTTATAAACCGTGGTAATTAGTAATTATATGGCCCATACGCCAATAATATCAACTTTAGCATGATCCAAAATTATGGGTGCATTTTAATTAATATAAAATTCACACTAAGGAGATAAAATAGGCAATTTATTTAGAGAAAACGATATAAGAGAAATCATGTAAAGTTTGAAATCAACAGTGTACATTAAAATCGGAGAATGTCAGAACTTAGTTTGAATTATACTCCATACCTTCAATGGTAGAAGCGAGTATGCATTTGATCGCCATACTAAGAGGACGAACACCTGTAGCAAAAAAATCAAAATATAATTAGTAGAAACAAAAGAAATAAATATACATGGTAAAAACAACAGTTTTTAAAAAGTTACACTGTAAACCAACTCATTTGCTTGAAATCCTTAAATCAAAGTTTTTGCTTGAAAGTTCTGTCAAAACAGTAGATATAACATAACTAAAACACCATAAATATTATAAGAAGGAAGAACAAAGAGTACACCTGAGACCTAAATTAGGGTTGGATCTGTAAAAAAACTACGCATCGATTTAATCTGCAAAAAAAAACTTCATATCTGATTAAAGAAAAACAAAATTCCAAGGGAAAATACAAAAAAGTATGAAAATTTAAACCCAAATCTTAAATTGTAAACCCCAAACATGACAACATTAAAAATACCAAAATTAAAAAAGTGAACACACATTCACACACACCCAACAAAAGAAACGGAGGAGAGAGAAAACAGAGTAGAGAGCATGTCTCAGATAACTTGAACCCGCAAAACAGATTAGAAACTCCAATTAGTACATGAAAAAAAATAAATAAACACAAAATATAATAGAATTAATTAGCCATTTATATAAGAGGAAGACTAAATATCGCACCACCTACATGAAACCAACACCACCTCTGTCAAGCACACCACCTCTGCTCAAGAAAACCATCTCCACAATCCCTAACCGTAAAAATATTAAAACCTGCACAGATTCCAAAATATGAGTCATACAGATGGTTCCAAAGAAATAAAACATAAGTTAACATTATGAAGTAACTCTCAACAAAACACTCATTTTAGGGAAAACGTAAAAACCCAAAGGCATCAAATGTTCGGGAGAGCTAGAGGCACAAGTCATACCGCCACCAAAAAAAGTAAAAATAACACTCTTATTGGGTGATTTCCCAAAGACCACAAATTTCAAAAAGAGAAATGAGAGAGTTGCGAATAGAGAGGGATAGAGAGAGAGAGTACCTTCATCGCCAAACAGAGAAATGACCTTGAAGATACCCTATTAAAATCTGTAGTGACAAAAAATGCTGAAATTAAATCTGTAGAAATGAAATGAAATAATCCATACTTGTTTAAAAACTCTATCTATAGAAATTATTAAACCCTTTTAAGATCTACAAAATAAGTACCGGAAATGAACATAAATCAATGTTTCTGAATAAAAAAAATACTTAAATGTTCATCTGTGCCAAAAGAACCTGCAAAAAAATGTCCGTGGAAGAGTTAATAATCTACAAAATAAAATAAACCCATGGCGAATGACCAAAAACACGATTTTGAATCTAAATCCTGTAATAACACATTCCTCATTTTTTATTTGTACACACTGAGATCACATGATGAATCACATGCCAGTACAATTAGTTACCATTCCGGTAAGTGCGACCGTATACAGTAAGTTTTTTAAGAAGTGACCATGCTCTAAATTAGCAAAACAAAACCAAAATGAAAAAGAAAATTTATTACATGGTCACTTCTCACCATGTATTAGCCTGTTATCCAACGTTAAACAGTAAAGATGGTAGTAGAACTAAATTAGAAATCTCACCATGTAGGGACAGAACTAAAATGGGTCGCGAACTGGATCTGTGTAAAAAATGTAGGGATTTTGAACCTGATCTGGGTAAGAAAAGGGTCGGGAAAATTCGGATGGGCTAGCGGGCACCGAAAATGTTTGGACGGGGCCTGGTTCAGATCTGGGCAGAAGGGTGGATTTCGGCACTAGATCTGTGCCGACTGATGCTGACCGGAGGTGTTGTTCGGAGTTTTGTATGGTCTGAGATTTGGGTGGTCTGTGTTGAAAATATTCTTATGAACTCTTCCTGTGACAGGCTAAATCTATCCCTCCACTTGAAATCCTACACACACAACTGAAACACATCAAGTAATAAAGGAAATCGAAAGATTCCGGTGAGAGAGGAAAAGTGGGATGTTTTAGATGGAGTTTTTTTGTCTCCGAAATGAAATAAGGTTTAAGTTTCAGTTGGAGTGGAGAAGGTTACCCGAGGGAGGCGGCGGGAGCATTGGCAGGGAGGGTGAAATGGGAGAGAAACAAACTGAGGGTTTGTTTGGAACGAGTTTGCAAAGATGAAATGAGGGTTTGTATGGAATGGTTATGACAGGGCAAAATGTGAGACCATTGGATCTCAATAGATGAACAAAGCGCATTTGTTGGATCGTTTAGAACAGTAAAACACCCTCCCCCCATATATAGGACTACTATTTTGATGCAAGCACAGTTATTAATACATTGGTTTGACTACTTGGGTCTGTTCGGTAGAATGGATGGAAAAGTGGAGTGATAGATTAAGGGGAAAACTTGTTTTTCCATCCTCAAGAAAACAAAACCCTTTTACCCACCATCCATGTTTGTATATATGGTAGGAAGGAAAGTTGAAGAAAAACAGCAGTCCTTCATTCTAATAAAGTATACCTGTTTTATCAATTATATCCTTAGTTTCAAACACTTGCATTAATTTGATCTGTGACAAATATGTTATAATAGTAATTAATTAATGCTCTTCTCTCCCTCTTTCCCTAAGCTTTTCATTCCATTGCTGGAAGAATACAATTTGGTGCATGGTTCAAAGTCTCGGTATCGGTCCCGGTATCGGCCACTCGATTTTCAACTCGGTCGCGGTATCGGTCACGGTATCGGGCGATACACAAAGATACACTATTTAGAGAGCGCAAAAAATTCCGAAAAAAATCTAGAAAATAAAAAAAAAATACGATTAACAATGTGGACCAATCAAGTAAGTTTAAAACTATACTTTAATATGCATAACATTGTACAATTGATTGATATTGACGTGCAACGAACTTGCTAGATTCAATGTTCCATAATAAATCAATGTTTTGTTTCACGGAGGATACAAATATTATGTTTTTACAAAGAAAAACAAATGTTACTTTTTTAGTAAGAGGATACAAATGTGTTTTTTAAGTATGTTAAATTTTTCTAAAAAGAATAGAATGGTTTCTTTTTTAATATTGTTATTTTTTACAAAGAGGATACAAATAGTGATTTTGACAAAACACTACATTTTTTTTACAATCGTTTTTTACAAAAAAGGATGCAAATGTTATTTTCTTACAAAAAACGATGCAAATGTTATTTTTTTATAAAAGGAATGTAAATGTTATTTTTTTTTGTGTTGTTGGGTTGCAAATATTTTTTTTAAATTGATGGAAATGTTATTTTTTTACAAAAAGGATGCAAATATTTGTTTTTACTTGTGTTGCAAATGTTATTTTTACATAAAGGATGTAAATATTATTTTTACAATAATTACAGTTGTATATTTGTTTGTAAAAGAATAACATTTACTTTTTTTTATAAATAATAACATATTATAAAATAACATTGGGAACATTATTATAAAAAATAATAAATAACATTTGGATCATTTGCATTCTTTAAAAAAACAAAACTGGCACATATTCAACGCACTAAATTAAATCCACACGTTGACCAAATAACCCACATACACAGCACACTAAATGAAAAAAATAATTAGCATTTAGTAACCTCCTAAAAAAACCACGCTCACCAACATAACACTGAGAGAGAGAGAGAGAGAGAGAGAGAGAGAGAGAGAGAGAGAGAGAGAGAGAGAGAGAGAGAGAGAGAGAGAGAGAGATTGATGCTTAGTAACTTATACCATCTCGGACAATATATCACCGATATGGGTCGATACTATTGGGATATCGCCGATATGGGCCGATTCTACTGCGATATGGGCCGATTATACCGCTAGAGCACCGATACTTCCGAGAAATTACCGATATAGGGTCGATTCACATTAATAATTGAAAACTCAACTCGGAATCGGATCGGTGAGCACCGATACCTAGTCAACTCGGTCGTATCGTCGCGGTATCGGCCTTGACTTTGAACCATGTTTGGTGGGATAAGAAGGATAATACATCATTTAACTTTTTCCTCCTTCCACTTTTCCACTAAAACTAGGGGAAAATAGTTCATTCTTTCCACTTTTCCTTTCTTCATTATCCTTCCTCTTTTTTATCCTACCAAACGAAGGGTTAGACTTCGCGTTGAGTCGTTAAGTTTATGTTGATGGTTTATTTTAATAATGCTATATTTAAAAATAAAATTAAAAACTGCTTAGGTGTAGGGGGCCTCCCACTTCCAAACATCTGCCTAGTCCCTTTTAGAATACTGAATGCAGAGATCATATTGCCCAGTGTTCAATTAATCACCTTTGCTTGCCCATTTGTGGTTGTGTTTTAGTTGTGTTTATTGTAGTGGCGGTTCAAAGAAATATCAAACAGTCGCCACAAAGTCACCGGAAAATGGCTTAGGAACTTCGTGTCTCTATTTGAAGTGATGGAAAATGACACCCCATTCGATCGAATAATCACCCAAAAGAACAATCAGGATATCTTTTGGCAATGAATAAAATGGCACTTCTTGGAGAACATGTCAATAACAAATATAAATTGACTCTACATTAGTCTGAGGTGGGCACAACACGAAGTCCATAGACAAATACTCCCAGATACCGTTTCGAAAACAGGCAAAGCCATTCAAAAGTCAGCGTTCTGAGATTGACCTTTCAAAATTTGGTAGACATGATACATCTTGTAAACTGGGTAACGCCTTGCTTCATCTGGAGCCAAGCTATCGCTCCGCATCACTTGACCCTTCACCATGTAGTTCTCAGATGAATTCCTCTCATAACGAAGATCTGGAATACAATGACAATTCACTTCAAACATAAAGTGAAAATCACGCATCATATATGCTTACTCACAGCTCCAAAATTTCATCTTCCTCGTATAGTTCCTTCAGATTTTTAAAGCATACTACCTCACATACCACCTCTTGTACAATAGTACTGGTAAACCAACTTGACGGTTCAACACATCTGCCATTCGATTTAGTGTCCCCAAGGTGTGCTGAATCTCGAAAGGGAATCTCTGAAGGAAAGTAGACCACCGACTGTGCATACAATTTAGCTTCTTCTGAATAGTTAACAACACAAACTCCTGCTGCTTCAATTAATATTTTCCAAACTTACTGCATAGAATTAACTGATCATATGTACTCTACTTCTGCTGACCCTCCCTCAAACTCTTGCTTAACTGAACGCTTACGCTTCTCCCGGGGAAGTACAACCCCAATGCAAACGTCATATGCATCAACCCAAAAGGTTGTCCGAGTTGGTTCTCAAGATGGCCTGTAAACCTAGACATCTTGGTTCAAAACTTGGCAACCCCTTGGGGCTAAGCAGTTGGTGGAGTTAGTCTGCCCTATGAATTCTCTAGTTCGGCGTGGATTGCTTGTCTTAAACTCGATGGACGTAGGGACTTAATTTCGATGTGCCAAGGTTGTCCGAGGATACCCCTTACCCCATAACCAACAAAATGTCACATGCATCATGCTCCACTTAAAAAAAAAACTTCTCAAAACTAGGCAATGGAAGTGCAAGAACCAACGAGGTACACAACTTCCCTTCAGTTAGGGCAAAGCTACTCTCAGAGTTCTCATCCCACAAAAACTTGACATTTCACGGAATTGGCAATTGATGACTTAATAGTAGTGAAAATTATGATGTATTGTCAACAAAATTGTTGCCAACCCATGAAAACTCCAAACTTTTGAGATTGTCTTTTATCGTGTGTCATTGTCTAATCGCACGAACCTTCTCCTATCTATATGAGAAGAACTTTCCCTCCACTTCAGAGGTCTTGATAACACTAGGCGGCTACTTAGATGAGATCAAGGAAATCATATGTGCATTGTCCCTAGCTCTGTATGTTGCATTAAGATCAAACTGCCATGTAACATTGACATCATATTGTATGGTCTTCCTAATCATACATGACTAAAATCTAAATCTTTTACATCATCATGGTAATGCCTGCTAATTGATATAGGAAGATTTCGGTTAACTTTACCAGGAGACCCTTAGGATGATTGTCCGTTTGTAACTATAGATGCTCCACTAGCCACAAAATTCTCCCTACGCCCTCCATTCATGATCAAATTACAGACTCCCTGACTGATAGTACAACAAGGCTTTAAAATCGTATCGAGCTGTGGATATTCTTCATGCTTCAACGCATAGAGTGACCGTGCACCCCTCATACACACAACCTATAAATATAATTCGTAAAGGTATACACCCAACCTATAATATAGTTTGTATTGCTATACATACTAACAAACTCGGCTTCTAATGCAAATTTTCCTCGTGCACTTATCCTTACTCTCGCCTACAGTCACCACATTCACCGACCTGACTTCAGTACAATTGTGTCTAGGTTTGCCACACCTGTAACACTTCTTTGGCCTTGTCTTATCATAAAAAAATGCAGTTAGAGAGTTGGTGCTGTGATTTATGGGAGTGTCTCTGTTACCTTTATTCGCAGCGTTGCTTTCTGCTTTAGAACTTGTTTGGGGAGGTGCTTGTTGTTTAGAAGAATCCAGTAAGACCGAGTCTTCTTCCCTTTTTCAGATTGGGGAAAGATGGTTTGATGGTATCTCTCCATTACCCTGATTTCCCATACTGTTGCGCTTTAAACGCATGTATGCACCTCTTCAACTGGCCACACTACCTGCAACCTTATTTGGTTATTTAAGATGGCTTCACCAATCAAGGTACCTAATCGCCCACTGGTTCTCAGTTTTAGTCATATTACTTTTAGGATAAAACAATGGAGTAACGCTCTTGCTTCCTTGCTGACACCTATGAAGCACGGATGCGGACATGCCGACACGGCAAATTGAAAAAAAATTGGACACGATGCGCCAGGGACACGGATACACATAAATATATTTTTTAATGATATTACATGTATACTTCAATCTATTTGCACTAAAAAAAGTAGTAGTCAAACTAAGTATCTAATTATCTAAAATAACATGGTCAAATATGTAATAGAAAATTTAAATAATAAGTCAATAGTTATATATCTACATAAAGTCTTGTATCACAGTTAACTTCATTGCTGGTAAAGTAACAAGTAACAATCAATATACAAAATTAACCCATTCTAAAGAAAAATATTAATAATTTCAGTGGGATAAGTGCTTTAGTGCTCCTCATTTATCATTATTTCCGGCTAGACCAAAAACTTTATCATCACTCCCTTAAGTGTCTTAGAAGCGTCCATGGAGTGTCACAAAAATGTTTGACTTTTTGAAATGCCAAATCAGTTCGACGCGCCACGTGGAAATATCTTTTATTTATGTATGAGAATTTAAAGAAATGTTAATAGAAGTAAATCAATATTTAATGTTAGTAAGTTATATTGCTAAGTATACTTGGTTAGTATAAATAACGTAAAAAAAACAAAAAAAACGATTAGGCGCTCCTAGGCCTAGGTTCCCATCCCACGCCTGCATCACACTTTTTAGAACCTTACTTTAAGTAGGGCCAAAATCAAACTAAACAAGTCCTGGCGAGCAAGTCACTTGGGAGAAACCTCTCCATATATGGGGGTAAGATGAGCTTACACCCGCCTCTATCGGATCCTGCAGTTAAGCGGGAGCCTTGTGCATTGGGAACGACCTTTTAACCCACCGAAATATATATTCTAATTCGACTACTCAGTATATATCATAGAATCATGCTTGGCGTTGTCCCTGACAGGCTGATGCCAAATATTAGAAAGTTGATTTAAACTAAAGAAAATTGTCATCACGTAAAGTAGACGTTGTGTAGGAAAAGATGCCCCCAAGATGGCACAATTTAGGGAAGAATATGCAAAGTTGGTGCCATGTAGGAAAAGTTGCGGTAACGGTGCCATGATGGAGAGAAGTTGGTGTTTTGTGGTGGTTTAATTCTCTGATCCTCTACTATGATCATCAGAGAGAGATTTAGAAGAAATAGAGAAAGTGAGATCCCAAAGATAGAGAATGACAACTGAGATCGATGAAGGTATTGAAGTGGCTTTTTGCTCGGATTTTGGGAACCCTTTACTTTGGCGTTGTTGTCAACCAAATCCTGTTTAATATTTTCAAGTTACTACACTAGGTATGTTCAAGTAATTAGCTAAAATGACTAAAATACTCAACTAAAAATAAAAGAATGCCTAATTAGTCCCAAACATGCTTGGAAACTAATTAAGGAAGAAAAAGGCCTAAAAAGGACAAAAAATAGAAAATACAATGAAAATAAAAGGAAAATAAAATGGATTCCCATAACTCTCCTCCCCTCAAAAAGAGTTCGTCCACGAACTCAAAGGGAGAGGCTAACAGAGTCACCCTCTAAAACTGTAATCAATGCATGGCAAGGAGGATGCTCGGTCTCATCGAGATACTCTAGCGACTGATCCATCGCTAACAGGGCCCGAGGACGTGGCGGAGGTCAATCTGAAGGTCAGTGACCCACGGTGCCGCAATTAAAGCACCGAAATGTGGGAGGGCCGGTATGGGTTGCAGCGGAAGTGGTGGTAACTGGAGTAGTGGCAGAAGATGTCGAGGCTGATGCTGTAGGGGAAACAACACTCAAGGAAGGTGGAGGTCGGGATGCTGGAGGAGCTGTCAGGCTGCATGATAGGCCTCGACCTTCGTAGCATACTTTATCACATTTATAAAGGTCGTTATCTCTCTCAATCCAAGGTCGCGCTGAATATGTGGCTAGATACCTAGAATATAGCGTCTGATCCGCTGATCCTCAGTCTCAGTAGGTGAGCTCTAGTGCGGAGGAGCTGGAACTGTTTCGTATACTCCACTATTGAAGATGTATGGCTGAATGCGCGTAAAGAGGTCTTGTCCGTATGTCGGGGGTATAAAGGAGGCCTGAAGAGCGGCCTTGAGATCGAGCCAGTCCTGGATAGGAGGGAGTCCTGCAGCCGTGGTGACGATAGCATAGGTCATTCCACCAAATTCGGGCAAAATCCTGAAATTTGGTGTCAGCTAGAAGAACACTTGAGCGGGCCTGAACATGCTTGCAATCGAAAAGTGTCTCCATAGCAGCGAGCCAATCGGTCATATCATCCGGGGAGAATCTACCATCGAACATAGGAATATCTATGCGGATATCCCCATTGATACTCCGAGAAAGAATCTGAAGTGCTAAGGAAAGCGAATCTCCATCCTGATGAGTGCCTAGACCCATCATATCACCCGACGCAGGTTTGGCATGATCGGCGGGTATTGGTGGTACCTAGACTGGTGGTGGATGATGAGGATGATCACGGGGCGCTATGGGAGGTACAGGGGAGCCTCGGGGGTGATGGGGACATGTACCAATCAAATGGCCACGTTCCCCGCAATAGTAGCACTGACGGTCTCGTAAAGGGACAAAATTAGGGCCACTGGGTGGGGGAATCTAATTCAAGATGCTATGGTGGGTGTCCCTCGTGTCAGAAGATGAAGAAGTGTCGGAATGGAGGGAGAGAGCATGGTGAGAAGGCGTATGATGTGATGACGTAGGGGTTGGGTGATATAACATTCGTGGATCATAAGGTGAGCCACGGTGGTCTAATGGAGCGGTAGAATCGTACATGTGGAATAGGTTGAGATCGGGTGGACGTCCCGGGGATCCAATTTGATAACTAGTAGTGCCGGGATATCCGGAGAAATATTGGTGGCCTGAAATATCAGGTTGTCGAGGGTTTGGGTTATGTTCGGAATGTTCTGGTTGTCCAACGGGTAACCCTAGTATTGTGGTCTTCTCGGGTAAGGGCAAAAAACAGTCGGCTGAATTTTTTTTGTGGATTTCAACTCGGTCGGAGGTGTTACTGAAGTCAGGGGCTTGATTCGGGTAGCTCAAGTTCAATTTTTGGAAACTTTTTCTTATCACATCCGAAATGCTTGGAAAAGTCGCCGGTTTTGATAAACCGAGGGGAGCGGAAGGGTGACCTGGTTCGGAGTGGCCACAACGTCCGAGGCATTCTTGTTTTTCTTGCAATCCAGCGAATCAACCACCTACTTTTGCTTTTCGATTCTGGGATGGCCGGAGATCTTTCCCAAGGCAGAACCTCCATCGTTGAAAATTTCGACCTGGTCGCAGGTGGCGATTGGATGGGGCAGTGGCGGTCTTGTGAAGCCGCGGCATCAATTTCTCGGTTTTTGGCCTGACCGCAGGAGGTGGGTTTGCTGTTCTGGGCCGGTTTTGACTTTCGGCCATGGTCTTGTTATGAAATTCCACCAATATTCTCTTGTCCGGGGTTTTATGAAATGGTGGGTTGAATTTTGGAAAATTGTTGCAAGAAAGCCGTAAATTGTTCTTATTTTTGAATCACCTCTTCCATTCTTGCCATTTGTCCCTTCAATTCTTTTAGAGACAAACCAATCCTAACTTTTAAAGAGAGACTCAAAAGATGTCTTATATTCAAGAATTGTAGGATGATACAAATGAGACTACACTTGGTATTTATATGAGAGGAATTACTTGCTAATCAAGTGATTAGCTAAAATGACTAAAATACCCAACTAAAAATAAAAGAATGCCTAATTAGTCCCAAACATGCTTGGCAACTAATTAAGGAAGAAAAATGCCTAAAAAGAACTAAAAATAGAAAATGCAATGAAAATAAAAGGAAAATAAAATAGATTCACATCAGAGAGCCCGAAGAAAGGGAGTGAGAAAAATATCAGAGATGAAATCGACGAAGGTATTGAAGGGGCTTTTGGATGAGAGTTTAGAAACCCACTATTTGGCACTGCCGTGCTGTTGTCAGCCAAACCCTGTTCAATATCTTTATCTTCTCAGTCAATCACCCCCAAACTTCATAATTCTCTGTCGCGACTACTTATGATATGAATGTCTTCATCTTTTCCCATTACGATTCATAAATTTGTTACCACCATAGGCCCTGCATGTATTTTGGTGACATGTGGGGCGTGGTTGTGCTCCTGGGAGAAGACTATCTTTTTTATTATTTTTAGTTTAGGATATATTATTGTCATTTTCTTATATTTTTAGTGTTTAATTAGTTTCCAATTATGTTTGAGTGCTAATTAGTAAATTTTAGTTATTAGTTGCCCTTTCTAGTCTTTTTGGATCTTAGCTTGGTTAGCAAACTAATCTCTTCTATAAATAAACCCATGGCCTTCATTTGTAATCAGACTTGAATATTGATAAAAGATATAGAGAGAAAGAAACTCTTTTTAGTTTAGTTTTATTTTGTGTATTTAGTTTCCAAATAATTGGGAAAAGGCTTTGTTGAGTTGAGTTGAGTAGTTGATGTGTAGTGTAATAGTAACGCTTCCGCATTCTTGATTCACATCAATTGGTATCAGAGCTGCGTTTGTTCTTGATGTTCGTCATGGTGCGTGAAGTGGGTATCGAGTTGAGATTCCAACTCGGGCAACCCTTCAATCAGGTGGATTGATAAATGTCCAAATGGGAATCGGGTGGATGGAAGTCCTAAATTCCATCACCGCTAAAAGGAGGGATACCAACCCTTTTAGCCTCCTTCACCCCCACCCTCCACCATCACCTTCCTCCACCTTTATCTCGTACCGCCACACAACCACCACCATTGGAGCCCCAAAACCATCGTCACTTCCCCCACTCAAAACCCTCGCAGCTCCCCCCCCCCCCCCCCCCCAAATTGCCCCGCCCAAAGAACCTTAACCCAAGCTGTCCAAACACCACCCCACTGCCGTCCTCCACCTCTTTAAACTCCACCGACAAGCCCTAACCCTAAACCCTTCCCCAGTTTACCCCTAATCGGCCCCATCCTTATTTTTACCCAATTTTCCCCTTTTCCCCACTCATTAATGTCCAACCACGATCAAACCCAACAAAAACGGGCTTCCCTACTCCGATCCAATCCCCCACCCACATTTGATCTCAAATCCGGTCAAAATTGGTCTTATGGCCTATTTGTGACACAACTCCAGACTTCCATGAAAAATGCGTCCCACTTGGGATCCATTTTCGGAATGTCGGTCTTCAGCCCGCTTGTTTCGCCATCGTACTCACAAAGGTGCGGTCGCCGGAGTCTGTGTCCACCACACCAATTAGCAACCGTGTGTTTGTGGTGTCGAGAAGGCGGATATGGTTGTCAGTTTTTGATTGCTCAGATTTTGTAGAGGGACATCGCCGGGAGTTGGGTTTTTTAGACCCATATTGACGAGGTTCATACACACGAGACTAATTCCAGTTGGGCTGGCCGCTTTTGGTTGATTTTGATTGTGGTCCAAAGTTTTTCTTGGTTTATATCATGTGGCATTGATGAGCCACTCTATACGCTCGAGGACGAGCTTTTTCGAAGACGGGGATAATGATGTATATTGGTGACACGTGGCGCGTGGTTGTGCTCCCGGGAGAAGACCATCTTTTTTTCTATTTTTAGTTTAGGATATTATTGTCATTTTCTTTTATTTTAGTGTTTAATTAGTTTTCAAATATGTTTGGGGCTAATTAGTCAATTTTAGTTATTAGTTGATCTTTTTAGTCGTTTTGGATCTTAGCTTGGCTAGCAAGCTAATCTCTCCTATAAATAGGCCCTTGGCCTTCATTTTTAATCAGACTTGAATATTGATAAAAGAATATATATAGAGAGACTCTTTCTAGTTTAGTTTTATTTGGTGTATTTAGTTGGCGTGTAGTGTAATAGTAACGCTTACGCATTCTTGATTCACATCAACTTCCCATCACTATACAGCCCAACATCAATATGATATTCCCACTATTGGTGTGTCGTATCACATTTTTCTTAATTGATTTCATCCTCACGATACATAACTCTGGAGGGAAGAGTGTCGTCACCAGTTAACAGTTATCTCATCTACTTGTATCCACCATTAATCTAGATTCTAGATAGATTTTGTGAGCACCTACAAATTCTGAGCATCATACCTGTTCGCATCAATCACTGTTTTTTACCGTAGCATATGGTGTAGATTAACAATGTTCTTTAGGAAGGATAGGAAGTTGTGGAAACTGGAAAGGCATACATTAGAGGTTCTAAGGGGTAATAACTAATGAGCCTTTTAAGGTGCTCGAGTTGCGTAAGAGTTTGCTTAAGCCTGGCTTGAGACGTGCTCGAGTTGAGCTTAAACAACAAACTCTAGTTATTTTTGAGACACTGCCCCTTCCAAAGTTGACATAAAACCCTTTCAATGCCATCTCAAGCAGTAAAGCAAGCTTAGGTAGAATTTGTTTGGGATCATTTCATAAACAACTTGAACCATAACTTGTGCAAGTCTTGATTGACGAACTGAGCCAGAAAGACAAGTGTCGTTTTATTTTTCATAAGTTGACATTTAATCTGCTGCAGGGATGGCAACGGGGCGGGTTTGGGGAGGGTTTGGCCAAACCCGACCCCGACCCCGACCCCGTTTACCCTCCCCCAACCCGACCCCGCCCCAACTCTGTTTACCCCACCCCCGCCCTGTTTAAAAACCTCGCGGGAGCCCCGAACCAGCCCCAAACCGGTCCAAATTTTTTGTTTTTGTTTTTTTTTTATATAATTTTTTATATCCTATTGAAAAGAACTATTTTGTCTTAACATGTCATAAAAATATAACTTTGGAACAACAAAGCAATCTGCATCATTTTTTTTACCTTAATATTAAGAGAAAAGACTTCAAATAAACTACCAATATCCAAATCATCAATTACAAGTACTAAGCATCAAAGTGCCAAATGATCCAAATGATCCAAATCATCAACAAACCAACTCATAGAATCCAAATAGAAATATCCAAATGATAAACATCAAATAATAAACATCGAAGTGCCCAATCATCCAAATGATCCAATTGCAAAATTCACCAAGAAACCAACTCTCCCACCTCCTGCATATAAAATATGACAACAAGGTTAGTGTTAAGTACTAAAAATTCAAAAATATATTTAAAGAGAAGGTAGACAATTAAGTCTAAAAAATTTACCAAAAGTCATGATATATAGTGACTAGTCAACATCTTCCTCCTCATCATATATGGTGGAAACACAAGATGAACTATCAGTTGTAGAACAATTAGCTACACAAAACAAAATATATATTAGATATGAATGATAAAATAATTAATTAAATGAAATTTATTATTTACTCATCCTTTATTTCACTACGTAACCAACTTTGTGAACACATCAATGCCTCCAAAGTATTCGGATGAAGTCTACTACGATTTGCGCTAATCAATCTACCACTAGTACTAAAAGCGGACTCGGATGCAACCGTCGACACAGGAATTGCTAAAATATCTCGAGCCATCTTTTGTAAAATGGGAAACTTGACTCCATTTGTCTTCCACCAACTTAACACATCAAAATTTGGTATCCTTGGCAACACACTTTCCTCCAAATAAAAATCCAAACTCCGATTTAGCCAAAGAAGTAGTAGAGACATTGACAAATTTGTCAAAACTAGATAGTGGCTCAACTTCCCGTACACTACCAAAATTAGTGATATCCGAACTAGAAGATAAAGATGACATGTTACAAGTATCAAATGACATTGACTTAGATTGATATTCATGTAGCAAATCGTAGCAACTTTGCCGAACTTTTTGAACTTCCTCAACCGAATCATTACCATAAATTAATGGGAAATAAAATTCCACCAACTTCATCTTGTATCTTGGATCCAAAACAACCGCTACCCCCATGATCACATGTATATCACTCCAATATTTCTCATACTTATCCAACATATTCATTGTCATATCATATATAACCGGATTAGGACTCTTGCTCCACTCAAATAATGCTAATGCTATGTCACATATTTTTGGAAAGTAACAATTAGCAGTGGGATAAAGGGTGCGAGAAAACATTTCGGTTATATTAAAAAATAATTTCAATTTTCCACAAATTTCGATGGCCAACTCCCACTCTTCATCAGTTGGTAAAGAAGTATATAGTTTCTCCCGTTGTTGCAATCGTGGAAACACATCTTTGTAAAAGATTGCGGTGTGAAGCATCAAATATGTTGAGTTCCATCGAGTTTTACAATCGAGTGTCAACTTCTTGGTGCAAGGGATATTCAATTGTTTAGCCGACGCCTCAAATTTTTCAATCCTACCCCCCGTAACCATCCAAAACAGAACACTATTTCGAACTTTTTCAACCCTCTCATTAATCACTTCTAAACCATCCTTCACGATTAGATTCAATATATGGGCACAACAACCCATGAAGTACATTTCCATCCAACAGAAATTTTTTAGTAGAGAGCTTGTCTAAGCATCATTCGTTGTGCAATTGTCAACAGTGATTGTGGCCAGTTTTCTATCAATGTTCCAATCAAACAATGTATCAAGAATAACATCAGATATCACTTCTTTGTTATGTGGTGCGGGGACATAAATAAACCTGGAAAATTATAAATTAAAATAAATAATAAAAAATATGAAGTGGTTGTCCAGAATCCATGCATAAATAAACATAAGTAAATGATATACTAATTACCTCATTATGTGACTATGTAGTGTCCACTCATCATCAATGAAATGAGATGTGATAACCATAAAACCTTTCTTTGTATGTTTGGACGACCACATATCGGTGGTGATTGCTACTCTACACCCAAGTTTACTCATCAAATGCATTACTTTTTCCTTCTCGCAATCAAAGATCTTGATAATGTCAATTTTCATGGTATTTCTCTAGGGTATTTTAAATTGAGGTTGAAGACTACTCACAAACTTCGAAACCCAACATGATTTACAATTGATAAAGGGTACTCGTGTAGAATAACCATATATGCACGCTCATAACGTGATTTCTCTTGATCAAAATAATGATTATTAATGTTTACATTTCCATCCTTTCTTTTTTCATTAGCTCTCAACATTTGTTGCCGTATGTCCATACTTTTAGTCTTATCATGTCTATCTATATGATCACGCAAAGGACTTTGTCCCATTTTTACTATTTGCTTTGAGTTTACTTGAGCAAGTATTGCAAATAGCAAAGTCCTCACCATGAGCATTTATTTTCGTGAAATTTTCTACCAAGAACAACACCACCAGTATTATAATCATTTTGAGATGAAGAAGGGTTACATGACTTTAGATTGATAGAAGGTGACTTCGATTTTCACCGTGCTCAGACATTTCTGTTCAAAACACAAATTAAACATCGTAAAATCAGTAAACGTTGTGAATCGGAGTGTCTGGAAAAAAAAATCAGTATAAAAAAAAATCTGTGCAACTCTGTAAATAAAAATCTGTGTAAATAAAAAAAAAGTGTAAATAAAATCTGTGTAAATTAAAAAAAAAAGTGTAAATAAAAAAAATCCGTGTAAATAAAAAAAAAGGCGACGCGATGAGCAAGTGATCTCTAATATCTGTAAACCCACTG
This sequence comes from Sambucus nigra, assembly GCA_949130495.1. NCBI lineage: Eukaryota > Viridiplantae > Streptophyta > Magnoliopsida > Dipsacales > Adoxaceae > Sambucus > Sambucus nigra. The sequence goes on along the minus strand of OX422214.1, from coordinate 191,420,961 downwards.
AGTTTACAAAAAAAAAAAGTATATTGTATACTTTTTTAAGTTTACAAACCCATCTGTAAAAGTATATTGTATACCCACAGGTTTTTAAGTTTACAAACATTGAGTTTACTTGAGCAACTGATCTGTAAAAAAAAAAAGGCAGCAAATCTTGTTGTTTAGTAAACAAAATCTGTAAAAAGAAGGTAAATAGGTGGGTTCTTACAGGAGCAGAGGGAGACGGACGGTAAATAGCAGACCAGACGGAAAATAGCTGATCGTCGTGAAGGGTAGATCGAAAATTAGCAGAGGGAGTAGAGAGAGAGAATAGCGTGTGTGTGTGGGGGGGGGGGGGGGGGCTGTGGTAAAATGTGAAACCCCAAGATTTTATTGTCTCTCTCTATATATAAGGGTAAAATTGTAATAATACCCCTAAACGGGGTGGGTTCGGGGTTTTTGCATACTGAACCCGATCCCCAATTTTTTTTTTTAATTTCAAACCCGACCCTGAACCCACCCCGTTTATTTATCCGAAATTGCCCCCATTAGAGTCGGGGTCAGATCGGGTCCCGCCCAAACCCGCCCCGTTGCCATCCCTAATCTGCTGACTTCGCATATATACCTCACAATACTGAAAATCTAAAATTCACTTGCCAAGAAACACTGTTTGAATGGTTGAGCTTTGCAAAAGCTGTTAGCCTGTCATATTATAAACAATGTCAAAAATTCCATTTATTTGGTTCCTATGTTTACCAGTGTTGATACAACTGTAAGTCTGCAATTAATTTGTGTTGACAATTTGCTTTTCTCAAATTTTAGACGAACAGTTTGTCAGTTTCCTGGTCACCAAGGTGCCGTGCGTGGGTTGACAGCGTCCACGGATGGACGTATTCTTGTATCTTGCGGAAGTGATTGCACGTAAGGCGTACTGTGATTGAGTCAGAAAATGAAATTCATTTGTTTATCTGTAGCGAATAATTTGTGATATTTTTCTCTGGCTAAATAGGACATTTCTGTTTCAGTGTCAGACTCTGGAGTGTTCCTATATCTACTGCTATGGCGTCGGATGACTCGTCTGAGACTTCTGCCAAGGTTGGTTTTTATTTAAGGGAAAGTACTCTTAGGTCCCTCGCAAACAAATTTTAAACACAAAGAAATTTGACAAATTTTAAACACTTGGGCCCACTAATTCTCATCTTGTAGAAGTCTACGCTAAAGGCAGAACAAGTGGACCTAATAGAAAATTATCCTTAAATGTTTAAAAATTGTCAACCAGGGACCTAAGCGTAAAGTGCCCTTTTATTTTATTCACCTCATCGTGAGTTTTATATTCAATATTGTCTAAACAAGTTGCATTTTATACTTTCAGCCATTAGCGGTTTATGTTTGGAAGAATGCATTCTGGTAAGGTTTACTTTCTTAGTTTATAGCAAAGATAGGTACTAGTTTTGTTGTTTCAATATTTGTTTTCTTTTTTGGGTGGACTAAAAAGATAAAATTAATATAAAATTACTTTTCTAGGGCTATTGATCATCAATGGGATGGTGACCTCTTTGCCACAGCTGGTGCTCAAGTAGATATATGGGACCATAATAGGTTTTAATCTCAACTTGCTTTTTCCCTTCGTTTGTGTATACGTGGTTTTAATTTTTCATCCATCGGATATATAGGTCTCAGCCAGTGAACAGTTTTGAATGGGGAAACGATACAGTTATATCTGTACGGTTCAATCCTGGAGAACCAAATATCCTGGCAACTTCAGCTAGGTATGCAGTGTCCTCTCTCTCTCTCTCTCTCTCTCTCTCTTTCTCACACACACACACACACACACATGCAGACGCACAATATATATATATATATATACCCTCCTGTAAGGACTTCTTATGGTACAGATCCCGATACATACCATTTTTTTTAAATAGTAAAAAATTGATTTTTTTGATGAAACTTCATGGATATGATCTCCGGGGTGATAAGATCATCTTCAATATTTTTCATCAAAAAATTCAATAAAACAACCGTTGAGATGAGGTGATACGTAAAAAAATGGTATAAATATGCATTTTCGACTGTTGAAATTTTGACGATCATCTCACCCACTTTTTCAATCAATCAAGTGGCTGGCGCCGAACCAAAATTTCAACGGTGGAAAATGCTTATTTATATCATTTTTTGACATACCACCTCATCTCAACGGTTTGTTTATTGAATTTTTTGATGAAAAAAATGGAGATGATCTTTTCACCATGGATATCATATCATATCCATGAAGTTATATAAAAAAATTTCTTTATTTACTATTTTAAAAAAATAGTATGTATCGGGATCTGCACCATAAGGAGTCTTTACAGGAGACTTGAGACTTTCTGTACATGCATACACACTTTGGTGTTGGTGACTAACACATCTCCAATTTCTCAAAGTTACAAATAATGTGTTGGGATTATTCCTGATTTTTAGACTTTGAAAAATTTGGGTTAATTTGTTTGTTTCTGTAATGTCATAGGAAGTTTCATAAATGGATGGACACTGATTTTTAGTTCGGATCCGTACGTTATATGAATTTTGTTACCCGCAATCAGTTACTTTATAATGTCCTTGTTTGCTTTTGCAGTGACCGTAGTATAACAGTTTATGATTTGCGGATGTCATCACCGGCAAGAAAGCTTATCATGAGGGTAATTCTGGCAAATTATGATTAAATTTTCAATATTTGCTATATCACATGCCTGTTGCAGACTAACTTGTAGTTTTACAACGTAGATCATGCAAACTTGAAACATTTTACAATTTTCTCTCTGGGTATATGTTGACTCAATGATCGTAGTTCACTTTGAAACAAAGAGGCAATATAATCCAGGGCTTGTGATTTATATCAAATTAACTTGGAAATTATAATTACCAACAGATATGTTAATTAAGAATTCGTCTTTCAATAAACAAATGGTGCTGTCCCTATGTGCAGCAGTGCAAGAGAATTGGTGATTAGGAAAGCATGTTGGTTTCATAAAATTTTGCAATGATGATGTTAAACAGTGGAAGATGATAGTGCCAAGTGCCATTCCGGACAAGTTTGTGGAATTGTTGGAGCAATAGCATCTTATCATATTCGCTTGATTGAAGACATGAAAGTTACTTTTCGAACTCTCTTGTGCATTTGAGACTATTTGTGATGTATCCGGGTGCCATCCCCTTGGAAATTGTGGATTTTGATGGGAAGAAAATATTTTATAAGTTTATTTATTTATTATTAGCTAAATATTGTGAGATATTTTAGATGATAACAATAGCTTAGGATTATTATTAAGAGTTGGGATTAGTTTAGGATTTTTCTTTTTGTTTCCTAATCTATCTTTTCTTCTTTTATTAGAATTAGTACTCTAGTTAATTGAGCCTATGAATAAGCTTTTGGCCCCTTCTTTTAAGCACTTTTATTTAATGAATGATATGAAAATGGGTCGAGGATAGAAACCATATTTCTTTTATGTGTGTACCGTGTGCAAGTGTATGAAGTCTTCTGCTGCACTCGCATCAAAACGGTATCTAAGCCAAGCCCTACGTGTGCTTTTGGGTATGACTTGGGGCTATAGTACGCGGAACACATTTTGATCACGATGTGACTTAAGAATAGGCTGACCAAATTATAATATCTTTTATTTCTGATATTAGTTAGTAGTATTAGCTTAAGGTTGATGTTCCTTGAAACATCTTTTGTGTGCCCTTAGTTATTTTACACTTTAGGATTATCTTGCCTATTAAAACAACTCTTTAACTTATAAGGCTTATGCACCCGTTGTAAGCACTTTACATTTGACATATTAGAGGGTTCGTGTTTGATTTATTCTTTCTTTTTGGTGCCATTGATGTGTCACATCAATTGTTATCAGAGTGGTTTGCTCCGTTACCACCAATGGCGTCGAGGAGAAGATCACCACTCAGTCTTGAACGCAGCCCAACTCGAGGCCACCCTCAATGCGCTCACAGCCGGCCTGCTACCTAAGCCCACCACCACCATCATTTCTTCACCATCCTCAACTTACACCCTGAAACATTACCTCACCACCGTGCCTCTGCTACCACGTAGCCCAAAAAACCTAGCAAGCTGAAAAGAAAAGGGAAGAGCAGCCCTGGGGCTACAATCATGGTGAAGAAGAAGAAAAAGAAAAAGGGCGTGACCCCCTCTGGCTTGCAGCCCTGTTTTACCCTGAGGGTGCCGATAGAGAGAGAAGAATGGTATGGAGTAATCGAGCAGCTGGAGGGGCAAAGTGACGAACACAGTCTTCAGTTCATCCCCGACAGGTCTCTACATGTCCTGGCTTGCCCTATCGACACGACCACGCCAATGATGGCTATAAGCGGGTTGAACTGGGGTCCTGCAGCCCTAACATGGGTTTTGACCCAGGAGTTCGACCCTTGTCAAGGTGAGAAAGAGATGAAAGAGAGGAGTCTGGTGGTGGAAGTTCTGGCTGTCCTCACTTTTGTGATGCCTTGCGTTTCGACAGCTTGATTTTGGCCCAGCTAGGGCATCAGTGTGACCGGATCTGATGCGTCGCGGTCCACACTATTTTGGCGGTGAAGGAATTCAACGAGGTGAATTAATTGGATGTGGAAGGCTCTAGAGGGATGGTTATGCTGCATCCCTCCCCAATGGAGGGATAAAATGTAATGTCTTTCATTTTGTTTTCTTTTAATTTCCTGTTTTAGTTAATAGTATTAGGTTAAGGTTGATATTCCTTAACCTTGGGTAGCAAGATAACTCTAGCCTATAAATAAGGTCTACGGCCACCAATTGTAATCACTTTACATTTTGATATATTAGAGTTTGAGTTATTCTTTCTTTTTGGTGTCATTGGAGTGTCACTGTCGGATACAAACGAGCTAACACAAGTGAAGTGTCGTTCTTCTAGGAACGATAATTTGCTTTTTGATTTTAAGATTCATTCTTAAAAAACCTATATATATTTTTTATTTTGTTATTTTTATTATCATCTCTTAGATTATCCTAGCTTGTTAATTTTATTTTAAACTCTTTAATTAAAGTCCTTGGTCGTTGAGGTTTATCTATTAGTTATTTAATCGCTTTAGGTCTCTAGTTAGTTTTCTCTATAAATAAGGGCATTGGTCAGTCATTGTAATTAATTTAGTTATATTTGTGTGTTTACATCATTATATTTTCGTTCCTAGTTAGTCTTTACTCAGTGTTCTAAAAATCCCTGCCCTGCCTGGGCACGCCTTGCCTAGGCCTTAGCCATTAGGTGGTGATATGTCGTCTTGCCTAGTCCCATATATATGTGTGTGTGTGTGTGTGTGTGTGTATTTGACTACTACTTTCGGTGTATCACCAGTTATTTGAAACATATATTTGACTACTAAGTTTACAATAATAGTTGATATTTATATTATATATAAAGAGTTTGTACCTTGGTGCGATGGCAAGTGTACTCGCCCAAGCTACGGTTGGTCTTGGGTTCGAGACATGGGAGCAACCTCTCCATATATGTAGGGTAAGGTCTGCCAACATTTGCCTCTCTCAGATGCAGAACTAAAAATCGCCTAGGTGCTAGGTGGCATCTGCATGCCTGCCTTCCTCCTAACTCAACATTGTCTTTAATACTTTTATTAGAATTAGGACTTTAGTTAGTTGAGTCTAGAAATAAAGCCTCTGCTCCACTTGTACTCACTTATGTATTATGAATATTATGATTGGGTAAAGAAACCCTATTTCTTTTGTGTGTGTAGAAGTGTATCGAGTCTTGTGTTGTTTTCACATCAATTTATACTCAAATTCTCGAGAGTAGAACTTCATGAGCAAAAATTTCAACTAAAAAAGTGTTTTAGTTGTTTATAAATTAGCTATAAAAAATTAAATTAAAAACAAAAAAATTAAAGATAAAATGTTATAACATAGCCTCAATATTAGTTTTAACTTTAACTACTAATATTGATTACAATATTTATAGTTTGCCTGGAAGTTTCTTTTGTTTTGACAAATGTAGGACCGCCAAGACATCATGAGTGCAACTTAAAAGACTGATGCACGTCTTTTTTTTATAAATTTATTTATCTATTTTATTTTTGTTTTTGAAGAATGAAAGTCATGTTAGGTAACTGATTTGGCCTTGAGCATTAGTACTTGGTGGTGATATTTATCTTTTAATATGATTGTGTCTTATTCTTGAAACTTGCTATTCTTCTCGAGTTATGAATAGTTGATGCACGAGCATTTTTGTTTCCATTTATTTTTAATTGCTCTTAACTTGATTTTTTTGTTACAGACAAAAACTAATTCTATATCATGGAATCCCATGGAGCCAATGAATTTCACAGCTGTAAGTGCACACTATGAAAAGTAATTTAATTTCATCAATAGTACCCCCACCCTAAAAAAAAAGGGGGGTGGTGGAAATTACGTGAGATTTGTGTTGGAATACTTGTCTGACAATTCTTGCATGCCAACCGTGACAAATGATTCTTTGTATGCAAAAGAGATAAATGTTAGAAGAAAGCGATTGGATTTTATCACAATAAATTTACAACAATCGAAGTTTTTACTAAAAGAGTGTGGAGAGATGAGGGATACAGGAATATGATATACATATTATTACATCAACAGCGTATCTACATTCCACACGCGCGCGCGCGCGCGCACACACACGCACACACACACACACACACACACACACACATATATATATATATATATATATATTTTTTTTTCTCATTCGTTTTTTTTATACTTGATTATTGATTACTATAATTCATAAAACATTGCAATCACATGGTGTTAGATTTACTTGTCATATAAAGTATTTGTCACAAGCATGAGCCTCTTTATAAACCTTACCTAGCACTCTTGGAAACACAAGTTAGAAAGATTTGTTATCCTTGTGGCTTTTCTGACTTAATAAGTATGTAAAATTTTGGACTCCAATCCATTAATCATCATGAACCCCTAATTACAGCTTTATACTCCTTTATTTATAATCTTTGTCTATCTCTCATTTATCTTTTTCTTATCCTGCCTATATTAACAGGCAAATGAAGATTGCAATTGCTACAGCTATGATTCTAGAAAATTGGATGAAGCCAAGTGTGTGCACAAAGACCATGTTTCTGCAGTGTAAGATGACATACTTCAAACTTGAAGCGCAATGTTTCGCAATTTTCAAACTATTGTTCCTTTTTAGGAAACTATATATTATGCTAAATGTTTCATGATTTTTGCAGGATGGATATTGATTACTCACCTACTGGTCGTGAATTTGTGACTGGATCTTATGATAGAACAGTGTGTACTCTCTCTCTCTCTCTCTCTCTCTCTCTCTCTCTCACACACATTAATGAATATCCGTTTCTTTTAACTTTTGATGATATTGATCTGAGGCAGCGACTGATTTTACATCTTTGTAGGTGAGAATATTCCAGTACAATGGTGGTCATAGTAGGGAAATCTATCATACTAAGAGAATGCAAAGGTAAGCCTTTCAAGTTATCGACGACATGGTCTGTTTACCCGTGACTTAGTTGCATTAATAGGTGTTTTGTTCTGACTTGAATTTTTTGTCATAAACGTAGGGTGTTTTGCGTCAAGTTCAGTAGTGATGCAAGTTATGTTATCTCAGGGAGTGATGACACTAATCTTCGACTATGGAAGGCTAAAGCGTCTGAGCAAATGGGAGTCGTACGTGACTCTCTCTCTCTCTTTAATGTTTCATTCTTCCTTTTTGAGTGCGTTTTCGTTTCTTTTTATGAAAATAATGCACCAGGTAATTTACGTTTGTGAAGAATAAAAAAAATAGTAAATAAGTAGGAAAGGAAAATTGAGTAAATCCACATAAAAATTGAAAATGCGACTGATTGTGCCCCTCCTGCGATGACAAATAAGTCCACACTTCGGAAAATTGATACTTTCTGCATTGTTCTTTTTTATTTTTTGAAATTGACATCCTACTTTTTTTGTTGTGGGTGTGAGTGGTTATTGATTGACTAGGTTTTGGTAATATAGAAACACATTACACGCACATGAAAATGCATGGCTTATGCAATATTTAAAAATCCACAGTGAAGCAATTGGATTGGTTTTCTGTGAATGGGTTGATTTTGGACTTGCAAATTGTTGTCCTGCCGGCCTAACTACGTAGATATTATTATTTCTATTCTGTTGTATCATAAAATCAAAAACTGAACTGCAGCTTCTGCCAAGGGAACGTAAAAATCATGAATATCTGGAGGCTGTCAAGAATCGATACAAGCACCTTCCCGAAGTCAAACGTATCGTGAGGTAATATTGAATTTTAAGGGTGGATTTACATGTCAGTGATTTTAAGTTTTCCGTGTTTGGAGAGTTTAAAGAAGATATATGACTTGAACAAAATAGCAAATCATCATGGGGGACTTGCAGAGCTGTTATAAATGACTCATTTTTTACTGGGTAATGATGAATGTGCAGGCACAGACACTTGCCAAGACCAATATACAAGGCATCTGCTCTGCGGCGTATTATGATTGAAGCCGAGAGGAGGAAAGAAGAGAGGAGAAGAGCTCATAGTGCCCCTGGTAGCAGGCCAAAGCACTCGACCCGTAAAACCAGAATTATTAAAGAAATCGAGTAAGTTGAATGGAGTTACTGGTTGTGTATACGAGAGGTCATTTGCAATTAGGTTGCTCGAGAATGAGGAGCTCATATATGTAACAGTTTTGGTAAACACAGTAGGTCTTTTTGTTACAGTAATGTTGTCAACTTTCTTGTAATCGTTGCCTAATATTTTAGTCTTTTTAATTTTGATGGAGAAAGGAACTGGTATTTCATGTGGAATCTTATGAGGATTCTACTTTAGAGTCGACATTTCGTTACTCTATAAATGACTGGTTTTGTTTTCTTGGATATTTTACCTTGACTTGGTGTCAGGTTACTCGGTTGGTATTAGTTCGAACAGTAATTGTTCTACAAATCATATTTGGGCTATATATTCAGACTAAATATATCCCACGGCCAACTCTGCTTTTAAGGAAATGTTATGAAATGAAAGCATGAAATATGCATTTTAATAATAAAAAAAGGGATTTAGAATCAGTGAGGAATGGTAATTGATAGACATAATGATGCAAGTTAAAAGAGTAAAAAGGAGATGTCAACAGAAACATTTGATACATGATGATCGTAGCTCAAATAATGGGATAATAAATACCTTAAAACCGTATCTAGTGTGAACCAATCTCTCAACTTTAAAACAAAAACCGTTGGGGTTGCGTATGATTAGTAAAGGGGATGGTATAGCTGTAGCATAAAGATATGCTAAATATAAGAGATGATAAATGTGGACTGTTTGCAAAAATCTACGAGACAAACTGAGATACTGAAAGTAGTAAAAACCATCACATTGTGCCATTTTCCTCATCACATTAGTTCTACCAAATTATTTTATTTTGAGGCCTTTACTCAATCCTCCCTTGTAACAAAAATCTGGAACATACAAACCGAGTTTAAAACATTTTTCAAAAACTTTCCCTTCCTTTTTCTGCAAAACTTTCTTTTCAAATCGGAAAGTAACGGAGAGATTTTTCTTTTTTCTTTTTAATAAATTGTACTTCTTCCCCTTCAAAAATTTATTTTCCTACCAAAACTTTCGAACAAGAAGAAAAAAAAGTTATTTTATTCTCTCCTAAATTCCTCTCTTCGCTTATTTTCTCTTCTCTTATTAATTTTCCCTTATTTTCTTCTCTCATAATAAAACTTACCTATCCTTTCATTTCTCTCCAAAACTTCCAAACAAGCCCTTAGACCAAACCAATATACACTTCACCATAATAAACCCACTGTTAATTCATTTTATTTCCAAACTCAATCCCCTGCGGATCTCCAACCATCCTCCATCAAACCTCCGACGTTGTATTCCTGATGACTCCCAGACGACGCCCTGGCAACCCTCCGACCCATTGAAAAAATACGTTAGAAATTACACTGCGAAATTGAAAATTTCAAACTTCAAATTAAATATCTTTCATGGATCTCATTTGATAGATCTCGGCGAGAGCTCTCAAAATATATAAATTTAATCTCAAACAAACTTATATTTTGGGAGATATTTAATTTTAAAGTTTGCGCACAAAAAGTCAAAATAGAGATTAATTACAAATCTGTACGCAAAAAAATCTTTCATGGATCTCATTTGATAGATCTCGGCGAGAGCTCTCAAAATATATAAATTTAATCTCAAACAGACTTATATTTTGGGAGATATTTAATTTTAAAGTCTGCGCACAAAAAGTCAAAATAGAGATTAATTACAAATCTGTACGCAAAAAAGAAAAAGATTTGGGCGGCTCAATAAGTTTTTTTCGTGCTCGGACTAATCGTTTTACATGTTTTACACCAGGTGTTTCACTCAATGTCACTTTTATTTTTATCACTCAATTCAAGTTAAGCTTGGTCAACTAGTGCCCACATTTCTTTGAGAATACAATCTTGAAAAGCGGGTTTCTCACATACCCTTGGCAATCATGATTTATGATTCAAAATTCATACATTGCCATGCCTCGGCTCACTAGGGCCAAAAAAATATCAATTACGAGGGTATGTTTCCTATCAATGCGAGACACATACTTTTATTTGTTACCTACCGGTGCTACGCATTCATTTGTTGCTATAACTTTGTGAGATTGTCAGGTATGGATCCTATGGCTTTATTTATAGTCACCCCTCTAGGAGTAACGGGGATAGGGGAGATGTATATGAAGATGTGGGGATTGTTATTGGTTGTATAAGATTTATTGCAAACCTATATGGTCTATACATGAACACATGTTGTCATCCTGGGTATGGATTGATTATTAGAATTCTTTGCTGAAGTACATTATTTTGAGAATTTTGTGGTATTTTCCCTGACGACGTAGGAGATGTATCTTGCGACTATAGTTCGACCCGACGGAGGGTGCAACACTTGCCCCTACTACACAAACGAGTGTACATAGAAACCATAATATCGCTAAACACCGTCCTCATGGTCAAAAAATTTCAAGATATTTTTCAAGAAATTATGATATTCTCGTTAAGTCAAGAAATTTGTAATATACTTGACACCGATTGCTAAGGCACCATGCCGCGTGGATCCCTTGGACATGAGGGAGCTCAAGGAGTAAATTCAGTATTTTTTGAACAAATGGTTTATACAGAGAAGCACCTGACGCCATGACGAGCGCATGTCTCAAAAGTGCTCAAGGAGTAAATTCAGTATTTGTTGAACAAATTCACCCACGCAAGTTCCACAACATGTGTTGTGGAAATTGCGTGGGTGAATTCCTGCATTGTCGCTGTGAAGGAGCGATTGAAAATTAAAGACGTGTCAAGGCTTGCAGGGAGTTGAATCATTGGAGTAAGTCATCTGTCAGTCTTGTGTAAATCCGTATCATAGTGAATTGCGTGGCTGAGTCGTCTGAGATTTTTCTTGTTATAGGTTTTCTTCGTACATCGATGTGATGTGTGATTGATATATTTTATCCTCCTATCACCTATGAATGCTTTAGGATAAATATAAAATTGGTTAAACTATTTTAACAAAACAATCGATTTAAAATTGGTGCTAAGTTTTACTTTGGGATTAACTAGTTTACGTTTAATTTGTTTTGAAAAAATTAAAATGTACTTGTATTTTGACTATTCCCTATTAGCACACTTTCTTATTGATATCAGAGCAAGTACACTAAGTTATCGTTTAGATCCATCTTTTCATTCCGTTTTAGGATTATCTGGGTGTTTATCTCTCTATAGTTTTATTTTTTCCTCTCGTTGAGTCATCATTGTGATACGTTATCCGATGCGTTTAGTGATGATGACTTTGATATTCGAGATGAGTATAATAAGATTCATAACCATATTGAAAAATGAGCACTTGTGAATTTGAAGTTTGTAAAAAGAATTAAAATTTTTGATTTTTTTTTTGCTTTAAAGATGAAATTAGATTTTTGCAAACTGTTCAATCTCAAAGAGACATCCTACGTGAGAAGCTCATGAACATGAATCGGGATTTAAAAAAATTATAAGTGTTTAAGAAACAAAGTGAGGATAGAGTTCGATTTTTAGAGAAAGAATTAGGGGACTCTAAAATTTCCAGGGTCAATGTACGTGGCATTAAATATAATGTTCAATTGATTAATGATTCAAAGGCACGTGAAAAGACTCTTAGGGATAAGTTTGCTTGCATTGAGAGAGAGCAAGATAAAGTTTTAGGAATAATTGCAAATTTGAAGGAGTTCCTAACATTTGAATAGTCTAATTCTTTGTCCAAGTCTAGGATTCTGAGGTTAAAAAATGATTTGAGGGACTCAAGTAATGCTTATAGTGTTTGTACTGGCTTCGATAATTCGAATTCTTTCGTTGCTAAATCCAAAACCATCTCTTGTTTTAGAGTCTCAAACAAAACCTAGAGTGTTAGGAAAGGTAAACCCAAAGGTCCTATTCCTCGGCGCGTCTACACGTGCACATACTGAAGTAGGAAAGGTCACCTTAGGTGTTTTTGCTATGATATTAGAAAAGACCCTAGGAAGTTTAAGTTTAGTGTCTTCATGGTTCCTGAAACCTGTCACGTTATGTATTCATCTATTTGGGTTGGAAAATCAATTTTTGAGGCACTAAATGTTAAACTAGTTGATTCTCGAATGTTTGCACATGACTCTTCACCTGCTATATCTTATGGATAATTGCTTGCATGTTTTTTCATACACTACCTTTTGTACTTCAGGATATATATATATATATATATATATATATATATATATATATATATATGTTTACTATTTGTATGATGTTCATAATTTATATTTTATTTTTCCATTTCTTTTGGTCTTAAGGAGAAAAATATAAAAAGATTTTGTTTGTCTTTTGAGTTATTTTTTTAATTGGTATCATTTTGAAAATGTTTAAAAACTAAAAAAGATTTTTTGATTTATGTATATTTTGTGTTTGAATCCATTTAATTCCATATTTTCACGTGACTAGGACATTTGATTATGATTTTTTATTCTTAGATTGTTCTTAATCATGCTTGCATGGAGTTGTTCGACTTTGATTTGCTTAATGAATTCACTCTGTATATGCCTTCACACACACATGCACGAGCTCTTTTAAATTTTAACTTCACATATTATACTTGAGCTAAGTGAGATGTTCTTCCATCAATCTTGTCATCTACATATCTTTTGACTTTGGGAGATTTGTGCATGTAAGAACTGTTGCCCGTGAGTATGATGATTTTTTATCGAAAATACGAGGGTGCTAGGGAAAGGGCTATGAAATGAGAAAATTTTCTTTGCGGGAAAGCTACCACTCGCATGAGCCTAAAAAAATAAGAGGTAAAAAAATAAAAAAAATAAAGGACAATATGTTTGTTTGTTTGATTTAAAAAAATGGTATATTCAAAAGAATTGTGTGAAAAAATATATATGATATCTGTTTAGCTTTTAAGGGTGTTATAGTTGAAGATCAATAGGTTTGCACAATGAATCCTAGTTATGCAACTGGTACAACTCGGCTTGGAGGCGGGCCATCATACTTGTGTCACGTTGATAGGCTTGACGATCTGTTTGATATTCATTAATAATCCGTCAAAATGTGCCTCGAGTGTATCAATGCGCCACGTAATGCCCTCGCCCTCCAGCTCATAATCGGAATCCTCATCCTTGTCGGATTCTTCCTCGTCAAGAATATCCCCCACATCCGTCATTGGGGCGTTGTGCCCCATTTCCTCATCATCATCATCAATAATAATGGGAGGCATGGGGTGGGCCACTAGCATTTGTCGGGCTCGTCATGTAGCGGACGTAGCTCCAATCGGTTTGGGAATTTTGGCGTGGGCGTCAGGGTCCTGCACCCCGGCGTCGTGGATAATCCCCAACAACGGCGTCAAAATCTTAACGCGACTTTAAAAGTGTGTCTCTAATGCTTGTGATTATTGTTCAAGTGTAAATTGGTTACTCAAGTAATAATCCGATAAATCGGGTGCCGAACTCATGGAATAGGATGCAGAACGTGACGACGAGTATGAACGACAATTAACCTGACAGTTGACTCAGAGAAAGAAGGAAAATACGATTGTTTGTAATTTTTCTATCAACTAATGCAATTTAATTAAACTAGTAAATGAACTACGTATGCAAGAATAACTAAGAGAGTTGTAAATCAATGTGAAAAAATGGAGTTAGGGTACACTCCCCCAACCCGTCGGTAATTACTCGGGACACAAAAACTTAAAAAAACTAATTCTCAATTCAAGGAAACATCAACTACTTTTTGAGCATTCGACATATGGGGATTTTAGTCCTTACAATATCAAATCGAAAATTGTATTTGCCGATAATGACAAATTACTGGAACTCATATTGCATCCTTAAACATTCCGATTACCTATAGGGCAAACAAAATTAAAAGACCTACAATATTTATTTTGATAATAAATTAAGCCCTAGAATTGGTAATTGAATTTTATTCGTTTTCAAATCCATTCGTAACATCTAGGTTGGGTTCATGTACCTCAACCATCTAACAACTTAGCCGAATATAGCTACGTGGGATATAACCATGTGTTGGAAATCATGATGAAACTATTGCTAAACATGCATGGAAGTCTTAGAATCCCAGAAAAATAAATAAAAACACTCAAAGATGGAAAATATGCAAGAACAAGATTGATAAGAAAAACATGATATTAAAATCTTGAGAATGAATCCACAATAATGTAGCTTTAGTTCATGAATTAAAACTAGGGTTCTTGCCTCCTTCCCTCTTTAATTATAGGGTAAAAACTAATTAAAACCTGATCTAATGTCAAACTATAACAATACATGGTCGTTTTTGCAAGAGTCCTAACCTAATACAACTTCTAAGAAAAACCAACAATAAAAGAAATTTCGCGCATCAGGTGGATCGAATCGGTTCAGGTGCATAAGCGAACCGGTTCTGACTCGAACCGTTTTGGGGTTCGGTTTGGGGAAACTTCCTATATTGCTTGGTTTATCTTCTTCTTTTCTTTAGATTTCTATGCCAACTTTGATCGCTCGTAACTTCTCCACCGTAACTCAAAATGGAACGCCGTTTCTTCCCGTGTTCTCGTGATTTTGTACACTTTGAATTTTCTTAGGATAATTAGAAAAATACGTTTTATTTAAATTACATGAGTAGAGTAATTTAATGTGAGTTTTATTTAAATTACGTGAGTAGAGTAATTTAATGTGATAAAATACGTTTTATTTAAATTACGTGAGAAGAGTAATTTAATGTGATATAATGTTAATAAAGATGAATATGAAGATTAAGAATTTACTAAATGTGAAGTAGTAAATTTTGAATGTTGATATGTACGGTCTAGTGACTATATGGACGTACCGGAGTTATCTCAACCGAATGTCGCGCGTAGGACAAAAATTAAAGATGAGAGTAGAAAAATATTTAAGAGACTCAAACAATAATTTAGAGTCCACAAATGATTCCGAAAGGGTCGAATTAGTCAAAATATGTACCCGGTGGTACTAGTTGAGTGCCGGGTCATTTTCGGGCTAAACCGGCACCATTCGGGGGCATTTTGATCTCTTTACAATTATGGGTAAGTAGACCTACGAATTTTAAAACCCTAGATCAGATTATAAGAGTTGAGGCTAGGGTTAGAAAGAAAGAAAATATACCATAGCCATTAGAGAAGAGAGAGAGACAATTTCCTAAGGCAAAAGAAGGAAGGAAGGGAAATTCTAAGGAGATTTCACCATAAAGTTGTTGAGAAGGAGGATTGAAGGATAAAAATCATCAACCATCATCAACAACCACGAAATCAGACCCTAAAAATCATAAGCCAAGTGGTTATTTGCAAAATAAATTGAGTGATAATACCCATATTTAAGCTTTATGAAGAACATAGTTTTTATGATATTTTTGGGAGAAAAACAATTGATTATGACCCATGATTGGCAGGGATTGCATGTAGGACGTTTTTGGATCTCCAAATATTCTGATATCATAGAAAACTAGATGATTAAATCGAACTAAAAATCTGGAATTATGATGAAAGATGTAAAGAATGTATTTTTAGGGTTCTTGAATACTAGAAAGATTTTAGTTGATTTGGCCAAGATTTATAATGATTTTGTTGTTTTAAATCGTTAGTAATCATCCCAAAACATGTAGGAATGATTAGAAATTGTTGGTTGCAAATATGGTGAATAATCATGAAAGATAGATAGATAAAAATGGTGAAACCCGCATGAAGAAGACGAACTGGGTCTGTCACTGCTTGATCGATCGATCGACCCTTGAATGTCGATCGATCGAGCAGTCGATTGATCGACCATATCCCCTCGATCGATCGACCCTGACTGGACTTTAGAAAATTTTATGAATAAATTTCCTTTAATTACCGTCGCTTGATGGGAACCTTAGTGATGATATTTTACCTATGAGGAGACTTCATAAATACCAGTAGGTGTACCATTAGATTTCTTCATAAATGATTGAGTGGGAATTTGGAGAAATGGACCGACGGGAGAGCGATCGATAACCGTATGTTGGGATTGTGAGAATTTGGCTACAGAAAGGGTGAGAGTAAATTTCCAGAATAATACCAGTAGGTTAAAGTTAACTTAACTACTGAATTAAGGGAGGGGTAACTAGGGCCCTTAGAGTTGCGTGAATACTTAAATAAATACAATAGCAAAATAAATTGTAATTAATAAGTACGGTGAATATAAGTAAAATATATTACGTACGGACATGATTTGATAGGTCGGGTGCGTACCTACTAAATTATACAAAAGTTTGGGTTAAGAGGATTTCACCTAAATTAATTATTTTAGGGTCGATGTAACATTCCGAACTAACATAAAGTTATTATATGTTTGGGGTCGATGAAAAATGCCGAACCAAACTTTAAACTGGTGTCGCGATGAAAGAGTCCCGTACCAGAATATGTGTATATATTTATATTTTTAAATAGTTGGGGTCGATGGATCATTCCGAACCAACTCTTACTTGGGGTCGATGAATCATTCCGAACCAAGAGTCCTTTATGTGTGGTAAAAGGATATGTTAGTGATAACTGATATTGAATACATTATTTTGTGATAAAATGTATTCTATATGCATAATCTACGGATTGAAAATAGTAGATAATGAAATGAATTGTAAATATCTTAGTAATAATTTATAGCGTGATGTAATTATTACGAGAATAAGAACAACGAGCAGTAAATAAGTTACCTACGCTTATGGGTGGTATAACTAGGTGAACTAAGTGTCGTCGTTAGACATGCACTATAGAAGAGAGGTGAGGAAGTCCAAGGGAGTTGTGCGAAACTTTAATATGTGTAATCAATAACTCAATGGTGATAACTGCTTGCAAAATATTTTCAAAATGTTTTGAGTACTAACTCTTGCTATGTAATTTTTTTTAAAACCTTTTAGGTTCCCAGCCACAGGGACACCCAGCATGATTTCATTCCAGAGATTTGGGAGCTGCAGCACATGTGGATGTTGCAGGGATTGTTTAGACGCTTCCTCTTTTTCAGTTCTAGTGCAAGATCTCAGTTTTAGTACTTTTAGTTGGGACATGTTGTCCTATCTTTACTGCTACAGTTTATTTTAGTTATGGATTTTTAGTTGTCTTTTATTGGCCGTGGTTTTCGGCAAGACTTTACCTGCATTCAGTTAATTATGTAAACTATTTTATTATTACTAGAATTGTAATGTGTTTGTTTGGATTATTTATTCTGCTTAAGGAAGATAAAATTTGGCACTCGTTTAATTTCACTTAGGTGGTTAGTAAATTAAAAGGCTTTCGGTAGTGATGATAAGAATGAACCATTTAAGAAACCTGTTTAAATTAAATTAAGGCTTGATCACCCAATGTTTAATTAGGCGGGGTGTCACAGATGGTATCAGAGCATCAGGTTCTAGTGTCCATAGGATCTGTACGGCTTACTGTATTTCAGCGTAACGTTTTGTTGTATTAGAGCCCTACTATTAGGACTGTTGATTCAATATCCGCTTTTGCGTTATCGTACATCTGCTCTTAAATTTTTGTATAAATTGTGTACTTATACAATTTGAATCTAATTTCAGATGCCACCAAGGAGACAACGAGCGGAGAGGGGTGAAGCCAGAGATGAGGTGAGGGAGGCTCCTCAGGAGCCACAGGTGCCGATACCACCACCCCCACCCGAGCTAATTTCCACTACTCAGGTTGCAGTGATAGTGGCTCAGGCAGTTGAGACAGCTATAAGGGCCATGCAGCCCATTTTCCTCAGCCCCAAGTACCTCCTCCCGTGGCACCGGTAGTTCAGGCTCCAGCAGGACCATCTACTTGGCAGCGAGTCAGAGAGACTTTTCAGAAAGGACACCCACCCGAGTTTCAGGGTAGTACCGATGTAGTGGAGGCGTGCAACTGGAAGAAAAATATCCGGCGGCACTTGCGCATGCTAGAGTTCACCGAGGTACATAAACAAATGCTAGCCACTTTTCGTCTGTCGGGAGCAGCCTTATAGTGGTGGGAGTCAGTTACCACCACCGAGGAAAGGGACACTTTGGCAATTTCTGAGTTTTGGGTGCGGTTTGACCGCAAGTATTTCCCTCCACCAGTGGAGTCAGAGATGAGGAAGAAATTCAGCGAAGTGGTTCAGGGTGATCGCTCAGTTGCTGATTATGAGGAGGAGTTTACCCGCTTGATCAACTTTGTGTCAAACGAGGTGAGCGATGAGGAGAGGAAGAAGTCAAAATTTATGGAGGGCCTAACCTGGAGAATGAGACAGCATTTGATCGATAATTCGACGTTGGTAACCAACACAGATGTCGTCAATGCCGCTCTACTACACTGTCAAGACCACCATTTTCATGCGAAGGGAAACAAGAGAGGTGAGCCTAGCCAACCGGACAAGGTGGATGGAGGTAGTGGCAGCAACGCACCACAACAGCAAACAGTGGGCCAGTTAGGGCAGGATTCCCGACAAGGGAACCCTACTAAGAAGTTTAAGCATGGGAGGCATCGCTTTGACAAACAGGACCAGCAAGGTCCCCAGCAACCAGTCCCTCAGGGCCGACAGGGCCAAGGGAATCAAAATGGAGGACATCAAGGCCAAGGTCGACAGGGCCAAGGGCAGAGGCAGTTTCAGGGTCAGTGTTTCACTTGTGGCCAGCAGGGTCACAAGAGTAGAAATTGTCCACAGCCAAACAGGGCACAACAACAGGGTGCCCAACAGGGGCAGCAGGCTCCGTTAGCTCCAGCAGCAGTAAAGGCCCCACAGCCAGGGCAGATGCAGTACGGACGTGTGTTCAACGTCCGTGATATTCCATTTCAGCCAGCACCTCCAGCACCGCCGACAGTTGCGGGTATGTTTCCTATTCATAGACTTGAGGGTAGTATTTTGTTTGACACGGGGGCGACGCATTCGTTTATTTCCACTAGATTTGCACGGGCAACCGGCCTATTAGCGACAGCTGACACTCATCTTATGTGTGTGGAGTCACCGATGGGTAGTGGGTCCCTTATACACTCGATTTGTAAGGGTGTGGACATTATGGTCGGAAGATTGAGTCTAGCGGCGGACCTCCTAGTGCTGGATATGGAGGGATATGACATCATCCTAGGTATGGATTGGTTGGTGCATTATAGAGCAATGGTTGATTGTTATGAGAGGACTATCGTGTTCTCCATCCCGGGACAAGAGATGTTCCTTGTGGAAATGCCACTCCCCGAGGGAGGATCGCGAACTCATTTATATTATATTGAGGTGGA
Source organism: Sambucus nigra (assembly GCA_949130495.1). Taxonomy (NCBI): domain Eukaryota; kingdom Viridiplantae; phylum Streptophyta; class Magnoliopsida; order Dipsacales; family Adoxaceae; genus Sambucus; species Sambucus nigra. Next base: position 191,401,219 of record OX422214.1, on the reverse strand, counting down.
GACCTCACACGGGGTTGTCGTTTCTCTGGACTCAATCCCAGTTGTGAGGGATTTTGAGGATGTCTTTCAGGAGATTCCAGGGTTACCACCCAGCAGGGAGATAGAGTTCGTTATTGACCTAGAACCGGGGACGAGACCGATTGCCAGAGCGTCGTATCGCATGGCTCCTTCGGAGATGCGAGAACTGAGAGAACAGATTCAGCAGCTACTAGGACAGGGCTTCATTCGACGAAGTACATCGCCATGGGGTGCGCCGGTGTTATTTGTACAGAAAAGGGATGGTTCACTTCGTCTATGTGTAGATTACAGAGAGCTGAACAAAGTGACGATACGTAATAAGTATCCGTTGCCGAGGATTGACGACTTGTTTGATCAGTTGAGAGGAGCTGCATACTTCTCAAAGGTCGATTTGAGGTCGGGTTACCACCAATTGTGCATTTGTGAAGAGGATGTACCCAAGACCGCTTTCCTGTCGCGGTATGGGTCATACGAGTTCAAAGTGATGCCGTTTGGGCTAACTAATGCGCCGACAGTATTCATGGATCTCATGAACAGGGTATTCAGAGAGTTTTTGGATCAGTTTGTGATTGTATTCATAGATGACATTCTGATTTACTCTCGCACGGAGGAGGAACACGCTGAACATTTACGAATGGTTCTACAGACATTGCGGGACCATCAGTTATACGCCAAATTTGAGAAGTGTGGATTTTGGCTTCGAGAGGTTCAGTTCCTAGGCCATGTTGTATCTAGCAGAGGCATTGCTGTTGACCCGAGTAAGGTATCGGCGGTGAGGGAGTGGGGACAGCCCACGACACCGACCGAAATTCACAGTTTCTTGGGGTTGGCCGGTTATTATCGTCGCTTCATCAAGGGGTTCTCAAAAATTGCCGGACCGTTGATAAACTTGACTCGGAAGGGAGTGCCCTTCGTATGGAGTGACAGTTGTCAGTTAGCATTTGATGAATTAAAGGACAAGTTGACATCAGCACCCGTTCTTGCCTTGCCTAAGAGTGGAGTGGAGTACCGAGTCTATACCGATGCGTCCTTACAAGGGCTTGGGGGTGTGTTACAGCAGGAGGAGAAGGCTATAGCTTATGCGTCCCGAAAGCTTAAGCCACATGAGAAGAATTATCCCACCCATGACCTCGAGTTGACAACGGTCATTGTTTACATTGAGGATATGGAGGCACTATCTTCTGGGCGAGCAGTTCACTCTATTCACGGATCACAAGTCATTGCAGTATCTGTTCACTAAGAAGGATCTAAATATGAGGTAAAGAAGGTGGCTTGAATTCGTGAAGGACTACCAATTTGATATACAATATCATTCTGGTAAGGCTAACGTGGTGGCAGATGCGTTAAGCAGAAGACCTACCGGGGAGTTGGCAGAAATTTAGAAGGTGAAGTGGAGTGAACTTCGACACGAGGATGAGATGGTGAGAGCATGCATGGCAGTTTTAGCTATCACTCTCGAGAGTGTTATACGGGTAGTGAGGGCACAGGCTGAAGACCCATTTTGTCAGGACAAAGTACGACAGTTACTGGCCGAGGGGGCAGAGTCCTACTCCATCAGCTCAGAGGGCGGACTACGGTTTAATAGTAGGCTGATAGTACCCGAAGATGATGATTTGAGGCATGCCGTTATGACGGAGTTACACGGGTCGAAATTTTCGGTACATCCAGGTGGGGATAAAATGTACCAAGATATGCGACGATTATATTGGTGGGCAGGTATGAAACGAGATATTGCAAAATTTGTCTCAAAGTGTGTTACGTGTCAGCTCGTAAAAGTTGACCATCAGAGGCCTTCAGGGATGCTACAACCACTGGAGATCCCCGTGTGGAAGTGGGAGAGTATCTCGATGGATTTTATTACTGGGTTACCAACATCACAGAAGGGTCACGATTCCATATGGGTGATAGTGAATCGGTTGACTAAGGTAGCTCATTTCTTACCGGTTCGTACGGATTATGATATGATGCGGTACGCGCAGCTATTTATTTTAGAGATTGTTAAGCTGCACGGAGTCCCTATTAATATTGTGTCGGACCGAGATAAAATATTTGTGTCACATTTCTGGCAGAGCTTTCAGGAGGCCATGGGCACCGACTTACGGTTGAGTACGGCATATCACCCACAGACGGACGGTCAGACTGAAAGGGTAAACCAGATGTTGGAGGATATGCTAAGGATGTGTGTCTTAGATTTTGGGGGAGGTTGGGAGCCATACCTTCCTTTGGTGGATTTTGCATATAATAACTCTTACCAATTCACTATCGGCATGGCTCCATTCGAGGCACTTTACGGGAGGCCTTGTCATTCGCCTGCCTGTTGGTTAGAGGTGGGGGATAACAAGCTATTGGGGCCAGAGATGATATATGAGACTTCCTCCAAAATAGAGTTGATTCGAGGACGTATTCGAATAGCTCAGGATAGGCAGAAGAGTTATGCTGACGCTGGTAGGAGACACGTGGACCTAGATGTGGGCGACCAGGTGTTAATTCGGGTATCTCCTATGAAAGGAATTATGAGGTTCGACAAGAAAGGGAAATTAACACCGAGGTATGTGGGACCGTTTCCTATCATTGAGAGGGTGGGACCGATAGCTTACATATTGGGACTCCCTGAACATCTTCAGCGAATACACGATGTGTTCCATGTGGTATCGCTGAAGAAATACAAGAGGAGCGAGAGAGCCTTCTGGCACATTCCACTGGAGGAGATCGATTTGCATACAGGTGTCTCATATGAAGAAAGACCCGTGGCTATTCTGGATTATAGTGAGCGCAAATTACGATCCAAGGTGGTACCCTTAGTGCAAGTACAGTGGGACATCATAATATGGATGAGTCCACTTGGGAATGGGAGGAGGATATGCGAGAGCAATATCCAGAATTATTCACAGCAGGTATTTTCTAATTTCGAGGACGAAATTCCTTTTGTAAGAGGGGAAGTATGTAATACCCCATAATTCTGCTTAATTAGGAAAATACGTTTTATTTAAATTACGTGAGTAGAGTAATTTAATGTGAGTTTTATTTAAATTACGTGAGTAGAGTAATTTAATGTGATAAAATACGTTTTATTTAAATTACGTGAGAAGAGTAATTTAATGTGATATAATGTTAATAAAGATGAATATGACGATTAAAAATTTACTAAATGTGAAGTAGTAAATTTTGAATGTTGATATGTACGGTCTAGTGACTATATGGACGTACCAGAGTTATCTCAACCGAGTGTCGCGCGTAGGACAAAAATTAAAGATGAGAGTAAAAAAATATTTAAGAGACTCAAACGATAATATAGAGTCCACAGATGATTCCGAAAGGGTCGAATTAGTCAAAATAGTGTACCCGGGGGTACTAGTTGAGTGCCAGGTCATTTTCGGTCTAAACCGGGACCATTCGGGGGCATTTGGTCTCTTTACAATTATGGGTAAGTAGACCTACGAATTTTGAAACCCTATATCAGATTATAAGAGTTGAGGCTAGGGTTAAAAAGAAAGAAAATACACCATAGCCATTAGAGAAGAGAGAGAGACAATTTCCTAAGGCAAAAGAAGGAAGGAAGGGAAATTCTAAGGAGATTTCACCATAAAGTTGTTGGGAAGGAGGATTGAAGGATCAAAATCATCAACCATCATCAACAACCACGAAATCAGACCCTAAAAATCATAAGGCAAGTGGTTATTTGCAAAATAAATTGAGTGATAATACCCATATTTAAGCTTTATGAAGAACATAGTTTTTATGATATTTTTGGGAGAAAAACAATTGATTATGACCCATGATTGGTAGGGATTGCATGTAGGACGTTTTTGGATTTCCAAATATTCTGATATTATAGAAAATTAGATGATTAAATCGAACTAAAAATCTGAAATTATGATGAAAGATGTAAAGAATGTATTTTTAGGGTTCTTGAATACTAGAAAGATTTTTAGTTGATTTGGCCAAGATTTATAATGATTTTATTGTTTTAAATCGTTAGTAATCATCCCAGAACATGTAGGAATGATTAGAAATTGTTGGTTGCAAATATGGTGAATTATCATGAAAGATAGATAGATAAAAATGGTGAAACCCGCATGAAGAAGACGAACTGGGTCTGTCACTGCTTGATCGATCGATTGACCCTTGAATGTCGATCGATCGAGCAGTCGATTGATCGACCATATCCCCTCGATCGATCGACCCTGACTGGACTTTAGAAAATTTTGTGAATAAATTTCCTTTAATTACCGTCGCTTGATGGGAACCTTAGTGATGATATTTTACCTATGAGGAGACTTCATAAATACCAGTAGGTGTACCATTAGATTTCTTCATAAATGATTGAGTGGGAATTTTGGAGAAATGGACTGACGGGAGAGCGATCGATAGCCGTATGTTGGGATTGTGAGAATTTGGCTACGGAAAGGGTGAAAGTAAATTTTCGGAATAATACCAGTAGGTTAAAGTTAACTTAACTACTGAATTAAGGGAGGGGTAACTAGGGCCCTTAGAGTTGCGTGAATACTCGAATAAATACAATAGCAAAATAAATTGTAATTAATAAGTACGGTGAATGTAAGTAAAATATATTACGTACGGACATGATTTGATAGGTCGGGTGTGTACCTACTAAATTATCCAAAAGTTTGGGTTAAGAGGATTTTACCTAAATTAATTATGTTAGGGTCGATGTAACATTCCGAACTAACATAAAGTTATTATATGTTTAGGGTCGATGAAAAATGCCGAACCAAACTTTAAACTGGTGTCGCGATGAAAGAGTCCCGAACCAGAATATGTGTATATATTTATATTTTTAAATAGTTGGGGTCGATGGATCATTCCGAACCAACTCTTACTTGGGGTCGATGATTCCGAACCAAGAGTCCTTTATGTGTGGTAAAAGGATATGTTAGTGATAACTCATATTAAATACATTATTGTGTGATAAAATGTATCCTATATGCATAATCTACGGATTGAAAATAGTAGATAATGAAATGAATTGTAAATATCTTAGTAATAATTTATAGCGTGATGTAATTATTACAAGAATAAGAACAACGAGCAGTAAATAAGTTATCTACGCTTATGGGTGGTATAACTAGGTGAACTAAGTGTCCTCGTTAGACATGCACTATAGAAGAGAGGTGAGGCAGTCCAAGGGAGTTGTGCAAAACTTTAATATGTGTAATCAATAACTCAATGGTGATAACTGCTTGCAAAATATTTTCAAAATATTTTGAGTACTAACTCTTGCTATGTAATTTTTTTTAAAACCTTTTAGGTGCCCAGCCACAGGGACACCCACCATGATTTTATTCCAGAGATTTGGGAGCTGCAGCACGTGTGGATGTTGCAGGGATTGTTTAGACGCTTCCTCTTTTTCAATTTTAGTGCAGGATCTCAGTTTTAGTACTTTTAGTTAGGACATGTTGTCCTATCTTTACTGCTACAGTTCATTTTAGTTATGGATTTTTAGTTGTCTTTTATTAGCCGTGGTTTTCGGCAAGACTTTACCTGCATTCAGTTAATTATGCAAACTGTTTTATTATTACTAGAATTGTAATGTGTTTGTATGGATTATTTATTCTGCTTAAGGAAGATAAAATTTGGCACTCGTTTAATTTCACTTAGGTGGTTAGTAAATTAAAAGGCTTTCGGCAGTGATGCTAAGAATGAACCATTTAAGAAACCTATTTAAATTAAATTAAGGCTTGATCACCCAAGGTTTAATTAGGCGGGGTGTCACATCGGACTAAGGCTGAAGAATTGCCAAAAGGCCCTTCAACTCCCCGTTTCTTGATTTCTTTCAATGTTTCGAGTTCTCTCTCATTAACTTGCACTAAATACCTGTAAAACATATGAGAGATACACAAACCACAAAATACTTGCCAAGGGAGGTTAGTAACATAACTATGTGGTAAATCCAAGTTAATTATAATTCATGGGATCATAAAAATACCGAAATTAAGGGAATAAATATGAAATATTTACGCCTTATCAGTCCGCGCTAGTGGTACCCCTCCACTGTCGGAGTTCTGACAATCCGCATCGCAGCGCCGGTGACCCCTACCAGAACTCCGGCGACTACCTAATATTATTTTATTTTTAAAGGTCTGCACTAGCAGCACTCCATACCCCCTCCCCACTATCGGAGCTTCGACGACCCCCATCGGAGCTCCGAAAGCAAAACTGAATCTCCAATGGTGGTCATCGGAGCTCTGATGAGGGCTTTCAGAGCTCCGGTAGTGGAGTGGGGGCAGTGAGGGGGGTGGAGGTAGGTGATTAGATGGGTTTATTCGTGTCCTTGCTTTGAGTGTTTTTATGTGGTAAGGGACGCTTTGGAACAAAAAAAAGGTTTGGACTAATCATGTATTAATATTTGTTTAATGGATTAAACGAGTTAAAGCCCTAATATGAAATAGGACAATTTACACTTAGGTCATTTGTTGACAATTTTTAGACATTTAAGGACAATTTTCTATTAGGTCCACATGTTATGCCACTAGCGTGAACTTCTACAAGAAGAGAATTAGTGGACCTAAGTGTTTAAAATTTATTTGTAAGAGCCCTAAGAATAATTTTCCTTATAAAATATACATATAGCACATATGTATTAAATAATATTATCAGTTCATGGATGTATATAATTTTGTTGTGGATCATGCGTGTAATATCATACTATAGACACACACATACACATAGGCCTGTCAATGGATCGAATTTTATCCAAATCCAAATCCGAATCCGATCCATTTAAGCGGATATGGATCATGCGTAAAATTCGATTACTCATTTATTAAATGGAGCGAATTTGGATTCATATACTCTGATTCGTTAGTAATCCTATCCGATTAATATTTTTAATATATATATATATATATATATATATATATATATATATATATATATATATATATATATATATATAATATTATATTTAATAGTATTTTAAATATATATTATAATAGTTCTTTATTTCATTATCTGTTTTTTTGGAACATTTGCAAAATAAATTTATGAAATAAGAATTTAAAATAAAAATATTGCAAATCAAGTTTAACATAAACGAATATGGATTTGGATTTGCCAGATCTGATTCGATTAATAAACGGATCGGATCCGAATCCATTTAACATAAACGGATATGGATTCAGATTTGCCTGATTCGATCCGAATTCGATTTGTTTACAAGCCTACACAAACACACACACACACACATTTATTTATGTATGTATGTATACATTTGTATTATGAATGTATGCTTATGTATCTATAGTCAAACTCTCTAACATACCTTATTAAATATCAATAAAGAACAAATAACATATTTATGCATTTATGATGTATGTATGTGTGTATACATTCATGTATCATGTATGTATGAAAGTTTTATGTGTGTGTGTATATATATATATGTGTGTGTGTGTCAATTTTATCAAATTTTTAGAAAATTATATTTAAAAATAAGTTTAACAAACACACACTAATATTTATAAATACAGAAAACTGAATTTTAAAATAATATTTCAATCCAATTTTTAGAATACATAACCAACCAGTAGGCATGTAAATTGAGTTGAGCAGACCCGGAGCCCTCCTGTTCGGCGCCCCATTTTCAGGCCGAGTTTTATTTGAGTTTGCACCGAGCCGAGCCTGAGCCAAAATTTCAAGCCCGAATTTCGGGTTGACCTTGGGTAAAGTAGTTCGGGCCGAGCTTGAACAACTCCAAATCCGATTCACCCAGCCCGATTTACAGCAATACCAACGAGACCATTATTTTTTTTTCTTTTTGATTTGACAAAAAATTGGGGAGAATTGAGAAACACTTGATTTAGTTTGTTATTCGACCTTTTACCCAAACAGTCCCCTAGGGTTTAGGTCTCTCAAATCAAAACCCTTCCCTGTCTCATAGATAACAAGAAAATAAAATCCCTCTTCTCCGGATCCAATTCCCATAATAATTTAGTCTCTGATAAAATGTCATTCGCCGCCGCTAGATCCGCTTTTCGATCACCCTCCGTTCGTAATGCCGCCTCCAGGCTGGCTTCCGAAGCCAAAGGCGCTCCCTCTCCGTTTCGGTTCTCAACCAGAAAACCTCTCTCTCATCGCATCTTCAGGTAAACTCTACATACACACACACATATATATATATATATGATATGTGACGTTGTTGTTGGTTTGAAGTTGTCCAGCTGAAATGAGTGCTTGCTTGGAGTCTATGCAACCTTTCCACACCGCAACTGCTTCGGCGTTGATGACTTCCATGCTCACTCTCTCTCGCGGTGGTTACGGTTGGCTCCCTGAAGGTATTTTTTCCGTGAATTCGCCATTTTATATATTGATAAGTGTACTTGACATGTAAATGCTGCTGTATTTGTTGTGGTTAGAGGTGGCAAATGTGCCGTGCGGGCCAAATCTGGGCGGGTGAGATATGGGCTCGGTTGAAACTGGGTGGGTTGAATTTGGGTTGATCATCCTTTCGGGTTGGGTTTGGGTTGGGCCGGACCGTTTTTTTTTTCTCAAAATTGAGCCGTTTTGTATCTCAAACTATAGAGAGAGAAGAGATATGAGAGCGAGAAAGAGACTATAATGGAGTGAGAGAGATACGGAAGTGAGAAAGAAGAGAGAAGAGAAGAGAAGAAAAATTTACCCGCGAGAGAGTGAGATGCTAAGTGCTGATAGGTTTCGCTTAAAATATGAGACCCATTTTGACCCGTGCTTTAAAAAGAACGCGCCCCATATTTTTAATAGATGGACTCAAATGGGCCCCATATTTATACTAGTTGGACTCAAATGGATTCTTAATAAATATGGGCACACATTTGCCAATGCTAGTTGTGGTCCATTTTTTTCAAGTATGTGTGAAGTTATTATCTTTTTACCCATAACTGTAGTTTGTCCCTTTACAAAGTTAGGATTTGTTCAAGATAGTATTACGAATATATTAATATAAGCTATTTATAGGTCTTTGAGGGTATATGTTGCATTAAGTTGTCATCTGACTAAGGTTACTTGGCAATGTTGGTTATTTTAATCATCTCTGTCCACAACTAAATACCTAGCGTGGAGTGATCAAAACCACATATCCTTACCCCGCTCGGGTTTTGTTTGGGCTCCATATACTCTTCCCAGTCAAATTAATAGCCGTGTTTATAAAAATAGTATGAAAAATCAGGTGAGATTACAAAGGTACGCATCCAAAATATACCCATAAGAAAATAATGATTCAAGTGAATGTCTTGAATTCGAAGTTATTTATTAGTTTTAGCCTTTGAGGAGGATGAATTTGGAAATATTTTTTTTAAAATGGTTGACTTTTAAATGACGACTATTAACTTGTGACGAAGGGAGTACTAGAAGATGGGTTGAAACTAGGCTTTGGGAACATATCTTTGTGTGTTGAGTTAAACCTATTTCTAATATGATATAAACTGAAAAGTAAAAATGCTAAAATGCCACAATCGTTTTCTTTCTTTTGCCTCTCTCTTCTTTCCCTGCCTCCAAACAACAACTACAAGCTCACTCGCCACAAGTTTTCTTCTTCTCATCCGATTTGGGATATTGGGGAATCTTCCCAATATTGATGCAAAGAATGACAACGTTATTTATTTGATTTTTTTTCGTGATATCAGTTTTTAGGAGTGTCTGTTTGAAAGTTCAAATTTACACTTGCTGATATAAAGGAGCTACATCCCATCTCTCTTATGTCATATAAAATTACAATAGGTAATGTCATTAAGTGGGACAAGGCCCTATGGCCATACAGTTTCACTACGACCTTGTTCCAGGAGTGTTGGGATGTGGTACAGAGTGATGCTATGGATTTCTTTAGAGAGTTTTACTGTTGGGATCAATTTAAGAAAAACTTAAATGCTACTTCTAGGACTTTGGCCCTCAAGAGAGAGGTGGTTGGGGGGTGGATGTTAGGGACTTCAACCTATCAGTATGGTGGGAGTGTGTACAAAGTATAGTTTAGTCTAACTATCAGGCATCACATTTCAAAGGTGCATGGATGCTGCTTAAGTGATAATGAGTGCGTGAAAGTTAGATTGAAGAGTGATTCATATGTAAGCTTGATTTTGAGAAGGGATACGACTACATGAGTTGGGACTGTGTTGTACTTGTTGAATAAGAAGGGATTTGAGGATATATGTAGAGTGTCGATCTAAAGGTGCGTATTTACTGTGAGATTTTTAGTGTTAGCGGTACACCGTAACGTTTTTTTCTTAAGAGAAGGCTTCCGTGGTCTTATCTCCCCATTCTTGTTTTTTCTTAACAGAAGGCTTCCGTAGTGTCGATCTAAAGACTCATGTTCTGAGCAGTGGAGGCTAGAGTGATTAGTGAATTTTTGGTAGGAGAGGGGTGTACTGCCCACAGGATTTTATTCTCTGTTTCCAAATGATATGATCATTTTTTGTGGGGTTGATGAGGAGCAGATGCGGAGACTTAAGCTACTCTTGATGTGCTTCTTCGTATCAATTTAAAGAAGTGTGAATGGATGCCAGTGGGAGGGGATTAGAATTGTGCTCGTTTGGCCGCGGTGTAAGGTGGTGCAAAGTGTTCTCCTTTCTTTCCACCTATTTGTTATTGTTTTGGGGGTCATAGTTCAAATCAAAGGCCATATGGGAGCAATATTGGAAAGAATGAAAGAAAACTTGCTGGTTAAACTTTCAAAGAGTGGTCGGTTGACGCTAATTAAGATTATTTTTGTCGAGTATTTCCACATACAATATGGGGAAACTGTCACTTCCCTGCCTGTGTAAGGAGAAGGCTAGAGAAACTTAAAAGGGGCTTTTGGTGAAAGGCAATGAGGAGAGCTTTAAGTATTGTTTGGTGGATTGGGAGAGGTTTTGCAAGTCAATGAAGAAGGGTGGAATTGATGTCAAGTACTTGTCGCTTTTGAATAAGGCAACATTGAGGAAGTGTTGTGGAAATTTTCTTTGAATTAGAGTCGTTTGTGGTGGTGAGTGGTGGTTGTGAGGTTCAGACTTACTCATAATGGGTGGAACTCTTTGTCCTCCCATATTCCAAATGGGTTGGGTTTTCATAGTTCATTGTTGGGTTGAAATGATTTCTTCAAACATTCTTACTTCCAGGTAGGGGGTGCATAATGTGAGGTTTTGGCAGGATATTTAGTGCCAGGAGGTTTTGTTAAAGGAGACCACCCCACCGAACCCTCATTGTTCCTCGCATCATCATAGAGTTTGGGGGAAGTGGGATATCATGTGTTAGGGGAGGAATGTTTGTTCTTAACGAGAGCTTATTATTCAGTGTTGGGGATGCGATTGCCTTTTTTTGTGGAAGCAATTGTGGTGGACCAAGGCTCTGGCCGGCCCCATCCCACTAAGAATAATGTATCCACAACTACATCCCCGAGCTTGCCGACAAACAAATTGAAGAGGAGGGGTAGACAATTGGCCAGTCAGTGTTGACTTTGCAAGGTGGTGGAGGACACAATGGGTCGCCTTCTTCAGAATTGTTGGGTGGCGAGGAGTTTGTGGATGTGGTCTTCGCTTTGTTTGGTCTCTTGGTGGTGGAGGTTGGTTTCTTGAAGGAGTAGGGGCGGTTGGCAGGAGCAATCAAGGTTTAGGGTTTGTAGCTTCCGGACTTTATGAAAAGAAAAGAACATAAGGTTCTTTGAAAGTGTGGAGATGGATCTGACTAACTTGCATTGCATTTTGTTTAGGTCGTTTCCCTTGAGGCTCAAGAGGATTTTTGTCATCAGTTTCTCTTTTCCTAGATTTTTTGGATGAGTTCGGTTTGAGGGAGTAGCCCATTTTTGTTTTTTCTAGTTAGGGGTTGGGGGGTGGGGTGGGGGGGCGTGTGTGTTTATTGTGGGCCCCTTGTGGATTCTTTTTTATCTTCTTTTTTGTATACTTCTTGTATACAATATTCCGCCCCCCAGGCAGATTTTGATTTATAAATTATCTTACTTATTAAATATATTGTATATATATATGTATATATTTGAGTTTCCGAGTGTATCATCTTCTTCGTATGACTGCAACTCAGAATGAAGGTATAAATTTTGATTTGGGATATAAAATAAAATTCTCTAAGTTGGCTATATTTGAGTTTATGTGTGCATCATCTTCTTCTTCTTACTTCATAATGAAGGTTTAAATTTTGATTTAGGCTGGAAAAAAACATTCTTCTAGTTGTCATAGTCAAGACAATGTTTTTCTTTTCTTTTGCTAAAAAAGGGGGACTGATCCGTGTTGGTTGGTCAGCCCTACCCCGATCCACCTGTGAATGACCCCAACTCTTGAGCATCCCGCCCATATCCTAACCAACAAGTGGCCAACACGCTAAAACCACCAGCTGCCAGGATATACCCATTTGCCAGCCCTACTATTTTTTTTTTCTCTTTTATTTCTCTATCTATCTTTTAATTCTTGTGACCAAAACCAATTTTAGTTGGAGGGTATCATATAATCTTATGCAATATATATCCTTGTTTTCTTCTAACCCCAGTAACAACAGTGAGTTTGAAGATTTGATTTGTCTGTCATGTACTTGTACAATTTCCTTAAATTTGACGAAGTAGTATTTGCTAATTAGGTTGCCTAACAGTTGGGTTTTTCTTTTTGGTTTAGGTATCTAGCAAAACTTTGTAGGGCCTCGGTGTCATTTTTGTCCTTTCAAATTCCTGGTGAGTTGGCATCTGCTGGATGTTGTCTTAAAGCCAAATTTGAATCCCTGTAGTATGTGAAAGCTTTTGTAACTCGGGAATAGAGATGTTAGATTAAAATATGAAGTAAAAAACAGCAACGTCCTTATCTGCTTAATTTTTCTCTCCTTTTTTAATGTACGGAGATGTTGGTCCGTGAAACAATTTTTATGAACATATAATGCCCGATGTTTCGCTATTGTTCTTTATTTTCCGTCGTCACAGTCGGTCAAATTTCCTTTCCTTTTCACATTCTTATTTTGATAAAGTAGTGCATGTTTCATTTTGTTTTATGTTGTAGGCCTTGACAAGACTAGATGAAGATGGAGAAGCAAAGATTGGAATAACATGGATTTGTTTATGTTTTGAAGCTTTCAAATTTTTAGGAAATTGCTGCTTAATAGATTAGGGTTGCAATAAGTCCCCCTATTGATGATGAAACATGGATTTATGAGATGTAAATTGGCAGCTTTAATACATACATTGCTCTTCTTATAGAATTTTTTTATGGATCCAGTAATTTATAAAGTGTAGTGCTCTTAAGTGTGACCCTTTTTTTTCTTTCTGAAAATTGATTTGATGTTCCTTACATACAGTTTTGTCACATTCCTGAAATAATTTTATCATCTCTTTGTATGTTTTGACTTAATATACAGATTGGCATAATTCTCATATATTTTTTGTACTTATTTGGTAGTGATAGTCCATAATTTTTGAGATACGTGTGTATTTGGCTCATTCTAGACACCTTATCAAAACTAAACTAATCACCAGCTAAACATACTTATCCATTATTATCTTTATTCAATCAGCTTGCAATGATGACGTGTGATGAATATTCAGAGGAATCGGCGGTATTTTTATGTACAAATTACTACATCATAAGACCGTGTGAGCTGATAATTTAGAGGTTTTGAAAGGCTGCATAAGATCTCAGTGGATCTCCTGAGCTTACAAACTTAGATGAACTACTAAATCTTGTTTAGTTCCTTAAGGACTTGTAGATTGCTTTATCTGATGTTTAATGCCAACTGTGCTTTCAATTTTTTAGTCCTGCTTCCTATCTTTATTTATGTATTTGCCATTGATGGTAATAAGATAATGGAACAATATACTAATTTCTCGCATATCGATCAGCTTGCAACGATGATGTATGATGAATGTCGAAGAGGAATTTCGAGCGAAGTTTTTTGTTCAAATCAAACCTCCGCTTATGGAGAGGTTCTTAGCTGGAAGTAATCAATGAGAGGCCAATTAGACAATTTCAATCTTGCGTGATTGTTTTTATTTTCTTATTACAGTGATCTGATTACACTTTAAATTAAAAATGCATGAGAAATGGATGTGAATGCATGCCTGCGTTATTTTGATTTGCATGACTATTTTCTTTTGTTATTTCAATGATGTGATTTCACCTTTCATTGAATATACATGACAAATGAATGTAGATGCATGCTTTCAATAGTACTTCTTCGGGGTCAATATCAGTAACTCAATTTCAGCCTGTGAAACAAATGAAGCAGTGTCTCGTGAATCTTTTACCGCCTTCTTGTCTAAAAGCCAAGTTTTTTAATGTTTCAATCAACTCAATCAATTACCAAAATCACTATTGTGATATTTGATTTGTTGATTACTTTCAAAAGGGAATAAGTGAACTCACAATTTTGGGACGTTCCCGAAAAGAAAGTAGGGATTTTCAATTTGGGACAAAATGAGTAATTATTTAATTTTTGAAGATTACTATTATTTTTTAATATACATAGGATGGACAGTGATTTCTCTTGGTACACTATAATTTGCTTGGAAATGACTTGCTTACATTGAAAAGCAATATAATTAATCAAGATTATAGTTCTTCCCCTGTGTTGAGTCAATGGTTTTGGCATATAGTTCTTAAAATAGCAACAAAAAAAATAAAGGATTAATTGCACTTTTCCTCTCTAAATTTTACCTCATTTTCACTTCATCTCCCGAGCTTTTGTTTTCAAGACTTAGCTCCCTCAACTTATTAAAACGGCCTAAGTCACTACTTAACTAACGGTGTTAAATTTTTGAACGGTAAAGTGGTCATGTATGTGGCATGTGAAGGCATTTTTATCCAATACCAATATAAAAGGGCTATATAGTAAATAAACATGATCACTATTAAGGTTAAAAAGGATAAATCACCCAAACACTATATGCTCTCACACTCCACTCTCCCTCCCCTCTCTAGCAGAACTTTGGATTTGATGTTAGTGGAGATTTCTCAAGAAGATGAATCGTGGGTTATATCTCATGTTAGGACGTATATCTTGCATTCATTGGAAAAAAATAACAAGAAGATGATCTCCCCTTTTTCAGAGTTTTTAAATTTTCTATACTCCTTGTGCAATTTGTTGGAAAACATTTTGCAAGAAAATAAAAAAATAAATTAAGAAAATTCATTTTTTTTGTTAAATTATATAAAATTTCCAATTCCTTTTTTGTTGAGGTTAGTTTTAACATGTAAATTTTCAGTGGTTAGATTGTTTAAATATATTTAAATATTTTTTGTCATTTGCAGATTTTTGAGATTTTTTAAAATATTTTTCTGATTTTGTAAATGTTTTTTCTATGATTTTAATAATTCTTAAATATATTTTCTGTCAAATGTTTTAAACTTTTTGTCATTTTCAAATTTTTACTACCTTCACATGTGTGGAATTTTGTTTATTAACCACAAAGCATATTCGCAGTTAAGTCGTAGGAAATTCGCACTCCGTGAAGTTCTTACAGCTTACTCAAATTATCTCCAATGCAAATGTGAATTGGTTTCTATATGGATGTGTAAATAAGACAATGTGTATATTTTGTGGTATAAAAATAAATTTTTAGACATTCAATTTAGAAAACCATCCCCAATGCAAAAGTCTAAAAGTGAACTTGGATGACACATGTAAATGATTGGTTTGTTTAGTAATTGTAGAGAGCGAAAAAGACGAGATGAAGAGAGAGTTTTGATTGTCTATTTTTATTCCTCCGAATGTTGAAGAGACTCTCCGTCACCACATTCATAGTCAACATTCACAATTTGCATTGATGGTATATTTTTTTGGGGAAAGTACTCTTAGGTCCCCCACGAACAAATTTTAAACACTAAAGGAATTTTGACAAATTTTAAACACTTAGGTCCACTAATTTCCTTCTTGTAAAAGTCCACGCTAGTGGCATAACAAATGGACCTAATTGTAAATTGTCCTTAAATGTTTAAAAATTATTACCAAGGGACCTAATTGTAAATTGCCCTATTTTTATTTATTTATAGAGAATTAAGGAAAAATGTCATGTTTTTTCTTATATTTGAATTTTTAGGATAATATTTTTCAAGTTTATAAATCTAGTCCTTGTGATACAATAACATTCATAAATCTAGTTCCTGTGATATAATAACATTTATTTTTTTGGTCCGCGCCAGCGACACCAGTTTTCACCATTTTTCATGATATTTTTAGTACAGAGACTAAATTTATAAAATTATACAGAGTATCATATTTTTATACAATTTGAGCATTACAAGAATCTTTTCTCAAAATCCTCTTTTTTTTTTATTCATATTGTCTATGCACTTTATGTGTCATTTCACTTTCTATCTATTCATATTAACATCGGAGATGCTCTCAAAGCATTATTCGCATCTCACAAATTTCACTAGTCAACTTTAGGAATTTTTCTTAAAGTCAACGAGCGTTCGTAGCCATGTTATTGGATGCTTGGTACCTGTGTAAAGAATCTTGCAGTCTCTACTTGGTCACAATTTACAGAAATCTAGGTTCACACTTGCAAACATTTCACGAACATCCTGCGAAGTCTCTTAAATTGTGTGAATATTAGATTTCAAATGTAATGAAGATTTGAAGCTTTACACCTGTAAAGTATTAGTGTGGTAACCCGACTATATAAAAAATTCACGACGTCATTATTTTTTCATTAGTTGAGAGTTTTTGCATGTTAAAATTAAATCTGATTTTTTGGTGTTCTTGAGATACCCTTGTTCTTTTGAGTTTATAATTTTATGGAGTACCTTCTTCTTCATCTCTACACTTGAGCAAATATTTTTTGTATTTTATTTTTTATAGACTATAATTCTTTGGGGTATATATCAAATAGTCACTCGAACTTTTTTTAATATACGTTTAGTTCAAGTCTTTTTATTTTGCACCAAAAAGTCCTTCACCGTGTAAAAAAGGTTTTACCATGCCGCTGGCGCGGAGCTTTAAAGATAAGAGAATAAGAGACTTTTTGGTACAAAATAAATAGTTTGGACTAAATATGTATTAAAAAATATATGAGGGACTTTTTGTTATTTGATCCTAATTCTTTTGATATATAATACACTTGGGCAATCACCAATGGGAAATGTAATTGTTAGAGTTACATTGTTTCCACCCACAATGAGTAGTAGGAAACAATGTATTTTTAGGGGGGGGGGGGGGGTAGGGGGTATAGTTAGGCGGGTGATATTTGGCCGCCCAGACTGTGGGCGGTATACATTCGTCTGCCGAGATTATTAAAAAAAAAATCATTTTCCCTTCTAACAGCCACACAAATGTTTAACAACTAATGGGAGGAATTGGATAAGAGTGCTGGGTGGATGAAAGGTACCCGCCCAGGGTGGGGTCAACTATTAGCCATCTACACCAATGCCACCGGGAGATATACACTTTCTTACATAATCCCACTGCAAATTCTACCCAAACAATATACACTACCAGTTTTACACTTTCTTACACAATGCCATTTAAAATTTTAGGATACCTCACAAGTTACGAAGTAGAAATTTTCCATTTTCAACTCAGAGGATTTTGGCTTGTGATTGGAACGATAACGCAGTTGTGGTGGAAGTGTTTGCGACGTTATAGAGAGTACTTCGTTTGTTGATGTCGTTCATTCGGAGGATATGGTGTGAAAGTGTTGGCCGAGAAAGTCACTCAAAAATATTGTAAGTCGTAGTTTTACTTTTTATAAATCTCTACCATAGGTTCTTTGTTTGCCAATTTGATTCGAGAGTTTTTTGGTTAGTGATCGTTACTACATACTTGTGTTCTTTGACGAATTACCTTTCTTGCATGTTTATTCACTATCTAAATTAAGAAGACCAAATTGGGTTAAATCAAATAAGTACACTCTAGGTCATCAAACATAGATTTGTTTTATATGCCCATGAATCTGAATTAAAAAATATATTACCTTCATCTTTATAACAACATTTTAATTGGTTTTTACCTCCATTTTCATTGAACCTTATCAAAAAAGATTATTTGGTTCTCTCACTTGAAATACCCCATCTAGGGGTCTAGGAATGTATCTTGAGTTCAAATTTTTTTGAACCACTTTAAGGGTCTGTTTGGTTCTTGGTGAAATACTTTTCACCGTGTTAAAAATAAAAAGTGAATTGTTAACTTGGTAAAAATAAAAATAAAAATAAAAGGTGATTATTTGGTGACTCTCTTATATGATTGGTTGAAACATTGAAATAATAATAAGTGATTGTAATGAATCATACAATTTTTAATGTTTCAACCAATCATATAAGACGATCACAATTGGATCAAATACCAAAAAGTCTCTCAAACATTTTTTAATACACATTTAGTCCAAACCTTATATTTTGTACCAAAAAGTCTCTTATTCTCTTATCTTTAAAGGTCCGCGCTAGCGACATGGTAAAACCTTTTTGGCATGGTGAAGGACTTTTTGGTGCAAAATAAAAAGACTTGGACTAAATGTGTATTAAAAAAAGTTCGAGGAACTATTTGGTATATGTCCCATTTAAATTCACCTATCTTCTTGAGTCAAAAATAGTTTGACCCCTTTTGTTTCACAAATTTATGTTTATTTAATTTCTTGTTTGAACTCATTTCCAAGACCTTTATTCCAATTCTAGGATGATTAGTAGAACTTTGGAGTCCTAAGCATGAGTTTAAAATATCCAAGGTGATAAAATTCATGGTAGTGAGAAACACGAAAAGTTAGTGATTGTTCTCCTTAAGATCAGGTTTAGGAAAGGTATTTCATGGTTAACCTCATGTTTTTTGTTAGCAAACAAGCACAAATTCATTATTGTATTCAAATCCATTCACCAAGAAAGACTTTTTAATTGTTTGTTGTCTCATTTCAACACAAAAGTTATTTCTCTTTTGGAAATAAAATCATCCGACTTTTTAAAATCCAAATCACTCTTATCATTTTAACTTTGAGTTAGTGTCAAAAGTAGGGGTGTTCGTGATATGGTAACAACCCGTATCGTACTGAAAAAAGTAGTAATGGTTTACTTATTTTACTTATCGAAAATTGAAACTATTGAAATCGAAATTACCGATTTTTTTTGTGTTTGGTTTTAGTTTACACATCTAAAAAATCGATTTACCGAAATTATCGTACCAAAATTAAATATCAAAATTACTGTCCAAACTGCCGATTAATATGCCAGAGATACCAAATCTTTTTGTATTATGGTTGTTGATTTCTATTATTAATTGGGTGAAAAGCCTAAAAATAATATTTAGGTTGATTGGATTAAAAAAAAAACTGTTGACAGTTTTTTGATCCATTTTTTTAAAATAGCAAACTAATTCATTTTGAGGTAATTTTGTTAGGAGTACCCTAGAATGTTAAGAACCCATAAAAAAATTCCGCTCAAAATTATTTGTTTTACTATTTAAAAAAAATCATCCGTTCTATTTTAGCCAAAGACCAAATGATAAAAATAAATAAATTAATATTTGAGTGCTTTGGTGAAGTCCCACATCGCTTGGATGTGAGAATCTTCTTCCAACTTCTTCTTATAAATAACATTGTTTGCCCTCCTTAACCTTAAGTTGGCTAAGCTTTAAATAGTTGGTAAACATTGAGTTTATAGTTTAGTATGCATGGTTATTTTAGTCAAAAAAAAAAATTGACTAATAAAATGATGCTAATGCTATTTTTTTTTCGATTCATTTTTTTTTGAAAAATTACTTATTTCTATCATTTGATAAACATCATTATTTTGATAAAAAAAATTGACTCAATGAAAAATGATATCGTCTAATATATTTTTTATTAGATTCTTTTTTTTGAAACTTTTTTTTATACTTTTAAATAGTAGCTGGCTAGGCATTTATGAGTAGGCCTAAAGTTAATTTTCAAATTTTGGCTTTCAATTGTTTTGATCATGGTTCAGTTTTTTACTTGATGATTTTTTTTATATTTTTTTGTTATTTCGGAATTTACGAAAAAAATCGATTTTACCGCAAACCGCACGGTTCGATTTTGGTTTACATTAGGTTGTACCGACTGATACACATGGTAATTGGGGTTTTAGTATATAAAAATTGGTTTGGTATTGATATGTTTTATTAACCGACCAAACCAACTAAAAGTCAGTCCCAGTTGAAAGCATCTTTTCAAGTTTTCTGATCTCACCACGAAATTAAAATTTATATTTTTATTTGTGGAGATCAAATCATTTTTAAGGGATCTTACTTTATTTTCAAAATGATTTTGGAATTAAACATGACCATTTCTTTACTCTTTTAAAATGACAACCTTGTTGTCGTGCGCTCAACATGGGGCCTCTTGTGTCACGTCTTTTTTCACTAAGAGTGGGTCGACCCATTAATGACACAGTTTTGGGTGCCCACATGTACTAACTAGAGAATGTGTAAGGACATATATTTCCCAGTGGTATCAGAGCTAGAAAACATTATTTATTTGTTTTGTGATCCCGTGTGTTTGTTTACCTCTCCTGTGTTTGTTTTCTCTCGATGGATTCTCTAAGCTTTGACGATTTACATCGTTTGAATTTAAAGTTTGCAAAATGTAATGAAGTTTTGGAAAAAGAAAATTCCGGTTTTAAAAATAAGATTGAATATTTGCAAAGCATTCAAATTCAAAGAGATATTTGTCGTGAGCACTTTAGTTCCTTGTTTAAAGATTTTAATATATTAAAATTGGACAAAAAGGAGAGTGATGATAGAGTCCTCATTTTAGAAAAAGAGTTAGAGGATTTGAGAAATTCTAGTGTTTGTGCCGTTGAGGAAAATAATTCGATTAATGACATTGTGGCACGAGAAAAGACTCTTAGGGATAAGTTTGCTCACATTGAGGGGGAGCGAGATAACTTTCCAGGGTTAATTGAAAAGTTAAAGAAGGAGTCCCAAATTTTTGAGGAGTTTAGTCGTTTGCTTGAGTCGAAAGTTTTGAAGTTAAAAAATGATTTAAATGAATCGAGTAGTGATGGTAGCGGCTTATCGTGTTCTAGTGGTTCGATTGTAAAAGCTAAAATTATAGTTTATTTTAGAGCGTCAACCACATCCGAGGGTATTAGAAAAGGTCAACCTAAAGGTCCCGTTCCTCGTTGTGTTTTCACATGTTCACATTTTGGTAGGAAAGGTCACCTTAGGAGTTTTTGTTTTGATCTTAGAAAAGACCATAGGAAGATTAAACGTAGTGTCCCATTGGTTCCCAAAACCCGTTTTGTTAGGTATACACCTGTTTGGGTTAAGAAATCCGTTTTGGAGATGCTAATTGCTTCGTTGGTTGATTCTCACATGCATGCACATGATTCATCTCTTGCTATTTCTTATGGTTAATAGCTTGCATGTTTTGTCATAAGCTAGCCCTTGCATCATGATTTATTATTTGCTAGTGATATGACATGTTTATCATTTTGTATTATAGTTTTCATTTGTTTGAGTCCTATTTGAAAAATACAAAAAGATTTTGTTTTTTGAGAAAACTTTTGAAAATCCAAAAAGATTTTGCTTTTCTTTGAGTCAAAATATGTTTGAAAAGCCAAAAAGATTTTCGATTTTTGAGTTTACATGTTTGATATGGCATATTGGTGTGCTTGAACTCCCCCCCCCCCATCGTTTCATTATCCATGTGGCTAGGACATTTGGTCATTATTATCGATACTTAGAATGATCTTAACCATTGTTTATATGGGGTGGTTTCGAAGTTGATATGCATTTTGATTCGACTTTATATATATGCCAACATTGCACATATGCACGAGTTTATATGGATATTTGACTTCTCTTGCATATTTGAATTTGGTGAGGCGTTCTTATCTCAATCTTGTCATCTATGTGTAAGTAGACTTAAGGAGAAGTGTGCATGTAATAACCGTTTACCGTGAGGATTTAAAATTAGTAAAAATGATGAGTTATTGACGGGAAAGGGCTGCAAGAGTTCAAAATTAATTCGTTGTGAAAGCCACCGTTTAAAAGAGCCCAAAAGAAAATGCAAAATGCTAAGAAAAGGGCCAATAAGATTTTCTCTAAGTTGAGAATGCTAGAAACCTCAAAAGAACTTGAAAAAGTATATATATATGAGGGAGTTTTGGTTGGAGAAAATTTAAACGGGTTTGCACATCTAATCCTAATGTTGAAACATTGCAATTTGACGCTATTATTTGTAGAATCGCCAAAATTATGGATTTGTGTGCATGTAGTATGTTTAGTTGATTAAGCTCACACTTTAATTGTCATATGGCTATGACAAAGTTTGATGATTTATCGCTATCAATTCGAGCTTCTTGATCGTTTCGATGTGTCGGAATCGTGACTCATTTGTTGTAGTTTCACGCCCATTCATTCCATATCCATGTTTGAGTACATCGGTACTATGTTTGCATGTAACTCACATTTTAAGTTTTTATGAGTTTTTGTGTTTTGTGTTAAAAGCCTACTATTTTAACACTGTTTTGATTCTGTCAGGCCCTTCCTGGAATTTTTTGGTCGAAATTTTTTCACTGGACATTACTTTATAATATTTCTGGGAAAATGGAAAATTTTGGCAGGTCGCGCGAAGTCGTTCAAACGACAACTCATCTCGCGCGAACGACTTCTGTACTTCGTTCGAGCGACTTCCTCATCTTGTTTGAGCGAAGTCCCTGGCTCGTTCGAACGACAGGCTGAAAAAATGGCTTCTGATTGGTTTGCAGTCCTCTGGTTTAATATGATATATTTTTGGTACTGCGGGAAGCATTTCTGGACTGTTTGGTTTATATGCAGGTTCTTTTATGTTCCATATTGGTATTTTGCAAATGAGTCCGTTTATCACACCAGATTAATTTGCGATACTCTATGTGTGATTCCTTGGTTTACTAGCTACTGATTTATCATTGTTTGATCATATTTAGCTGGTTGTTTCATGATTATCTAGCGTTTTTCAATTCTCAAATTGGTATCCACTTGATTCAAATTGGTTTCATATTCTCATGCTAGATATTTCATATTGGTTTATCTTTTCACTGGATTGTCTATTCGAGACAAAAACGGGGAGAGATGTATGTGATGTAAGAGGAGATTTGTTGAGCGCTACTATTGATATTTGGATTTACATATTGTTTGATTATATTTATTTCAAATTGGTATCACATAATTGCTCACATGTTTCAAATAATTTGTTCTTATTAGAAATATAAATTGGTATCATTTGAAAATTGGTATCATTTGTTCCTCCATACTTCACTGGGTATCTGTTTGTCTGTTTCATGTGTGTAAGTATGCTTTCAGCGATTCGAGATTTCAAGTCTACATCACATTCAGATAGTTCATGCTTGCCGCTACATATTCTAGTCCGTGTCCTGTATTTTTGATTTTGGTGGGATGGGATTTAGGCGTCATACGGCTTGACGGCCCGGTTAGGCATTTCACTGGTTTAGTTTTGTCCCGGAATAGTCAAAGGGGGAGATTTGTAAGGACATATATTTCCAATTGAGTTCCTGTATTGTTTTGACTTAATTCCGTGAACAAAACTGTGTTTGTAATATGTCATAGGGAGAATTTTATTTTGTCACGATCCCACTTGGTCTATGACGTATTGAAAAAATTGAAGACGTTGCGACAAAGTTTCAAAGAATTAAATCATGCCAAAGTTTAATTGGTGCAAGTTTAATCGTCTTCAAAGTTAATTTCATTCTGAGATTACTCAGGTATGAATGCGTATAATTAATAGTGCTCGAAATTATTTTATAAAATATAAGGATGTAATTTTTATAAAGAAAAATGTTTTTAAATGTTTTAAAAGTGTTTTAAAGGTTTACACTTCGTTTTATGATGATAGGCTCGAATTAGAGTTTCACTAATTTGAATCTCTTTGTTAAGAGACGTTTTAATCAGAAAGTCAAAGAAAGTCAAACTTTTGCGCTGTCGCTCGAACGACATTGGATCTCGTTCGAACGAGATACAATGTCGCGCGAACGACATGCTTAAATCGTTCGAACAACACGTTTTTCGAGGCGGCGTTTAAATCCTATTTAAACAGTGTTTTCATCATAGTTTCGCAAGTGTGCTTTCTGAAAAAATAGTTTTACGAATCAGAACCTTGTTTGCACATGTTTTCTAAGGTTTCAAAGTCTTAAACACATCCTTAAAGTTTGCAAAGATCCGAGTTATCATTCTTATATGTATACGTGATCTTGCTACACCAAAGTTATTTGTTCTACACATTGAACACAAAGGATTTTGCGGTGAAGAAGCGACGGACATCGTGTTCGACATCGTAAACGTATCAAAGCCATATCGGTGGACACCGAGACATACGTGGACGCGTGTGTTGTGGACAGAGATCGTGGAAGATGGAATTTCTGCGTGGGCACTATTGAAGAATGGTTAAAGATCAGAAGGAGCGTCAAGACCCGTGGGGATCGAGTCTTAGTGTAAGGCTAATCTGTCTTTGTAAAACCATTGTTCATAGTGATTGTCTGGCTTGGGCCGTCCGAGGTTATTTTCCCATTTTGGACTTTTTCCTCGTACATCCAGCGTTGTGAGTATTCTTTACTTTACTTTACTTGCTTTAATCACTAGATGCATGTTTAGGATTAATCAAGATAAAACCGGATTAAACTAAGAATTGAGTTTTTCATAACTTGGTTTGGTGCATAATTAAAAGTTGGATTGTGACACCCCAACTAATTAAATACCGGGTAGCTACTCCTTTATTAAATTAATACAAAATGCCAAGTTGGTTCAGTTAATAATATCACTGTCGAAAACATTTTAATGATTACTAACCACCTAGTATTTAAAAAGTAAGTTGCCAAATTTTTAAATTAAATCTGATTAACATGCAATAAGAGAGTAATGGAAGAACAACATAATCCATTCACCATAACGAAGTAATGAAATAACCAACAAATAATAATAAGAAGTCCGGAGGAAAACTCCTCACAACAATCCCACAACTATAATAAGTAAAACAAAGTACCCTGAATTAATTACATGCCAAAAATCTGAAAATCTGAAATAGTAAATGTTTCTAATAGAAATGGGCGACATGCCCTATTACTGATGAAACTGAATATAGAGTCAAGACAGATGAAGCGTCTACTAGCAAAGTCCTGTAACTTCCACAAACAGCTACAACTCGTCACCTGAATGAGAATCCTATGCATGGTGTCCTTGTGGCTGGGCACCTAAAATGGTTTTTACAAAAATAGATTTGAAAGCAAATGGGTCAGAGCCCGAAAGTGGAAATCATTTTAAAAACAACAAGTGTTTTAATAACATTAAAACATTAAATGCAAAATACATGTTAGGACGTGCACTCACATGAAATTCTCACCTCTCGACTACATGTGCACTCCTAACGTACCGTACCCATCTAAATGACATACATATCTAACCAAACCGTAATAAGTTCTACCCCTTACTACTCGATTCCCATATTACATTCCAGCGTTATCAATTAAATAGAGGGCTTTACTTAAACTCAGATTCTCAATTAAGCAATACAATTCATTTCAGGTTATCCCTTTATATTTTCTCAAAACGTTTTCATATTTTCACACAATGCCACATGAAAGTTCTTCATTAATTTAGTGTATATTAATCACGTCATAAATATACAATACAAGCACCCCGAGACTAAGCTGCGGTGCACACATACTCTGCTATCCATCCCGGTACATCACGTACGTAAGGATCACGCATTCCGAATCTCTCAGGAATCGTTCACAGATAACAACATCACAAATAATGGAGGCGAACACAGTCACATCACATGGGTCACGTACATACCTACGCTCCCACGATCAGCAGACTTATTAACATCCCAATAAGTCCTTCTCTGACCTATGTTCATCGAGGTAATCAATCTAAATCCTGGCAACACAAGGATTAGAAGGCCCTAAGCGAACGTAAACCTCCCGTGATAGCAAGTATGGTAGGTATGTCATACACATAAAATCATATACATATACTAAGTATGCACACATCTTAGTAATCACCATAATTTATTTGTGGTACACTACTCATTCTTGTACCGACATATAATGCTACACAATTTATCTGTTTCCGGTTAATATAATTAATTAGGTCGTCAATAATTCTCGCATCGTAATAGACACTCACGTCCTACTTCATAATTTCCCTTAGGTTCAAACTACGCTTCTAGGTTTTACTCCTCATTATATCCCAAATATATCAAATAATCCTCAAGAAATGTTATCTCTACATATAAACAAGGTTACGGGACACTCGGGATCAAAACAGGCTAAAAAGCCTAAACTGTCAACTCGTTAGAAGTCTCGTTCGAACGAGAGTTCGTTCGAACGAACTGGGCCTTCTAACGAGATCTCGTTCGAACGAAGTGGGCTTTCTAACGAGGTCTCGTTCGAACGAAGTCATCGAACGAACATCACCCTCGTTAGAAGTCAAAGGTCAACTCGTTAGAAGCTCGTTCGAACGAGCTCTTTCGAACGAGCTCGTTCGAACGACCTGGGCAGGTCTTCTAACGAGTGGCCAGATTCGAGCCCAGATTTTCCCTATCTCGTTTTTTCAACTTTTCTTCACCTCTAATCTCATCTAAACATCAATCCAACAATTGTACATGGGTTCTAATCATTCCTAAACATACTTAGGTCATATATTATCGTTTATATAGGGTCAATTCTTCCTAAACATCATTGAATCATTAAATCCCTTCATTTGTCCCCAAATTACATGAACATGAACCCTAAAATTTTAAAGTCACCAATGGGTATAATAAAATCCGTTTTTGTTAGGAACAAGGTGTATTTCCATCAGAATAATCCTCCTAACACAATTCTACATGCAATCCTTTCATCAAAATACAAGTTCTAATTCCAATTAATGGGTTTTTATCAAACTCCCAAGAACAATACAAATTCTGTCAATTTCCTACGCATGGAAGAAACATTCTTTGTAATAAACGAAATTAAACCACTTGCCTTATGTGTATCTCTGATTTTGATGACGAATTGATGGATGGTTCTCTCTCTCTCTGCAGAATTTTCCTCTCTTCTCTCTCTACAAGATTTCTTCTCCAAAGTGAATGGTGGCTAGGGTTTTTATCTTAGGAACTCTTTTGGAACTAATTTCAGGGTTTTAATTCCCCAAAATAAAAAATTACCAAGCTACCCTTATACGTTGCCGGTATGGCCTAAAAATGCCCCGGGACCCAAACCAAACCCCCGGCTAGTGTTTTCTGACTATTTCGACCCTTCCGGACGCGTTGGAGCACTCAAAACGACCATACGGTTAATAGAAATAAAATTCACTTTTATAATTAAAATAATTATATTCCTGACGCGACTGTCACACCCTTCTCAACAAAATTCCCAAATAGCCGTATTTCAATCTCACGACAAATTTCATAATTCAATATTCATATATAATCATATATGCACATAATAATCAAATACCAACTCGCATCTCGCTAGTATTTTTATCCGGATTAATTTCTAATTAATACTCATTTAATTCAATTAATCCCATAAATATATATCATAAAAAATACGGGGTATTATATACTTCCCCCCTAATAACAGAATTTCGTCCCTAAATTCGGAACTAGAAAGTACCTGGTAAGAACAACTCTGGGTAACGTTCGCGCATCTCATCCTCGCGCTCCCATGTGGACTCCTCGACATTATGATGTCGCCACTGAACACGTACTAACGGAACTATCTTTGACCGCAGTTTTCGCTCCTCCTCGTAGGAGCTATCAGGATGGAGATCGATGTCCTCCAAAGCAATATGAGAATGAGCTAAATCGTCTCTAAGATATTTCCTTAGCGAGGAAATATGAAATACATCGTGAATCCGATGCAAATGCTCCGGTAACCCAAGCCTATAAGCAATCGGTCCAATCCGCTCAATAATAGGAAATGGTCCCACATATCTCGGTGCCAACTTCCCTTTCTTCTCGAAATGCATAATCCCCTTCATAGGAGATACTCTGAGCAAAACCTGGTCCCTCACTTGGAACTCCCTGAAGAACCTCTTCGCATCAGCATAGCTCTTCTGCCGATCCTGAGCTAACCGAATGCGACTCCGAATCAATTCTATTCTCGCCGATGTATCCTGAATCACTTTCGGCCCAAGTAGTTTGTTGTCCCCCACCCCCAACCAACATGTTGGGGAACGACAAGGTCTACCGTACAACGCCTCAAATGGAGCCATGCCAATAGTGAACTGGTAGGAGTTGTTGTAAGCAAACTCCACCAGTGGAAGATACTGCTCCCATCCACCCTCAAAATCAATGATGCACATACGCAACATGTCCTCCAACATCTGGTTTGTACGCTCGGTCTGCCCATCGGTCTGCGGGTGATGTGCCGTACTCAACCGCAACTCCGTGCCCATGGCCTCCTGAAAACTTTCCCAAAATCGTGAAACAAATATCTTGTCTCTGTCAGACACGATATTTAGGGATACACCGTGAAGTCTCACTATCTCTGCAATAAAGAGCTGGGCATATTGTCCCGCAGTGTAGTCTGTACTTACGGGTAGAAAATGAGCGACTTTGGTCAACTTGTCCACAATAACCCAAATGGAGTCGTGACCTCTCTGTGACGTAGGCAACCCCGTGATAAAATCCATGGATATGCTCTCCCACATCCACATCGGGACCTCTAACGGCTGTAGCAGTCCTGCCGGTCTCTGATGATCCACTTTTACTAGTTGACAAGTGGCGCATTTTGATACAAACACGGCAATATCTCTCTTCATCCCGCTCCACCAATACTGTCGTCTCATGTCTTGGTACATTTTGTCCCCACCGGGATGTACCGCGAACCGTGAGCCGTGCGACTCTGCCATCACCTCATGCCGCAATTCTTCCCCTTCTGGAACTACCAATCTGCCATTGAAGCGTAATCCCCCGTCTGAGCTAACGGTATAGGACTCGGCTCCCTCTGCTAGTAATCGAACTATCTGCTCCTGGCAGAACGAGTCATTTTCCTGTGACCTTACTACCTTCATGACAATCTGCGGTGTAACGGTCATCACAGACATGAACGGTCGGACCACTACATCCTGGTGTCCCAACTCTTTCCACTTGGCCTTCCACACTTCTGCTACCTCATCTACTGGCCTACGGCTCAACGCGTCTGCTACCACGTTAGCCTTCCCCGGGTGATACTGGATATCAAACTGATAGTCTTTCACAAACTCAAGCCACCTTCGCTGCCGCATATTCAACTCTTTTTGCGTGAATAGGTACTGTAGGGACTTGTGGTCCGTGAACAATCGAAACTTCTCCCCCAAAAGGTAATGTCTCCAAATCCGTAGGGCAAATTCCACTGCCGCTAACTCCAAGTCATGAGTGGGGTAATTCTTCTCATGAGGCTTTAGCTTACGGGAAGCATAAGCTATTGCCTGACTCTCCTATTGCAATACACCTCCAAGTCCTTGTAAGGACGCATTGGTGTAGACTAGATACTCAACCCCCGGTCTCGGCAATGCTAACACAGGTGCTGAGGTCAACTTATCCTTCAACTCATCGAATGCCAACTGACAGGCATCACTCCAGATGAACGGCACACCTTTACGAGTCAGATGTGTCAAAGGACCTGCTATCTTTGAAAATCCTCGAATGAACCTCCTGTAGTATCCTGCTAGGCCCAAGAAACTACGGATCTTAGTCGGTGTCGTGGGATGTCCCCACTCCCTCACCGCGGATACCTTCCCCGGGTCAACAGATATTCCCCGGTCGAAAATAATGTGTCCCAAAAATTGGACCTCCTTCAGCCAAAACCCGCACTTCTCATACTTTGCATACAACTCGTTCTGACGTAGCGTCTGCAAAACTTGCCTCAAATGCTCAGCGTGTTCCTCCTCTGTCTGGGAGTAAACCAAAATATCATCAATGAAGACAATGACAAACTGATCTAGGAAATCTCTGAACACCCTATTCATCAAGTCCATAAACACTGCTGGAGCATTGGTCAAACCAAAAGGCATAACCCGAAACTCGTAGGAACCATATCTCGTTAAGAACGCAGTCTTCGAGACATCCTCTTCCCTGATACGCAACTGATGGTATCCCGATCGCAAATCAATCTTCGAGAAGAAAGAAGCTCCTCTCAACTGGTCGAATAGGTCATCGATTCGAGGCAACGGATACTTATTCCGTATCGTGACCTTGTTCAACTCTCGGTAGTCCACACACAATCTCAGTGAACCATCTCTCTTCTTCACGAATAACACAGGGGCACCCCACGGCGAAGTACTCCTCCGTATAAACCCCTGTCCCAACAACTGCTCAATCTGATCTCGTAGCTCTCGCATCTCTGCCGGAGCCATACGGTACGGTGCGCGTGCTATAGGTCTCGTATCTGGCAATAAGTCTATGACAAAGTCTATCTCTCGACTGGGGGGTAGGCCTGGTATCTCCTGAAACACATCGGAATACTCCCTGACAACTGGGATCGAATCTAAAGGAATCACAACCTCCTTAGAGGTATCCTCCTCTATGTAATACAAATGAGCGGTCGAACCTCCCTTTGGGAGAGGCATTGCCATTACAAACATCTCTTGCACCGAAATGGCAAAAACAATGCTCCCACCGAAGCAATCAATCATGGCTCTATAGTCAGCGAGCCAATCCATACCGATAATCACATCGTGCACATGCATATCTAATACCAACATGTCTGCAGGTAATACCAAACTACCAATCTCTACCCCCACTCCCCGGCATATGAAGAAAATAAGTGACCCACTCCCCAATGGTGAGTCTACGCACGTCACTGTGCTCTCTGCTGTGGCTAACAACCCTAAGGCTTTCGCAAAATGTGTAGCTATAAAACAATGCGTTGCCCCTGTATCAAACAAAACCCGGCCCATAGTACCATGGATAGGAAACATACCCTCAATCGCGGGTGGTGCCTGTGGAGCTGCTGCCTGGTGGATGTTATAGACACGTCCATACTGTAACTGCCCCTTCTGCATAGGAACTGCTGGAATGGCTGGTAGTGCTGGCACCTGGGCTGGAGCTGGGAGGGCAGGTGGAAAAAGTGGCCTCTGTGGCTCATGTCGAGTACCCTGCTGCTGCTGCGGGGCCCTGCCCCTATCAGGATAGTCCTGGCATTTATGTCCAGTCTTGTCACAAACGAAACACTTCCCCGGGAAATTTCCCCCTCTCTGTCCCTGCTGCCCCCGGCCCTGGTGGCCGTTACCGTTCCTCCACTGGCCCTGCTGAAACTGCTGCTGTTGGCCATTCTGACCCTGCTGGCCCTGATGGCCGTTCGGACCCTGATGGCCCTGTCGGAAACCTCCCTGTCCGTGCCTGAAATTTCCCGACCTGAACCTCTTGTGATCCCCCTGCTGGGAACCCTGGTCACCCTGTCTCTGCCCCTGAACCGATTGTGCCCCACTGGCACCATTTCCCCCAGTCCTGCCCTGATGGCTGGACTCTCCTGACCTCTTGCCCTCAGCCATGTGAAAGCGGTGATCCTGACAGTGTAACAGTGCAGCGTTAACCACATCAGAGTAAGTGGCCAACGATAGGTTCCCCAACAAGTGCTGACGGATCCTCCAAGTCAACCCGTCTGTAAATTTCTGTATCTTCTTCTCCTCTGTCGGTATCTCATCCGGAACAATGTTCAGAAGATTAGTGAATTCGGCCTTATACTCGGCCACAGTCTTACCCTCCTGCTTGAGGCTCATCAACTTCCTTCTCATCTCCGTGTGAACAGCTGACGGAAAGTACTTGCGATCGAACCGCACCCAAAACTCCTGAATAGTGAGAGTATCTCTCTCCTCCATGGTGGTAATAGACTCCCACCACTGCAGTGCAGACCCCACTAGCTTAAAGGCAGCTAGTATCTGCTTCTGGACATCGGTGCACTCATACATCCTCAGGTGCCGCTGAATGTCCTTCCTCCACTGACTCGAAACCACAACATCGGAGCTACCTGCGAACTCCGGTGGGTGTGCTTTCTGAAAAGCATCTCGTACACGTTCCCAAGCAGACGGGAAGGCATGTGCCTGAACTGGCGCGGCTACCGGCGCCTGAGGTGGTGCCTGCTCAACTACGGCTAGTGCGGCATTTATCGCCTGGGCCACAATGGCTGCAACCTCAGCGGCATTCATCGTGCCCTGAACTGGTGCGGGCTGTGGTTCTGGCGTTGCATTCCTGGGAACCCGTTGTGCACGTCGTGGAGGCATTCTGAAACAAGAATAAAGTCTATAAGTTCGCAGTTATAAACTTAAAATAGCTGAAGAACGTAGCATATACAAAAGAATACAACAGTCCTATAATATAGGGCTCTATATCAAAGAAAGCTCAGTGGAAACATAATAAGCCGTTCAGATCCTAAAGGACACTAGAACCTGATGCTCTGATACCACCTGTCACACCCCAACTAATTAAATACCGGGTAGCTACTCCTTTATTAAATTAATACAAAATGCCAAGTTGGTTCAGTTAATAGCATCACTGTCGAAAACATTTTAATGATTACTAACCACCTAGTATTTAAAAAGTAAGTTGCCAAATTTTTAAATTAAATCTGATTAACATGCAATAAAAGAATAATGGAAGAACAACATAATCCATTCACCATAACGAAGTAATGAAATAACCAACAAATAATAATAAGAAGTCCAGAGGAAAACTCCTCACAACAATCCCACAACTGTAATAAGTAAAACAAAGTACCCTAAATTAATTACATGCCAAAAGTCTGAAAATCTGAAATAGTAAATGTTTCTAATAGAAATGGGCGACATGCCCTACTACTGATGAAACTGAATATAGAGTCAAGACAAATGAAGCGTCTACTAGCAAAGTCCTGTAACTTCCACAAACAGCTACAGCTCGTCACCTGAATGAGAATCCTATGCATGGTGTCCCTGTGGCTGGGCACCTAAAATGGTTTTTACAAAAATAGATTTGAAAGCAAATGGGTCAAAGCCCGAAAGTGGAAATCATTTTAAAAACAGCAAGTGTTTTAATAACATTAAAACATTAAATGCAAAATACATGTTAGGACGTGCACTCACATGAAATTCTCACCTCTCAACTACATGTGCACTCCTAACGTACCGTACCCATCTAAATGACATACATATCTAACCAAACCGTAATAAGTTCTACCCCTTACTACTCGATTCCCATATTACATTCTAGCGTTATCAATTAAATAAAGGGCTTTACTTAAACTCAGATTCTCAATTAAGCAATACAATTCATTTCAGGTTATCCCTTTATATTTTCTCAAAACGTTTCCATATTTTCACACAATGCCACATGAAAGTTCTTCATTAATTTAGTGTATATTAATCACGTCATAAATATACAATACAAGTACCCCGAGACTAAGCTGCGGTGCACACATACTCTGCTATCCATCCCGGTACATCACGTACGTAAGGATCACACATTCTGAATCTCTCAGGAATCGTTCACAGATAACATCACAAATAATGGAGGCGAACACAGTCACATCACATGGGTCACGCACATACCTACGCTACCACGATCAACAGACTTATTAACATCCCAATAAGTCCTTCTTTGACCTATGTTCATCGAGGTAACCAATCTAAATCCGGGCAACACAAGGATTAGAAGGCCCTAAGCGAACGTAAACCTCCCGTGATAGCAAGTATGGTAGGTATGTCATACACATAAAATCATATACATATACTAAGTATGCACACATCTTAGTAATCACCATAATTTATTTATGGTACACTACTCATTCTTGTACCGACATATAATGCTACACAATTTATATGTTCCCGGTTAATATAATTAATTAGGTCGTCAATAATTCTCGCATCGTAATAGACACTCACGTCCTACTTCATAATTTCCCTTAGGTTCAAACTACGCTTCTAGGTTTTACTCCTCATTATATCCCAAATATATCAAATAATCCTCAAGAAATGTTATCTCTACATATAAACAAGGTTACGGGACACTCGGGATCAAAACAGGATAAAAAGCCTAAACTGTCAACTCGTTAGAAGTCTCGTTCGAACGAGAGTTCGTTCGAACGAACTGGGCCTTCTAACGAGATCTCGTTCGAACGAAGTGGGCTTTCTAACGAGGTCTCGTTCGAACGAAGTCATCGAACGAACATCACCCTCATTAGAAGTCAAAGGTCAACTCGTTATAAGCTCGTTCGAACGAGCTCGTTCGAACGACCTGGGCAGGTCTTCTAACGAGTGGCCAGATTCGAGCCCAGATTTTCCCTATCTCGTTTTTTCAACTTTTCTTCACCTCTAATCTCATCTAAACATCAATCCAACAATTGTACATGGGTTCTAATCATTCCTAAACATACTTAGGTCATATATTATCGTTTATATAGGGTCAATTCTTCCTAAACATCATTGAATCATTAAATCCCTTCATTTGTCCCCAAATTACATGAACATGAACCCTAAAATTTTAAAGTCACCAATGGGTATAATAAAATCCATTTTTGTTAGGAACAAGGTGTATTTCCATCAGAATAATCCTCCTAACACAATTCTACATGCAATCCTTTCATCAAAATACAAGTTCTAATTCCAATTAATGGGTTTTTATCAAACTCCCAAGAACAATACAAATTCTGTCAATTTCCTACGCATGGAAGAAACATTCTTTGTAATAAACGAAATTAAACCACTTGCCTTATGTGTATCTCTGATTTTGATGACGAATTGATGGATGGTTCTCTCTCTCTCTGCAGAATTTTCCTCTCTTCTCTCTCTACAAGCTTTCTTCTCCAAAGTGAATGGTGGCTAGGGTTTTTGTCTTAGGAACTCTTTTGGAACTAATTTCAATAACCTCCGTAGCCCATTAGGTTATTAGTGGGTTTAGTGGGTAATTGCCAAATCAGATATTAATTCCTAATTTTCGTGGGTTTTAATTCCCAAAAATAAAAAATTACCAAACTACCCTTATACGTTGCCTGTATGGCCTAAAAATGCCCCGGGACCCAAACCAAACCCCCGGCTAGTGTTTTCTGACTATTTCGACCCTTCCGGACGCGTTGGCGCACTCAAAACGACCATACGGTTAATAGAAATAAAATTCACTTTTATAATTAAAATAATTATATTCCTGACGCGACTGTCACACGCGTCTCAACAAAATTCCCAAATAGCCGTATTTCAATCTCACGACAAATTTCATAATTCAATATTCATATATAATCATATATGCACATAATAATCAAATACCAACTCGCATCTCGCTAGTATTTTTATCCGGATTAATTTCCAATTAATACTCATTTAATTCAATTAATCCCATAAATATATATCATAAAAAATACGGGGTATTACATGATCTTTTTCGGAGAAAAAATGGTTTTGTTTTAAACACACATATATCGGGCCACTCACACTTTTCAGAATGGATCCACCATAGGTTACCACACCAATCCTTTACATGGGTATGGATTAAAATAGAGTAATGATACACTTACCGGTAGTTAATACCGATTTAGTACTCAATGTGCTTCATATGTGTTGTACTCACATTATGGTACAACGCATGTAAAGCACATTCGGTATTAATGCCCAGCATGTGTAATATTATTCATTAAAATACGCTTTAAACCATGTAAAAACACTATTCATGTTGCCTAATTCTAGTAGGACAAAACGTAGGTCTCAAAATGTGCAACATTGTGTCATATTGAAGATGAATATATTACATGTACCGATTTGCCACTTGGCTCATGTAACACCCCGTCTAATTAAATACCGGGTAGCTACTCCTTTATTAAATTAATACAGAATTTCAAGTTGGTTCAGTCTTAGCATCACTATCGAAAACATTTAATTAATTACTAGCCACCTAATATTTAAAAAGAGAGATGCCAAATTTTATTAATTAAGTTAACAAATAACCAAGAATTAAATCATTAACCATCAATCGCATAAACAATCTCATATGAATAACCAACGAAAAGAAATCAACTGAGTCTGGAGTAAGCACTCCAATAATAATAATAATGTCAGAGTAAATAAAGTTCCAATACAAGAGTCTGAATAAATAAACCAATAACCGAAATAATGATAGTCTGTGACTACAATCTCTAAATAAGAATGGGCGACATGCCCTAACTAATACAAATGACTCTGAAGGAACCAAGGATAAATATGAAGGCGTCTAATACCAAGATCCCGTAGCTTCCACAGCAGCTACAACACGTCATCATAATGGAACTCCTATGCTTGGCGTCCCTGTGGCTGGGCACCTAAAAATATTTTTACAAAACAAAATAGATTTGGAGGAAAACGGGTCAGAGCCCGAGGTGAAAACAGTTTAAAAGTTTAGTAAGTGTTTAAATTACAATTAAACAACACATATTATAAACACGTTAGTTGCGTACTCTCGCATGAGTTTCTCACCTCTCAACTAATGTGCACGCCTAACGTATGCCCTTAACCCATCCTAGTTATATCGCTAACTAACTAGTCTGTACCACTTCCTCTTTCGCATTCTACCATAGGATGTCTACTCTTAATATCAAGATAAGTTATATTCGTAACCCATATTCGCATTCATTAAATTACTTATCTCAAGTGTTAATTAAACTCTCATTCTTAACCCATTCAAATATCTTAGTTATTCACATTTACTAAGCAACAATGAACCAATCACAACTACATAAGTATAACACTCTCAGTACATAAATACATATATGGCACCCCTAGGCTAAGCTGCGGTGCTCGCATACTCTGCTATCAAATCCATGTACATCACGTACGTAAGGATCACGTGTTCCGAATAACTCGGGAACCGTCTAAATACAAATCACACATATTGGAGGCGAACATAGTTCACATACCCATGGGTCACGCACATACCTACGCTCCCATAGTCAGCTGACTTATCA
Organism: Sambucus nigra; assembly: GCA_949130495.1. NCBI lineage: Eukaryota > Viridiplantae > Streptophyta > Magnoliopsida > Dipsacales > Adoxaceae > Sambucus > Sambucus nigra. Next base: position 191,364,440 of record OX422214.1, on the reverse strand, counting down.
ACTCACCAATAAGTCATTCACAGTCCTATGTCCTTAAGGTACCAATCTAAATCCCCCCGAAGGCACACAAAGATAAGATGGCCCTTTTTAGAAAACTAACCTCCCGTGATAGCAAGTATGGTAGGTATGTCATACACATAAGAAATCCATACACTAGGCATTCACACAACCAGTATATTTATACAATTTCAATATAGGTATACTCCTCCCCTATATATTAAGTCTCACCCACAATATTTACGTTCCGGATATTCTACGTAATATTTATTTAACGCGATAAGTCTCGTCATACGGATTCGGTACCTATACCTATCCAAAGTGAATACTAGGTCTCCCATTTGTTCCTAAAGTTATCTCGACAAATAAATATAATCCCTTAAATTATCTTTCATTCCACTTTCAGTCCAAAATCGAAAGATCTCAAATCGTCCTTACTCGGTAACCGTTCCTAATTATAACGCTCGATCCCATAAGTTATAACATTTTTCGGCAATAACTAAGACCCTACTGACCTTATCCAAGTCCCACAATATTATATTAATAACCCTAAGAATCAACATCGGCTTTGGGATTTTCATTTAACCTTATAGGAAAACAATTGCTAAAAATCAGGAGTGGTCGATCGATCGAAGAAAAGGGGTCGATCGATCGATCGACATTCTTGAGTCGATCGATCGATCAAGCAGATATTTGACTATAATTTCTTAAACAGTTACGGGTTTTCCTCTTTTTACACCTCTAATTCTTCATTACAATGTCCTAAACTCCCAACTAAGTATACTAATAATCATACAAACATGTTTGCATAATTTCTCACGTTTTAGAATCATCAAATCAAAATGGAACATCAAATTCTTGGATCAATTTACCTAATTTTCATATAAAAACCCTAGTTCTCCTATTTCTTCAAGAAGACTATATAATTCAATACAATTTCATAATTCTCTACCCATAAATCATAATTTCGTGGCTGCTATTATCTCCAATATTAAACTACATGTAAGACCTACCCAGATTATGGTTTAAATTCTTCAAATCCATTCAATTTTCATTATTTAAGGTTATTCTTCAATTCTAACCTAACATGAATGATATGTGTGCTAAATTATTGCAAGTTAAATCACTTGCCTGGTAATAAAGATTATGATCCGATGACTTAGACGGTATGGGGATGACCCTTGCTTTCCGATCTATCTGGTGGTGCAAAAGTCTCTAAGTGGTGGTTCTCCACTGGAAACTTCCTTCTCTTCCATTCTAATGGCCGTTTATGATTTTTGGTTGAGAAACCCTAAGGGACTCAAGTGTTGGCTGATATTAATTGTCTAAAATTCGTGGGTCACTATTCACCCAAAAATAAGAATGACTAAAATACGCTCCCGGATTGCCGGTTATGCCTAAAAATGCCCCGAGACCCAAACTAAACCACGGCTAGTGTTTTCTGACTATCTCGAACCTTCTGGACACGTTGGCGCACTCAAAATGCTCATACTGATGACATAAAAATAAAATACTTTTAAATCCATTAAATTGGATCCTGACACGACTGACACGCGCGTTCCAACTTAATTACCGAAACTGTCGTATTTTCAATTCACGACAATTTTAATAAATTCAATAATCACATATTATCATAATCACTCAGTAATATTCAACAACATTATAATAATCAAATACTAACTCTCGTCTCGCTAGCATTTAAATCCGGATTAATTTTCCAATTAATTATCCCAAATTAATTGAATAAATCTCATAATTAAAAGCCATAAAAATACGGGGTATTACAACTTATCAGATCTAATTTCTCTGCATGTATCCAATTTTCGAAGATAAGAAGTGGAGGTATTTTGTGATTTTACTTTATAAGGATTTAAGGTTTCATAGTAAAAATATTGTGTGAGGAAAATGTTTTATTTAATTAAGTCATTTTGATTATAATTCATTTTTTTGGAAAAATAATTCTACGTACCTCGTGCGTACAAGAGCTTCATGCGATAAGTTTCTCGTTCGTAAGAGCGACATCCTACAGGCTTGTTATAACAAATGTTGCAAGAATATCGTAACACATATCTATCCCACAAGAGTTTTCTACGAATCTCGTAATACAGAGCTATTCTATGAGTGATCTTACGAGAATTTATTTTGGAGGCTAATTACGATATACAAAGCTTGTACGAAAGAAACTACTTATGAAGCTTTTTATGAGAGACACTCTTAATCTTACGAGAGTTATTCTTATTCGTAGAAGGGTTGGCATTTCGAGACACGAAGTCTTGACTTATAAGACTTCTCCAAAACATATACGAAAGTCATAAAAACCTTATATCTAGACAACAACCTAGTTTTACAAACCCTTGGAAGGTTTTTGAGTGTTCTAGAGATATCCCAATTATATGCTGTCAAATCTTTGATCCTGGTAAACACAAGTCACAAAATCCCTCTCTTTAACATCTATTGAATATCATATAAAAATTTGTACGCCTGATTGAATATTATATGAAAATTTGTACGCTTGGAAGTTGACCTAAAGAAGATTGGTGGATACCAAGACTTGCTAAGGAGAAAAAACCAAGGCTAGTGCGTCAGAGGTTTAAAGTCGAAACAAAAAGGAGATTCATGGGTTATTTAGTCTGTAAATATAACTAGTATTTGAACTTTTGTAATACATGTTTAATTACATTAATGGATTTTTGGAGTGGGGACATTGTGGTTTTTTCTGCAAGGGTTTTCATATTAAATTTCGGTCTCGTGCATGTAACACCCCGTGATTTTAAACTGTAAAATCTTTTATAAATTAAAATTTCTAGAAAAATAAATTTTTGGAATTAATTAATTTTTACATATAAAAACATTGGTTTTGATTTATGTAAAATGCGATTTTAATCGGAGTTGAAATTGGAATTTAATTCAAGAAATTTTAACTTTTTATGTAAAAGGGGGGATCTCGATTTGGCAGGGGATCCGAACCGGTTCGCTCAAGTGGCAAGGCAGAAATTGGTCTTTTTCTTGTAGTGGTTGTGTAGGACTCAAACTTTTTTCTTTTCTTAAAATAAAAAAGCACTAGTTAAGGGTTTTTAAAACACATTTAACCTTCTCAAAATGCAGTAGCCTCCCATATTTTATCTCCTCTCTTCTAAAAAATATAAATCCATTTAAATCAATTTTCAACCCAAGTTTTGATGATCTAAACCAAGTTTTCTCAAGATCATCCAAGAACGCGTCTTTATTATTTTATCGAGAGGAACGCAGCCGTGCAATCAGATTCTTAACAATTTTTTATAGGCATGAATAATTCTATAATTTCCCTTTAGTATTATGCGTTTTAAATATTTTCCAAACAATAATAATCATTGTTTTCTTAAAATAAATTAGAGAGACTAATTAAGAAAAGTTAAACTAAAGTTGGGACTGTTTTTATTCAAAACTCTTATACGAATTAAGGCTCAAAACTCTTGCATGCTTAGATTAGAGGTTAGGATTCCGTTAGAATATATGGACGTTCGCATGTTAAAATAAATCGTTTGAATTTTATAATTTGAATTCGACTCGTAAAATCATGTTATTTATGTGTATCTTATAGAATAGAAATTTATTGTTGTATACCCCCGAAATATGCATGTGAGTGAAAATTATATAAGTTGTTGGAAAAAATGAATTGTTTAATTAATATTATAATTAAACGGACATAATTTGGATAAATAGTAATCTTGTGATAAATTGAAAGAATTGTTGTGATAGGTTGAAAATATGCCTTACGTGATCATTAATTATGTTAATATTTGACACCGCAGGGGCGACGAGATTGTTGGGGTCGCTATGCTTTCACTTTGTTTTAGGTTGCTTGCTAGGTATGGGATTAGTAGGTGGGTCTTTGTTGTTGTTCACACTTTCTAGGTATGGGACTAGTGAGTGTAGATTATTATGGATGTGTATTTTCGCGGTGCGTAAGTAGTATACTTTTCCATTGTTCCGTTAGCCTAGGTGGTAATTATTGGGAGGTATTCTTTCTAAGTGATAGGCTAAGGTACACTTGTGGTTTGAAGATCTCTAGGTATGGGACTAGGGATGGTTTGAGGACTTAAGGGTCGAATAAAGGGTGGTGTTAATAGAAAATAATGAACTTGATAAAATGAGAAATTAATGCCTAAGATAATAAGCGAGTATTAAAAAAGATTTGTGTCACCAACAAGTGCAGGGTTAACGGAAATTGGGATAGCTGTCTATAGCGACGTAGGTGTGTGTTGGCGTCACCAATAAGTGCAGGCTAATGAAAATTGGGTTAGCTGGCTAACTCGTCAATAAGTGCAGGTCTAACGAAATTGAGCCAGCTAGCTATAACGAGGGAAATGTGTGTGGTGTAAAACTTTAGGCGGGTTCGAATATATGCATGACCAGTAGAAAGGTGGGCTGACTATAGTGGTATCGCCATAATAATAATAATTTGGTTAATCGAATTAAACTGAATTGATATCTTTAACATAATTAAATGATCGAAATATCATAATTGGACTTGAACATTGGGGGGACTTAGTTATGTGGGTAGATAGTGGTGGTTTATTTTTACTTGCATATTAATATATATCTCGTTTAACTTAAAATATTCTATTATGATATTTATCATGTATAATGCTCATGTCTGGGTTTACAGACACTAATTGGGAGGAGGAGTTAGTATTCATGCGGTGGGCGCTGACCCATTGCGTTGACTAACATTTCAGGTATAGTGGCTGGAGTAACTGCATAAGATGGATTGGAGATCTTGGGAGTGTAGTTTGATATTTACTTTATTTGCTTTGGTAGTAGCTTGATTTATTTCCATTTTGTCGTTTTATTACGAGACTTTCATTTATGGATTTGGTGGGTCAATCGATTCCACGGTTGTTTATGGTTTTAGTCAGATATTTATAGTTGAATTATTTCATTTAAATTTTAATAAATTGAAGTTGGATTTATTTTGGAGATATCATGGTGATGGATTTTAACTCGTATGAATGTTTATATTGTTGGATAAATATGAATATTATCTTGTGAAAAAAGTTTTTAATGTTTCATATTTCTATCACATGATGAGAATGATGACTTATTTATTAACCCCCGACGTAGTTTGGCGGCGGCGGCTGGCCACTTCGCTTGCTAGAATGCGCGGGGGGTTACAATGCTATTGCTTTTATTTTTGTATTAATTAATTGCAATCCTCACGCAAATGAATTTAATCAATGGAACTTGGAAAATACTAAATAGATATCAATTCCCATCAAAATCAAGAAAGCTGAAAATTTGTTGAGATTAGGTTCATTTAATTGAAATTCAAAACTACCAAAGTCCTTTTCAAATTGAAACCCAAGTAGATAGGACAACTGAAATCTAATACTTACATAACTCGGAGATTTCGTGAGATGTTCCTGAAGTGCTTGCGAGTGTGAACTTCACATGTGAACTTTGGAGGTAGGGCAGCGAACAAACTTCAACCAAGTAGTGAACTTAAATGTAACACCCATAAAAAAGCACAAGAGGCAATCTATAAGGAGCTTCACTAGTTGCAAATTGAATTCGCTGATGCGATGTTCCTTTTACGGGTAGTGAGCATCATATGACAAGGCTATGAATTCTTTCGGACCTTAACTAAAATTGCCAAAGTTTCCTAACGAAGTTTGCGGGTTATGAATGATCTAATGAGTAAGATTCAAGAACGTTAAACTCAAGTCTTCTAAATACACAAAATGCTCACTACACGAAACTTTTGGGATCAATCTAGATGAAGACTCAATGGTGGTCTCTTTCCCCATACAAGAGGTTGAGGGTTGATTCCCCCTCCCCTAAAAAAGATTCAATGGTGTGATTGTGTTGCACACAAATAAGAAAATTACAATTACATACAAATGATCTCTTTTGATTACCTATGCATGACTCGCTTGACCAAAGGCTTGAAAATATAAAATTACATATATGTGAAATACAAGAATTTAAGACTTAAAGAGTGAAACATATAAGAGGACATAATGTTAACAATGCATACTCCCCCTCACATCAAACAAATGCTCAAGAGAGAGAGAAGTTTAACAATAAACACATTTGTGAGCATTGAACAAATGAAACCAATAGTCCAAGCATATCAACAAGTACCAAGACTAATAATTAAGCTAAGATATAATGGTTTAATAAAATAGAATAGCACCAAATATCGAATCCATGTTCTTACATTCTCCTCGTTCTTACATTCAACCCATAAACCAAGCTATTAAGACATGGTACATGAATCAATTGAGAAATCTTATAAAAAAAAATTATCCCTTGAAAAGCATACTAACTTAGCATGGATATAAAAATATCATAACTTCTTTCTAAACTTTTATGGCTAAAAAATTTCTCTTACAAAATCCTTTTGACCGCTCTTTGATAAGAAGGCAAATCCTAATAGCTAAATACACTCAAGCTTGCAAGAGAAGCTAACGGGACAACTAGCTCCTATACATTCCTACTTAAAAAATTACACAAGTCAGCACATTAACATTTTGCTAATAAGCAAATTTACCTTATGTAGCAATGAAAAATACATGCTAAAAATATAATCTTTTCCACCTTAATTTTGGGAGGAGAAATATCAATCCTAGAAATATTTGCATCTCACGTGGCATTCACTTTTGCCTAAGAAATATTTGCGCTAGAGATCTTCTTAGCATTCTAGATGTAAAAGTGCACATAAAAAAGTGATTATGCCATGCAATCTAAAGATTATTCACACCCACTTATTTACCGGCCCCCTTTTTTGCAAACTTTGGTCAAACTTATCTTTTTATCGTAAAATTGACTTGTGATAGAATTATTCTTCTTTATAATAATCAGACGAGATCTATTATTCAAAATCCAGTAAAACAAAGTAAATACCAATCACTCAGCTAGCAATCATCAATCTAGTATCAATCCTCCCCTCTTTCTCAAAACCAGTTTTGTTAAATCATTTATAAGTTTAAAAACAAAGATTGCAATTGTGGAACTAATCAACTGCTTATCTTCAAATTGGATAAAAAGGGGAAAAAAATTCATCTTCATAATTCAAGAGAGGAATACACATTTCACAAACTTGAAAACTTTGTGAACCTATTTCTTAAATATGCATATCCGTAATAGTTCACATCTGAAACAAAGAAAGCATATGCAAGTTCACAATTAAAACAAGAATGAAACCTTTTGTAACCTTCAACCTATTCACTTCACATAAAACCAACCTACTACTCTTCCACAACATTCACCAACTCATACTCCACTAGAGATAGGTTGTTATCCTCTTTCACTACAAAATTAGTTGGTTCTGTGACCTCAACACGCCCCCATTTGTCAACTGCTAGCCTCATTGATCCCTTGAACATGTCAATTTTTGCGTTACGCAAGATAACAGTGGCATCCGGCTTCATCAAATCAACTGCAAAGTACATCGACCAATCAAAATCAACCACACTTTAAAGTTGCACTAAAACTAGGATTAAAAAAACATCTCCCAATTTTACCGGAACACTAACTTTATTGTACTATAATTTTGAATCAGATGATGCTTTGAGAATAAAAAAGAAAAAAGTCGCCATTCATTAAAAAGGTTTAATACGAAATGAACAAATAAACATATCAAAGCTTTGAAACACATCAAATGTATCTTGTATCATACCATTAGTGTATCATGCCCAATTTAAAACATGTATTGAAGCACTAATAAGTAGTAAAATAAAAAATCGAAGCATAAAATCTACATATAATGAGGTAATACTCGTACTAATCTATATTATAACATAAAACGAAACCTTGCATTCATACCTTCTCATCACCTGAGCTATCCACGTGGCATTTTTCTCCTCCTCATTTGTAGCCCCCCAGCGGTAGATTGGAATCATCTTTATCTTTTGATATGCTTCTTTCCATCTCCTTTAATAAGTATTATATTCTCTTTTTCATCTCCCTTTAATTTGTTTCATCTTTTTATTGTATCGCATTAAATACTAATGCCCGTTGGTTGCTTTCTTGCAACCTTTTCTAAACTAAATGAATTAAAAACAATTCACCCTATTATCATTTTCTCTCACCATCATGGTCTCCTTAATTAGCCTCGGCCTCACCGTCGCGACCTTCGTCGGCGCCTACCTCACTCTCCATCAACCATCTGTTGCTGTCGATGATCCTGTCATCGAAAATTTCAGCAAAAAATTCTCCGATCCTACCATTGTTGTTCCATCCAAAAATGATTTGGAATTGGCTCTAATTTGAACAGTCCTCTAGATGTTTTGGCCATTGGTGGTGGTTATACTGGTTGTGGAGTGGCTTTAGATGCATGTTGGTTTAGTTGAGAGAGAGGGTTGTTCCTTTGGTACATCTTCGAGGTCCACAAAGTTCATTCATTGGAGGTGTGTTGGATAAATTTTCTCAATTTTGGTATTTTGATATGTTAGAGTATTATTTGATTAAAACAATATTAGTGTGTGAAAATTATGTTATTATCAATCATATGATTGTTAGGTATGTGATGTTTTATGTGTGTGTATATATATACGATGTCAAAAATAACTTTTACAAGAAAGTTGTTTGGTCATTTACACGAATACTGAGTGCTTTGCTATACAATTTTTAATATTTTCTCTTAACTTAGGATAAAGACATGGGAAGTTTTGAATATGTCTGGACAAGGCAAAGAAGGAAAGGAATTGGAATTCCAGTGCATTAGTTAGTAATTATATAAGTAAAAAGATTATTTGATAAATTTTTATTCGTTTCTTATTAATTCAATTTTCAACTCAAGTTATCTTTTCTATTTGAAGTCGTAAGTAAATATTTCCTAAGAATTGTGCAATTAGTATATAGTGAGACATAACACCAAACCGTGAGATAATATTTTTATCACTAAAAAATAAAAGTAAATAATATCCCCTATTTTCCTGTTATTACGTTATCTTAAATTAGCAAATATAAATTATTCTCAGGTGAATGTTTTACTTTTTTGTTTTCTTAGTGACTGTGACATTTGCATAAGGGTAAAATCAGTGTTTTCTAGTCGTGTTCGGGCCTGACATCACATTCCAAGTACCATTTAGGTACAAGCACAATACAACACAATTATTAACTTCTATACAAATTGAACACGGTAATACTCGAAAACAAAATTAAAAACATGAATAACTCAACGCCACAACACGAGTAATAATTCAAACAATCAAGACATATCGTGTCAATTTTGGACACATTTATTGTATTGTGCCTAAGAAGGCACCCCTACTTTTTGATCCCTTATATTTTAACCATTCACTATAAAATATTAAGCACAATAATAATCTAAATTTTAAAAGGTGGAAATTTTTCCAGAAAAGATGACAATACATTGTTCATGTAAGTAATTTTCTATAATATCTGGTTTTTCAATCCTAGGGATATGCGTCCGCGGATTGCACACGTTGCATACAAGTGATAATAGAAACTCAAAAACTCACATAATTAGGCACTACCATGACAACCTCATACTATTTTAAAGTGACAATCTTCACATAAATTTAATTTATTGTTACAAACAAACAACCCAATAATAGAAATAGTTTTTTAAGTTGTAGTCCCATTTCTAAAATTTTGTAGTCTCCCATCCTATGTTTTTTTTTTAAATTGTTGAAAGTCCCACAACCGTCTAAAACTTCTCTAAACTTCTATGTAACTTCTCCTAATAGCTCATCTCTTTTTATAGAGAGTGACAAGTGTAAAAATACTGGCCCAACAAAAAAAAATAGTGACATTGGATTAAATACACATATATTCAAAAAGTAGGACTAAAAACTTGTAATCCCTAACAGAAAATAAACTTTACCCCCTCCCCATAATACGCTAAGAAAGCGCACAATGAAAAACCTCGTTGCCATGTATATAAGCTAGCGTCATTTACTAACTACAATTAAATGAAAGGAATTACAAAAATGAACTTAGCATAAGACAATATAACGGGTAAAAAAAGGGGTTACTCGGCAAACCATTTTTTTTAAGAAACAATAATACTTTTTTTGCTTTTAGTCATATTTTTAAAGATTTATTTGTCCCCCATCCTATATTTTTTTTAAGTAGTTTTAAGTTCTATAATCGCCCTTAACTTCCACGTAACTTCTTCTAACTGCTCATGTTTGTTTTTGTAGAGAATGACAAGTGTAAAAATGTAGAACAAAAAAAATAAAATAACATAGTATTAAACACATATATATTCAAAAAATAATCAAATATCAAAAACTCCATCAAACATTTTTTAATACACATTTAGTCAAAATCTTTTATTTTGTCTTTTCGCTGTACTAAACATGTACTGAAAAAAGTTAGAGAAACTATTTGATATTTGCTATATGGGTGACCCCTTAAAAAAAAAAAAGTAGGACTAAAAACTTATAATCCCAAACAATAAAGCAAATGAAATAAAGATAAGTAAAAAAAATAGAAATAGACCTTGGTCGTTACGAGCTGTGAATACGATGGTGCCGGTTTCGTCACCGACCATACACTCGGCTATACGGGTGCGGCGGATATTTTGGGGTAGGGGTCTACTGGGTTTTTGTAGCACGGGGTTTGAACTAACAACCTTAACTGTTAGTGTGTGTCCGTACGTTCCCGGCTTCAGATTCTCTACCTTTGTGAACACCGGTTTCCTCTTCTCCGTCGTCGTCCCAGCCGCGGCTCCTGTTGTTGCCATTTGCTCACTGAAAATACGGGTTTTAGGGTTTTGGATTTTGTTTGTTTCGGTCAACGTTATATGGAGGAGGGGGGGACTCCTCTTTTCTTTTTTCTCTTTTTATTTATATCAATATTATATTTTTTTTAATTTGAGAAAATGAGCCCTTATAGTCCTCAAACGGTTGCCAAGTATCCTCCAATTTTGTCTTTCTTATCCTCAATTTAGCCCCAATTCGACTATTACTTTTGTAATTTACAAATTGCACCTCTAAGCTTTTTAAAACTTTATGTAAATATATATTAAAAACATAATACTAGATTAGTACAAAATTATCACAAAACATATAATAATGGCTTTTGTGATACCAAGTATGAAAAATATAAAATTTGACGGCATTCCCGTCTTTGTAAAAATCGAAATTCCCACACATGAGATCAACGTGGCAATACCACCTTAATGAACATCGAATAGCAATCCTATCCCAATGATATATTGGTAGCAATCCTACATTTGTATTAATGAAAGTAACCTTGTTTTTATATAAAAGCATGCTTAAATTGAATATACATGCTCACTCAAAAATGATGACAATCCCATCATCTTATGACATTGGATTTTTTTTTAAAAGCATTCCCATATAGGTGTGTACATGATATATATTGGAATACTTGTGAGGAAGTACTAGTCATCGTAATCACATTACTTTGTGAGAATACAACTATATATATATATATATATATATATATATAAGGAGCATGTTACTTGATATATAACTTATGAATAGCACTGTGAATCCAAAACATTATAGATGATATTCGTGATAATTACATACAATTATGCTACTAGTGAAAAGTTTTCAAGTGTGTATGCGAGCATAGGGATCTTGAGCTTCAATGAGGCAAAATTGTAAATCAAATGAGGAGGATGGGTAACTTACAAATCAAAATAGGCTAATATAAAGTCAAGTGATAATTTTTCAAGAAGTTATCCTTATTAAGTCAAATATTTAGCAAAGACGAATGAAAAAGGGGAAGCATATGAAGACTAGTTACCAAAATATTTTTTTATCCGCACACACATTTTATTTGCCAAAACTTACCTTGATTAATTCTCATGCACCTTGGGCTATGAATCCCATTCACCTCTTATGGGAGATAAAGAAACTTTGAAAAAGTTTTATGCACAGACTATTATTGAATGGGGGAGAAAAATAACATTTTGATAATATATGGAAAGAAAATATAAGTCCACCTTCCTAAGAACTATTTTGAGAAAAGTTCCACTTACCTTGATTAATGGGAAAATAAACCACTTTTTGAATTAGGGGTGAAAATTTATTCTCACAACCACATAACTAAGATTGTCTGTCACACATATTGGCACATGGATATAAACCTTGATGTTATCATGTTATACTTGATACACTTAGTACATATGTTATTCTTAGTTAACTTGAAACTTTTATGTACGAGGGATAAAAAGTTTAATTCAGATCGAAAAGTAACTTCCAGATATTTGAATGAAGTTGCATATATTTTTACCAAACCTCTCCCAGAATATAGAATGTACATCACCACCATAACCTTGGCACGAGAAACCTAAATGACATTATTTAGAATAAAAATTTATGCATCATTATATATATAAAATACACAATCCATGCATATGTGTTATCAATTAACATGTCGTACTAACTATCATTGCAGCTAGTACACCTCCGCGCATAAAGATTACCTATTTAACTTCAAAAGATAATATAATTTTTTCAAAACTGATCTTTTTTCTAATGACAAAAGGGGAGGAAAACGATGATAATTGAGAAAAAGAAATTAGAAGATAAAAGCTAAAATCAAGGGGGAGAATCAAAGAAAGCCACAATAAAAGGGAGTTTACAACAAAAGGAGAGTCTTATCAAATATTTTATCAAACTATATCAATTATATTATCATCATAAAAAATAGGAAGATTGTGATATCAGAAGCATTCAAAGTAAAAAGGATTTTGCGTAATACTGAAATTGATATATGATCAATCTTCACTATCTTATTTCAAATGTTCTTGAGATAAAAATAAGCACTAAAGACATGGTGAGATATATTACAAGGATCATATCGTTTATGCAACTAATACATCAAGAGAACAAGCATTTCAATAAAGATACAAGCCATCAACCCAAGCCAATGAAGAATTAATATCCAACTTTAAGCCATAAAAATCAAGCTAAGTCAAACGTGTTCTCATCAATTAAAGAAGTTATATTCAAACACCAAGCCACGTTCATACCAAAAGAATGAAAGTACGATAGCAATCACATGCCATCTCAAGCCATACATGAACACGCAAGACAATGACAATCGCAGCAAGTCATGAGATCCAAAGTCATCAAATCATCCATACTATGAGCTCATAAACACAGTAAAGAAAAGATGTAAAGACCAAGAACAATATATTTAACTTTCTCAAACCATGCAAGAACAACCAAAGAGTTCCATGATTGAAATAAGAAATTCAAACAAGTAATAAGTCCATGATCAATCCAGTCAAACACAAGCCTCATATAAATAAATGTGAAGCTTCATGCAACAAAATTTCACAAGATGAAAAAGTTCTTCCTAAAGTTCCGAAGGTTGAGGAGATGTTGTAAAGAAGAAAACAACCTCACAAAAGTTAGTACAACCTCAATATAAACATTAACCGTAACCTAAAGTTTGAGATTATTTAGATACATTTTCCCTCAAATTAGAGTCGACTCGATGAGGATAGGTTCGACTATAAAGCCTGGTGTTTTAGGCTGAAAATGACTAACTTTTTTGTTCGATCAAAAATAAAAACAATAAGTCTACGTCTTATCCAAGGGTATTCTTGTCAAAGCTTTCAACAACTCTTTTTTGAAATTCAAATTCCCCAAGCCTCTGAAATTACCAAATACCCTCAAAAGGCTATTTGTTTGAAAACTCTATAAAAGGACCCTTTTGGCTTTCGTTCCAATCCACCAAGATAATCCTAAGCTTGTGTCTTCCTACTGAGCTTTCTAGAGAGTGAAACCAAGTTGTTAAACTCATTTACATATATGTGAGATTGAAACTTAAATGTCCATTAAAGTAAAAACTCCATTAAATGAAAGCTTCAAACCCCAAACCCATTTCAACCAGAGCTTTAAACTTCAAACTCTCTCTAACCAGTTAAAATTACAATACCCATTTGAGCTAAAAAATCAAGTAGGGTATCATTTTTGCAAAGAAAAAAAAATAAACTCACACCGTTGAGATTTTTAGAGAGGGTACTCATTTGAAAAGAGGAAAGTTGCAAACCCAAAAACCCATATGAGCTTCAAAGAGATTTAAACCCAAAATATCTCATAAACCAACAATTCCAAAATATCATTTATGATTAGAGATTCAAACCCCAATATACCAAGATAAGATCTAATCTAAATACTCACTCTAGTAAAAGTATTTGTGATTTCTAGAAATGATGCATTTCTAGAGAGAAAAAGTTTCACCCATATAAACAAATGATCCTAAGAAACAAACCCTTCTAAACCAAAAGACCCATTTTAAACCCAAAGAAGTGAGAGGAAGATGATATTTCTTCACATAAGAAAACACCCCCAAACCACAACAACTAAAGTTCTAATCTCAATAATCTTCTAAGAAACCTTATATTGGCGAATCCAAAGATATTGAAGATTGTAATGTACTTCAATGTTTTTCATTTACTCATTAAGGAGAAAAATCATTGTAAAAGTGTTCAAGATATAAGAACACTCAAATCAAATAATGTAGCCGGTCAATGGTGATCCACAAAGTTTGGGTCAATTGTGAGGCCATTAAAGCCTCGGTCTATGGAAACCTGAGAAGCCATGAAGAAGTCCATCGTATCTTTCAAGGCTGGTAGTGCCTTAGTTGAGGGGAGTCAAGGTAGGATTAGACCTTGATCTCTTAAGCATGTTCCACCTGGGTAAGGATGGGTATAGTTCCTTGTTGGTTACGATTTTAAGGTGTGATAATTCCTTGTGAGAATTTGGTTTGGCCAAGTGAAACAGATGATAGTAGAACTTCCTAAGTGTCATATCGGTGTGGATGTAGGCTATACCGAAACACGTAAAAAAATTGATTTACTTATCTTCCCCTATTCTTTTTACATTCATGCTTAACTTTGATATACTTAATACTTATACTAATTTAATGTGAAAGTGAATATGTATGAATGCAAGACAGCAAAAGAGTAATCATTTTATCAACTAACTAAGAATTTTTTTTAAACAAGTTGGAGAGTATATAAAATGATTGTGAAAAGAAAGAAAGAAATTTAAATTTGTGAAAAGTCAATTAAATATCGTTATCCCAATTCACCCCCCTATTGGGATCATTTCGGGACCAATAATCGCCTTTTCTTAAATCAAGCAAAACACGTATATGTCTAATTCCCTACGTCATGTTGTGGCTCTAGGTGAATATTTGGATTGGATGGATAATAAGGTTATATTCAACAAGATGGTAATATAAGTATAAGTTGTTCAAATATCACAATGCTACTTTAAAGGGTGTTTGTAAGCTTTTAAGAATTGTAAATTATAGTTTGTTTTAAGAAAATTTGAGAGACGAGACTTCTTCTTAGCTTAAGAATACTTAGATAATATGTATCCTTTCAAACTACATCCCGCGTACTTTTATAGGCACTTCCAAACTCCAAACTCTAAGTTAAACTGAAAAATTATGGTACAATAATTGAAAATCCAACGAACACGGTTATTAATTCACGCAACTATAAAACACCACTGCTAAAAGCAAAAGAAAATGACAAAAGTACAATTGTTAAAGAGAGGGATTTCTTTTCACATGTAGTGTCATCCTCGATCATGTTCTGTATATTATCTCAAACTTCATCATCAAGACTATCTCATAAGTGCGCTCCATTATTTTTATCTGGATCGTATGTTGTTATGTCATTTTACTTATTTTTATACACTATAATTAGGTCGCAAAGCACATCACGCCCTATTTTTGATAGATACTTTATTTGTATATATTTCTTAAATAATCACATATTTGTTTTAAATGTATATTTGGACCGATTAAATCTTTTTCCCAATGACGGGAAAATGCAAATATTGTCCTTTCCTATTGGGCAAGTTTAAACCCTACATATTTGTCAATTACGCAGTGACCATACCAATCATCAAGGAACATATCGTCCTTGCTTTGGCTCAATCATTTATCATTTTTTTAATTATCATAGGCCATTAAGAATGATGAAAGACATATTTTTTGAGGTCTAGGATTATGACTAATTGATGGGACTCACTAAGATGATCTTTGATAGATTCTGATTGAGTCGTCTCAAAACTCGTGCATACTTTCTTTCCAAGTTCACGATGTTTATAATTTTTTTTTTGAAAATTTTATAAATGAAACTCTTATGGCTAAATTTAACCTTTAAGGCCGAATGTGTAATTTTGCGAGCATTCCACGAAAGGTATTGGGACATGCCAAAAAAATATATTTAGCCAACAAATTAATTAGGCGATTGTGCTTTATTCGAATGCTTAAACTAAGAAGACTTTTTCAAAATACTATATTTTCTAAGGTTAATCTTAACTAGTGTTGTGAAGTGAAATTGAAAACTAAAAGGAGTTAAAATCTGTTTAAAGAAAAGAAACTAATATGTAATCGATAGTATTGGAATTTAAATACGATTGAAAGTAAGGAATTTAGATCTAATTAAAACTAAAGGAATTTAACTGCAAGGACTTAAAATAAATAATATTTTAACATTAAATTGTTGAAACATATATTGATATAAGAACCAAAAGTTGAGTTAAAACCTAACCTCATAAAATGCGTCGGCGAACAAAATAAAAAGGGTAAGATACAAATAAGTAAACTATTTTTTTATTAGAGTGTCCTTGACTTTGGATCTTGGATTTATTGTATATAACATTTCACATGTACCTTGAAAGTGCTAACGTGCTCTAAGAAGTTATATGGATTGTCAAACACGCACAAATTTTTAATTTTTTAAAATTTCATTTAACCGAAATAATTATGCACCAATTAAACCGATTATTGTTTAAACAATTCGCAAAATTTTATCTTTCCCTAAACATGCATCTAGATAAATAATAAAGAGTAAGATAACCAATCACATAACACGTCGATGTATGAGAAAAAACCACAATGGGAAAATCCTCGGACGACCCAACCATGCAAATTCACGATGATATAGGAATTCTACAAGGACGAAAAATGACTTACATAACCGGATTGAATCCTTTCAATACTTGAAGCGTGTTCATTCCTTTGACCTTATTCACGGTGAGATGTAAGAGTCCACGTACGCACCGCCATAATGTGTTCTCCTCACACACCTCAGTATCCATCGATCTTGACTCTGTATATCGTCCATGGATAGAAAACAAAGTCCACTGCTTCGAACTGCCACATACAATGAGTCCAATGGATGTAAACAATACTAAGTAAAATATGATTAGTAAATGAAATTCGGTGCCAAAAGATATCTCAAACTAGAATATTTAGTTGAAACTTGGATCTCAAAATTATTGGGTGAGACTAGGGTTTGTAGGATCTTGAATATATCTTCGAAAAATTATTTTTTAAGTTTTAAAAATGAAATTTCTATGCACACCTGACATATATAGTTTTTAGAATTTTAAGTTAACACGCAATTCGAGGCTGTTCATTCTAACAAAAAACACGAGTTCGTTCGAACGAGCTTAGCAAACTCATTCGAACCAAATAAAAATCATTCAAAACTTCATTTAAACGACCATCGAACGATACTTTTTTGTCAAGAAGAATAATTTTGATTGAAGTCCATTTGAACCTCCCTCGAATAACTAACAAAAACTTGTTTGAACAAACCATAAAAACTCGTTCAAACGATTGCAAAAAATATTTTTTTTATTTAAAAACCTTTTACAAAAGATTACTCAAAAGATTTTATAAACTAACATCCAAAAGTATCAAGGGATCAAACATAAATATTCATTCATACTTTTGGAGATCCATGGACTCTAAAGATGAAACTTCAGCACGAAACCGGGCACGATGATGAAATCATTACTTGGTCGCTACAATCTTCAATCACACATCATAGGCTTGAAGGATAAACATCTCAAGTCCTAAATTACGAGTCAAACGATTTTGTCCAAATAGAATTAAGACAATATACATACAAATTGACTCAATTGAAAATTTGTCCTTACAAATCTCCCCCTTTGGCTATTTTGGGACAAAAATTAAAAAGAAAAAACTGATATGCCATCGATCTTACTAAGACTTAATCCTAACCATAAAAGAAAAAAGTACAAACGCTTGACAGATACAATATTTAAGTAGCTTTGTTCTTATGAAACGTTGTCGCGTCGTTGCAAACTTGCACACTCATATACACCTTTCAAATCCAAATATAACATATAACACATATAAATTCACATACGAAAAATCCTCCCCATTTGTACGAATATTTCCTAACTAAGGTTAAGATTTCTCCACCTAAGGTAAGACGTATAATATCTCCCCTTTTTTGTTTCAAAATAGACAAAGATAAAGGTTCACAACATAAACATCTTCTCCCCCTAAATTTAACACATGTAAACATAAAGGAAATCAAGTATATCATGCGATGGTGTGAATCAAATGGCAACAACAAACAATATCAGTAACACAAGTATAAATAATCCAACAATGAAACATATGATCCTAGTTTTGATTTAGAAATTAAAGTATAAGATTCCAATGTAAACATGCGACAAAAAATATCAATATGATCATATAACATACCAATTTGAGTCGAAGATGAATATATATATATATATATATATATATATATATATATATATAGAGAGAGAGAGAGAGAGAGAGAGAGAGAGAGAGAGAGATAAAGAGAGTTTCAAAAGTGAACATAAAAGATGAACATTTTAATGAACCTTAACAAAAAATTAATTAAAATGTTCATCTTGTATGTTCTCTTCTGAAACTCTCCCCATATATATATATATATATATATATATATACACTAAAGTAGGAGAATGGATTACATTTTTATGATAAAATGTATGGATGATATTTTGACATTTCATGCCCATGCATGAAATGTCATGCTAAAAGTAACCTTTTTTATTTATTTATTTATAAAAATGTGTTTGGGCTTTGAGTTTGGGTTTAGGCTTTGATGGGGGGGGGGGGGGGGGGAGGAGGGTATATATATATATATATATATACCACAAAAGACATAAAACACATAAGCTTTCCACACTCGTATGTCATAAATGTGTCTAAACAAAATGTGGTACTAACCTAAGGGACGTGAACTAAAAATAAAGGAAATATGTACCATTCTCTTAAAATATGTCCAAGGAGTTCTATTTGATCGTAAAAATATATCAATCTTTGATTTAGCCTTAATTGGCAAATAACGAACTCATAAAGGACAAACATATATGATGCATACTAGCCTACAAATACTGGTGATTCACAAATCAATAACATTAAATAATTTGATTAACTAGGACTCATTGTGCAAACCCATTGATCTTTTGCTTTAACACCCATAAAAATTAGCATATTCAATTTTTTCTCTCTTTACTTTTGAAGATATCAATTTTGAAGCATAAATTTCTAAACATGGCCTTGGCAATATTTTTCTATTCTTTAACTCTATTTTCTTTTAGACTCTTGCCAATAGTGGCCTTTCATGCAAATGACATTTACTCCCTTCGTGTCCCTTTTCTATTGCACCCTCATATTTTTCAAAGAAAATAAACTCTTGAACAATGGTTCTCACATGCACAAATCACCCATAGTCAAAATAGATATGTATATGACAAGATTGATCGGAGAACACCTCACTTAGCTCATGAAACATAGGTAGATAAAATTCAAAAGACCTCGTGCAAAGTGTGTACGGATGCATATGCAAGTAAATTCATTAAGCAAATCAAGTCAAACATCTCTATGCAATCATGATTAAGAACAATCCTAAATATTGTAAACCACAATTAAATGTTCTAGCCACATGAAAACATGAAAAGTATAGGGTTTAAACACACCGATATGCCACAAAAAATGTGTAAAATCAAAATACACAAACAAATAAAAAAAATCCTTATGAGTTTTTAAACAATTTTTCAAAACGACTGAAAAGATAAACATAATATATTTGTACTCTCTCAATAAGACCAAATAAATGAAAAATTAAAATATAAAAGACTATAACATCATACAACTAAAAAATATATAACATGAAGCATAAAATCTAATGTAGAAAAAAAAATATGCAAATACAATCAACCATTAGATTTACCATGAAAATAATCATGTCCAAGCGTGCGAGAATTAACAAGCCTAATATTTACCGCTTCCAAATCCGATTTCCTAACCACATAGGTGTAACGTGACGATATTAGGTTTGGGAAACATTGGTGACACTAGTCTTAGACTTCCTAGAACCTTTTCAATCATAACAACACTTCCTAAGGTGACCTTTCCTACTGTAATGTGTGAAAATGTAGATACGATGAGGAATGTTACCCTTTGGTTGACATTTTCTAATTTCCCTCACTATGACCGACTCTTTCAACATGTTGGTCTTAGCTTTTACAGCGGAAGCATCGGTATTATCGAAGCTAATTCCAACCTTGTCATTTTTTATTTGGACGGTGCCTAATATCTTATCCAACTTTTTCGACCTAGATTCCAAATCAAATTTGATGTGACTTGAGTCTCTAAATTTTTTCTCTGAATCCACAATCATAGACTCAAGTAAAATCTTAGACTCTTCAAACATAAGGGACTCATTCTTTAAATTTTGCATGAATGTTATCTCTCCCCCCATCAATAAAAGTGAGATTCTCCCTAAGAGTCTTCCCACGTTCCCTAATATGCTCAATTAATTTAGCATCATCATTACCTATGGCACATTATTTCAACTTAGCTTCCAACTTCAAGTAAGACTTTTGTAATTTTATCGTCTCCGTATATAACTCATGGAAGGCAACTTAAAGCTCACTCTCCTCATCATATTCTTCTTCTTCTTCTTCTTCTTCTTCTTCTTCTTCTTCTTCTTCTTCTTCTTCTTCTTCTTCTTCTTCTTCTTCTTCTTCTTCTTCTTCTTCTTCTTCTTCTTCTTCTTCTTCTTCTTCTTCTTCCGTATCACCACTATATTGGGATTCACATGATTTTTCAAAAGATAAAGAATATGGCCAGAACTCTGAAGACGATGGAAAATCGTTCAAAAAAGAGTAATTAATATCTCGATAGCTTTGGCAAAAGCATCCAGAGAATAAAAAAGACACTAGGCGTATAATCTAAGCCAACTGATGGTGACAAGGAAGATGTAGGAAGCCATTAAGAAGAATATGGCCATCATACTAAAATACACACTGAAAGTGGCCTTAAAGTCGTCATGCATGTGATTATCTTCATCGGATAACTTTTCATTTAGGATCACAAAACTGGTCGTGAAAACGGTGAAGTTACGCTCCACTAGAGAATTAAGTTCCTCATTCGATTAGCTATCACTAAGAGTAGCATTAAATGCAATCAACTTCTTTCGTTACTTCCCACTAGGTTGCCTTATAGCCATAACCTTCATATCTAAAGCATCTGTCAGATTCATCCCTTTTAAAATTTTTATTTTTATTCTTTTAAGTCATTATTGTTATTGAGCGGGATAAAAATATGTCTACAATAATAATCTGACACATGGCAAGGATGCTGCAGGATCGTTCTTAAGGAAGGTCAGTGGATCACCCGCTTAGTCACCAACACATGATCGATCAAGCTAGTCTTAGTCAAATACAATCCTTATGGCATTAAGTGACTACTTTGACAATATAAATATGACGTGTCCAAGTGAAGATATAAGATCGATGATATCATAACATTAGTGTTTTACTATGATTTAAATTCTAGTAATAAAGTCATTATGAAATTGTAACTCCTAACTCTATACAAAGGGGAGATCCCTCATTGTGTAAGGGGGATTAGAGGGTAAAGAACACTATCATGTAAATTCTCTATGATATTAATGAGAAGAACCTGACTGCTATCATGGACATAGGCTGACTTCACCGAACCATATAAATCTTATGTCTCTCATATTTATTTTTATATTATTCAACACTATTGTGTAGGAGATTTTAAATCCCCTTTATTTTAAAACTTCGGAGAGATTTTAAATCCCCTTTATTTGATCTTTGACCGAATATAATTTTATTCAGGCTATTTGTATCCAATTTGAGTGACCTATCGGGTTGGCAAAAAGTTCATTTGTATTACATAGAGAATAAATTGTTGTGGCTCCACAAGTTTTGAAATTCACTCCACCCCTCGTGTACGAGCAATGGGTGTTCTTGGAAAGCCTCTCGGACATTAACTGAACATCATTTGCTTTGGAGATTTGGAAAGATTTAAGCATGGAACTATTAATAGCCAGGGTAGGAAAATTCAATGAAAGATTAATTATCCAGCACAGTGTGCCCATATACATCAACTCATTAGTTCATTCTCTGTCCAGATTACTTCGCAATCTGTGGGCTTGTATACATAGATATTTTTACCATGTTAACACATGAAATCAATCATCGATTCTCACTGAGATTCTGACGACAAGTGGAGATAAAAAATAAGAAAACAGGGGTGTGAAAATACACTCCTAAGGAATTCCGTAAAAGTGTTTGTGAATTTGCTCTGAGAATAAAGTGGTTAATGAATAATTGAAAATGTTACGTAGTTGCCTCATCTAAGTCCCAATAATTGATTGGCATAATATTCAACTTTGGAACTTTGAGCTCATAAGATGATTGGGGGTATGCAAATATTTTTTGATCATATGAGCTTAGTCTTTTTGAGTTTTGATCATAGTATCTTATCACTAATAGACAATTTAGATCATTCATTAGAATTAGATCGAATAATTCACGCACCTAGATTGGGGGTCACATAACTTTGCCAGACATACCTAGAATTTCACCACAGCTACAGTTGATTTAGAGTAAGCCACCTGAATCAAGTTGGCCACCAGAGAATTTTCCATGAAGCCCACTCCAACTCTCTCCCTCCTCTCATCCGCGAACCTGAGGCAGGAGAAAAAATGTAACTCCCCAATATGTCCCACGTATAGTGAGAAACGATTTTCAAACCTTCTTGTAGTTGTCGAATGATGATCTACACGATAAAACATTTTCCCAGTCTTTACAGATATTGTCAAGGTTGTTATACACCGGTATTGATATGGCTAAAACCCACTCATGTAGTGGTATGACCTGGAATAAGTCGGGCCTAAGTTTGGCATCCAACGCACCCCAGCGGTGGCACTCAAAACTAACTCTAGCAGTTGTACAAATTAGAAAAAGCCAATCGCCTAAGAACTTGGCATAAACCCACTTAAGAATTGGGTGGTACAACTTAGACATAAGTTGGTGGCCTACATTCGGAATTAAACCCACTCAAGCAGTAAAATGACTTAAAACAAGTCGATCACTTAAGAACCTGGTACCAAATCCACCTAAAAACCTTGGTACAACCTAAGCTGAGATGGTCGGTCTAGAAGAGGCAAAAACCCACCTAAGAATTGGGTGGTACAACTTAAACGTAAGTTGGTCGCCTACATTTGGCATTAAGCCCATTTTGGCAGTGGTTCTTAAAACCCACTCAAGTAGTGGTATGGCTCAGAATAAGTTGGGCCTACATTTGGCATCTAGCTCACCCCAACGGTGACACTTAACACCCACTTAAACAGTGGTATGACTTAGAACAGTTCAACCTTACGTTTGGCATCAAGCTCACCTCGACGGTGGTACCTAAAACTCACTTTAGCATCGGTACGACTTAGAATAAGTTTGTTACCTTGGAATTCGACATAAAATCACCTAAGAATTGGGCGGTAAGACTTAAAAATAAGTTAATTTCCAATAAATGGCATTAAAGTCACTCTAATAGCAGTACAACTTAGTCGCCTCGATTGGCACCTATCCACCGTTCATAATGGTATAATTCAAAAACAGAGAATAGACTAATTAGTATAAGATGACTAAATTTGGACTGCCTCGGTCTCATTTGACCTAAGGAAGTCAAACTGATCTCCTACGATCATGATTAACCATTAACAAGCAAGTTGGTCTACAATGACCAACATTAGCCTGAGATGGTTGAATTCGACCTACCTTAGCCTTATTTAACCTAAGATTGTCAAATTGATCTCTTATGATCATAATTTACCATTAATGATAAAGTTGGTTTAAGATGACCAATGTTAGCCTTAGATGGCTGAATTTGTCCTCCTCGGCCTCTTTTAACCTAAAATGGTTAAACTGATCTCCTATGATCATAATTGACTATTAATGTTCAAATTGGTCTACGACGACCAATATTAGCCCGAAAAGGTTGAATTCACCTCCCCGGCCTCATTTGACCTAAGATGGTCCAACTAATCTCCTAGGATCATAATTGACTATTAACGGTCAAGTTGGTATATGACGACAAACTTTAGCCTGGAAAGGCTAAATTTGGCCTCCTCGGCCTCATTTGACCTAGTATGGTCAAATTGATCTCTAATAAACATAATTGACCACTAATGGTCAAGTTAGTATACGATGACCAACATCAGCCTAAGGTGGCTAAATTCGGTGTACCTTGGCCTTATTTGACCTAAGGTGGTTAAACTGGTCTCCTACGATCATAATTAACCATTAATGGGCAAGTTGGTATATAACGACCAACATTTGCCTGACATGGTTAAATTCGGCCTACCGTAGCCTCATTTGATATAAGATGGTCAAATTGATCTCTTACGATCATAATTGACCATTAATGATTAAGTTGATCTAAGATGGGCAACGTTAGCCTCAGATGGCTAAATTCGGCCTCCTCAACCTCATTTGACCTAAAATGGTTAAACTGATCTCCTACAATTATAATTGATCATTAATGAGCAAGTTGGTCTATGACAACCAACATTAGCCTAAAAAGGTTGAATTTGTCCTCCCTAGCCTCATTTAACCTAAGATAATCAAACTAATCTCGTACGATCATAATTGACCATTAATGGTCAATCTAGTCTATGTCGATAAATATTAACTTGGAAAGGCTGAATTCGGCCTCCTTAACCTCATTTAACCTAGGATGGCCAAATTGATCTCTTACAATCATAATTGACCATCAATGATCAAGTTGGTATATGATGACAAACATCAACTTAAGATGGCTAAATTCGTCCAACTTGGCCTCATTTGACCTAAGATGGTTAGACTGATCTCGTATGATCATAATTGGCCAACGATCAAGTTGGTCTACAACAATCAATATTTGCCTAAGATGGTTGAATTCGACCTACCTTGTCCTTATTTGACCTATGATGGTTAAATTGATCTTTTACAATCATAATTGATTATTAACGTTCAAGTTGGCCTTATATGGCTAAATTTGGACTCCTCAGCCTAATTTGACCTAAAATGGTCAAAATGATCTCCTATGATCATAATTGATCATTAACGATCAAGCTGGTCCCCGAAGACCAATATTAGCCTGATAAGGTTGAATTCAACGTCCTCGACTTCATATAACCTAAGATGGTCAAACTGATCTCCTACGATAATAATTTACCATTAACGATCAATTTGATCTATAACAACCAACATGAACATGAAAAGGCTGAATTCGGCCTCCTCGACCTCATTTGACATATGATAGTTAAATTGATCTCTTATGATCATAATTGACCATCAATGATCAAGTTGGTGTATAATGACCAACATCAAACTAATATGGCTGAATTTGGCCACCTAGGCCTCATTTGACCTAAGATGGTCAGATTTCTCCTTTGATCATAATAACTAGTAACGGTCAATTTGGTCTACAATGACCAATATTACCATTAGATGGTTGAATTTGTCCTACTTTGGTCTCATTTGAACTAAGATGGTCAAATCGATCTCTTACGATCATAAATTACCATTAACGGTCAAGTTGGTATAAGATGACCAACGTTAGCTTTAAATGGCTAAATTCAGCCTCTTTGGCCACATTTGACCTAATATCATCAAACTAATCTCTTATGATGATAATTGACCATTAATGATAAAGTTGGACAACAACGACCGGCATTATCCTTAGATGGTTGAATTTGGCCTACTTTGGTCTATTTGACCTAAGATGATCAAACTAATCTCCTAAGATCACAATCAACCATTAACGATCAAGTTGGTTTACGATGACTAATATTAGCCTAAAATGACTAAATTCAGCTTCCTCGACCTCATTTGACCTAAAATGGTTAAACTGGTCTCCTACGATCATAATTGACCATTAACGATCAAGATGGTCTAAGGCGACCATGATTAGCCTTAAATGGCTTAGTTTGGCCTACTTCAGCCTCATTTGACCTATAATGGTCAAATTGATCTTTTATGATCAATTTGGCCTATTAAAGGTCAAGTTGGTCTATACTAACCAATATTAGCCTGAAATGGCTAAATTTGGCCTCCTCAGCCTTATTTGACTTAGGGTGGTCAAATTAATCTCTTATGATCATAATTGACCATCAACACTTAAGTTGGTATATGATGACCAATATCAGCCTGGATTGCTGAATTTGGCCCCTCGACCTCATTTAACCTAAGATAGTCAGACTGATCTCCTATGATCATAATTGATCATTAACATTCAAGTTGGTCTATAACGATCGACATTAGCTTGAGATGGATGAATTCGACATACTTTGGCCTATTTGACATACTATGGTCAAATTGATCTCCTACGATCATAATGGACCATTAACCGTCCAGTTGGTCTATGACGACCAACATTAGCCTAATACGGCTAAATATGACCCACTTTGGCCTCATCTGACCTAAGATGGTCAAACAGATCTCTTATGATCATAATTGACCATTAATGGGCAAGTAGGTCTACAACGACTAATATTAGCATCATATGGTTTAATTCGGCCTATTTTGGTCTCAGTTGACTTAAGATGATCAAACTTATCTCCTATAATCATAATTAACCATTAACTATCAAGTTGGTCTACGACGACCATTATTAGCCTGAGATGGCTAAATTCGGCCTCCTCGACCTCATTTGACCTAAAATGGTCAAATTGACATCTTACGATCATAATTGACCATTAATGGTCAAGTTAGTATACAATTACCAACATTATCCTAAAACGATTGAATTCGGCCCATCCGACCTTATTTGACCTAAGATGGTCGAATTGATCTCTCACAATCATAATTGACCATCAACTGTCCAGTTGGTTTGCCACGACCAATATTAGCCTCAAATGACTGGATATGTCCTATTTCATCCTAATTTGATCTAAGATGGTCAAATTGATCTCCTACGATCAAAATTGCTGTCAATGGTCAATTGCATCTACGACAAACAACATCCATTTACAAATCCCTAACTTTATCATGACTTCTCGTTCTTTTTCTATAACCTCACTCTTTGAATAGTTTGGAAAATCGGTGGTTGAATACATAGATGACTATTGATCTCAAAAATATTTTCCACTTATTGGTGAGATTATTGTACATATAGACTCAATGACTAATGGGGTGTGTGTTATAGTAGGGCCCATTTTTGGTCATGATATCCCTATAAGGTACTTTATTTATCATCCCAGCTTTGGTGACGAAATCCTTTTATCTCATGACTCCATTGAAGCTCCTTTATCTTTTAAATTTAGGGTTTGGCCCAAAACACTTGACGTCAAGTGGACAAAGTGGGTTAATATAATGTGCATATAAATTTTTTTCTTTTAAAATGGATGCAACATTTATTTTAACTTTCATTTGTTTGCTCCGTAAGGACATTATTTATAATCCTTATGTCTTTTAAAGTGCCATTTATTTTTGGAACCCAATCCATAGCTACTTTAATTCCAATTTGTCCTGGTAGGACCCATGGTGCTTGACATTTGTCAAATGTTTGGATTTTTTGTTAATAAGGAAGATGTCCATCCATTTATTCCTAAGAGTAACCCCATCCTTTCTTTCAAAGTAAATAACTTTAAATTATCTTTTTGTAATTTCATGAAAAAATAATAAAACAATTCTGGTCCAGTTATTGACTAGGAGTAGAATTGCTTTCTTCTTTTTTGGTTGTCAAGGCACGTTTTCTGTGCCAAATCCCAATATCTTATGCTAAAATTTTCTTTCATTGACAATGCTTTGATTGTCAGCTATAAATTTTCTTTGGACCCATTCGTTTTAGGATGCATATATATGAGTTGTTATGAACTATGTGACAATCCTTTCGGCTGAAAGCAATGTGACCCATTTAGGCCTTGCAAATGTGGCTTCATGCCTATTTTCTTGAGACTGGCCATCATTTGACAAAGACTTATCTTCACAATCGTGGACAAAAGTATTACAGTTCTTCTCCTTTAATAAGTCATTCGAAGAACATTTGTCCATTTTGAGATATTACATAAAGTTCAATCTTCTGGGCTTTTCAAGACTGTGATGGAGATTTTCTCATCATATCCCGAATTGGACGGTTCCTATCTTAAACCAGCTTGGTCATGAAATTACTAGTAATGAGCACTAGGATTGTTTTTTTTTTATTTCTAGGGGTTTATTCAATGGGACTAAACCCACAAAGAGTATGTTTAGTAAATCCATTGGTGAAACCTACACCCCTGCTCTATTTTCTCGACAATTTGGCTAGGTTTAAGCTATCACTGTTCATGATAGGAGTCCGAACAACCCTCTTATCTTTGCCAGATCTTATTTGGTGGCCCACGAAACCATTACGTGCAGACTTGAGAGCTATCAAGAAGATTTTTGAGCCTTCATCTTTAATGTCTCCACATTTTTAACTGTGACTATAAATGCCTTTCATAACTGGTGGTTCAACAATATAATTTTCACATAAAGCCTCCTATTGTGTCTTCTTTAAAGGCACTTCCCTCCTTTTGGTAGGGAGAACTTTAAATCTGTTAATACCTTTTATTGTTTTAATGATATTAGTTAGAAAAGTTACTAATTTATATGGACTGCATATGTAAAGAATACAGGAAATTGAAAGATGATAGACATTGCACTAAGGTTGGAGAATTAGTTAAAGAGGCTAATGCCTTAGCAAAATCTCCACTTTTGAAGAGAAGTAAACTTCTTCAATCAGAGGAAAATGAAAATGAAGGAGTGTAAAGCTTACCACAGGAGTTAAACCCATTGGTGTTAAGGTCAGAAGATGAGGCAACTAGGGAGGAAGAAGAGGAAGAGGAACAACAAACACCTCTTTTATGCAGACCAAGATCATCTTCAACTTATTCTTCCATCCCTCCTAGGTATCCTCACTCTCGCAGTCCTGATATATATATCGATCTAAACCAAACATTTTAAGCATTTGGAAGTAAGAAAACTAGGTTTAGAAAGCTTCTCCTCAAAGTATGTGAGAATGAGAACATCTCACCTCTAGAAGCATTTGAAGTTATTTCAACCATTGTGTGATCAATTTTTGTTTTCATTGCCTCTTTTAGTCTTTTAATGATTTGTTGAATTTGTGATTTCTTATATAGGCTAGAAGTTTTCAACTTTTGAAGAAACAACGGCTATATGGATCCCTTCACCTTCAAGGCATTCTTCGTATGATAAGGAAATTTTGAGGTTTTACTACTACCCATTGGTGATAAGGATGTTATACCTAATCTTGTAAAACAGGTTGTTGGGGGCGTTATACCTCATTCTCCCACTCTTGATAAGGTAGATCTAATAGAGAAATTTAACACTCAACCCAATTTACCCAACCTACACATACTGATCATTTTTAAGAGAAATTACAACAAACTATTTCCCAAGGCTCTTTATCTTCGGCAGTATATTCTCATAGTGATATAAAGCACCAAATAAGTGCATCACTTGGGGCTAGGCCTCCAAAACCTATAAGTTATTCGAACTATGCTCATGCCTTGAATCATTATCATCATCATTCTTGCCTTAATCCCATCATATGGGGTCGACCATAAGTATTCTCCTTTTCCATTCAATCTATTATATGCATTATTATCATTCAAGTTTAATTCCTTAAGGTCTCTCCTAATAATTTCCTCCCACGATAGCTTAGGGTGACCAATTTTTCTTTTACCCTCTATTTCCAACAATCTTCTTATTATTATAGGGGCATATACTGGTCTATGCAACACCTGATCGTACCACCTAAGTTTACTTTCTCTTAATTTATCGCTAACCGGAGTTACTCCTAACTTTTCTTTCACATATTGGTTTTTAATTATGTCCTTTTTAGTAATTCCTATCATCTACCGAAGCATACTCATCTCACTAACATGGAGACTTTGTTCGTATATTTTCTTTAACGCCCATACAGGGTCGCTGGCCTAATATCTGTTCTATAAAGTTTTCCTTTTAATTTATTAGTTATTCTCTTATCTCATAACACCCCACTAACTTGTCTTTATTTCATTCAACCAGTTGATATTCTACTCGTAACATCCTCATCAATATCCCCACTACTTTGTAACATTGAACCTAGATAATAAAATTTGTAAGTTTGGTTTATCACTTTTTCTTCAATCTTCAACATTATGTTACTTGATGCCTCATTATTAAATTTACATTCCATAAATTCCGTTATATTTTTACTGATTCTTAGACACTTAGATTCTAAGGGTTTTCTCCAAGTATCTACTCTCATTGCTAAGATTTCCTTTGAAGTGTCTACTAAAACTATATCATCCATAAAAAACATACTTCATGGGATATCTTCTTGTATGTCCTTAGTAATCTCATCCAAGACAACGACAAATAAATAAGGACTTAAGGCCGATCCTTGATATAAACCCACTTTAATTGTAAAGTTATTAGTTTCTCTACATATGGTCCTTACTCTAGTCTTTGTGTTATCATACATATCTTCAATAAATTTAATATAACTCATAGGGATTCTTTTCCTCCTTAAACCCTACCAAATTATATCCCTAGGTACGCTATCTTAAGCCTTTTTCTAGATCTATAAAGGCCATATATAAATTTTTATTCTTACTTATACTTTTCTCCATTAACTGTCTTATTAAATAAATATCTTCTGTGGTCGATATCCCTTGCATAAATCCAAATTCATTATAGGAAATAGTTGACTCATTTCTTAATCTTTGTTCTATAACCTTTTTCCATAATTTCATAGTGTGACCCATCAGTTTGATTCCTCCATAATTACCGCAGTTTTGTATATCCCCTTTATTAGTATTATGGTGGTTTTTCTCCACTCATCTGGCATGTTTTCTTCTCTTAAAATATTTATTAAATAAGCGTGTAAACCATTCTACCCCCAGACTTCCAAGGATTCTCCAAACCTCTATGGGTATTTTATCATGGCCAATTGATTTATTCTTTCCCATTTTTCTTATTAACATATCCACTTATTTTTCAGTAATCGGACATACCATTCCTATATTCTGTTCAATGTTCTTGACATATTTTTTTGGATATTCTTCATTCAATAATCCTTGAAAATACTCTTCCCACCTATCTAGAATTTATTTATCGTTAATTAATATATTTTGATTTATGTCTTTAATACACTTTACTGGACCCATATCCCTTGTCAATTTATCTTTATTCTTTGCCAATTTATATATTTTCTTTTGACCTTCTTTGGTACCCAATTTATTGTAAATATTATCTAGTCGTTTTGTTGCACATTTCTAATAATATTTTTTACTTCACTTTTAAACTTTTTATACTTTTCTAAATCTTCTTGATTTTTACTCTTTTGCCATTCTTTAAAACTTATTCGTTTATTTTGTATTATCTTTTGGACTTCCTCATTCCATCACCATGTCTATTTTTTATGAATCTTTTTGCTTTAGTCTCACCTAAAACTTGCTTACCTATTTTCTTGATATCATTATTTGTTCTTGACCATATGTTGTTAACACCGTAGTTCCAATTCCACTTCATGCTTAATAGGCACTTCTGTCTAAATTCAATCTATTTGCATCCTTTTAAATCCTTCAATTTTATATTTTGATAACCTATTTTCTCTTTTCGATACTTAAATCCTTTAATTGCTAAATCTATTACTAATAGAAGATGTTGATTTGTTAAGCTTTCACCTGGTATAACTTTACAGTCTTCGCTCATACCTTGGATATCCTTTGAAGCTTTGTCAGGCCCCCTTTGAGGCACTATTTGACTTCACATTTTCTTCCAATTTTTTTTCGACATGTGAGAATTTTTCCAGAGTTGGAATGTTGATAAAAAAATTGATTAAGAGTTTACCTCATCAATGCTCTTTTAGTTATCTTTAATGACTCAAGTTAAGGGGAGAAGAGTCCAGTTTGGCTAAAGACTGATATTTGGTCTCCTTTCAGCAATTTAAATATTTTATTCTTCCTGGATCATTCAAATCCAAGAAAGGTCAAAAGTCATCTTACTCAAAGAGAAAATAAGGCTGGAAAGTAACAAGCCAAATTCATTGCAGAGTTAGCCAACATTGAAGTGGAATTTAATGATATGTCTTCCAAACTGGACTCTATAGTGGTAGAGCTTAAAGTCTCAGAACTTAAGTTGTCATATTTTGTTGATATGTAACCTCAAATTGTAGAGAAAAATTTATGTATCAACAATTCTCAAACAATTTTAGGCCTTTGTAATCAAGCCTTTTTATTAGTGAATGAGACATATTGTTTTTTTCATTAGTGAATGAGACAATGAATGAGACATATTGTTTTATTTTAAACTTATATTGTCTTGCCTCCCATAGAGTAGGATAATATAGTTCTAGGAATCTTCCATTAGTTTTTTTTTATGTGAATGTTACCATTTGAGAGATTAATATGGTAAGATTCACCTTTAAACACTTTATAAATGTTTGGTCTTTTGATCCAAGTGGGAGCATTGTTTTCTACACTAGATCCTTTTGATTGAAGGTTCTCTTTTCACTATTTTGTTATAGTTTTCTACTACTTTTTCTTTTGAACTAAAATATTTTTAAGACTGTAAGTCGATCTTCACTTATGTTCTCCAATTCCACATATATTGATTTGTTATAGCCCTTAATTGTTAATTATTTTTTATCCACAACCCTTAGTGAATTCAATGTGATCTCAACTAAAAGTATAACATCATGTGCATATGTCAAAGCGTTAGGGGTCACTCTTGTACTTGATCTCTTTAAGGTCATGTATGCATACAACACTTTTAGCACTAAATTATGCCAATCCGTGGGATTCTTTTCAGTGACCTTAAATAAAGTGTCTTTTATCACATTATTTGTAGCATCTACTTGACCATTTGATTGGATATAATATGGTGCTAATTTAGTCAAGGTAACTTGTGATCTTAAAGTAAATTCGTACCATATCTGCTTACAAATGCTTTCATTATCTGTAGTGATAGTCTGTGGAATCCTTAACCTGCAAATAATATCTTGCAGAAATTTAACTACGTCACATTGGGTTACTAATTTAAACAGTTAAGCTTATATCCATGTATTGAAATAGCTAGTTGCTATAATTAAGAAACCATTTAACTTTGAGGAAGGAGAATATATTTTTTCAATCACGTATATTGCTCATCCTTGAAATGGCTAATGTTTCATTACATACTAGATGTCAACTATTGGAAAGTGTTTTAAAGGGCCATATTGTTGAAATTTTTTGCATTCTTTGGAAAAATCAATAAATCTCTTAAAATAGTTTCCCAAAATTAACCCGACCTCCTTAATAGCCATCTCATTTTAATATATACTTCATGTGCTCCACATAATCCTTCATGAACTTGAGCCATGAATGTTATACCATTTTTTTTATACTCAAACATTCTAGGATCATGCCATAAGAACCTCTTTTAAATAGTTTACCAGCATGCATTATATAATTTATGACCTCTACTTAATCGCCAAGCCAACCTCAATGTTGGGTTATGTTTGGTATTTAATTATAGGCTTTCTCTAGTCATTATGAGCATTGATATTATTGATTTCCATTAGGGGAAATCTTTTTTGGGGCAAAGGTAATTGTTTGTGATGGAATTAAATTTCTATCTTCCTTGAAAACTCTCATCGAGCTTAAATTCATAGGCCTTTTGAGCCATTTCGTTGGCCTCTTAATTTAGAAATCTAGGAATATAATTCAAAGTTACCTCATCAAGCTTCGGTAACAACTCTAAGGGTGTTTTGTTGTATGAGTTCAACCCATCATTAATATATTTGTATTTAGCTAGTGGTTTTATAACTAACTCAGAATTCCCATCCATTTCTTTATCCTTTAACCCCAGAATATGTTAAAATAATATAGTTACTAACTTGATCTTTTCGTATTTGAAGATTATAACGTCATGTAAATGATGGGTAACATTGTTAGGGGAAATTATTAACGTAATATAATGGTTATATCAGCATAATTATGTACCCATCTTTTTTTGTTGAAAAATTTCTCCATATTTAGGTTCACTTGGTAAAAAATAACAAAAACCAGTCAATTACTACTTCACAACTCATTTATTATCATATTTCCAAATTATTAACATATACTTAGTAAACTTTGGGCATATTGACAACTTCAGAAAACTATACATTCCAACTTCAAGTTGAATTAAAGTGAGATTTAAGAAAACACCTCAATAAAAAAGAGTTTGAGATAGAGAGATATTGAAAGAGTGATGGAGAGGTGGGTTTGGAAGAAAGGAATATAGAGAAAGATGAGAGAGGAAAAAAACTTTGGGAACGGGTGTTTTTACTCTCAAAGGTGTAAGACATAAGTTATATTGGAAGTGATTACATTATTTCACCATGAAATGTTCATCACATTACAAATTTACCCTCAAATTTATATAAACATATAATTTTTGTAAAATCTTGGGTGGGGCACTTACTTACCCAAGGACATGCTTATCTCTGCCACTACCCATGAGTGTATTAATATTTTATAGGTCTTAAAGCTTCGATGACCCACTACCCAATTTGAGACATTTTTATGGAAGATAATTAGACTTTTGATGAGTTTCATATAAAATTATATGACTTCTTGAACTATTTTTTAGTTTGGGAGATAAATTCTAGACTCCAAGATTGTGAGGAAGATTTTGAGGTCGTTACCTCCTAGATTCTTTCCATTTGTCATAACATTGAACGCATTAGGCAATATCCATGTTTTAAATGTTGAAGAGCACATAAGTTCTCTACAAACCTTTGAGCTTGAAAGTGGTCGTTCGAGCACTAAAGATAAGGTTAGTGCTTTGAAGGCCCAAAAGGCAAATTCCTATAATTACGACACATCTAGTAGTGATGAAGAAGAATTTATCTCGTTGGCTGAGAAACTTAAGAAATTGCTTTAAGTATATAATAAATTTAAAATCCTAAAAAAACTGAGAAAGACTTTCCAATTGGGTAGGTCAATAAGAGAAGAAAGACAAGAATCCCAGGAGATTACGGATGTCAAGGTTTTGAGTCAAAGGTCATTCGAGTGTCCTATTAAACTAAAGAGGGAGGTTAAGTTAAAGAAGGTAATGAATGACACCCTTAATAATAGTTAATCCGACTCTAAAAGTGAGTCTTTTATTGAACGAAATTTCACTGCATTCATCGTATTTACACTGTGCTTAAACACATTTTCCCAAGAAATTTGAAGATTATATGTGGCATGCGACAATGACAATTCATTTAAACTACGAAGTTCGAACGTGTTGGTAAAACGCGAGAATTGAAATAAACTATTTTTGGTAGTTGGTGACACAACATTTATGCAGGGACACGTGGAAGAACACCGTAGATCAGGGTTGATTTATCTTCAAATAACAAATTCCTGTTTAAAGAAATACTTTAAGAACATCTATAAATACAGGAGGAAATAACCATTTGTGGGGGCTAACGAGCCATTGTAAACCCCATAATTTAAATTATCTTTATATTTTTTTTTGTTTTGAGAGTATAAAGTCTTGATGGTAGTTACCTAAATTAAAGTTAGTCATTAGTTTATACAAGATATTTTACATTCTATTATAAAAGGTCATAAAATCTTGAAATGTATACATGACAAAAATATTTTATCAAGTTTATAATCTAATAAAGTTTTATTATTTTATTAAGACAAATGATAATAAAATTGTGGAAAGTGAAAACAATCATACAACAATGGATATATGAGGAAAAATTCACTAATAAGAAAAATCTCGGGCTAATGAGAAAGACATATATACTATGGTATGGATTTATAAAAAGGAAACAATGGCATAAAATCATACAATGCAATACTTTCACGATTATTCTTTTGCACCATATCTTCCATTAGAGGCGCCATTAGCTGAAGCGCGCTACATAATCGCTACTAGTTGTGATCGTAACCAATGTATTCAAATCTTCCCAAAAAGGAAAACTCCTTTCAAGGGGAAGACAAGGCAATGGAATCACGAGCAACCAAAATACCACGCCTACAATGTGTGATGATATTGTAAAGGTTGAAAAGATTTAGAATTCTTTTTATGTGGTTTATCTAAATTTCACATAGTTTTTTTAATCGTGAAAGAATACATCATTCTAGAATAGTGTTTTTTAAATTTCAAAAAGTGTGTTTCAATCTCGAAAGAATACCTTATTCAAGAACAAGTATTTTTTTAGAAAAAAAGTTTGAACAAAAGTCTTGAAAAACATGTGTAATACCCCATAATTTTTTAATTAGTAATTTAAATAATAAAATTTCATATGAGAACATAATTTAGAGAATTCACAATTGAGGAAATTAAATTAAGTGAATAAATTTTAGTTTATATTCATTTTATGAATATTAGTAGTACTTAATTGGATAAATAGACTTCTTATTTAACTAGAATACATTATGGAAATTATGTGGCACCATAAGGTCATAAGGGTATTTTGGTTTATCTTGATGACCAAGTTAAGTTTAGAGACATGTGATTTAGTGTATTATGTTGTATAGGTTTAAGTTGAGAATAAGGAGTAAAATAAAAGATAAAATATAAAGGGAAAATGGGAAAGGGAAGCAACAGTGGAAAGGGGCCGCTATTAGGGATCCTTATAGCCACTTTAATTAACCCTTATAGCCTTTATAGCGGGTCTAGGTCCTCTTTAGTGGCTTGGTGCCTATTTTTTTATGGACAATCCGTAACCCTTTTCACCACTGGCATTAACCTAAACAAACCCTAAACCTCCAATAAAACTCACCTTCAAACCTCTATTAGAGGGGCTTACACTCAGAATTTTGCAGTGATCTAGGGACAAAAATTGTGAGATTTTCAACAAGGAACAAGGATTTAACTTCATATTTTTCAGGTTTCAATCTCGAGTAAGAATACACTGATTTTCTCCTTTAGTGCTTTATGAATTTAATATTGCCTAAATTGTGTTTAATTCTTTATTAAAATCTATTAGAAGCTTAATTAAGTAAAGAAAATTCTAATTATTTTCCATAATTAATAAATGATATAAAAAATTACTGAAATCCCTATATCATGTTGTGAATTCTAGATGTGGATTATGCGACTAAATTACGAAACTGTTGAGATTACAAATACAATATGTTAATTCGATAAAGAATGCCTAAAATGCTATATTGATATTAAGAATTTATAAAGGATGAAATGTGAGTTTCGAGTATAACTTCTCCCGTTTAATTTTATTATAAATTCCCATGCTTATCTTGGTTCCCACTTTTGGTTGTTGGAATTTCATATGAGCCCCACTAAACTTATCTATCAATTGATGTTTTACTAACTTGTAATCGAGACTTTAGAAATATGGATATTCTCATGTAAATTGGCAATATGAACATAATAAATATAAGAATATAGGTCTTGGGAAATAAACCACTTTTGTTGTCGATAGTCCTTACACTACTAGAAAAACCCTTTTTATGACGGTTTTAGAATTTAATGTTATGACTGCTTCAATTAAACTGTCATAATAAATATTACCGTTTCACAATTATGACCGTTTTTGCATTTTAGGGACATAACTTTGTAATTTATATGACCATCTAATTTTAAGGGTCAGATTAGTGTAATATATAATGACATTAATACTTTAACTGTCATATAATATATATTTTTTTACGACGGTATTCTATACAACGTAATATTAAACATAATTTACAAAACTAATATTATATTTAATTTATTTATTTAATTAATAATTATTTATGACCCTTTTTAGTAAAAAAAATAACAAAAAATATATAGGCAGGAAACAACTCCTTTCTTGAGAGCAATCCAAAAAACGTCAAACTCTAAACCCACTACCCTCAAATTGTTCCTTAATACTATTTAGGAACAATTAAATGGAACACCACGATTTCTACCCAACCACCCTTATTGCCACAATCATTATCGCGCCTAAGGTTGCTGCCCTCTCCTCCCTTACATTGCTATCCAGCCACCCCTCTCGTCGCCGCCCCTGGTCGTCGTCCCTCTTCGTCGCTCATTTGGTAAGTCAATTTACTATGTTCCGATGGATAGATTTTTTTTCTTCATATAGTTTCATCTAAATATTGTCTAAACTCAACACCTTACATTGTTACTCACTAACAACAACTACAAATTGTTCTATTGATCTATTCCCATGTAAGAGTTTTGTTGGTTGATTCTTTATGATTCGAATTCTATTTATGGTTAGACCATTTTGATGTAAAACCATATATTAATTAAGTATTGAGTTTGTTCTAATGCATAGTGTATGCTTGATAAAATGCTTCAATGAATAAAAAATTCACTTTAATTTTACTGTTTCATATCTAAAATTTTTAGCTGTAATTTGTAGTTTTTTTGTGTAGTTATGTTTTATATTAAGAAATCATGGTTCATTTTAGTTGTTTCACATTAATCTTCGACTACTTTGTAAGTTTTCATATCATTAAAATGATTTTGTGTAGTAACATTTAGTTTTGCATGTACATATTAATTTTAATGCATGAATTGTTTACATTTATTTCATTTATTTTCTATAACAAATATTGTTTCATATATGTGTCAAATATAAGACGCACAGACATCGCGTGTGCACTGGTTAGTTGTCATTTCTAATTGCAACTTACCCATGGTCCCAAAGTAATTTTGCATTCTGTTTTTTGTGTGTTCTGTTTTGGGGATGTTAAGAAAAGTGAGTTTTTTTAGAGAGCTATAATGAATCTTGATATTATTGGCATGAATTCTACCCGTTCGTTTGATGTGGATCAACTATATCAGCCATTATTAAAACCCCTAATATTATTAATTGATATGAAAACTTGAAAATATTGAAATTTCTTGGAGTAACTTAACAATGTGATTGGGTATGGAACATGGAATGTGCATATCAAAATTTAATGTAAGTTTCTTTAAGTTTTTTTGTGTTTGCACTACAAGAATA
Source organism: Sambucus nigra (assembly GCA_949130495.1). Lineage (NCBI taxonomy): Eukaryota > Viridiplantae > Streptophyta > Magnoliopsida > Dipsacales > Adoxaceae > Sambucus > Sambucus nigra. Next base: position 191,325,416 of record OX422214.1, on the reverse strand, counting down.
AGTTACATTTACAACACCTTATTTACGACACTTAGTAAATAGGTTTCGTCAAAAATATATTGGGACGACACATTGTTGACATATGTCATAGATAAATCCCTCCAAGTACATATCACGACATACGAAATGAGAAGTTGTGAAAAACTTTTAAAATGACACTTCAGTAGCAATTGTAAAAATTTTGACGACATACTTTTTTAATTACTCCTGGAACCTATATTCACGACTAATGATAGGTGTCATGAAAATAATTAGATTTTCGAAAAATATAGCAAGAACTTTTGATGGTGCTAAAAATTTGCCCCTCTGTTTACAATTTTAACTTTTTTCTCACCCCAAAACTGGAGATGTTTAGTTTGGATTAAAGGTACCTCTCTCCCTATCTCTCTACTCAATTTATGTCTTTCCATTCCTATCCATATTAGATTTCTAATTAATCTCTGCACTAATTGAGAGTTAAATGCTTTGTGAACCACTAGACTACCGGGATGGTTTTATAAGTCTCTAATTTAAAAAATTTGGTTAAATATCTGAGATATAAATGAATGAGAAATGGGCACACGCAGACATATATATATATATATATATATATATATATATATATATATATATATATATATATATATATATATATATATATATATATATATATACACACACACACACACACACATTTGGTTTCAATGGACCATAAAGGATTTAAACATCTTTTATCAAATCTGCAACAGGTAGATCCATTAGTCCAAGTAAAAGTATTGCCCTTGAAATCGAGCATCAATTAAACTACAATTAGTGAGAGTATCTTTTATGTACATCACACCACCTCTGTCAATCTCATTTACACAAATTTTTTCATGATCATGAAGGACAATGTTGAAGTTCCCACCCATTAGCTAAGGGAGATTATAATTAGCTACCAAATTTCTTAACTCACTCCATTATCTCACTCGCTTTTCTATGAAATTGGCAAAACTTCTATCGTGGTGCTCATATGATTGCATTTTTTTGCATCGGTGCTCATATGATTGCATTTTTAGCATTTTTATAATTCTAAATTGGTAAATTGACACGTAAAGTTTGAGTTGTTGGAAATGATTTGACATCTTGCTTTTACCCTCTTGACATGAATTATGAAACTTCTTTTCTTCTTCTTCTAATTTATCTATTATGAGTTACCATTAGCACAAAATCTCAAATCAAATGAGCACTCAAACTTTCACACTCTTAGTTACCTTTACGGTTTCTCAACCTCTCATTCATCGAATTCTTATTAGCCCCTCACTCACATAAACATTTATAGCTTGAAGAAAACTACAGCTGGAAACCCAAGTATGTCAATAGTCATAGTACATCATTTTCTTGAATGATTTGGGGATTCATATACTAGGATTTTGGTTTTTATGACTTAAGTAGAAACTATAATCTTTATGTGTAATGTGTACATTTTTAGTGGCACATAAGGTAAATGAAGGCTGGTTTGTGGTCACGCCGAGTTTGGTGATGAAACTATAGCATTTTATGGTGACCTGTGCTTGAGTTGGTATTTAAGCCTAAATAGATATACAGAATTTTTACGCCAAAAGATATTCTACAGTTCATCTTTGTTGTCCTTTGAAGAGCTATTGAATATTCACTTTAGTTCTTGCTTATACTATTGTCTATTAATGAAGACGGCGTGAAATTTTACACAAGCTCAAGTGAAGTTCTCTTAGGTCATCTCCAATGGGAGATGTAGATGTGCAAATGAAAAACAGGGTGGTCCCTAAATGCGTGTGTTTCAAATCAAACCAATTTTTTACCAAAAATTATCCAACTTTTAATTTGCACCAAACCAAGTTGTGAAAACCCAATTCTTACTTTAAACCAATTTTATCTTGATTAATCCTAAACATGCGTCTAGTGATTAAAGCAAGTAAAGTAAAGTAAATAATACTCACAACGCCGGATGTACGAGGAAAAAACCCAAAATGGGAAAATAACCTCGGACGACCCAAGCCAGACAATCAATATGAACAATGGTTTTACGAAGACAAATTAGCCTTACACTAAGACTCGATCCCCACGGGTCTTGACCTCCTTCTGATCTTCAACCGTTCTTCAATAGTGCCCACGCAGAAATTCCGTTTTCCACAACTCGACTACACGAATGTCTCGGTGTCCACAGATTGGCTTTGATTTGTCTACGACGTCGAACAAGAAGTCCTTCTCTTTTCTTCACTGCAAAACCCTTGATATTCAATGATAGAACAAACTTCTTGGTGCAGTAAGATCACGTAAGCATATAAGAATGATAACTCGGATCTTTTTATACTCTAAGGATGCATTTATGCTTTTTAAACCTTAGAAAATATGTGCAAACATGCACTAGATGGTATACTATTTTTCCAGAATGATCACTTCCGAAACTCTGATGAAAACACGCTTTAAATAACAATTAAGTGCCGCCTAAAAAAACTTGTCGCTCGAACTATAAGGCCACGTCGTTCACGCGACATAAGGAACTCTCTCGAACGAGAGCTTATGTCGTTTACACGACAGAGCGAAGTTTGACTTTTTTTTGACTTTCTGATTAAAATGTCTCTTTTAAAAGAGATCCAAATTAGTCAAACTCTATTTCGAGTTTATTAGAATAAAACGTAGTGTAAACCTTTAAAACACTTTTGAAAACATTTAAAAATATTTTTCTTTATAAAAATATATCCTTATTTTTTATAAAAATAATTCCGAGCACCATTAGATATACGCATGCATATCTGAGTGATCTCGGAATGCAAATAACTTTGAAGACGAATAAAGTTGCACCAATTAAACTTCGTCATGATTATTTCTTTGAAGCTTTGCCACAACGTCTTCAATTTTCTTCAATACGTCATAGACCAAGTGGGATCGTGACAAAATAAATTCTCCCTATGACATATTACAAACGCAGTTTTGTTGACGGAATTAAGTTAAAACAATACAGGGACTCAATTGAAAATTTATGTCATAACAGCAAATCTCTATTGTTTTGGTCCACAATGGGTAGAAAAAATGCATTTTTGAGTGAGAGAAAATGTAACGGGAGTGCAATCTTATATTGTCGCTACACATTGCGTAGTGCTGGGCCCCACAGCTGGACGACTAATAGTCTCCCATCCAGACTGTGGGACGGCTACCTCTCGTCCGTCCACCCTTCTATATTAAAGGAAAAAAAATTCGGTTAGTTTTTAACGGGCGGATTTAAACTGTAAGGAGCTGGACGGTTATCAGTCGTCCCATCTAGCCCTTGGATGATTGATAGTCACCCGTCCAAGGTGGGCCTCGCTCCAAGCCACGTCAATGTAAGCCTATCCCACTGTGTACGCACCTCATAAAATGTTAGTAAAAAAAATGTAAACTTACATTTTCTTAGCCTCTCCCATTGGGAATGGCCTTAATATGTAACCAAGACCATTAATATTATATTTCACTAAAAAGGAAAACAAATTTTATGCCTTATTCTTTTCTCTCTTTGGCTAAAAAGAACATAGCTTTGAAAATTTAATGGTCTAGGTGAGGGAGTGTGGCCTCATTTTATATTAACATTTTACTTATGCAATGACTTATTGACATCATTATCGATGCTCACATTTAATTATTATGATGAAGTCATGTCAGATTTCTGGATTGTTAAGAGTTAAGATAGTTTGGAAACGTTTTCCTGTTAGCGTGTTTTCTTTCAAACTTTTTAAAATGAATTGAGCATTTTAAATTGTTTTAGGACAGTGTTGATATTTATGGAGGTCAATTCCACTTTATCTTTTGGAAACAAAATCCAATGCATGATATATATCTTAGCTTTAATGTTTTTTTCATTAAGTACTCAAACATCGTTTCTAGTTCATTAGCATATTAATAGAAAAGGAAACTAAGTACTGACTGAAACTTTAAATTTAAAACTTATGATTAATGCTCGTTATTATTAGAATGAACGTTCACTTTATTTCCTAGGTATTGAACTGATTGCTTGATAAAACTTCTCATTTTGTCAAAATATTAATGATTCATTCCTTCTGAAGTTAAAGTCATGACTCATCGAATTCTATAACTATGGCCATATCATTGACTTTATTGACCCTAGGATTATTTTTGGTAGGGGAACTTTGTTCGAAGTTTGGAATTTCATATTATTTCTTTAGTTTAAGAGGTTAGTGTTATTTGGGATACTTTTCATCTTGATGCTATTTTTTTTTTTGTAATATTGCAGATAAATTATTTGTCCTCAAAATATGCAGAAAATTACATACCAATAATATCAATTGTCCAAGAGGAAATATGTTCTCCACTTACCACTTTTAGAACCGCTCTTCATAATCTTGCGTGCAAATTGCAATTTTCGTCTATCATATAAATTACATTTTTCTTACTAGGTGATAATGTTCTAGCTTATCCATAGCTTGAGAATTCTATCCCTACCACCAGATGCTACCTTCTCAATATCAGGACTCTAATCAATCGCAAATACCTCATCTACGTGGCCTGGAAGGTCTTGTTTTAACTTCTGTGTCCGGATATCCCAAGCCTTCTGTGTTTAGTCTAAGCCTACTGTCAACGGACCAGCTTATCTGATAAACATGCCTAACATGGCCCCAGAAAGTTTTAACAAATTTGCCCGTGATGCCATTCCATAACTTATCAACTTGTCAAATGAGGCATTTGCAATCCATTGCCTATCAGGAGAAAAGTAAACATGGTTCACAAGCTATTGACAACCTATCATATGAGTTTTGGGGATGTTTTTTTACAACAGGTTCCTAGAGGAACATGGTGAAATCAGCAGACCCTAAAACCAATCTTTTAGGTGCAGTTCCATAATCGAACAGTTATGTCACTAAAACCACTCGCCAATTGTTGTCCATAAGGACTAAAGGCAACTAAAAGTACATCCTCTGTATGAGTAGTAATTGTTGAAGAACAACAATTAACTGGAGTGTGTTTTATGTAGTTATTGGAGTGACGACACATACACTTAAAGTTTTTTTTTGTTTCCTTCTCTAGCAGTCATGTAACATACATGGTGGTTGGTCTGACTATGTTTGATACATGGTGATTGGAACATATGTAAGAACCTTGATGTTTTATAACTAATTTTTGTGACTCAATATTTTATTTTTTTATAAAGATGAATAGTTTTTTTCTAGAAGAATTCTCTGTTCAGACCTATGTATAGTTTATCCTGACGTTGATGCCATTTAGCTCTTAGAAAAGACCACGCCACATGTTATCTGGCACTTCATTTTACTGGCTGCTACTGTCTTGGCTTAATGATTCTTGAAAAGAATGTCCCATCCCTTTTAAATTATTTTTCTGCCAAAATCGTATTGATAATTGCACTGGTTGGAGTGAAGAGAACATAATCATCCCGTCTAAATATAGCCTTACAAGCAACCAAAATGGTGTAAACCTACGAAATTAGGATGAGCAAAATAGTATATATGTATCTCAGCTTGAATGCTTTTTTCGTGAAGGACTCAAACATGATTTATAATAAATTAGCATATTAATACTAAAGGAAATTAAGTACTGATTTCATCAATTCAAGATAATAAAATTTCAGAATCAACCTTAGCAGAGATTAGTTAGTTTTTGCACAATGAATATATGCATTATAAGTATTGTTGTTTATCTATATTTCAGAATCATGCATCGAGTGCTTTATATTTTTTGTTTTAGCATTCAAAAGGCCACTTTTGTGTTATTAAATAATCTCAAATATGCGTTCTTTTCACTCTTTTCCATATGTATTATTTTTAGCGGCTGATTTGATACTAATATTCAAGTTTGGTTGTAATTACATTGTAGACATGGACGAAATATAGGAACACGGCATAGTTAAGACGATGATTCAAGTACGTTATGGATCTTGGAAGAAAGTGTTTGTTCATTTGAAAGAAAATTTATGGACAACTTTGCAAGTGAGTATTTGATTTCTCCTATTGTCTCATATATAAAATACTTTTATCTTGTATTTTTTAATTTATTTTCATCTTTAATTCACAGTCTAAATTTTATATGGATCCTAAAATAAAGAGACAAGTGTTATCTAATATGTCGGCTCAGTGGAGGAATTTTAAAGTAGATTTAACTAGGCTTTACATCATACCATTCAGAGATGAACCTCATCAACTCAAGCATCGGCCAAAGATGTATAAAAAATATATTGAACAAGTGGACTGGGATGAATTCATAAGAGTCAGAATCTCAAAGGAGTTTAAAGTATAGAGCAAAGGGTTAAAATTATATATTATTCTAAGTTATCTATATAAGTTGTTCATGCTTATGAAACTCGTTATGTATTTATAAGGTGCTAAGCACAGTAGAGCTGAAAGTTGGGGAAAATATATATATAACCATCGAATGAGTAAGAAAGGAAATTGTGACTATCGAAAACCTTATATTTACTTGTTTTTCTTAGTTGAGAAAAAAATGATATTTATGAATTAAACTATGCGTTCTAAGTTCACCCAATTTTTTTATATTTAATATGTTAACAGAAAGAGGCAATTGATAAGTTTGAGGAGGACGATAGGGATTATCGATGAACAAAAAGGTCGTTAAGATAAAAATGAGCGATTTGGTGATGAGGCTATTAAAGAAATAGCGGATAAAACTATGAGTTTCCATTTATGAGTTTGTTTACATAAATATTCAACATCAAATACATCTGGCTGAATTATTTTAAATGTTATATATCTTCACTTCACTTGATTGATTTTTTTGCATGATGTGCTAAACATTCAGGGTCAGGTTAAAGCTGGGATCTTGGTCACCGAAGGAACCTCAGACATCCTAACTTTGGCATTAGGGACACATAAGCATCCCATTTATGTTAGGGGTAAAGGGTAGGGAGTCACCCCACAGCGGTTTTCAACCTCGCTAAGCAAGGATCAAATAAGCATATTAGTGAGTTGGAGTCCAAGCTGCACGCGAAAAGAGAAATATGCAAAGAAAAAGATGGGCGGATGCAAGTATTACTGACAAAGGTGTCGGAGTACGAAAGGGCAATGAAGAAAGTGAGGTAATTTTTTTTTCCAATCTAATTAATTACTTTGTGTCGATGTTAAGAATGTTGAATATAGAGAATCAAAATACTATATATGAAAAAAAAAAATTATAACTAATATTGTCAACATACTATAAAAATATGATGTCGAGAATATTATGTTGTTAGTGAATGGTCGGGGTGAGATTTATATTGTTGTTGTTGTTGTTGTTGATGATGCTGAATGCTCGGGGTGGGATTTATTTTGTTGTTGATGGTGAATTCCCGGGTTGGGATTTATATTGTTGTTGTTGGTTAAACATGTAATGTTTAATTTTGGATTATTAAAAAAATAAAGGAAACTCTGTCAAAATTTTTAAAAAACCTTCCCCATTTATCTCTCCCCTGCCTTAATTAAGAACAAAGTAAAAATTAACTTTCAAATTATGCAATGTTTAATTATGATGCTCGTGGTGGCCTTTATATTATTGTTAATTGTGAATGCCCATGGTGGTCTTGATTTTGTTATTATTGATAATGGATGCGCAGGGTGGTATTTGTATTTGTTATTATTGATAGTGAATGCCTGGGGTGGGATTTATATTGTTGTTGTTGATGGTGTTAAATGCCCGAGCTGGGCTTTATATTGTTGTTGATAGAGAATGTCCGGATTGGGCTTTATATTGCTGTTAGTTAAACATGTCATATTATTTTGGATTATTAAAAAACAGAGCAAACTCTACTAAAATTTCCATAGAACCTTTCCCATTTATCTCTCCACTTCCTTCATAAAGAATGAAGTAAAAATTATGTTTTTTTTACTTTAATACAACTTTATCAGTTTATTAGACATTATTACATTTTTAGTCACTAAATGCCATTTTTTTCACTAAATATCACCAAATATCACTTTTAGTGGTGAATTTTTCACATTTAGGGACAAAATATGTATTAAAGTATAATAAATATATAAAGTTATATTAAAGTCTAAAATCGAAAAATAGTGATGCATTAAAGTTAAAAAAAACCTAAAAATTAACTTTGAGATTAACAAACGCTTAATTTTTATGCTCATTATTATATTAAAATATCATTATTATTTCAGATATATTCTCTACGTGGTTAATCTATTTTAGTTGTTAATTGCTATTTGTTTCCTCCTTTTATTTATATATTGATCCCATTGGTGCTTATTGCGTATCCGGTGTAGATATTGCTATTGTGTGTTTCCATATGCTACATGAGTGGAGCTACTGTTTACATGAGTGGAGCTAATGTTTTGATTCAATTTGCTAGTTTTTATGTCTATAGTATAGGTCATTTTAGATATCTTTTTGTTTGTGAGTTGTCCACAAGTCAATGGGTAGACCGTTTGTTTATACTTATTTTCTTCAATTTCAAATATTAATGACATTTTTTTATACTTATTGTTCAAGTTATATTGGTACTTGGAATTTGATACTTTGAGTATGGAAATTTGTGTTTTGAATTGACAAACTGTAGTTTTATGAATAATATGTTTGGGATATTGGAATAGTATAATAAAAATCAACGCATAAAAGACAGGAAAAAAGAAACTTTTATTACAGTTTTTAATACACAGTCATTATAATGAATAAAAAATAGGTAATTTTTATGACTGTTTTATGTACGTTGTCATTATAATGAACAAAGTAATTGTCGTAATAGGTAGGGGTGGCAATTTTAGAAACGACACGAAAAAACGACACGGAACGACACGAAATTGACCCGAAATTGACACGATATTTCGTGTTTGTGTCGTGTTCGTGTCGTGTTTTTTTGACACGAAGTCGTGTCGTGTCGTGTTCGTGTCTTAATTATGAGTCGTGTCGTGTCGTGTTATTTTTTATTCGGGTCGTGTTCGTGTCAGCTAAAAAAAATACGAATTCGTGTCGTGTCGTGTTCGTGTCCGAAAAAACCTTGTCGTGTCGTGTCGTGTCGGGTCAAAACACGACCCACTGACCCAAATTGCCACCCCTAGTAATAGGTACCTTTTATAACTGTTTTATTAAAATCTGTCATCTAAAGAAGTTTATAACGATGGTTCAATGAACATGATATTATCGTTAATGACAGGTTGAACGAAAAAGCATCGTAATAGGATGGTTTGTTATGACAGTTTTGTCAACACTAATTTTATTATGACACACAACTTTACGACGGTTTTTAAAACTTCGAAAAATCGTCATAAATAACTTTTTATGACCCCTTTTCCCCGTTATAAAAATGTCTATTTCTAGTAGTGTTATGTGGTTAATTATATATTGTTGATGTTAGGACTTGGATGGTTAGTTAGTTGTTACTTTAAAGGAGAATTAGGTTATTAGTTTATTGTTGATATAAAAGGGGTTATAGTTTTTGTAACGCCCTAGCCTGAATTTATGGGCTACTCGTAATCAACCCAGTCTAACCCGAGCATTTGGTGTGAAGTGAAATGAAACAACCTATATAATGTGGCTAGTCTAGTTTTATTTTAATTAATATTTCACTTGTTTAGCAACGATTCTAGTTTCAAAATAAACTACGTGAGGGACCCATGGGAAGCATCCCGAAGTCTAAGCATACAAAGATACTAACGTAATAATAAATAGGGTACTTAGCTATATAACGCTCTCAAAATATGAAGCCACTCCCAACCTGTCGTAATAAAGTGAGGGTGTGAGCTAAATGCTCAGTTAAAAATATATAAATACATTATCGAATCGAACGGCACGTTAGGTTGTATTAACACGTTTCACCACACAACCCATTTCTTGACATGTTCCTTATTCATTTATATTTTCTCAAAATCTGTAAAAGTGGTGATCACTTAAAGAGCTCTGATAACAATTTGTAAAAGTGGTGATCGCTTAAAAAGCTTTGATGCCAATTTGTGAAAGCTATGTGATATTGATTAAACCGAATTCATAAATTTCAGTTTTAAACTTATTTAATTTGAGTCAATTTTTAACCAAATTAATTCAGCCCTCAAACACAAACAACTATGATATGCCAAGTATCACCTCGTCAAGTACCATGGGCCTCGGCCTTAGCCTACCCTTACCAGTTGAACAAGGATGAGAAGTCACCACTCGTCCTGAGTAAGATGACTCGGCCACGACCCTCGTCGGTCACCTAGTATGGGGGTCTGCACTATTCATAGAGGATTGAGTATCCTCAGAATCGTCTGGACCAGTGTCGATGGGTCCAGGTTAAGACCAACAAAACGAGACAGGTGTCCTTACACAAGGGTTAAGGTCTTACGAGTTCACCCTCGACCGTTAAGGTCAGCCTGAGTCCTCGTCCTCGTCCTGAAAATGCGCGTGCATTGGGGGACGCATGAAGATTAGCACATGATCGTGCAACATGTAATAGATGAAACCGTTACCACCAGGCCATCCCCTCACGTGAGGGAATATTTGGTCATCTTGGACTACATATGACAGGGCTAGATGTCCCCTTAGGATTGGCTAAGACTAATGTATTCATGCACACAACATACTTGGGGAGTGAATTATACCCCCTAAGCACTATATATACCTTTCATCTTTTTCGTTGAAAAGGATCTCATTATTCACAAACTTAGCAGAACCCTGTCAAAATATACAGAAGAGAGAGAAAAGCTTGAGTGTTGTATTCACAGTCCATTAATGCCATACTTATAGTGAAAACTACCATTCACACTGCACAATGGACATAGGCTCCAGCTGAACCACTTATATTTTGTATTATCTTCTTCTTTGCCTCATCTCTTTCTGTCTGTACATTTATATCTTATATACACCATTGTTATCTAGTTCGAGCTTACATACATCTTGACCTGGTGATATCATTTCTGGTATCATCAGTCTGGCACCGTATGTGGGAACGAGAAGCATCATCTCTTCCCTTGCTTAGCTTGTCCTCACCGGAGTTTCTGGTGGTGAACTAGTCCTTCCCTTCTGTGGAGCTGTTTCACCATTGAAAGAGTTCCTGCTGAGCTGTAAGGCTTTCATTCTTCGATTCTAAGCTCATCCACCAGGCTTTAACATGACATCAGAATTTCCACCACCACCACCACCACCACCACCACCTAGTGGCCTTAGTTCCATCAACACCCCTCCTCAGTCAGAGATAGCTAAAGTGGTGGCCGCATTAAAGTCCTTGGCAGCAAGAAAACATGTGATACAAGAGCAACTAGTTACCTTCACCCAGAACGTGGTAATCAGGTTGACGAGAGTCCCGTCGGAGATGATTAATCCGGCAGTTGGAGAGCCTCCCCAAGGGGCCAGGGGACCACTCCAGACACTTCGTAAGGATCTACCCCAGAGGACCGGTACGATGATTATAAGGCTGAAGATGCTCAAATTGATTGTTGGGAGCGATACGACGTATCTGGGAATACGGTACGCCCCATACAAGAAGCCGAGGTCATTAGCGGAGGCCGAGTCCAGATGCCCGACTAAGGGGCTTAGTTTTTGATCAATTAAGTAGAGGGTCGGCCTTTGAGAGGCTCGACCCAATTAGATATTCTAGAGAAAGGTTGTCTAGGTCAAGGAGAAATGTTGGCTCAAGGAGGGTGGAGGTAGAAGGCCAACCACCTTGTGGCTGAGACGACGGCCAACGAGAGGTGGATAGACGACGTAGGGAAACCCTCTATTCGGCTGGTTGAGGTGGCAGGGGATAACATTGGCCAGGTCGATGTTGTTAAAGCGACCGAAAGGCCTTGAAATGACTTAATTCAAAGGCTAAAAATCAAGATTAGAGACATCCTTAAGAGCCGTGACCCCTTGCAGAGGGGATACTTAGAAGGCTCTTTTTTCGTGGCAAAAATTGTCAACTTCCCAACCCCTGCCAAATTCCAGCCGCCGGTGGTGACTCCAAAGTATGATGGGAGTACCAACCCTATGCACCATGTAGAGATGTACCAGTCGGCCACAAATATCTACTCCATCTCAGATGAGATGAAATTTCATGCATTCTCAAGCACTTTGACTAGGGCTACCCATATATGGTTCACCTCACTCCTGAAGAACTTCGTTCAGAATTTCAAGAAACTTATAGAGCGATTCATTCACAACTTTTGCTTCTAGGTAAGACCCCAGAAGAAGAATACTCACCTGCTATACGTTAAGTAGGGGAAGAATGAGAGTCTTAGGGAATACATCGCGAGGTTTAATAAGGAAAAGTTGGAAATGAAAGATTATGAAGAAAGTATTGCGATGAGAGCATTGATAGGAGGCTTGTAGAAAGGGAAGTTACTTTTGAAGCTTGCTGAAGAACCGCCAAAGTCCATGGTCGAGCTACTAGCTACAGCCAAAAAGGTCATGAACGCAGAGGAAGCTATGAAAGTTAAGTATGAAGATGAGAAGGGGACTAGTAGTGGGAGAAAGTTTTAGAAGAAGAACAAAGATGAAAAGAAGAGGTCGACAGATGATAAGTTTATTGGGTATACTCCTCTCACGGTCAGTTGTGAGCACATTCTGAACGAGATCAAGAATGATCGGTCCCTAAGATGGCTCGAGAAGCTAAAAGCTCCCCCTCACAAAAGGAATAAGAGCTTATGGTGTGAATTTCACTAAGACCACGGGCCCTTAACTGATAAGTGTTTTTCCTTGAAAGATGAGATTGAAAAGATGATCAAGGCTGTAAAACTAAGGAAGTATGTGAGCAGTGATGGCCCAAATAGAGGACGAGATGACCCCAGAAGGAGAAGGGCTGACAAGTGCAGGGAAGATCTCCCAGGGAAGAAGCATGACACCTCAGATGACGATGATGATGACGACTTGAATCTTTCATCAAAAGACGATGATCCGAAAGGGCAACTCCACATGATATCATTTGATGTGAAGATGATTTACGAAGGCCTAGCAGGGGGGCACAGAAGTGGCTGATCGTAAGGCGTAGTGGCCGAGGTTAGGGCCCTTCCCGAAGTTGAATTCGTTAACTCGGCCAAAGTAGTCATAAAATCAGAGAAGGGAAATAAGGTAGACATGGAAAACTTAATTGTGGGATATTCAAGACTCGACCTTAAGGGAATCCTATCTCATTAGGATGACTCTTTGGTAATCATGACTAGAGTGCATGGGTATGACGTCCTGAGGATTTTGGTTGACGGGGAAAGTTCGACCGACGTTATGTTCTGGCCTTGTTTCAAGGGTTTAGGTCTCAGTAGGAAGAGGCTCATCCCTTACCATCACCCTCTGATAGGGTTCAGCGGTGAGAAGGTGCAGCCATTGGGAATGTATGAAATGGTTGTTAGACTGGGAGACGTTTGGCCTAAGAGGCTTACAAAGAAGGTCAATTTATTTGTAATGGATGAGAGTGGGATACTCGACTTATAACATTATCATGGGGAGATTATCCCTTAAGGAATTTGAGGCCATGCCGTCTACTGTACACCAAATGGTAAAATTCCCGACCCCATATGGGGTAGGGGAAGTCCAAGGTGATCAAGTGTTGGCACGTGAATGCTATTTTAACTCAGTAGAGGATAGGGAAGCTCATAAGAAAGAAACCATAAACTACAGTATTGACACCCTAGATCCCAGGAATGAGACCAAACTGAAGAAAGGAGAGGCCGCAGAAGAGGTAGAATCCATTATCCTCAATGAGGATGAGCAAAAAAAAATCGTCCTAGTCGACAAAGCCCTAAGAGGAGATATCAAGAAAGATCTGATCTAATTATTAATAGAGAGGTAGAGTATCTTCGCATGGAGTTATGAGGATATACCGGGCATAGATCCAAAACTCTTTTTTTATAAATTGAATGTGGCCGACGATGCTAGGCTGTTACGATAAAAGAGGAGGATCTATTCTCGGGAGAAATATGAGGTCATTTGGTAAGAGGTAAAAAAGATGAAAAAGGACGACTTCATAAGAGAGGTGATATATCCTGAGTGGCTAGCCAACACTGTCATAGTTCCCAAAGCAAATGGGAAGTGGATAATGTGTGTAGACTTTACCGATCTGAACAAGGCTTACCCTAAGGATAATTTTCCTTTGTTGAGGATCGACTTGATGGTTGATTCCACATCAGGCCATGAGCTGATGAGTTTCATGGACACTTACTCGGGCTACAACTAGATATCCATACACACTGCTGATGAGGAGAAGACTGCCTTTATAACCGACAAGGGGACTTACTGCTACAAAATCATTCCCTTCGATTTGAAGAATACTGGAGCTACCTATTAGAGACTTGTTAACAAGAAGTTTGAGGATCAAATTATGAAGACGGTGGAAGTATACATCAATGATATGCTAACTAAGAGTCTCAATGTCGACTCTCACGTGGTCGACCTCAAGAAAACCTTTGATACGATGGATAAGGACAGGATGAAGCTCACCCCTGTAAAGTGTGTATTTGGCATATGGGCTGGTAAGTTATTGGGATGTATCATAAATCAAAGGGGAATAGAGGCCAACCCAGATAAAATCAAGGCCTTATTAGAGATGAAGACCCTAGTTTCAATCAAGGATGTGCAGAGGATGATGGGAAGAGTGGAGACACATAACAGGTTTGTATCTAGAGCCACCGATAAATGTATTCCATTTTTTAAAGTTCTCAGAAAAGCTTTCTAGTGGAATGAGAAATGTAACAAGGCCTTTCAAGAGTTGAAGTCCTACCTCAGCTCCCCCTTATTATTGTCACGACCAGTCCAAGGGGAGAAACTCTATGTATATCTAGTAGTCTGAGAGTCAACTATTAACGTTGCAATCATAAGAGACGAGGATGAAGTATAGTGGCTGGTATACTTCAACAGTAAGGCGCTCCAGGGAGCCGAACAAAGTTACCCTAGGATGGAAAAATTGTCCTATACCCTAATTAACACCTTAAGGAAGATGAAGCCATACTTCCAGTCCCACACAATGGTCATCCTAACGGGCTCTCCACTCTATCAGGTCATCCACAAGCCTAAGAAGTAAGGGAGACAAATGGATTGGGAAATAGAACTTATAGAGTTTGATATCATCTATTAGCCTAGGGCGTCCATCAAAGGTAAAGCACTAGCCGACTTCGTGGTGTTTACTTGGGATGAGGCCGACAGTGAAAAGTTTGAGACTACCGGCTATGAGCAAAGGAAAAGTTTAAGCTCTCCCCCAGACAAGGCCGGGGTAGGTTCAAATAGAGGGAAGGTATTTGAGAATGAAGAATAAAGATATCTCTTTAAAAATGGGACCTTAGTAGAAGGTAATTTATCTGAGAATGGATTAGTGTGGAGCCTCTTCGTCGACGGGTCCTCTTGCGAGAGTGGAAGTGGTGCAGGCCTGATAGCGTCGGCACCAGATGGGACATACATCGAATATGCATTGAGGTTCAACTTTAAGGCCTCCAATAATGAGTCCGAATATGAAGCCCTCATAGCAGGCCTTTCCCTGGATCGGGCTCTTAATATCGGCCAGCTCCTAGTTCACAATGATTAAAGATTGGTGGTTAACCATATCTTGGGGGCATATGAGGCGAAAGACGATAGGATGGTGAAATATTTGGAGAGAGTAAGATTAATATGGAAGAGCTTAAAAGAAGTGAAGCTAAAGAGGATACCTCAGCTGGATAATGGTCGAGCTGATGCACTTGCAAGACTTTCCTCAGCTATAAGAATGAAGATAAGAAGGACAGTGCCTGTAGAAATCCTGCATCGACCGACCATTAAAGAGAAAGACGGTGCTTTAGAGTCTTGTCTGAATTTGAACACGGGGGATTCCTGGATGGATCCCCTCATTAGGTACATAAAGTTCGGGGAGTCACCAAAATCCAAGAACGAGAAAAGAAAGCTGAGTTATAAAGCTGCTAAGTTCTCCATCACAGGAGACACTTTATACAAGAAAGGGTTTTTGCTTCCTCTGCTCTGGTGTGTCCACTCGTCTGAGGTAGCCTACGTCCTGAAGGATGTGCACGAAGGTTCCTGCTCCAGTTACGTTGGCAAAAGATCCTTGGCTAAGAGGATTATTACGCAAGGGTATTGGTGGCTGACCTTGGCCAAGGATGCTGCAGCATATGTCAAAAAGTGTGAAAGGTGTCAAAGGTTTGATACCATCCCCCACCAGCCTCAATCACATATCCTTGGCCATTTACGGTTGGGGAACTGATGGTAGGACCCTTATCCAGAGATATGAGTAATTATCGTTATCTAATCGTAGCGATAGAATACTTTTCGAAGTGGGTAGAGGCCGAGCCGATGATTACAATCACGGAGCAGAAAACCTTTCAGTTGGGTTGAAAAAATATCATCTTCATATACGGTCTACCCAACACCCTAATTTCTGATAATGAAACACAATTTAAGAACGTCTCCCTGGAGAAGTACTACGAAAGAGTCGGCATCAAATAATTCTTCTCTACTCCTGGCTGACCCCAGGCTAATGGGCAGACGAAAGTGACAAACAGATTGATCTTTGAGGGAATTAAGAAAAAGTTAGAAGATGCAAAGGGGAGATGGACTGAGGAGGTATACGCTGTCTTATGGGCCTACAAAACTACGGAGATAACCCTACGGGGGAAACCTCATTTATGCTTGCTTACGGATAGGAAGCAGTGGTACCAACGAAAATAGGTTTGCCTACTCATAGGGTTCATACCTATGACCCTGAGAAGAATAATGATGAGAGGAGGCTTGATTTATATCTTATAGAAGAAAGAAGAGAAGACGCTAAAGTTAGGCAATATGCCTACCAACAAAGAACAACAAGATTCTACAACAAGCGAGTAAAAGCGCGTTCGTTGAAGTAAAGGGACTTGGTATTGAAGAAAACATAGTAAAAACCCAATAAGCTTCATCCAAATTGGCATGACCCATACAAAGTGGTTGAAGAAGTGGTGCCGGGAACTTACAGATTGGAAAACCTGGTAGAAGAGCCATTCTCCAACCCATGGAACGTTGACCACCTCAAGAAATATTATGCCTTATTTACATTATATTATAATACATGTGTGTGAGACTCAGATGATGGAAATTCAATGAAAACGAAGTGTTGATTCATATGTTGCCTATCTATTCAAATACTCGTTTGTGTCAGCTCATCTTAAGTTGTAAAACAACATTCAATGTGAAATAAGCTTAAGTTTCCTTCGGTGATATGACAGTCTGGATGGGGTCGACCTTGTCCATGAACTGATAATAACATCGAAGGGCATTTATTATTTAAAACATCATTAACTTAGTGGAATCTATCACTCAGCCGAGATGATAGTGCAAGATAGGGGAGGACTTATGCTTAAACATCAATGTTTTGGTGAATGCAAATTTAAGAAATCACTTAGTTGTGGTTATCATTTAAAACATCATTAACTTAGTGGAATCTATCCCTTGGCCGAGACGATATTACTGGATGAGACGACTCGCCATGCACTCTCAAAACGATGAGGGAGGACTTATGCTTAAACATCATTAGTTTAGGGATGTAAATTTTAAAAAAATCACTTAGTTGTGGTTATCATTTAAAACATCATTAGCTTGGTGGAATTTATCCCTCGACCAAGACGATAGTGTTCGATGAGATGACTCTCCACGCACTCTTAAAACGACGAGGAAAGACTTATGCTCAAACACCATTATTTTGGCAAATGCAAATCTTAAGAAATCACTTAGTTGTGGTTATCATTTAAAATATCATTAACTTGGTGGAATCTATCCCTCTGACGAGATGATAGTGCTAGACAAGACGACTCTCCACGCAGACTCAAAACGACGAGGGAGGAGTTATGATTAAACATCATTATTTTGATGAATGAAAATTTAAAGAATCACTTAGTTGTGGTTATCATTTAAAACATCATTAACTTGGTGGAATCTATCCCTCGGCCGAAACGATAGTGCTGGATGAGATGACTCTCCATGCACTCTCAAAACGACTAGGGAAGACTTATGCTTAAACATCATTATTTTGGTGAATGAAAATTTAAAGAATCACTTAGTTGTGGTTATCATTTAAAACATCATTAACTTGGTGGAATTTATCCCTCAACCTAGATGATAATACTGGACGAGGGAAGACTTGTGAATAACACAATAAGCATAAATAAAATCATGCAAGTAAGATAAGAAGGAATGCAAATACTAAAGTAATAAGCTTCACTTTACAAAAAATACTGAGAGTGTAAAAACTATGGAGGTATAAAGTTGTCCATAACCATTCAAACAAGGGTACAAATAAAAGAGGGTATTAGCCATATATAGAAGCTGGATCAAGATTGACGATGGGGGTTCCCTCTATGATAGGTTCAGCTCCACCATCGGTTTGAAGGTTAGCCCCAACCTCGACCGTGGCCATAAGATCCACGTACTCCAAGGCAACGTCAAAGAGGGGATTAGTAAAGTCTAGAGCATCTAGAGCTGGCCGAATGAAAGAGATGACATCAGTAAACTTGGTGATGATCCACCGATATACTGTTTTCACCCCCTCTCCAGGTAAATAATTCCAAAGTTTCCAAACTCATCTAAAGCCTTGAAGGCTTCAACAGCCTCAACCCTAATCCTCTCAAGGGCCTCAGGAGATAAAGCCTCATCCTTTACTCTCTGCACGACCTCAGCAAGCCCTTTTTTATGAGTGATAGTCAATGCAGCCAAGGACTCGTCTTTCTCCTTGATTAGGTCATCCTTCTCCTTCAGAAAATCATCCCTATTATTTAGATTATTATGAGCCTTCTCAAGGTCGATTTGGTATGTCTCCAAGTGTTTCTTCAAGTTCTCATTAGACTTGAGAGATCGATCAACCTCTTAAAATTTTGGACAGTTCTCGACCATCAACTTATTGGCCGAAGAAAAGGTGCATATAGTCTACAAATAAAAGAAGACATGCTATTACAGACGAGGAAGGAGTACGAGAGGACACTTTAGACTGGGAAGAAAATAATTACCTGAGCTATCAAATAAAGACCTAAATTAAAGACTTGAGGGGCAACCATCTTATCCAGGAACTTGTAGTCCTCCTTAGTGGGAACACCGAGCATCGCCCTCTTAGACCTTGTAGTAGAAGGAATGATTAAGCCAGGGCACTTTCTATGTTAGCAATGTTGCTCTGCCAGTATTCTTGAAAGGAATCTCCCGAGCAAGATCTCGCTCTGGAGCTTCTCGACATATATGGGCCTGGGGGAATGACCCTCTGCCTCTGGGTGTCTTTGTCAGGTCGACCCTACAGGGGAACTTGTTCCTCAGTCCTTTTTTGGCCGACCTCAGGTTGCGCCAGCCCCGTAGCTATTGTCTTCTTCGGCTAAACCTTACCAGTCGACTGTTTCTTTTTATTCAAGGAATTGCGAAGGCTTAGAATATGCATATTGAAAAATTCTTGAGATAGATGAGGAGGACAGTCTGTAAAAACATAATATGGGTCATCAGTCATAAGCATAAAGTAAAAAAAAGCACTTAAACAAAGGGAGAAAGGGCCTGTATCACTTCCAAAGGTCGTCCAGTGGATCAACCCTCAACCTAGACTTATCTAAATATTACGGGGACATGAAATCTTCAAAAGAAAGGAGTTGACTATCCTTCCCTTGACTTATGAGGAAGTTGATTCTCTCTCTATTAGCTATACTGAGGCTGGGGTCAGACTTGGTGGTGAGCATTGAAGGTTTTGCCTAAGTATAGGGCACCATCGGCTCGTCTTCTCATCTCTTACGATTGGTGTCGGTCGAAAACTCCCAATCTCCAGACGCATAGAAAAATATCTCCTTCCAGCTATGATTGGAAGTCTGAGTAATATTAAGGATCTTTTTGTCAGACCTCCTGGCTCTCAAGTGATAATACCCGACCTGATTAGGTGTGGATAACATATGGTAGAAAGCATGGAATATCTCAACGGAGGGTTCGTCTTCATACTTATTACTCCATAAGGAAACATAATCTAAGATGACCCTCCAAGAGTTTGGGACTATCTGAGTAGGAGAGAGGCCGAGACTAGAGAGGATGGCTAGCACGGCTAGGTCAATAGGAAGATGAAACCTAACTCTAAACATTTGATCATACAGAGTAATTTCTCCCTCTCGTCTGTCATACACTCTCTCTCCCTCGCCCGAAACTCACAAGGTGACGTTGGGCTTAATACCATAAATGTCCCTGAAGAAAAGGAGGTCGATCTCACAAATGGAGGACTAATATTTCTCAATGTATGAATAGTCAAGTGGATCGTCAGACTCGGAGTCCTCATCCATTTTATCTTTGGCCTCACTCCCAGCCTCTACCTCTTCACCCTCGGCGTTGACATTAACATAAGTCCTTTGGAACTCAACATCACACATTACTAATAAATGAGATATGGTCGGTGGAATATTTGCCTTGGGGATCGACTCAACGGGATCTGGAAGGATCTCTACAGAAATGTCATCTCGACCAGATGACTCGACTCGATTGGGCGATGAAGCCCAAGATGTTTTACCAGGTGCCCTAGTCTCCCTAGGATGAGTCGGAGAATACTACATGGCTTCCTCGTATGAATCCATATTATTGGATTAGGTGGAGGATGAGCCAATTATTTCTTCAGGAGAGGGAAGAATTACTCTTAGAGGACTAGGAAAAAGGGGTCATCTCCAAACAGGGTCAGCTTGACCCTTAGCCTCAGCTTCATCCTCTAGTCCGCGTATCTCTTGGAAGTACCTCTCCCTAAGGGCTGGGTTTTAAAAGGCTAATTCATATAAGATCCTTAACATTCAAAGGACGAGGTAACATTTGAACAATTAAAGATCGGAAGCCTCAAATAATTTTAGTGTTAACTAAATTTGACTTAAAGATCAAAAGGGGAGAACTAAATCATTTTTCCTACCAAGAATAACTTATAGCAGGGGGTATACAAAATACTACGAGAGGAATTTTAAGATCCTAATGGAAACCTAAATAGTGCAAATAACAAGTGAAAAACGCTGCCAAAAGTTAAAACCTCCTTAAAACTACCACATAAGGCCCACATATGAGCCCCAAACAGCCAGGGAGAGCTGCCAGAATGGGGTATGAGTTCGCCAAAAAGTATGAAGCCTAAAGGTGATTCAAGAAACTGTAAAAGCTTGAATAATAATGGTGGAAGAAGGTTACCTGAAGAAGAAATGGGAATGGAAAAGCAGAAATAACCTTGAGACAATGCTTGAAAACACAGGTGCAAAGAGTCAAAGCTCTGAAACAAAAGGGAAATGTGATGAAGGGGAAAGTCAAGTGAGAAGAAAGGTTTAAATACAACCCCTATTTATATGCAAGCAATGACTTGTGCACGTTTCACAAATGGGTACATATTTTCCCAAAATCCTCATCATAATGAGCAGAATACCCGAGGCATATAAGCCATCATTTGCACCTCGATTGGACACGTGTATTGATATGCCAAGTATCACCTCGTCAAGTTGTCTGGATGAGGCTGAGGGGACTTGATGAGGTGATACTTGGCATATCAATCCTGCGGAGACATCATTCACATCTGGATGAGGCTGAGGAGACGCCTCTGTTGATGACTATTGGGGGGACACGTGTCAACCATCAGGTGATTTGGTCGCTTGAGTTTATAACTGTTACACTTCCCATGGGGTTGTGTCCAATCGAAGTGCGAATGATGGCTATCAATCATGCCGAGTCATCTTACTCAGGCCGAGTGGTAACTTCTCACTCTTGTTCAATTAGTAAGGATCAGCTAAGGTCGAGGCTCATGGTACTTGATGAGGCGATACTTGGCATATCAATCACCCCCTAGCCCTTAGTCTCTGACATATGGATGAGGCTGAGGGGCTAGATGTCTCCGCAGGATTGGCTAAGACTAATGTATTCATGCACATAACATGCTTGGGTAGTGCATTATACCCCCTAAGCACTATATATACCTTTCATCTTCTTTATTAAAAAGGATATCATTATTCAAAACCCTAGCAGAACTCTGTCAAAATATATAGAAGAGAGAGAAAATCTTGAGTCCTATATTTACAGGCCATTAGTACCATACTTATAGTGAAAACCACCATTCACACTGCACAATGGACGTAGGCTCCGGTCGAACGACTTATATTTGGTATCATCTTCTTCTTTGCCCCATCTCCTTCTGTTTATACATTTATATCTTCTGTACATGATTATTGTCTAGTTTAAGCTTATATATATCTTTCCCCGGTGATAGAATTTCTAGTATCATCAAACTACGTGGGTAAAATCAAACAATCATAAAAATTTGCTGACACACAGATTTCAGGAAAAAACCCAAAAGGAAAACCTATTTGTTTTACTTTATAATACTCACAAGATCACAAGAGAAATGTGCAATGAATATCTGCAGATACCCATAAGAACACATAGTTCTGAATCAATAATGAAATTTCGTAGCAACTCTAGAAGACAACAAGGATAATTCATGATTACTCCCAATGACCTCAGTCGTAGTCATCCCAGCACCTCTCTCAAGAGGTACCTAATCAGTAGTAGAAAATCTTCTCTATAAGAGAAACTCCATCAAAGAACGTATCTTAGGTTCCAAAATAATCCACTAACCTATTGGGACTTTCTTGATTTGAAAAATAAATGGTTAAAATCCTTAATGAAGAAGAAGAAAGTATTTTGCAGATTACAGTTTTCCCGTATTGGAAAACATCAGGTTTTGTTAAGAAAAAATGACTCATTTAACACGCTATTTATAAAAAAATGAGTTGGCAGATCGCTCAAACGAAATTAAGATGTCTCTCGATTGAGTTCTTATATCGCTTGAACGACATCACATGAGAGATATATGTAGTTTGAACGACATTAATAGGTCGCTCGAATGACCTCAACAAAAAATATTATTTTATAAAAACTCCGCCTCAACCCTAGAAAAAATATTTTGACAAAAAACAATGCCTCAGATGTTTGAAAATATTTTAGAAAAATTATCCCAACAATTTAAATGAACCGTAAAGGACTTAAAAACAACCTTACCAAAATTAATCTTACTGAGGCTTTTCTGTTGAAGAATGTTGATATTCGGATCCGTCTCGATGCATGATTGGTCTTGAATAAATCTTCGATGGTTGTAGCGGTATACGATATACACTAATGTAAACCGAACAATGAAAATTATGTCCTTATAAATCTCCCCCTATGTCTATGTTGGTACAAACAAAAAACATTCGAATTATCAAATCAAAATGCCTATACAAATCTAATACCCTCCCATGAACCCAAAACTGAAAAGGTACTATTGATGCAAGTCTTAACCTTTTCTTCAAAAAATCTTCAACATCAAATCTTCTAATCTCTTTGATTTACTTTGTCATCATCAGGGTGTGCAAAATAATCCTCAATTTTGTACCTACACACATGAGAGAAGAAACAAATACCTTCGTGACGTATCGAGTTTGAAATAAGATAGACATAAATCAAATCTCAATTCTCCCCCATTATATCATAATTTGTTCTCCCCCTTTTTTATTTGTTCGAAATAGACAAGGAAAAGAATAAGCAGAATAAAGATGGAGTGTCACGACAAGCATAGCAAATAACTATGATCATGAAGAATAAACTTGAAAGTATTCACAAACTATTTTTGATTTTTAAAATTTTTCAAACAAAAATGAAAAAAATAATTTTACATAAATCACACAGCCTGAATTTACACTAAGATAACCAAATCATGGAAACGGAATGAATGGGTGTGAATAAATTCGATAGAAAAATCAATGTTGTCAAACATAACATATGTGCACGATGAATATGGATACTCCTAACGAATGATCTATAAATCGTCCTTAGGTGTCAAATATTGTGAATTCATATGACATCGACTCAATTTAATCGACACATCAAAGTCTAAAATGATTTCCACGCCAATAAAGTCTAAAACATTATAATGCTTTTTCAAGATTTTGTCAAGACATGCAAACCCATTGATTATTTTTCCATCACAACGCCCTCATAAATAATAATGCAATTATTTTTCTTTTGAGGTGATATAATTTTCTTTCCTTAGAGAAATCCAATTGGCCCCGTTTTTGGCATATTTATCTTTTTATTACCTTAATTTTTTGTTTTAAACGGTGGCTTTCACGATGAGTTAATTTTGTACTCTCACAGCCCTTTCCCATGTTCACTCATCATTTTTCCATATTAAACAAATTCCTCACGAGCAACAATTATTACATGCACTACTTTCATTATCGAGTCTTATCGCATTTGGTTCGTTTTAAAGACAGGATTGAGATGGAAACACTTTGACCAACATGTGATAAACAAGTACAATAATCAAACAAATTCATGCAAGGGTGCATTAAAGGAGACTAAGAGTCAAACATGAAGGTAGTAATCTTAAGTTACATCTTACTCACTCCAAACATTACAAGGCACAACATGAAATGATGAAGCATATCAAAACACTATCAAATAGTCACGTGGATATGGAATGAAATTGTGACTCGGTCATCCTAAATGTCTATCTATAAATGGTGTAAAACCAAATACAAAACTCTTTTTGTGTTTTTCCAAAAATTTATCAAAATAAAATCTTTTTCCTTTTTTTAATTTTTTTCTTAAAAATAATTGAAAATATTTTTGGTTTTTCGAAAAAAATATGAGAAAAATGAAAAATATAAATACATAAAAGATACACACTAGCAATATGAACAAAATATCATCAATAAGGTCATACTATGCTAGCAAATAATTCTAAACCTCAACCGTTAGGTGCGGCAGAGTTTTCCAAACGTGGTGTCATCCTATGAAAAACATCCATAAAATCATGTGAAGTTTTGATCAAAAACTTAACTTGCTCCCCAATATGTGAAAAATATCTCACGCAATCATCCGAAGCATCATGTGTAGGTGCGCGTGTGTGAACACATGGCAAAAATCTATGCGACACACCACCCAACTTAAAGCAAAATTTCCTAAGGTGTCCTCTCTTTTTACAATGGGTGCAAACGTACACGGGCCTAGGAACACCTCTCTCAAAAAATCTACGGCTCACTCTCCTGTCTTGAATGGGAAGCCTAAGTGGGTTGGGTTGAGAGCCATATAGATCAATCATAAACTCGGGAACTGACTCGGGTGCATTATGGGAAGTGGGTGCACTGTAATGACTCATTCTTAGTCTCTCAACAGTATCCAAAGCGGGACTGAGGAACATCTTTACTACCTTCTTATATATGTCCTCTATAGTGACCTTTACCTCTCGAGAATGTTTAATATCTCTCTCTAATTGTGACACACAGGCTATAAGTTCACTCTTTTCCCGATTCACAATGATCAAATGCTCATTCAAAGTAACTTCACCTTCCCGAGTTGACTCGCCAATGCCTGAAATCCCATCAAACTCTCAATCTCTCTCTCCAAATCAATCACCCTAAGACCTAAATCCTTATTCAATTTCTTAGTCTTTAAGGTCTTGGCGTACAAATCTGTAAACGCAATTTGGATCTCACTATCACCCTCACTCTCACACTCACTAAAAACACTCGAACTATCCTCGGGGTATCATGTGCACAAGTATCCTCATCGTCGTGGGACAAACTAGGTTTGCTCACGTGACTTGTTAAAAAGGCAACACACATCCCATGAGAAGATTCATCCCCGAAATCCTTCACCTTTTCCTCACTATCACGAAGAGTGGCTGGTATGGCAATCGTTTTGCCCTTTCTCTTTAGCCTAGTGGGACACTTAAACGCCTTATGCCCCTTACCATCACACTCAAAACATCTTTCCTCTTTCTCTTTTTCATACTCATTCTTACCTTTGTATTTATCCTCCTCCTTCTTTTTATTTTTCTTAAAAATCTTTTATTGGAAGAATTTTCTTTGGAAAATTTGAGAAACTTTTTAAATTCTTTTTCAAGCAAGGCCTTATCAAAATCAAATTCGCCCTCAAACTTGAACTCACAAACTTTCCCTTTCTTTTTTCTTATCTCTCTTGAACACTTCCTATCCCTTTCTAAACTGGTCTTTAAGTGCTATCCCTCTATCCTTAGCCTTGATAGTGTCAGGAAATATATCAATTTCATATGTATGGAGGTCTTCTACCATATCATCTAACTTTAAATTGCTCAAATTACCTGAGGAATTCAAAACAGTCATTTTGGGGGAAAAAATGTTTTGGCAGCGATCTTAAAATGTTTTTAACCACTCATGCATCAGGTATGTGCTCATCAAGATTGAAACTAGTGTTGACAATATCAAATAAATGTGCGTAAAAATCATCAAAACACTCAGATTCAAGCATGGTTATTGTTTCAAATTGAGTAGTTAAATTTTGAGTTTTAGACTCTTTGACCTCATTTATGCCTTCATGGGTTAGTTGTAAAACATCCCATGCTTCTTTAGACGTGGTGCGCGTCATGATTCGTTAGAACTCTTCAGGAGTGATGGCACTAGAAATTGCACTTAGCTCACGAGAATTAAAAGTACTCCATCTAAATTCATTCTCAGTCCAGTCTATCACAGGTTTTAAATTAGTATCATTATTTGCGGTGACAGTGGGAGGAGTCTAACCTCTTTCACAAACTACCCAAAAACACTCATCGATTGCTTTTAAATGCGATTTCATACGGGCTTTCTAGTTAGCATAATTAGACCTATAAAAAATTGGCAACTGATTACATAAGTTTTCATTCGAAAATATTACAATTTTTCAAAATTAGATTTTTCTAAAAAAATCTATATCACAAAATTTTGCGAAAGATAGGATCACTCGATAAATTAGAAATACCCGCTCTGATACCAATTTGTGAAAGCTATGTGATATTGATTAAACGAATTCACAAATTCTAAATTTAAACTTTTATAACTGGTGTCAATTTTTATCCAAATTAATGTAGCCCCAAAACACAAACAACTACATAGGTAAAATCAAACCATCATAAAAATTTGCTGACATACAGATTTCAGGGAAAAACCCAAAAGGAAAAATCTTTTTATTTCACTTAATAATACTCACAAGATTAAAAGCAAAATATGCAATGAGTATCTGCAGATACTCATAAGAACACGCAGTTCTGAATCGATAATGGAATTTCGCAGCAACTCTACAAGGTAATAAGGATCACCCATGAGTACTCCCAAAGATCTCAGTCATAGTCAGCCCAACACCTCCCTCAAGCGGTACCTAATCAGCAGTAGAAAATCTTTCTTAGAAGAGAAACTCCAGAAAAGCTCATATCTTGGGTTCCAAAATAATTCACTAAATTATTGGGATTTTTATAAATTTAAAAACAAATGATTAAAACCCTAAATGAAGAAGACAAAAGTATTATGCAGATTGCAGTTTTCATATACTAGAAAACGTCAGGTCTTCTTAAGAAACAATGACTCATTTAACATGCTATTTATAAAAAAATGAGTAAGCAGATCGCTCAAACGAAATTAAGATGTCACTCGAACGAGGTCTTATATTTCTTGAACGACATCGTGCGAGATACATATGTCGCTTGAATGACATTAACAATACGCTCGAACGACCTGAACAACAATTATTATTTTAGATAAACTCTGCCTTAACACTAAAAAAAATATTTTGACGAAAAACAATGCCTCAGGTGTTTTAAAATATTTTAGAAAAATTATCCCAATACTTTAAATGAACCGTGAAGGGAATTAAACATAACCTTACTAAAATTAATCTCACAGCGGATTTTCTGTTGAAGAATATTGATATTCGGATCCATCTCGATGCATGATTGGTCTTGAATAAATCTTCGATGGTTGTAGCAGTAAATGACATACACTAATGTAAATTATGTACTTACAGATTCTTTCAATAACTGCATACTTCAACGGGCTCCACGCCACCGATTATGTGCACCATATGCTCTGGCTAGTTGTTTTGGATTTTTCACCCTAGAGTTCTGAGCCCTCCTTAATTTTTTCGGTGTCATCCGAGTTCCTGTACACGTGTTTGAATATTTTATAAATGTCCACATTATTCCAACTTTCCTTTTACCTGACCGAATTTAAAATTTGGGATTACACCTTAACTTGTGGTACACTTTGAAATATTACCATTTTATGTCCTTTACATTTTAGCCTTGATTTTATTCCAAAAATCATATTCATTTAGGACAAATTTGTGTAACACCATTTCCAATATTTTTATTTCATAAAAATATTTCACTTTAAGTAAAATTATCATTTTACCCATGTAACACCCTGTATTTTTATTGATTTTTCTATTGGGATTAATTAAATTTAAAATGGAAAATTAATAGGAAATTAATCCGAATTAAATAAATATTAATTAGTGAGACAAGGGTTAATATTTATTTATAGAAATTATATTGAGTATTACTTGGTGAACGAGTAGTAAATTAATGAGAATGTATTATGATTGTCGTGAGTGAGAAATATGACAGTTACGGTAATTTAGTCGGGACGCGTGTGTTGGTCGTGTCGGGACTTAAATTTATGAGATAAAATATAATTTATTTACGGGTCATCCAAATGGTCATTTTGAGTGTGCCATTTTGTTCGAAAGGATCGAAATGATAAAAAAAAGCGTACTCGAGGATTTAGTGTGGATCCCGGGGTATTTTTAGGTCAAACCAGCACCCCAAAGGGGTATTTTGGTCTTTTGAATTTTTGGGGAAATGGGACCTACGAAAATTACATGTTTATCTCAACATATGTGATGAGGGAGTTAGGAGGATAAGTTAGAAAATCACAGAGAGGCTATTAGAGGAGGAATGAGAGGAGTTCCCAAGGCATTCCCATACCATTTTTGCACCACTACCACCACCGGAGTGTAGATTGGGAGGACTAGGACTCAACTCCACCGTGTTCCTACAAAAATTCAGACCTATAGTTTAAGGAAAGTATTTATCTTGCTAAATTATGAGCATATATACCATCCACGTTGGTGTAGGATGAATAATGTAATACCCCGTATTTATGATGACATAGAATTTAATTAATTCGAGGATATAGGATTTAAATTATCTAGAGAATTTAATTTAGTGAATTAAGATGTAATTAATTTGGGTTATTTTTAAAATTTACATGTGTCGTACTTTGAGGTCAAGATTGGAGAATTTAAGTAAAGAAACTCAGATGATGATTCTGAGTGCACGGTTGACTCCGAATAGGTCGAGATAGTCAAAAAAGAGTACCCAAGGATTGTAATTGGGTCTCGGGGCATTTTTAGGCATAACCGGGTTCACACAGGGGTGTTCGGGTCATTTGGGCTTAACCCATAGGCTTAATTTCGGGAGAAATATAAAACCCACATTAGGGAGTTTGTGGCGGACACAACTCAATAAGAATACCCTTGTTTGCAGAGGAGAAAAAAGGGATAAATTGGGGGAACTTTTGGGAGCTAAATCAAGAAGAATTTGGTGTGTTTTTCGTCAAATCTTTGTCTATATCAAAGAAAATTATGATCCCATAAATTGTTGTTATTTAATTTAGATTAGAGAGTTTGATTATGGTTGAGATTACATGAAAAATGTGAAAACCCCAATTTGAAATTTAGGATTTTAATGGAAATCGGAGACGTTGTAAAGATTGAATGGGGTTTAATCGTTAAAATATATGATGGGAAGATATGTCTGTGTTCTGGTTTCGAAGAGAAAGAACTGGGATTTTTAACAATGACAGAAACCAGGGTAACATCATGAGGAAGATGAAGGGGCTGAAAATGTAGGAGGTCACTCGATTGACCAGGGACATCGTTCAAGCGACGCTGGGAAGTCGTTCGAGTGACACCAGATGTCGTTTTAACGACGGTAAGGATTTTTGAAAATGCCAATTTTTCCCTTGTTATCTTTTGGGATATTTTAAGGCTTTAATCAGTGTACAAAAAATGAAAGGGAGAAAATACTTCGGGCCTTGGGAGGCAGATTTTAAGATATATTTTATTTAAATAGAGTGCCAATCTAAATAACTGGAATTGGATGAAATAAATTCAAAAGGTTTAAATACGAACCAAATTAGGGAGTCCAGACATTATGGTTGAGTGACACCACTTGGATAAAATTAATTGAGGTAAAATTAATTAAATTAAGGGTCGGGGATTTGACTCGGATATTTCACAGGCTAGTGCTACGGGAGTCAGACACGGGGTAGTCGGTTTAATTCATTATAGATATATATAATAAATTATATAATATTAAATTTAATGAGGGGTATTAAACTTAATAGTGGGATTTTGTGTAACAAATTCTAAGGGGTGAAGATGCAGATCGAATGAGTGAGTCTGGGTATTGTAGTTGGGTGACACTGTTTTAATAACAAAATAATTAACGTGAAATTAACTAAATTACAAGTCGGGATATAGACTTGGGTATTTTGGGCTAGTGCTATGGGTGTTAGGCACAGGTTGGCCAAACTTTTATTAAATATATGTATACGGTTAGTGTGGTAGTATATCTATATATATATATATATATATATTTGTGTGCTTTATAGATATCGGTGTGAATGATATTTATAAGAATACATACCCTTCTAGTGCTATCATAGGAGGTAGCACGATGTGGGTGAATTCGCTAGCTTGAGGAGCAAGGAGATTACAGTTCCCTGGTCATATCGCCTAATATTTTATTGTGTGGTTCATTTTACGAGGTGAGACGCTTTGGGTATGATTCGGTCTCACTTTCGGGGGGAATATAGTCGCCTCCACTACGTTTGCGATAGTTTTTCTCAAGTTTGGTGCGAGATAGTCCGACTTGATGTAGTTGGGTTAGAATGACTATGCCTGGGACATGATAGGATTTAAGAGAAAACATTTGTTGAGTTTTTACTCGAGAATGGATGTTTATTATACCCGACATGTGTGTGAATGTTGTAGTATATTAGTACGTATATAATACGAGTAAATAATTATATATAGGATTAATACATAAGTGTGAATGTATTTCTGATATATTTAGTGTGAAAGTATTATTTAAAAAAAGTGATGCTAAGACTGAGGCATATGGGGCCAATGATTTATTTTGATCACGAGTTGGCCACCCGGTGTTTTAATTGGCGGGGTGTCATAGATGGGGTTAGAGCCTCAGCATCTAGAGTCCTTAGAATCTATATGGATTATTACATTTTAGTGCAGTGTTCTTTGATATAGATCCTTATTATAGGATTATTTTATTCCTTCACGTATGCGAGTTACGATCTCCTGCTATTAAGTACAGTTGATGTAATTCATATACGAATTCGATTGTGCTTCGTATACTGCAACTTTGGATGACCAATGAGGGCCATTAGAAGGACTGCAAGGGGAGAGTTTCAGTAGAAGCCATCGAATATTCTGGGAACGATGACCGCGATAGAAGTCACCATGATTATTATCTAGGTAGATGACGTTAGGATAATTACTACGGTGCAATACTTTCCCTTAAAACCATAGTAGAAAATGGTGGTGCAAATTCAGACTTACCCAACATAGTCGGTAAAGGAGGGAGTCGGAGGAACTCTTTCAAAGAGCCATCCGTAAGGATTCAGGGAAGTGCGGGAGTGTGATGAGTCAATGGAAGGATATAACACAAGGGTAATTATGTAGGGTGGAGTGCAGTGGCACCCAAGATTTAATTTTGGTAAAAATTATGGCTCATAGGAGCAACGTTATAGTGATAGGAGTCAATCACCATAACCTTGGAGAGATACCTTGAATAATGAGGAATTTTGGGTTTCGGTTTGACTGCAAATCCTCTGATCAACTATTTAAATAGAGAGGTAAAGGATATTTCAAGACTTGTTTAAAAAGGGATGTACGGTGGTCAGTCATGAAGGAAATTTGATGTGTTTAGCAAACTTCGTGCCCAACGAGGTGGATATGGAGGATAAAAAAGGTTGGTAAGTTAATAATAGACTCATGGGTAGTATATACAAGCATGGATGGGGAAATTCGACTAGAACGACTGGTAGCATTGTCACCAATGTCGTACGTTTATAATTTGATATTAGCACTTCCGTGAGAAGGGAGGCAAGAGAGTTAGAGAATCTAATCGAAGGGTAAGACTGGCTTTAACAGTGATAGTGAGGAACCATAGGAGAGGATATCCAGTAGAGAACCCATTTTATGATTGAGATCAATAGAATTCCTACCAGGTGATGATGGATTCAGTCAGGGCCGCCAAGGCCAGCGATGAGTCCTATAGGGCCAACAAAGCCAAAGGGACAACAGGGAGTAGCAATTGGGGTCAAGACTACTAGATCTATGAAAATGACTCCCCCAACATGGCCAGTGGGTCTAGGGAAGGGGAATGACACAAAAAGGTGTCTTATGTGTAAAGAGTAGGAACACATGTGTGGATCTCGTTCAAAGTGAATTGGGGGACAAGGATGGGATGTCTAGTAGGGGAAACAATTACAAGAAGTTTTGGTTTGATTGGGGAGAGGGTGTTATGTCGAGGAACCATTTGAACTGCGAGTGCTATTGGCAATTGAATGTATGAGTTTTATCCAAGGATGATTGGGGTCTGTTTTCATATGACTCGAGCGAATCACATAATTTATTAGTTCTAGATTCACATGAGAAACAGGTTTAATAGAGATATCGTTAATATTACTATATTAGTATATATTCACCGTTGAGTTAGCGGGGCTATCTTTAGTCCCATCTGCAGGGGAGTAGGTGTGGACACTGAGAGGATATATTTTATGAGGATAAATCGCTTTGGGAGGTGATATTAGAGGTATGGTTTTATCCTTAGTACGGATTGTTAAGTGATGGCCGGCGATTACGACAAGACTATCATGTTCACTGCTTTGGGGAAATATGTATATTATTACGATGTCTCACTTAAAAGAGGGCCGATCTCGAGGCAATATTTTTATGAAGTAGACTTCAGAGAGTACGGTTGTCTAGTTACATTGGATCCCGGTGCGTAGGGACTTTTACTAATGTGATTTAGGGCATATCAGATTTACCGTTGAGCGAAGATTTTTTTAGCGTATTGTTATTTACGTGCTGAAAACTTAGTGATAATGAGAGGGTCGTATTGCGTGACGCCTTGAGAGACATTGACATAGACGATTTGATTTATGTTCGGGAGATAGAATTTATGATATCTTTACTATGTGCTTTAGATCCATGAATTTTGATGTTCGACAATGCTAGGGCGTAGTGGATTGGGGAAAGTTCTTTTGAGCTTCGTTGTGGGATGTACACGCATGGACCTTAATAAACAGTTAGTTTAGTGAGACATTGTTGGATGCTAGTGCGTCAATTTTAAATGTTAATTATTGAACGTGTAGAGGAAACACTTTAAGATGAGAGCTATTACGATATTTGACCAGTGGAGCTGGGTAGTGCTGTGAAGGAAACACGAAGAAAACATTTGCACCACAAGTTAATGGGTGGGGCATTATCGAGAAGATTTAAATTGCAATTTTTTGTGTAATCAAGAATACCTGTATGATGCGAAGATGAGCTTGATATAAGTATGTTACGTATGATACGTTAGTGATAATTATACTATGTAGTTTAGGCTATAGTATATAGTATGGTGAGATTTTGTGTTCTCTGTTCCTAGGGATGATATACTTGTGCTAGTTATCACTTGAAGGAGGGTCTAGTATATATATATGTTATCATGTGTTGCATAATAGACTCATAAGAAAGTGTTTATTGTAGAGGGGGCTTGAAGGTAACCCCGAGATTAGGGACAAATTCCCAATTAGCAACAGTGTTCGAGATTAAGCAACCGAGGCAGCTCAAGCGTGGCAACTCAGTGAGGCAGCTTAACGCGGCAGCTCATATTTTAGCTTGTTGTATTAGTCACATTGTATTCTTATTATTGATTTCTGTAAGCTTTAACAGTTGTAATGACGTGACGATAATAACAAAAGAGTTCGTATGAGGTCAAACGGTACTTGCGAGAGACCAGGCTTGGCAGGGCCTGGGAGAGCTTTCATGCTCTATCGAATGACCTCACTGTGGGAACTTTAGAGGGACCTGGTTTGGAGGATTGAGAAGTAAGGCACCGTTGGGACTTGTCCTGACCATCTTAGATGCACCTGGTAAAACACCAAAGGACCCTGACCATGGAACCTCAAGCGTAGCATCTTGGAGTTCCATCGGGCGTTGAGTCATAAACCAAGTAGCCCTCTACTTAATGTCACACCTACTATAGGTGATGTCACTAGCCAGCTAAACAATGTCAGACCTGCACTTGAGTAAACCACCGTGGTATTTGGGGCTGTCAGGGAGTTGGTAAGCCACCTCTGCGACAACAGCCCCCTGACACACAGTGGTTAGGCAAAAGGCATGTCTTGGCATTTAATGTTTATGACGTGGAGACAACTAGTGCATCAGGCATTTAATACTGTGACATAAAGTATGAGGGATGTCTTTCATAGTCTTAAATGACTGAGTTGCCTCGGGGGTGGTGTGGGGGGCTATTTAAGGACCCCAACCACCTCTGAGAAAAGGGGGATCCCTTTGAGAATTGAAAAGAGTTATTGCAATCTAGAGAGTTCACTGACTCACCATTGTCATTTATTACGAAGCTTTTAATACTTGACAGAGATTCTTGAGGGTGTTTTGTGTGTTTCTACCTGCCCGCCAGGGTGTATCTAGGGTGCTTACTTCCCTCTCCCTCTAGCTAAGCCACTTCCAAAGTCCATTACTATTACCTGAGTTATACACGATAGAATTTGGGAGTTTAAGCTGAGTTTACCTTCATTGGGTTCATGTTTATATGTTCTGTCATTAACCCTAAGCTTTAACCAACTGACTTATCATTACCATACTCAATAGGGGGTCACGCCTCCATTTATAATCTAAAGTACCCTCTTACATTTGGCGACTCCGCTGGGGAGGCATCCTTCTAGGAAAGGAGTATGGCGCAGGATAATGCTACTAGAAGACTCAACTTCGATGACATACAGCATAGTGAAGAACAGGCTGCGAGGGAGCAGGAGGCCCTGAGAGATGGGGCTCCTCGAGTAGAGGTACCGCTGGCTCCAACAACGATAGGCGTCCCAGGGGCTGCACAACCTTCCACGAGCGCGGGGCTGGGACCTGCCCAGATGGCGCTCCTCATGAGCAAATTTTATGAGTTTTTGCAAACCCCAGTAGCTTCAACTATGCTGGGAGGATTGGAGACTAATGCCTTCGTAACACCAGGAGTGGCCTTAGGGGCCCCACCAGGGGCAGGCATTACAGGAGCGGTCCCAGCAAGTGTACCCTCTGTTGTGAACCCAACTGTGGGCGGCTCAGGAGTTTCAACGGCACAATCGATAACGTTCGCTCCGGTTGCAACAAGCGCTCAACCGTCGGCCCCATTGCAGGTGGCCCCAGCAACCTCGCCCTTGGAAGAGATGAGAAAAGAGATGCAGAAGGAGATGCTGAAGTTCATGCAGTCTTCCTCGCAGGCTGTGGGCGAGGTGGCAGCGGTCTACGATGACTTCCAGACACCTTACCCCCAGGAGTACAACGATGAACCCTACCCGAAGGACTATATTTCCCCTACCTTTGAAAAATACTCAGGGAAGGGTGGGAACCCGAAGGAACACATTAAGCATTTCGTTGAACATTTGGGAGCGCACTGCAATGACAAAAAGCTTAGGCTGAGGGAGTTTTCCAAATCCCTGACTGATAAAGCATACACTTGGTACTCTCATCTGCCTCCCAATAGTGTCTCCACGTGGGAGGAGATGCATGTATTGTTTGTTCGAAAGTTCTTCTTGGCAGAAGATGAGTTCACCCTAACCCAACTTGGCAGGGAGAGGCAAAGGCCAGGAGAAGAGGTAGTGGCCTATATTCGAAGGTTTAGGGAAAGATCTCTCGACGTGAGGGAAGAAGCTAAGGAGGCCAGGTTACTACAGATTTGTGCTGAGGGATTACTTCCTGAGTATATCTGTCACCTGATCAATGAGACACGCGAGGGAATATTTTCAGCATTCTTAAAATCCACAAGAAATATATCTTTGGTGGTGCGGCCTAGCCCGATAGTAGCTCCCATGGTGTTCAGACAGCCGATACAACCCATCGGGAGAAGGTATCAGGCCCCACGGGTGGGATATATCGAGAGGGAAGATGGGGGCAAGGCCCAGAGGAAGGACAACAAAAGAAAGTTCAGAAGAGATAGAGAAGACCCGCCACCGTTACCCTGTACGGTGGAGGAGGCTGTGAGTTGCTATAACGCAATGGTCCAAGGCGGAACGGTTTACGAACCAAAGGGTGTCCCGGTGGAAGAGCCCGACGCGGCAACTAGGGCCAATCCCAAATATTATCGGGTTCATCGAAAGGTCCAGCATCCAACAAAAAGTTGCTTCACGCTGCGAAGAATCATCGACAAGTACATGAAGGCGGGAACATTACAAATCCCCCCGCAGAACGTTAACAATAACCCACTCCCAGCACATGGGGCCAATGTAGTAACGGCCTACGATAAGGAGGCAGAGCGGGAGAGGGGAGGGGCAACAATGGAGTTCGATAAAGCACTGGAGCATTGCACTAGGGGAATGGCTAACGTAGTTCTGGCTTATGATGAAGCAAGTGCTAGGGACGTAGAAGACGCCTACAGCGTTGAGGGTGAGGAAACGGACCCAGTCATAGAATATAGCGCAGTTTCAAAATCTCCAAAGTTCACTTGGTTCTTCGACCAAGTGGGAATCCCAAAAGAGAGCAGAATGGAGATAACGCAGGCGATCTTGGATATTGCAAGAAGAAATGCGGTCCCCTCGCTAAGGTGGAGGGGACCCATGGCTAGGCTGGTAAAGAAGTTCCTATCAGAGGTAACGTTCAGCGATGCGGATAGAGCTGTAAGGTTCCCCCATAATAGGCCCTTGTATGTAACGGCCAGTATTAACAGGGTTAGCTTTGCCAGGACTCTTATGGACGTGGGTGCTTCCATCAACATTATGTCAATCAACTCCTTCCACGCGGATAATATTCCGGAAGAAAGGTTGGTTGCCATGCCCTTGGTAATCTCGGGCTACGATAATCAATCTTCCAAGTCCATTGGGTATGTAAACGTGGGGATAGTGATGGGAAATCTGAGTTCCCATATCAAATTCCATGTAATAGAAAGCGCAACTTCCTATCATTTGTTAGTAGGGAGAGTATGGATGCACAACCAAGGGTTAGTTCCCTCAACTTACCACCAATGTGCTAAGGAGAATATCAAGGGGACAGAAGTGACTATTAGGGCAACTAAGAGGCCTTTCGCTATCGAAGAAGCACACTTGGTGGATGCAGCCTTTTATACAGAGCTCGAAGAGGACGTGCGAGTCCTAACGAGGAGAATGGATGGAGTCTGGGTCCCCTCGATTAGAGAAAGAATGGGACCTTTAAATGAGAGTGGCGAGGGGAAGAGTATAGAGGAAACATACCGGGCGGTCCCCCGACCCCAGAACATCTCGAAGCAGCTCAAAGAAAAGATGAGGCCCAGGGCAGACCCAAGCGAGCATGAGGTCCAACGACAAAGCGTGTTAAGTTGTTTTTCAGGGGAAAGAATCGCTGAGGCTTCCAGAGAAAGGAAGAGAAAGGACGTGGTAACAGCTACCAACAGGCAATGTAAGAAGATTGTCACTGAAGAGGGAAAATTGGTGTACCACTTGTAATGGTGTGAACGGGCGGCCGAAAAGACTGACAATGAGGTTGACCCGATATACGAGTGCTTTTTAGTGGATCAACGGGGGCAGTGTATGGTGATAGACAACTATAGCATACAAGAGTTCGTAGAAATGTCGTCGAAGAACCAGACTACATGACAGACCAACCAAGGCCCCAGGCACAAGAGTTGGAGCAACTAAACCTAACAGAAGAAGGGGAAGACCCAAGGCCTATCTTCATCTCGAAGGATCTTGTTAAGGAGAAACGAGAAGCCTTGGTTGACCTAATTCGGGAGTTCATAAATGTCTTCGCATGGAAGTACACTGAAATGGAAGGGCTGGATGAGGAAGTGAGCTTCCACAAGTTGAACGTGATCCCTTCGGCTATTCCAGTAAAGCAGGCAACAAGAACGTACAAGCCTGAAATAGATTTAAAGATTAAAGAAGAGGTCCAACGCTTGTTAGCAGCAGGGTTTATCAAGCCTATACAACACCCCCTCTGGCTATTTAGCATTGTGCCAGTAGGGAAGAAAGATAAAAACCAAATAAGGATCTGCATAGATTTCAGAGACTTGAATAGGGCCTGTCCTAAGGATGAGTTTCCCCTACCCTCCATCGACAGTTTGATAGACGCCACGACTAGTCATGAGATGTACAGCTTCATGAATGGATATGTGGGATACAACCATATCAAGATGGACCCTTTTGACGCAGAGAAAACAACATTCAGAACGCCGTTGGGCAACTTCATGTACAAAGTAATGCCGTTTGGACTTAAGAACGCCGGAGCTACGTACCAAAGAACGATGATGGCCATTTTTCATGACTTCTTCCACAAATTTGTGGAATTCTACGTGGACGACTTGGTCATCAAATCGAAGAAGGAAGAGTCCCATCTGAACGATTTAAGGAAGGTGTTTGCTCGGTGCAGGAGGTACAAGTTAAGGATGAACCCGTTGAAGTGTGTCTTCGGGGTAACAAGTGGTAAGTTTTTAGGCTTCGTGGTTAATCGGCAAGGGGTACAGATGGACCAGGACAAACAGCGGGCAATCCTGGAAATGCCATGTCCAAGAACGGCGAAGGAGCTGAAAAGTTTTCTTGGTAAAGTCTCTTACCTTAGGAGATTTGTGCCTGGATTGGCCGAAATAACACACCCACTGATGCAGCTGCTACGAAGGAACACGAAATTCAGATGGGAAGAGGTTCACCAGAAGTCCCTCGTTGGGCTGAAAAAGCTGCTCGTATCACCACAAATCATGGTTCCTCCTCAGGCGGGAGCCCCGTTGCAGCTATACCTCACATCCACCACGAGGTCCATTGGAACTCTGCTAGCACAAGAAGTAGACGGACAAGAACGACCGGTTTACTACCTCAGCAAAATTATACATGGGCCAGAAATTAGATATACTAGCTTAGAAAGGCATTGTTTAGCCCTGGTCTTTGTAGCACAAAAACTTAGGCACTATATGCTGTCTTTTACCATTCATATTGTAACTAAATGTGATCCAATTAGATATTTGCTCGCAAAGACTATATTGATTGGTAGCGCAGCTAGATGGTTCCTCATTCTCTCTGAACATGACTTAAAATGCGTGGTCCCTCGCACAATCAAAAGCCAGGCGTATGCTGACTTATTGGCTATCTTCCCTTCAGGAATCTTTGAGCCACCTAGGGAAGACATTCCAGGAGATGATCTGCAGGCCAATTACCTGGATGCAACTGAGGAAGAATGGACGTTGCAGTTCGACGGATCTTCGGCAGAAAAAAAGGTAGGAGCAGGGGTTGTTCTTTAAAAGGGATGGAAGAGATTTGCCTCTCCTACAAACTAGATTTCCCTTGCTCTAATAACGAAGCAGAGTACGAGGCATTGGTACTAGGGCTTTTAGAGGCTCTTCGGAGGGGAATCCTTTCACTCTGCATTAAGGGTGACTCGAACTTGGTAATTCATCAGGTAAACGGAGAATATGCGTTGAAACACATGAGCCTGGCGCCCTATCGAGCAATCATTCAAAGGCTCCTCAACCAGTTCCATCTGACCAAGATCAGGAGACATCCCAGAACGATGAACCGCCATCCCGACGCCTATGCCACTATTGCCCAAAAGATGATAATGAAAACCAATGAGACTACAGTTGTGATCCAACGAAGAACAGCCCCTTCGGTAGTACAGTCAATACTACCAATGGAGGAAAAAGTGGGTTGGAGAAGGGATATTAAGATATAATTGGAGTCTGGTGAGGGGGTGATGGGGCTAAGAGAGTTGGCCCAATATTTTACATGCCAGGGGAATCTCTATTTTAGAAATACAGGAGGATGGCTGTCGAGATGCGTTAGCCTAGTGGAGGCCGAGCAAATATTGAAGAAGACGCATAACGAACACTGCGAAACGACCGAGATACCTCTATGCAGGAGAATTCAAAGGGAGGGATATTTTTGGCCTAGAATGAAGCAAGATGCGGTAGAGCTACAACGAAAATGTAATAAGTGTCAGCTATTCTTCGAAGCAGCTGAGTGCCATTTTATTGAAGCTCAAACGGACTGGAGGCAGCCCTACATCGACTTCATTCAGGAGGGGGTTGTCCCAACGGAAAAAATAGATGCAATGGGTCTGAGGCAAAGGGCTCCAAGGTTCTACGTCCAGGAGGGACAGCTTTATCTAAAGGGGTACTTTAACAGGACCTTGCGATGTGTCACAAGGGAAGAAGCAGTGGAGGTCCTCAAACCAGCGCACGATCCAGCACATATATGAGGTGCCAAGCTATATGATCAGTTGATGACATTGGGGTACTATTGGCCAACAATGGAGAAAGACTCTGCTGAGTTTGTTCAAAAATGCAAGGCTTGCCAACTTCAAGGGAATATGATCCATGCCCCATCAGCAGACTTGCACTCTCTATCAACGCCCTATCCATTTCATACTTGGGCGTTCGACCTAGTGGGGGAAATCCACCCCTCTTCGAGAGGTAAGATATGGATACTAGTAGCAATAGAATGTTTCACAAAATGGGCCGAGGCAATACCACTCAAACGGGTAACGGCTGGGGTGGTGAGCAACTTCATCAGAGAACACATCATTTGCCGTTTTGGGATCCCAAAAGTAATTCTCTCAGATAATGGGACCCCCTTCGTCAATTCTGAAGTAACAATGCTCACGGACAAATACTCCATTGATCATCACACTTCAACGGTGGCATACCCAAAGGGAAATGGTCAGGCCGAAGAAACTAACAAAACCCTGATTAATATTTTGGCCAAAATGATGGAAGACTTTCCAGGGGCGTGGGATGACAAGATACCAGCTGTCTTGTGGGCCTATCGAACAACCAAGCGAAAACCCACATGATACACGCCGTTCTCTCTTGTCTATGGGGCTGAGGCAATCCTCCCAGTAGAACTGGAAGTTCCCTCTGCCCGTTATGCCTTGAGAAGTAGCATGCTCCCTAACAGTAGACATGTACAGCTGGAAGCGTTGGATGAGCACAGAGATAACTCGATGCAACACTTTCAAATACATACGAAACAACTCTCCAGGGCATATGACAACTTGGTGAGACCAAGGAAGTTTGTGGAAGGAGACCTCGTATTGAAAGCGGCAGTAAAGCACATCAGGGGACTTCCTCTACCAAAGTTTGCAGCCAACTGGGAGGGACCTTACATTGTGAAGGAAGCGCATGACTCAGGTTATTGCTTAATTTCGAAGATAGAATAAGACAAGCCATTTAAGATTAACAATAAGTGGCTGAAGGTTTATCATGTGTAAAACAATCAAGTTTGAAACTAGATATTGTTATAAATGTACAAGTTTTGGCTGACATTTTTTTTTAATAATGGAACAATAGAGCATTACAACAGCAGTCACAACACGCGAAGGGATTAAAAAGTATATGTTCTTCATTCATAAATAATAGAGCATTACAAAATTTCTTTTGGGAGCTATTGCCCAAGAATTACATAGACAAAAGCAGTAAAGGATCTGTATACAAGAAGTAACTACTCTAAAAGAAAAGATAAATCTGGGGAAGAAAAAAATCTCCAGGTAGGTCCGAAGAAGCTGCTGTGAAAGAATGTTGGGCATGAATGGAAACCTCAAGCCTCGTTTGCACTTGCGTACGTTCGATCAGGAGTCTCTCACGCTTCAGTTTGGCCAGGCACAAAGCTTCTTCGACATCCTTCACCTCTTGATCCACTGCTTCCAAAAGAGGTGCCAATGCGACCAACCTAGCTTCCTCAGCTTGCTGGTCCTTCTAGTGCTTTCGTAACACCTCCCTCTGGCCGATCAGTTGCTGGTTCTTCAAGGTCTTCAGATACATTATAAGCCAGTCAAAACGGAAACCATCATGTCCCAACTCCTTCAGAAAACCCAGAAATTGGTTAAGAATGGATCTAGTAACACTTGCAGTAGGGGTATTGGCAATTTCAGCAACAACGATCGCCATGCATTGCAGTCTATGACTCATCACATGAATCTTGGAGCGCAGGCAATCTGGTGTGAAGGTCTCAGGATGATGAT
Source organism: Sambucus nigra (assembly GCA_949130495.1). Lineage (NCBI taxonomy): Eukaryota > Viridiplantae > Streptophyta > Magnoliopsida > Dipsacales > Adoxaceae > Sambucus > Sambucus nigra. Next base: position 191,283,512 of record OX422214.1, on the reverse strand, counting down.
TCACCAGTTGCTCGATCACCAAGCGATGGTTGACAGGCATTTGAGGAGACTGCCGAAGCACCATGAGGCAGAACGTATGAGGAGCCAGATCGGGAAGAGGCAGCTCGCACCCAGACTCGCTCTCGGCTGCAGCACCAGTCGTGGAACCTTGATCATCATGAATAGAATTTTCCGAAACATCAGGTTCTCGAAAGGGCGAGCCTACAAGTGAGAGAACTGGGGGCGAATTTTCCCGAGCAACCTGAAAAGAAAAAGCCCAAACAATGGAATTATGGGTAAAAACTTAACAAGTGTTTTCGTTGTTAAGTCACCGTTATAAGGTGGAGTTTGTGAAAAAAAACTTAACAAGTGTTTTCGTTGTTAAGTCACCGTTATAAGGTGGAGTTCATGAAAAATATTAACAAGCGCTTTCGTTGTTAAGTCATCGTTATAAGGTGGAGTTTGCGAAAAAAATCTTAACAAATGTTTTCGTTGTTAAGTCACCGTTATATGGTGGAGTTTATGAAAAATCTTAACAAATGCTTTTATTGTTAAGTCACCATTATAAGGTGGAGTTTGTGAAAAAAACTTAACAAGTGTTTTCGTTGTTAAGTCACCGTTATAAGGTGGGGTTTGTGAAAAAAAACTTAACAAGTGTTTTCGTTGTTAAGTCACCGTTATAAGGGGGAGTTTAAGAACAATCTTATGAAAAATCATAAGATGGAGATTATGGAAAATCTTAACAAAAGATAGCAAGGAAAATATACCTCAGTCACAACGGGAGCATTTGAGGCAGCCACAGGGACAGGAACTGTTGGGGGAGAGATTATTACCCCAGAAGCCATAATAGGGTCCCTGGACGCAGAAGCCTCCACGCTTGTCAAAAACTGATCACCCGTATAGGGAACAAGGGCCAGCGTATTGGGTTCATCATGGGAAGACACTGAGCCCTCAAAGAAAGCCACATCAGGAGGAGATGTAAACACACCAACCTGGGCCCTCACTACAGGAGTTGGTGCAAGATCGGGAGAAAACTGTGCACAAAGCCAAATGTTAGTAAAGAAGAATGAGCACAGAAAGTATGAAGAATACCCCTACGTGCGACTTACCTCAGTTATAATACTAAAAGGAGGAATGACAGTTAGAGGTCTCATCAGCGTCGTTGGAAGAAGAACGCTTGCCAACAGCGAGGACATTTCAACCTGGGGTACAAAAAACACCTCAGTGTTCAGTAGGCCAAACAAGAAAACAATGGGACCAAGGACAATAACAAACAAATTAAAGAGGAAAACATACCTCGGGTCCACTCTCCTCAATAGGAACAATGGCCAGAGGAACCTCAGGTGAGGCCTGTACATCAGAAGGGACCAAGGGTGTTATCTCGGGATGTGCCACTTCGGGCAGGGTTACCATTTCAGGCGAGGAATCACTCGCAGGGTCAACGGCATCAACTCCCACAATGACCTCCCTCGCACGTTGGCTGACTCCACGGCGAGAATACGTAAGCCCTGTCATGGGGGAACGGGGAGGAGTCACATCGGTATGAGATGCACCGAAGCATCCCCCCATAAAACGGCTCACGGGAGGACTGGAAGGGCCTGGTCTTCCTATTTCAGCTCCCTGCACCACAAATTGTCAAAAAAAAAAAGAGAAGGGAAAATATATGTATAAGTAAAGATAGTCCTCCTTAAGAAAAAGGGCAATAATAACTAAATCAGGCATACATACCTCCGATTCAGAAGGAGAATGAGAATACACGACCACGGGTGAAGAGGGAGGAGTAGCAGCAACTGAGGGGGCAGGGGTGGATTGTACCTCAGGGGTCGAGTGTGCCTCAGGAGTCCATTTCTTCTGGGACTTGGTGCCCAGAGTCTTCTTCCTCGAGCCAGCTGCACTAATACTGACCCCTTGAGGAACCCTGGAACTCTTCCTCTTCCTAGCCGTTGGCTCTGAAGGATCCACCACCACCATGGGAAAAGCAACGGAGGAGGGGATAACGACGGCATGCCGTTGATACTCGGCATTTATTCGGTCTAGCTCTGCTTGGGCCTCCCTCCTTACACGCTCAGCCATCTCGGCGGGCATGGGAGGTGGAACGGAGGCTATAGGAAGAGCCGCTACAGGAGTCTTGGGATTTTGGGACTTCGACTTGGATGACCCACTCTGGGCTGTTTTTGCCCTCTTGGCAGGTGGTGGAGAAGCCCCCTCGTGGGTAGTAGCTACTGTAGAGGGGGCAGCCTTCTTAGAAGCAGCAAGAGTCCTCGGTCTTGGCGTTGCAACTGGAACCATGGGGCAAAGTGGGGGAAGCTCAGTAAGAGGTGCTTTATGGATTGAACTTGGGGGGAATTCTATCCCAAGCACAGAGTTGCCTTTTAGCCCCAACTCTAGGGCAGAGAATGAAGAAACGGGAGGGTACACCGGCTCTCCCTCAATAAACTTAGCAATTTCAGCTAGTTGTTTTGGCCAATACTTGGTGGCAAAAAAAGGGGTCACATCCCCATGCCTAGTAATACTAGGAATGGTGACACGCCCAACCATTGTTGAAGATATCCCCCACGCAGCAGTCGAAGAAAACAAGGAGCATGCCTCGCCAAAGGAGGCTTTGAGGTTTGATGATTGGAAAACTGGACGTGGCACCCCCTGGTCAAACCCAAACTGACGGCTGCATCGGTTGGGGTTATAATGCTCGCTCGAGTATCCCCACTCGGTGTAGGAGGGAAAATATCCAGGAGAAAGGAGAAGAACCACGGCAAGTGAGGGATCCTCAATGTCGGGAGAAGGGTCTCGTATCACTCTGGCATCACGATGGAAAAATTTACAAGTATGAAAAAAGGCCTCTTCTTGATAGGGCCTCATAACGAAACTCTCAAAACGATCAATCACGGAAATCAACTCCTTTCGGCTTTGTCTCTTATGATAAATGAAGGACTGAGGAGGCAAAATTGTTTCAGCCAAAGGAGGACTATTGGGCTTGGCCGCTACGGCAGGAAAGCGGAAGTAGAGAAAGCTAGTCAGAAGCACACTGTTGGCAAAATTGGCCAAGTTATAACGGCCAATGGAGCGTTCCATGTCAAATAAAGCCCTATCCAACCAGGTGTACAGGGATCCCAAGGCAATTGCAGCCAGGGGAAGCTTTATGCCTCGAGCTAAGCGAAGGGACAAGTTGATAAGGTCCCTTCGGGGCTGGTCGTTGGGCTTGCCCGTAAAAAAAAATGAGAAAGAATCACAAGAATGTAGTCGGGAAGCTCCAATGGTGTACCTTGACCAGGGGAAGTTGATGAGGAACTTCCTTCACCAGCACCCTTGAAGAAATAATTGATCAAGGGAGAGAAAGTTTCTTTGTTGGAAGAACCGATGCAGCTTCGGCATATGCGATCCAACTCCAAACGATCTGCAGTCTCTCGAGCATCAAGAGCCTCATCGCTGTAAGGCTCATGGCCTGTTGTATCGAGCCCCAGGAGCTCGCACACGTCCTCCAGAGTTATAGTAAACTCACCCCAGGCAGCAATGAACGTATGCTTATCCACGTTCCAGCGAGTGACCAGTATAGGAGGGTCTAGTCTATATATATGTTATCATGTGTTGCATAATAGACTCATAAGAAAGTGTTTATATTGTTATATTTAATCCAGGGGAGTACGGACATTTTCTAATGGGATTCAGTGTGGATAAGGCTTATTATCGAATAGAGAGATATAGCTCGTGATTCATTCGTGCTAAATAACTAGTGATAATAGAGCGTCGTATTGTATGATGTCTTCTATAATATGAAAGTGGACGAGTATACTTTATGTTAGGAGATGGGGATTTGGGGGTATGTGTTATGGACCGAGGGCCTAACGGATCTCAACGACCGACAATGTTAGGTAGTAGTGTATTAGGGGGTTCCTTGTTTCGATTTCACTTTGTGAAACGTCCCACGCATGAAACTTAGCTCAACGTTGGAAGTGGGGAGATTTTTGGTCATTAGGAAATGGGTTGGTACCTTGGTTATTATACACATATATAGTTATAAATGTGAATTAAAAGTTATATTATGAGATAAGGCTAGGGGAGACGGGTAACATTTGTGCGGATAAGCATTGGTATTGGTTGTATGTGCGCCCCTGGGTAATTAATTTAATTTTAATATAATTCGCGATTAGAAGGGGTGGAGATATGTGTAGATATCTTAGGGGCCTGTGAGTAGGGAAGTATTAGAGGCTTGGAGTACTAGACTCATCTTAATTTCGAGGACGAAATTCCTTTGTAGGGGGAAGTATGTAATACCCTGTATATCTGAGGATATATAATTTAATTAATTTGGTGATATAGGTTTAAATTATTGGGAGAATTTAATTAATTAAGTGAATTGAGATTCAATTAATTTGTGTTATTTTTAAAATTCTCATGTGGCGTAATTTGGGGTCGAGATTGGAGAATTTTAGTAAAGTAACTCGAATGATGATTCTAAGTGCACGGTTGATTCCGAATAGGCCGAGATTGTCAAAAAGAGTACCCGAGGGTTGTAATTGGGTCCATAGGCATTTCTAAGCATAACCTGGCTCACACGGGGGTGTTCGGGTCATTTGGGCTTGACCCATAGGCTTAATTTCGGGATTAACAATAAAAAATCTACATTAAGGAGTTTATGGTTGACAAAACTGAATAAGAAAACCCTAGTTTTGCAGAGGAGATAACAGGGATAAATTGGGGGAACGTTTGGGAGCCAAATCAAGAAGATTTGGGTGTGTTCTTCGTCAAATCTTCGTCTACATCAAAGGAGACCAGACCTTAAGAATCTTATCATCCAAGTAGTTAAACTTGCTTTAAATTTAGTTATAGTATTTCGATTCATATCGTAGTGGGTGTGATAAAGAGGGCGTTTTGTGGTGGGTTCTCATATGAAAAACGGGTTTTGGACGAATCGAAGGTGTTGTGTAGATTGATGGTCTAATTGATAGTATAATTTGATTCAATGAGTGGAAATTAATTAATAACACGATCCCCAAAATTATTGTTATTTAATTCAGATTAAAGAGTTTGATTATGTTTGAGATTTCATGAAAACTGTGAAAAACCCAATTTGGATTTTAGAATTTTAATGGAAATCAGAGACATTGTAAAGATTGAATAGGGTTTAATCGTTAAAATATATGATGGGAAGATTGGTTTGTGTTTTGGGTCCGAAGAGGAAGAACTGGGAGTTTTAACAATGGCAGAAACTAGGGTAACGTCTTGAGGAAGATGAAGGCGCTGAAAACGCAGGAGGTCGCTTGAACGACCAGGGACATCATCCAAGTGACACTCAGAAGTCTTTCGAGTGACACCAGATGTCGTTTGAACGACGATAAGGCTTTTTAAAAATGTTGATTTTGCCCTTGGTATCTTTTGGGATATTTTTAAGGCTTTAATAAGTGTACAGAAAATTAAAGGGAGAAAATACTTAGGGCCTTGGGAGGTGGATTTTAAGATATATTTTATTTAGATAGAGTGCCGATTTAAATAACTCGAATTGGATGAAATAAATTCAAAAGATTAAAATACGGACCAATTTAGGGAGTCCGGGCATTATGGTTGAGTGACACCACTTAGATAAAATTAATTGAGGTGAAATTAATTAAATTCAAGGTTAGGAATTTGACTCGGATATTTCTCAGGCTAGTGCTATGGGAGTCAGGCACGAGGTAGTCGGTTTAATTTATTATAGATATATAAAATAAATTATCGAATATTAAATTTAATGAGGAGTATTAAACTTAATAGTGAGATTTTGTGTAACAAATTCTAAGGGGTGAAGATGCGGACCGAATGAGTGAGTATGGGTATTGTAGTTGGGTGACACTACTTTAATGACAAAATAATTAACGTGAAATTAATTAAATTACAAGTCGGGATATAGACTTGGGTATTTTGGGCTAGTGCTATGGCTGTTAGGCACGGGTTAGCCGAACTTTTATTAAATATATGTATATGGTTAGTGTGATAGTATATATATATATATATATATATTTATTTATTTATTTGTGTGCTTTATAGATATCGGTGTGAATGATATTTATAGGAACACATACCCCTATAGTGCTATCATAGGAGGTTGCACGATGTGGGTGAATTCGCTAGCTTGGGGAGAAGGGAGAGTATAGTTCCCTGGTCATATCGCCTAATATTTTATTGCATGGTTCATTTTCCGAGGTGAGATGCTTTGGGTATGATTCGGTCTCACTTTCGAGGGGAATATCACCGCCTCCACTACGTTTGCGATATTTTTGCCCAAGTTCGGTGTGAAATAGTCCGACTTGAGGTAGTCGGGTTAGAGTGAGTATTCGTGGGACAAGATAAAATTTTAGAGAAAACATCATATGAGTTGTTACTCGGGAATGGATGGTTATTATACGTGACATGTGTGTGCATGTTGTATTACACTAGTATATATATAATATGAGTAGATAATTATATATGGGATTAATACATAAGTGTGAATGTATTTCTGATATAACTAGTGTGAAAGTTATTTGATTTAAAAAAGGATTTCCTATATAACTAGTGTGAATGTTATATGATTTAATATAGTTGAACCGATTAATAAGTTAATGAGTAGATAACTTAATAATCAATGTAAGAATACTCGGATTGGAGTAATGTGGTAAAAAGAGATGTGATATGATGAGTGAAGTAGGGTAGCATAACTAGGAAGGTTAGAAGACAAGCGTTAGGTGTGCACATTAGATGAGGGGTGAGTTATACCTCAAGAGAGTGCGACACTAGCTTAAATATGAAGAGTGCGCATGCATATTTAATTATTGCAATTTAACTTCTTCCTAAATATATTCAAATGTTTTACTTGGGCTCTGACCCGTGTCAAAATATTTTTCAAAACCTTTTAGGTGTCCAGCCATAGGGATGCCGACCTAACTTGAGGATTCCATCTAGGGATGTATAGCTGGAGCTCATGTGGAAGTTGCAGGACTTTGCTATAAACGCCTCATTCATTCATTCATTCATTCATTCATTCATTCCTAGTGTTGGGACTTTATTTCAGTACTCATTTGGGCATATCTCCCTTAGATTTAGTATTTAGTTATTTATTTGATCTTGTGTATCCAGGTTATTATTTCAATTTACTATTGTATTTTATTGTTGAACCAATAATTGATTCAGTCTCTGTTCATATTATTCATCTGTATTGGATTCAGTCACTAGGTTGTGTGGATGGTTTAATTATTATTTATTTTCACATGTTGTTAATTATTTCAAGATAAAATTTGGCCCCGGTCTATGTAATTACTAGGTGGTTAGTAGCTTTAAAAATATTTTCGACAGTGATGCTAAGAATGAGCCATGTGAGATCAACGTTTTATTTTGATCATGGGCTGGCCACCTGGTATTTTTATTGGCGGAGTGTCACAAATAAACTCATGAATACATAAAAAATGGTGTTAATTGGGAAGATTTAATTCATGTTCTTGGGTAGGAATAATGATAGGTTAAATATCTTTACGCATGTAGAAGGAATTTGATGAATTAGTAACGTTAACATATGAAGAAATTTGGGTTTTATTGAGGATCTTGAATAAAAATGATAAACTAGGGTATTTAAGGATTAATCTTGAATTTATTCAATTTAAAGGTGTTCTTTGACAATTTGATGATTCTATTACATTGGAAATCATGTATATGTGTTGGTATAACATTTAGAATGTTTTTTTTGGAGTTTGGGATCGAATTAGGAAGGTTTGGAGGGTTAACAATGGTGAAACCCATAGCAGTGGTGAAGATGAACTGCCAGACACCCCGAATTGGTTCAGCCTGTCCCTCAAACCGGTTTGGTGTGCACCTCAAATTGAATTGGATGTACTGTCAAATCGGTTTGGATGACCTATTAGTCCGAGACTTGTTTTGTCTTATTTTTTGGTTAGGATTTGAACCTTCCCCTCATGATGAGAATTAAGACTAGAAATTTTTGGGCATAGTTTGATATTCCATAATTTCTTGAGAATTAAAATGGGTCACTGGAAATACGAGTGATCCTTATACCGGGCCAGAAAAAGCGAGTTATTATAATTATTGAGCTAATTTAATGGGAAATTAGGACCCTTTTGAGTAGTGGGGAAAACTCAGGAATATACGATGAGAAGTATAATCAAAATTTAATAATACGTAGGTTATTCTTGAGTTTCATATACTACGTACGGGACATATGTTTTAGGTGGAGTGTATACCTATACTGATGTTATATTTATATAGGTTGTGTGAATATCTGTTATGTGAATTTGCATGTATAAACATACCTAGGCTACTTGTTATCACGGGAGGTTTTGCGTCGTGGACAGTTTTATCCTAATGAGCCCATTGGGGGGATTTTGACTTGTAACATAGAGAACTTACACTACTTGTGTGAATAAGGGTGTGACCAGTCATTTGGGTGCGTTAGGTGTGTGCGTAGACCAAAGGCTTAGAACTATGTTTGCCTCCAAATTTGTGTAACTTGTGAATGTATGGTTCGAGAGTGATCTCGAACCCGATGTCCTTACTTAGTAAGCGATGTACCAGGACTTGATAGCAGAGTATGCCATATATACGTGTGATTTATTCTTCTGTAGGTGTTTTAGTAGGATACTATAGATAGTGATATCTAAATTTATCTCACTATGTATGAACTTAATAATTAATTGATGCCACTTAATAAATAAAAGGGATTGGAAATCTAACAACATATTGTATGGGTAATACGGGTGGGCACAATGAATTAATAGATGGGAAAAGGCTTAAGTCAAACTAGTTAGGCGGGACAGCATAACTAGGTGGGTTTAGAATAATACGTTAGGCGTGCACAATAGTTGAGAGAGAGCACGTGAAGCTAACATGTATCTAATATGTACTCTTTAATGCATTTTAAATACTGTTTTACTTGGGCTCTAACCCGTTTCAAATCCATTTTTATAAAAGCATTTTAGGTGACCAACCACGGGGATGCCAAGCTTAGGAGTTCCTTAATTTGATGTGTTGCAGATGCTAGGAAGTTGCAGGATCTTGGTAGTAGAGGCCTCAACATCTATTCGTTTTCTATTTAGTATATCTATCTTAATCGGGCATATCGTCCATCTCTAGCTAGTGATTAATTACAGAGACTTTGCACTTTTATTTTATTTCTAGTATTGACATTGGATTTATATTATGGATGATTGTATTGGGATTTTTGTCTGGAGTGTTATTCCAGACATATTTATTCATCTTGTTATTCTATTATTCATTACTATGTGTATGGAAATAGTGAATGTGAATTATTAGTTTTAATAAATTGCATGTTAATAATCAGATTAAAATTTTGACACCGGGCCATTAGGTTATTAGTAAAATTAATTGGATTTCGGCAGTGATGCTAAGAATGACACCATTAATAATTCCTGTTTAATTTAATAATGGACTGATCACCCAAGATCAAAATCGGAGGGGTGTCACAACCCCTTTGTTTCCAAATTCATCTTTTACTCCATCTCCACAAGTGTTAATTTTTCCAAAATACTATTAAGTTGCCCACACTAACTTCTTAAGTGTTTTAACAATTTAACACCCTTTTTAACCTTGGAGTAATATTCTTATTATTTGAAGACATCTTTATCTCATTATTTCCTTCCCAATTTCATAAGTGTTAGTCTTTTACAACATTTTTAAGTTATACACACCAACTTTTCAGTGTTTAACCATTAACACTCATCCAACACCTTTATTAACCATTTTCGAAACTAGACATTTCTTTAATTTTTTATTCAAGAAATCTAACTATACTTAAAGACTAATTTTACAAAAAATACCATTTTTTTTTTGTCAACACACGTAGTCTTACAACCTTATGTTCATTAAACCTTTAATTTTATTTTCACACACTTGAGGAATAGAATTTCCACTTTTTCTTATTCCTTTTTTAAACCCATCAAAAACTTCTTTAAACTTGTTCACATATTTACTATTAAAATACTACAAGTTTGTATGCATGAGAAGGTGGATTTAAACCTTAAAATTCCATCAAATGGGTTAAATGCACTTTTCATTCTAGAAATTCATCATACTTGCAAAACTATACTTTCAAGGCATAAAAGACATTTAATTTTCTTCAAACTCAACAAATGTCCATTTTTCATAAAATCTTCATTTTTCAAGAAACCTTGAAACATTATTTCACAAATGTTTAACAAAATAAACCATTATTTTCAAACATTTTATTTCATAAAATGTTTAACATCAATCTTTCTAGAAAATACACCATTTTCACAAAATACCAACTTTTAATATTTCAAGACTTTGAAATATTTATTCATCCTTTATTTTCAACAAAATAACATTTTACCAACATTTTTATTCCATACAAAATATTTATTATTTTCCATATATCAATTTCATCATTTAAGCAAATGCACCCTACTCATGTAATCTAACTACAAGACTACAAATATGCAAAATAGAGTGTTAATACTAAGAATAAATTTTTTCACCTCTAAAGTCTCCAATGATGGTTGAAATGTTGGTGTAGGAGGAGAAACCCCCACCTCCAAAGGTGGCCTCAAGGGGTTACCAAAAGGACCCTCCAAAAACGCTCAAAATGTGCTCCATCTAAGATTCCAAGTAAAACCCACTTCAAACTCCATGGAAGTTTCATCTTCATCTTTAAAAATCCCCCGAATTTTGTTCAAAATTTGTAGCTCCACTTCAACAATGGTGGGAATAGGTGTTGTAGGCTTGAACATGGTGGAATACTACATGAAATTGTGGTGAAATGGTTATGAAAGACTTAAAATGGTGGTGGAATGGTTGTGGAAGACTTAAAATGGTGGAAGACTTCTCCATTTTCTCTCTCCCTCTTCCATCTTCTTATAACTAAAAAATACCCCAAATACACCAACACACCCTACTAAAACACCCCAAACACCTTAAATTTCCATTTTGCCCAATTTGAGCTAATATGAGCTCGACAAATCAAATATCCAAGGGTCAGGAATGTGACAACGCACAAGGGTAAGTTGATATAAACAATTTTGAGGTACATCATTCGAATTACATGAACCTCATTTGAACGACATGTCAACCTCGTTCAATAGGTCGCTTTGTGTGACCTTCGCGCGACCTGCCACTGTTAATGAAAAAACATCTCGCTTGAAGCCCTCTTTCTCGCTACCTTTGCGCGACATTTTCATCTTGCTTCTAATGATATAGGGATGTCGTTTGAAGGCCCCCCTTATTTTCATTCTTTAATTTCTATAATTTTGACCCATAATTCTCCAATAATTATCATTAACCCCACTTTAGTATAATTTATATAAAATTTAATTGAATTATTGGGACAGTGTATTACAGTTGTTGGCAAATTGTTGTAATCAATGGGACTTATGTTGATTGGTAAACTTTTGTTGTTAAATGGACGTTTGTTAATGGGTTAATTGTTATGCTATCAATGAGATTTGTGTTATTGGTAAATTGTTAATTATGGTATTTTTGTTTTAGTTTGTCGTTTGGGATTTAGGTTGTTGGATAATTGATTCCATTAATGGGATTTAGATTGTCGAATAATAGTTATTGTGGCCATAATTTATATTATTGGTTAAATGTGGTTGATGATGGGATATATGTTGTTAGTCATACGATGTTGTCTTTGGGGATTTATGACTTCTGGGATAATATATATATATATATATATATATATATATATATATATATATATATATATATATATATATATATATATAGGCATAGGCTCAAGTGAGGTCCTTATGTGAGGTCCATAATAAGACAAAAGTAAGACCTTTAGTAATATTCTACTTTAGACCCCAATACATTTAGATAACGATTTTGCATTTTAAGCTTTAAGACTTTAGAAATAAGAAACCTGCCGAATTCCGACCAAACCCCAATTCTGGTATCAGAGCCATAAGACGTTCCTTTTAGACTAAAAGTAAAAAGACATTAATGCCCTTGGGATTTATCCCTCGCATTTACCAAGATATTTTTGGAACCAATCCAGACTACCAACCTATACCTATAACTGATTTAGACTCAGTAGGTTGTTTAACCACACACATAGACGGTTGTTCACATATTGAACATATCTCAGCCAAACACGCAGACAGTAGACAAGTCACTGCTAGTGCTATTAATATTATAATAGACCAAAATAAGTGTATACTACTTATATTAAGACAGTTAATAAAAGACACTCAAACCTTAGAAACTGAGACAAAAAATATCTCTAAAAGATTATTAGACATAGATAATCAAATCCCAATAGACTTAGTACACGTGTTACAAGAAATAAATATTAAGACTAATCATATAGAAGTCCTTAACAAAGACATTTTAGAAATTAAAACTTTAATTAAAAATCAAGACAATGAGTTAATTAAACTTTCTAAATAACAAACTAAGCTTATCCATAGACTAGATAGTTATCTTCCTAATGGAGATAGTTAGATCAAACTGGAATGAGGTACCAAGAGACCTCTCCATTCAGACTTTATCAGAATTTTACCAAAGAATTTTTGAAAAGATAAATGATGATAGATTTTATTATAAGATAAATGAGAATGAAATTGCCAACGCCGCTAAAGCAACTAGACTTATATTAGAAAGATTAAATTTAATTTCTACATCTATAGAAGCTACCTAAGACTATAACAATAGCTTTGTTAAAGACTTGCATTTAGACTTAAAAGCGAAGACAAAAGGATTAACCACCTTCTATACAGACTTTATTAAATTCTAACAAAATTTAGCAAATTACCTTAATAATAGGGAAAGCCATAACCTATCCAAAATGGATAGTATAATTAATGAACTTAGACTAGACATGGCCCAAGTAGAGGAAAAATACGGAGAAATTATAAATGGAATTAAGGCCGTATATAATAAGCCATCCCAAGCAGAAATAAACTCTCCTTTTATTCTAACTAGGTTAGATAAAATTGAAAAGACTGTAGAAGCCATATAAATTAGATCTATGCAACAACAAGAAAAAGATAATGAAATAAAAGACTATATTACTAATGTTGGTAAAACCATAGTTAATTCTCTAGCTAGACATAGTGAAGAAAATTCTGAGAAAACTAGAAAAGAAAATCAGAATTTTAAAGAAGAAATCCTTAACCAGATAAAAAAACAAAAAGATTATTCAGATTTCTTAGAAAGAATTGAAAAAAGACTTGAACAAAAACAGGTTGCCACCTGTAAATTTAGAGAAACCCCTCCCATAGAAACTAGAGAAAAGAATACCATAGGTAGACGAGTCATAAATGACGGATTAGATAAGACTATCAAGATAGTCAGCTCTATCCCAAATATTGGACAGAGTAATCATATGCTCCAAAGACTTAAGGATTCATCCTCCAATGTTAGGACATGGTGGAAAGAGAGAAATTTCACCAATCCTCTCCAATGGAAAGAGTGGGGTGAAGTTGACTGGAAGATTATTGAAGATTCCATCCATAATGGATAACTTCCAGCCGTTAGATACATAGACTTGTTTAAAGAAGGTGCCACTCCTAAGACTCCCAATGATAACATGACTTACCATTGTAGGAATCATGTGTTAGACAAATCCTATACTGAGCTCCAAGTATTTGACTCAGAATGGCTTAGATCTAGAGGAACTGATAGGAAGTTCCAATTCCTAACCTTTGGACTCTTTAAAGCAAGAACCCAAGGATTACATAGGCCTCAAAATAATATCAACATATTATGTTGTTTAGTTAACAAAAGATGGAAAGATTTTGAGAAAAGCCTTATTGGGATAGCCCAATTAGAAATGTCGTACAACATAGGATACTTTAATGTCATCCCGGCATTTACAGTAACTGTAGACACAGCCAAACATTTTAAGTTAATCTTATATGCTAGTGGCTATGAAGACTATATTATCCCAAACGCTAACATAAATATAGAATTCCAAAGCTATGTGAAGTTCTCCCAATTTCCTTATGAAGGAATGCAGTCAGGAATTCCTAGTGGTATACTTAATGAAGAAATCTTAGTTAGAACCAATGTTTCAGACTATAATCATACTTACAATATTAGGAATACTGGACCTATGAAAGAAAAAGCTAAGACCCTTTGGCAATTGCCAGAATTTCAAGAAACTAAGACTATACAAAATAAACCTTTGTTTATTAATCAAGACGACGTCACTGGAAATGTTACCATACTGTTTGGTCCCCCTAAGATTGTCAATAAGAATATCAAGACCGAAGAAATTAGATTTAGAAATATGGGAGAAGCCATAATCAATGATCCTTCAGAAGGAGAATGTAGTAGTAAGACTAGTGCTAGTTTACTAAGACAACCCCCGATAATTAGACCTAGAAGATCATTTGAACAAAAATACTTAGTCAAAGAAAAAGCTAGGATCCAAAACTTTGGACATGAACCCTCAGAATTGGATATGAAGACATTTAAAGATAACCTTAAGAAAAGTCATTCTGTTAGGTTTCAAGAAAGAGAAAGATTTAATATGATAGCCCAAGACCACATATTAAAATTAAAAGAATCTAAGAATACAAAGGGACTTCTTAGAAACTTAAGACTAACAGAAGAAGGAGAATAAAGATTAATGCTAGCTACACAAGTAGAACCTAGTAAACAAGAGATAGGAAGTAGTAGTAGGCTAGAATATGCTCCTAGACTTTTTAGTAAACCAATAGGAATAAATATTCCTATATACTCAAGCACCGTAGTTAAGACTAAACCCGATTATATAAAAGACTTTCCAACTAGTGACAAGAGTTTCACTCCTGTTAAGACTATGGCAAGCCAAGCCATAAATCTAGTAGGTATATACCTTAACTTAGACAATGTTCAAGATAGTAAGAAAGCCTTAGATGAATGGCGTAACCAGATGAACATGTGTTTTGCATCTAATGAACAATGGGATGCAAGTTCATGCAAACAATACGCTGAGCAATCCATTCGAGGTATTGCAAAAGACTACTTAGATAGTTTAAGAAAGGCTACAGATGAAGACTCCTTAGCAAAGGTTGAGAAGATGAAAGAAAACGCAGAAGAACGATCAATTGAAGAATATATTCAATTGTTCACTTCAGAATTCATTGGAGCCGGACATCTAGCTCAGATCAATGAACAAGACCTAGCAAAAACTAAGTTAGCCCTCCTTAGCATTTGCAAATTGGATAAGATAAATGAATATATCAATAATTACGAGCATCTATATTACCAAATTAAAGAATTTGGAGAGACCTTAAAAGATGAATACTTTAGGAAGATACCAGCTATAGGACAAACCCTAATTAATGAATATAGGAATTGGCCAGGAGTAGCTGGAGTTAAGAATAACTCCCTTGGTCAAAGAATCAATTTCACCAAAGACTATATCATATTTAAGAGACGTGATATAACTCAAGGAAAGTTGATAGAAGAAACTTTCAAGCAGATCCCTCCAGTAAAAGACGAAAGAGACATCGCTCCAATCCAATGGGGATGTGGAAGTGAATCTAAGAAATTCAAAAAGAAATTAGAATGGAAACATAGAAAGTTTAAGACTAGACTTTTAGGATTGCCAAGGAAGTATAAATTTAGACAATCTACTACCTTTAGGGAAAAGAATCCCAAGACTAAGAAAAATAGATTTAACCAAAGAAGATACTTTAAGAAGAATACTAGTAAGTATAAGAAGGTTCCTAATTATAGGAAAGAAAAAGATATAGCTCAATCTAATACTGCCACCAAAGAATGTTGGACTTGTGGCAAAGAAGGACACTTTGCTAAAAACTGCCCTAATAAGAAAGATAAAAAAGGTATTAAAATTATTAATACAATATTAGACTATGAAGATCAAGAAGAATTAGATATCCTATATGCTATAGAAATATCAGACATAGAAGATGATGATAATACTAGTATCTATAGTGCATACACAGACAGTGATTTGGCAGACTATAGTGATACTGATGAGTATGAATACTCTCAGGATACTCTAGACTTGTATATGATGCAGACTAATCAAGACGATCTAGATAATGAATTTATAGACTTTGAAGAAGCTTGGTATAAGTGTATATTAAGCCCCTTTTTAAAAAAAAGATGGACAGTTAGTAATCCTGAATTACTAACCTATATACCTAGATGTTACTTTGATGAAAGACATTATTGAACATTTGAGATGAAATGTAGTAAGAAAGACTTTAGATGCGTAGAATGTTTTGTGACTATACAAACAGAATTATTTATGGTTTGTATTGTTTGTCAACTACACTATCATGAAGATTGCTGGAGAACTAGATTTAGAGCAATTTATACTAGCCAGTATGACGCTAAAATAGACTTAGATATTAAAATATATTATCAAGACATTGATAAAAATATATCCAAAAGATTGCAAGAAAATGAAGACTTCAAAGGAAAGGGAATTTCCTATGATTTAGAAGAATACCATTCTGATAGTAGTTCAGAAGACCAAATACCCTTAGATTTTATAGATAAACCTCAGAAAGGAATATCTATTTTAGAAAATAGTAATTTAGGAATTTCAACTAAACCACATGCTTGTTTTGTAGAATTATTTGTTCAACATAAAGACTATCCTAAAAGACTTTTAGCTTTTATAGATACAGGGTGCTCTCAGAGTATTTGCAAGGCTAATGCCTTTCCTGAAGAATATTTTTTAGAAAGTACTCAAGAAATCTATGGTAAAGTGGCTAATGGAGATCCATTTACCTTATACTTCCAGACGATTCCTAGTTATTTTAAATTAGGAAATCAGACCAACAAAACCGTCAATCATCGGTTTTGGATAATGGATCCTCGTCCTAGTTTCACAGGAAACATTATTTTAGGACAAGACTTTATTAGTAAATATCATCCTTATACTCAGTATAATGATAAGATATTAATTAGTGATCAAGAGGAATTTAATATTAAAGCCCCTCTAATAGATCATAAGACTGCCTTAGACCTTATGCAGGTCAAACCCACTTACAGACCTATAAAATATCAGAGTTCTTCAGCTGAGCATGGTGGACCTAGACCTACAACCCAACAAGAAGCCTTAGATATCACTAAACCCTTAAAAAAAGAGTGTAAGTGTCCAGACCAAAAGTGTTATAAGCAAATAGCGCTTATACAACAAGACATTTTAGATCAAGCCCAACAGACCTTATTATAGGTTCAAGCTATATTCAAACAGAAGAAAATGGATATAGAAGTAGAAAAGGAAAATATTAGGCAACTAGCTGAGCCTACTTTAGGAGAAAATCCCATAGCTAAGTGGGATAAAGACCAAAGCTATTGTGAAATTATCCCTATTAACCCAGACACCACTATTAATGGTGGAACCTATAAGAAAGGATACTCACAAGAAGATAGGGAAGAATTTAAGAAAGACATAAATGAAATGCATAAGTTAGGCATTATTAGAGAAAGTAAAAGTAGACATAATAGCTTAGCCTTCTATGTTCAAAATGAATCTGAACGTAAAAGAGGAAAAAGACGAATGGTTATAGATTATAGTTAATTAAATAAGAATTGTGAATTTGATTCTTATAAGATACAGACAAGAATAGTTTGATTAATTTAATTGAAACAAAATTATATTCAGTAAGTTTGATTGCAAATCAGGCTTCTGGCAAATTAATATGCATCCAGACAGTATTACTTACAGCCTTTAGTGTGCCCCAAGGAAAATATGAATGGCTAGTCATGCCATTTGGATACTTGAATGCTCCCCAAGTTTTTCAAAGAAGAATGGATAATATATTTAGAACTTATTCAGAATTTTGTCTTGTTTACATAGATGATATTCTTGTAGCAAGTAAGACTGAGATAGAGCGTGTAGAACATCTTAAAAAGATTATTTTAGAATTAGATAAACATGGTATTGTTATTTTCGAAAGGAAAATGCAATTATTTCAAACTGAAATAGACTTTGTGGGAATGCACATTAATAAAGGAAAATTATCGTTGGCAGAACACATAACTAAGAAGATTCTTGAGTTTCGAGACCAACTTAATGATAGAAAACAATTACAATCATTTTTAGGATTGCTTAATTGTGCTGCAAATTTTATTAAAGACCTTGCTTCAAAAAGACAAAGCTTAACGGACAAATTAAAAGGAACAGACAAAACTAATCCCTTTTATTGGACTAAAGATGATTTTGAGGTAATAAGACAAATTAAAGATGCAGTCAAGAATATTCCTTTACTTGAACTGCCTAATGTTGAAGACCAGTTTATAGTAGAAACAGATGCCTCTGATAAACAATGGGGAGCAATATACTTTGCCATTGATCATCAGACAAAAAAGAAAAAACTGTGTAGACATAGCTCTGGAACCTTTACAGACCTAGAAACAAGATACACTGCCCATGAAAAATAAGTTTTAGCCATAGTAAGGGCAATAGAAAAATATATGTTGTTTCTCAGACCTAAACATTTTACTGTTTATACTGACTCTTCTTATGCAGTAAAATTCAGAGATTTAGACTTGTCCAAATCAAGGACTAATAGACTAATTAGATGGCAACAATTGCTTAATGGTTATGACTTATCTATTATACATATTAAGGGAAGTAAAAATACCATTCCAGACATTATATCAAGAGAACCAATGTTTGCTAACACTAATATGATTTCATGTTTTATGTTGCAAGTAGAAAACTTAAAAGACATGAGTTCCTCCAGAACAAATAGACTGAATTAGGAAGACGTTGCAGACTATCTTAGACGCGTAAGACCAAATGCTGGTGTAACACAAAGACAGACTCATATTCAAGACTCTCAAGAAAGACCAATCCTAGAGAACTTTGATGATATCTTGGTTCCTCCAGGAAAATCTAGACTAGAA
The DNA here is from genome assembly GCA_949130495.1 of Sambucus nigra. Classification (NCBI taxonomy): domain Eukaryota; kingdom Viridiplantae; phylum Streptophyta; class Magnoliopsida; order Dipsacales; family Adoxaceae; genus Sambucus; species Sambucus nigra. The sequence continues at coordinate 191,264,714 of OX422214.1, read as the reverse complement.
ATTATTGCTCAAAATAGACTCATTGGGAAGATGTACTTTCCGCAATATAGACCCGATCAAAGATACCCAGACTTGATCAAATTTCGATAAGAATTTTCAGAAGACGAAAATACTCTTATAGACACCACATAGTGGAATGTGAAAAATAGACTTTGGATTGAGTTCAAACAAAATTTGGTAGATATTGCCAGATTTATGAGAACTCAAAGACTTGCAGTTACCTAGCTCAGTGGAACTGCTGTACCTAGACCTCAGATTCAGACTTATTCTCAGACTCTTGGAGAATCCTCCAAAACTAGACCTACTGATTTCTGTTATCAGAAAAAGACATTTAAGACTAAGATTGTTATACCATTTGGTCATAATAATCTCCCATTAACAAAAGACTTTAAAAAAGAATCTAATAACATTATTGATCATTTTAATATGTTATTATCAGAAATAAATGGAGATTCCTTAATGATTAAAGGTTTCTTCAAAGACGTTCCAAAAATATATCTTTTTGGAAAATCAGAAATGGCTCATATAACCCTTGCAGACCACGGGTTCATTGGACTCGTTCAGATAAAAGACATTGAAGACTCTGTTGTTCTTGGAAAAATAGTCCATGAATATATTAAGAAGGTAGAAGACTTCCTTTCTCTATTTGCTAGAATCTATTAGATTTCTCCAAGTTCCTGTAGAGGAATGAGAGTTGAAGGATTTAGACTTGTTAGATTTTCCAGTTATATATTTGAAGATGTTGAGATTTTATCGGAAGACGAGACTAAAGAATTAATTGTTGATAAGTCCAAGCTCCAGATTTCTCAAGCCATGGAGACCATAGAAATTATGGAGTTATTCATAGGAGAAGACAAGTGGTACACTTCCTACCACAAAGAAGACATGATAATCCAAGCTGATGATCCATTCAACGGAAGGCTCAAGAAAGAATCCAAGGAAATGGTAGAGATAGCTTTGCCAGCCTGCCTTAAAACTATAGGTCTCATTGATGAATTTTTCAACAATGCCCTACCAAGCCAAGACAAAGAAGAAGAGGACATAGATGAGACGAAGATGGTCCCCTCAGTGGTGGATGAATTATTGAAGACGGAAGAATCGTTTTCCTAGACCATGCTTTTCATAAAGCAAAAGGATGACTGCCCCACATGGGCCACTAGACTGATGAAAAAGACGAAGACTTTGTTTGATGCTCTTGCATTATTACAAAATGACAAGACTCATAATAAAGACTCAGCACGACTCTCTTTTCAAAAAGAAAGAGGTCCCCCCCAAATTATCAAAAGACGTTAAAAGCTTGTAGACTCAGAGGATAAGATTCTGAAGACAATGTTGCTTTAATAATTATATGCTTTCAACCGGATTGCTTTTGGTAGCCGGTTACCAGTCATTTTGTAGTGCCCTTGATCTATAAAAGGGAGCGTCCATTTGTGTTTTAGATATCAGGAGTTAGATAGTGAGAGATTGCTAAACTTCCAGTGTTAGAAAGAGTGTATGCTTATAGAGAGTAATATGTATATGAGTGAGTAAACCTCTCATAGTTAGGGGAGAGGGGAGAGTTATAACTACTTATGCTATGCAATAAAAGTGTTTTCTTTTCCAAAAATCTCTTATGTTAAGTTGTTATTATTTTCCAAATTGTCTCCAACTTTCTGTTCATAGAGGACTATTGTGTGGAACCTCTGGTGTAGCACATAAGGTGTTATACTGGTGAACCGCCGTTAGGTGCCGATTAGCCGTGAGCCGTTAGCCAGGTGGGCGTTAGGCGTGAAGGCGTACAGGAAGGAAACGGGTCAACCGCCAAAGTAGTGAATTGAGGTGCGACACATAAAGAGAGAGTTGTAGGAGGCCGAGACCGAAGAAGAATAGTGACAAAGCTGAAGAGACAAAGGGAAGAAGATAAAGATATTGCAGACCAGAAGGAAGGTATAACTCGAACCAAACCCTTAACTATTTTTACATATTATTTCTTTAAGAAAAATCTTATATGAGCTTACAAATCACTAAAGACTTTTTAGAATTTGTTAATCAAACAAGTTTAGACTTAACTAGAGAAATTCAAGACTGGACTCTTACAGACCCTAAAGATAAAGAACTTATAGAATCTGCTTTAATATACGCAGGTGGTACGTTTAAAAACATAGACCAGATTATTGAGTGGTTAGGAAGAGAAGTAACTAGAATAGAAATAATTAGAACAGGGATCCGTGATCTCTTTAGACAAAAGTTAAGAACTGAAGATTTTGCAGAAGAACTATCAAGACCTGAAAAATATCAAGAATACACTAGGATACTTAAAGACGGTATAGACGTATTAAAATTTATTAGACGTAAAAGGTTAGCTGAAACAAAGGCTACTTTAATTAGAGCCGGAGGAATCCGTCCTCTCCTTAAAAACGTAGAGACAGCTGCCCCTAGAACATACATAAGATTTTTGTCATCTTATGGTGATAATAATTTAGATGAATTTATAGATAATGATATAATTGATATTATTAATCAAATATATAAAGAAAATAGACAGATAAACCCACGGTACCGTATAAGGTATTTAAGACTAGAATATTTTCCATCAAAACCTCTTCCAAATTCTAAACTTCCTGAAGAAATTATTTATATAGATAATCCTCGCTATTCAGAACTTCAATACGATAGTGACCGAAGAAGCCTGAGAAGTAGCAGTAGCAGTAGTCCTGAAACTTCTACAATTAGACTTCCAGATTAATTAAGTTTTAAAATAAGCTTAAAAGACTTTAGAAATCATTGGGGTAGAAAATTCTATTTCCTAAAACTTTAGAAAAAGACGAAAACATATAAAGATAAAGGTGGTCCCTAGGTAAGTTTTGGACTGTAGCTAGTCCGCATACTTGGTCCGCAAACTTGGTCCGCACTAGATCCACTCTCTCTCTCTCTCTCTCTCTCTCTCTCTCTCTCTCTCTCTGTATATATATATGTATATATAATCGGGATTATTGTATTGGTGATATATACATGTAGGGATTTGAAATAAGTAAATAACATTTGATGATACTTATATTAACATTGAGAGTTGACTGAAGACTTTTATGTGTTAATCATTATCTATAGAGATTGTTAAGATAAGGGATGTAGAGATATGATTGAAAGATTATGGTAAGTTAAGGATTAAAAGTGAATCTAATGTCTGGGAAAAATGCTAAAATGCCTAAGGTTAGGTAATGTACTAAGATGCTTTTGGATGTATAGAGTAAGCTTTGCAATTTATACAAGTGACGTGTATTGGCATGGATGGAATTAAGTAAAGTGTATGAAAGGTTATGTTTAGTATTTGTCCACTCTTGACGACTACCTAGTATAGATAGAACTGTATCGGGGGCTATCTTGTCTATATTTAGTTTATGAGACGTCCCACAAATGGATTCTAGATAAGGTAAAAGTTCGGAGTTTAGGATGAGTAATTCTTGTAGGTATTTTCGGGTGTTAGGTTGTAAGTTTAAGTAGTTTATTATTGGAATATGTGGCTTGTGAGTAGACTATACTTGGGGATGTTGGGATGCTAAAGAAACATGATAAATTTACAAGGACTGCATGAGAGAAGTAGTAATGACAAGAATATAATTATGTGTCAATGTGAAGTAGGTGATTGATGATGAGAGTTAGATGCATTAGGATATAGAATGTTTAGTTAGTAGTTATTTTCTCTCGATGATTTACCAATCTAAATTACTTAGGTATATAGGATATATATGATTGTTATAGAGTCTCGATGATCACTTGACTTAGATATAATTTTATCGGGGGGGGGGGGGGGGTTATTTGGATTTCATCTATGAGACGTCCCACATATGGATTCTAGATAAGGTTGGGAGATAGGAGTTTAGGATATATAAATTTATGTGGAAAGAGATAATTAAATGGGAGTCTCCTAGGTACTAGGTATAGTGTCGGTTGGCTATGGCGTATAGTATGTACAAGACCTAAACCGATTGATTACTTTGATGAATATGGATGGTTGTGCATTGATATTTGTGCAGGTCTAGTGTTGTCAAGATATATAAATATTATATGTACATGACCTAGCTTATCTGGAAATAGTAACGATATAATTGGTTTGGAATATGTCACGAGTATGTGCATCATTGTGAGTGATAACGAATGGCTATCGTGATTTAGGTTATAAGGTTGGTAAAATTATGTACGTTGGACGTGGTTGTTGATATTTTTAAGATTGTACACATGGTGCACTATGCAATGCGTGGGTCCGTGATGAAGTTAAAGATGCTATTAAAGCTCTGAATGGGGACAATGCTCCTGGGATGGATGGGTTTTCTATGAAATTCTTCACAGAATTAGGACATCATCGGAGAAGATGTCCATAAGGCTATGGAGGATTTTTTTACAGGATATGAGTTCCAAAAATTATGTCCTCCACTCGTTAATCCCCAAGAAAGAGAATTTTACTTATTTTTCGACCTTAGACCATTTAGCCTCTATAACTTTGCAAATAAAATCATCTCAAAAGTTCTTTCCCATTGTTTAAGTTTTATCCTCCCTAAGTTGATTTATCATAACCAAATTGTCTTTGTGAAAGGTAGATGGATCACATATCTAGACATGGTCTAGGCTTATGACAAGATCTCTTGGATTTTTTTGATTAAGGTTATATGTATAATGGGCTTTAATGATTTTTAATGAATTTTGGATTAATATGGTGTGGAGGAATATATCAAATTGTTGGTTCTCTTTATTACTTAATGGTGATTTAGTGGTGTTCTTTAAATTTACAAGAGGCTTAAGGCGGGGGATCCTCTACCCATGCCCTCTTTGTCATACTTGCAGATTAGTTAAGTAGGAGGCTAAATATACTTCCTAATGAGCCTAATTTTATTGGCTTCAAAGTGCTTATTGGATGAACTTGCATTACCCACAATGCTTTCACTAATGATACGAGGGTTTTCACTCCAGGAGGGAAAAAATCTATAAAATAAAATTATTGTCTAGCTTTTTGGAGTATGAGAACCAGTCGTGGTAGAAGATCAATAGGGAGAAAATCTTAATGCTAGTTTCCTATCAGATGTCCTCGATGAGTATAAGCTTATTTGGGGATTATACCAAAATGGTTATTAAACAATCTCCCTTAAATTACCTAGGTTATATTTTTTTCACATGATAAAGAAAATGCATTCATTGTGAGGATATCATATCTAGCATTAGAGTTAAGTTGCATGGTTGGGCTGATAAGTATCTATCCAGTGATTCTAGACTTACCATTTTAAAAAGTGTTCCCCCTTTACACCCTCGTTGTTGTCAAGAACCTTTAGAAGGTCTTAAACACTATTAAAAAATATTTACGAACTTTTTTTGGTGTTCCTCGTACGGTAACCCTAATATACACTAGAAGAAATTGGAGGAGATTTGCAAGGCTGTAATTGAAGGTGGTATGGGTTTGAGGAGTATGAAGGATTAAGTGGAAGATTTTAGCCTGAAACTTTAGTGGAAATTTAGAAATCAGAAATCTTTGTGGTCTAAGTTCCTCGTGTCTTAATATTACATGAATCAACACCCATGCCAAGTTAGCATTTTGAGAGGCTCTAAAATGTGGAGGATATTTAATTAGGTGAGAGACACAACTAAAGGCCTCATTTAATGGATTCCATCTAAACGAGAGATAAATTTGGCCTTAGATAACCGAACATGTAATAGTGCTTGGGGGAGCAGATTCTTTCCAATCATAATTGGTTTCTAATAGATTTCACATTAGAGGCAGGGGGCGTGGGATTGGAAGAAAATTAACCTGTATATCTACCAGTACTTAAGGCATTGGTTTAATAAGGTGGGGCTACTAGATTCTGGTCAGGAGGATGTTGCTGTTTGGTCCCACAACAGTGATGACCTTTTCATTTTATCTTTTGTTTGGGACCTTATCCATCTTTATCACAACTCTTGATGGTCTTCTAAAGTCCTATGGTCTAATGGTGTTCCTCTAAAAATATTTATTTTATGTGGAGACTAATTAGAGGTATCATTCCTGTTGACATAGATGTTAAAAAAAAGGTATGAGAGGACATGAGAAGTGTAGCTATTGCTTAAAGCCTAAGAGTGAATTTGCGGGCCATCTATTCTCCTAAGGAGAGGTTGCTAGGAAAGTGTGGAACCACTTTTATAGAATTATGGGCATGGAGTCTAATCACAACCCAGTTAGATCTAGTTTGATTAAGTTGTGGTCTGACACTTCTAACTCTGTTCAAGGTTATTTGAGAAGAATCATTCCTTTCTTAATTCTTTGGTGTTTATGGCAGTCTAAGAACAAGGTGATATTTGAAGGATAAAGTCATTTATATCCCAAAATTATTGATGATGTTTGTGAGCTGGTCAGGATTAATACCTATGCCATCCCTAAAGTTCCTAGTGGGACTATTCTTGATAGGCTTCCTTCCTTTTCTACTAGATGCATAAATAAAAAAATGCCAATCCCGATGTATTGGACTCCTCCCCTTATAGGTATGTTAAAGCTTAATGTAGATGGTTGTGCCAAAGGCAACCTAAGGGAGAGGGGGTGACATCCTTAGAAATCAGAAAGAAGAGATGATTTTGTCTTTCTACTGTTACTTTTAGAAGTCCACAAACACCAAAGGGGAGAACCTATCCATTTAGGAAGGTTTGAAGTTGTACGAAGTGCTAAAATACTACCATATTATTGTGGGATACAACTCGAAACTTTTGGCTGATATTCTTAATGGCATTCTTTCCCTAGACCCATTTTGATGCTTGTTAGCTAAATTTTGAAGATCAGTAGCCCTATGAAGTCTCTTTTCAACACATGTTCAGATAGAGGAACGATCCAGCTAATTTTCTGGATAACTTAGATTGTAGGCTCAAGTCCAATCTCAAATCTCACCTCCTTTTCCGTTTTCACAAAGATCTCAAAGGTTTGTTGGCTATGGACAAATGGAGACTTCCTTACTTTCAAAACTGGTAACTCATGTATTTCTTTTCATAGCTAGGTAAGGTTATTGCCTCTCTTTGTAAGCCGACTAGGGGGATTTTCCTCTTAAGTTTCTATGAATTTAGGCCCGCCTTTAAAAAATGTTGAGATAAAATGATTATATTCTATGTTCGTGGGTGTGTGAGAGGTCAATTAATTATAATAAAGTCAAGAAGATAAATCTAATATAAATGATACAATAAAGTTGTAATTGGCTAATGAGTACTTAAATGTGCTAAATAAATGGTAGGTTGGCTATAATAGAAATGGAATATGAAATGATGTTATTAATGGAAGATGAATACACATGATTATTGGAATATGAAAGTGGAAAGTGAGTAAAATATTTTTAATGACATTATGATTTGAAAGTTATGTTGTTATAGGTATCGATAGATAAACATATAGTTGTTAATATCCGTATTTAAAATGATATTATTATGTGGTTAGTTATTAAGCCTTGTTATTAAATGGATAATTCTTTGTATTCTCACTATTATATGAAACGTTGATATCTCCTGTTGTTATTCGAATAATTTATTCTTTTGGGTTACCTATAATGCCCCAACTCTAATTTATGGGTTACCTGTGGTCAACCCGATCTGACCTGAGTGCCAGATGTAAAGTGCGATGAGACAACCTATATAATGTTTCTAATTCAATTTTGTTTAATTAGTATTTCACTTATTTAGCATGTTATTCCAATTTACATTAACCAATGTGAGGGGCCCATGGGAAGTATCCCCAGAATCTAAGTATACAGAGCTAATAACATAAAATAAAAAGGATACTTGCCTATACAATGCCCTCAAAATATGAAACCGCACCTAACCTGTCGTAACAAAGAGGAGAGAATGAACCGAATGCCTATTGGAAAAATATAATGCAATATAGAATAGAACGACAGAAAAGAGACTCTAACAAGTTATATCTACGTGCACATGCAACTACCTCATACACACACACACACACACACACACACACACACATATATATATATATATATATATATATATATATATATATAGAGAGAGAGAGAGAGAGAGAGAGAGAAAGAGAGAGAGAGAGAGAGAGGCTATAGTACATCATGCTTTATACATCACCCATGCATCACGCCTAATTGTAGGCCCTAAAAAACCTTTTTTTTCAAATTTTATATTTTTCCCTTGAAATTTACCTTCCAATCAACCCATATGCAAAAACTTAGGTCAAAATACATTTTCGGGCTATTTTTAAAAAATCCACAAAAAACTGCTAAAAATACCTTATTTTTAAGGGTCTGCGCCAACAGTTTTTTGTGGATTTTTTAAAAATAGCTAAAAAATGCATTTTGACCTAATTTTTTGCATATAGGTTGATTAGAAAGTTAATTTCAAGAAAAAATATAAAATTTGGAAAAAAAGTTTTCTAGGGCCTAGAATTAGGTGTGATGTACGGTGTGATGTATAGCGCATGATGTAGGTGAGCCTCTCTCTCTCTCTCTCTCTCTCTCTCTATATATATATATATATATATATATATATATATATATATATATATATATATATATATATAGTGCATAAAATCATTTTTATTTAAAAAAATATTACTTATTCTGATTAATTTTCCTTAATCTTAAAAAGAAGCCCTTGTTACTTGACTTGACATTCATTTCTTGATTTAACACACCCGGTTAAACACTTTTAACAAAAACCTTTTATTTAAGGAAAACATTTCTTTACTGAAATTATCCTCACACCAAATTTACATTAGTATTTTCCTTAAAAATCACCTTCAACACACGCAAGCACTGCATTAGAAAATACTTAATTTTCGTTGAAAGCCTTTCATAAATACACTACTTTGTTAATTATGGGTTAAACCTCTTTAGGTTAATTACTTACTCATTTGATCAATTTAATTTACCATTCCCTTTACTCCATGGACATTAGTTAATTTTTTTACATTATTTGTCCACATTATTCTTTATTGGATCATTTATTAATTTCATTCAAGTTAGGTTATCTTTTCTTATGTTCACCACATAACCCATTTCTTGACATGTTTCACTTTTCATTATCTTTTTCTCGGACCACATGCTATGGCCAGTGATTTTGGGTCTTTTACCCTAGGGCTCCGGGACCTTCTTAATTATTTTCGATATCATCGAGTCCAAATTAATGCGTGTTAATATTTTTCAAATGTTCAGATTATTCCAATTTTTATCGGCCGAAGCTAAAATTGAATTTTACCCCACCTTGTGTTACACTTTAAAAATCACTGTTTCTTGTCCTTTAAACACTTACGTTGATTTTTATCCCAAATCACTTTCACTTAGGAATAATTGTGTAACACTATTTTGAAATTTTAATTTCATAAAAATGTTCCACTTTATGTAAAATTATCATTTTACCTATTTATTTCCAAACTTGCATTTACTCCATTTTCACAAGTATTATTTTCCCAAAAATATTATTAAGTCATACACACCAACTTTTCAAATGTTTTTATTTATTAATACTAATTTCACACATTGGAGTTAATACCATTTTCAATTTGGAAATATCTTTGTTCCATTACTTTCTTTAGTAAGAAAACCTTTTTGGTTATTTGGAGACTATTTTATGAGAAAATACAATTCATCACATTTTCTACACCTTTTAACACACTTTAAGGGCTAAATTTTGTATTTTTAATAATTTTAAGTTAACACTCATTAAAACCTCCATTAAACTTGTTTTATTATGCTTATCATCAAAGAACTACAAGTTTATGTACATTGGAAGAGGGATTTTAAGTCCAAAAATTCAAAATAACGAGTTTAACACATAATTTATTCAATAAATTTTATAATGTTTGCAACAACATGCTTTTCAAGATTAAAGACATTTTTTGATCATTCAAACCTAAATAAAAGTCTGTTTTTCATGAAAATCCCAAATTTTACAAGAAAACTTTAGAACGTTTGTTTATAAAATATCTTTAATAACATAAATATCTATTTCCAAACATTTTTTTCCATCAAACGTTTAACTCCAAGTTTTCTTAAAATAGATCGTTTACTCATCATTCTTGAAATCCCCTTATTTATCCATTTGCACAAAACTATAGGAAATTAGCTTCATGAATTATATATGCATTATATAATAACAAGCTCTAGCTATAAGACCAAAAATATGCAAAGATAGATCTTAAGCTAAGAGTAGAGTTTTCTCACCTCAAAGGAAGCATCAACAATGGTGGATGGAGTGTAGAAGATGGAAGCCTCCATACTTGTAAGGTGTCCTTAAAGAGTTTGCCTAGATCTACTAAGCTTGTCTCTTTGAATGCTCTGAGAAAATCCCCTTTAAGCTCAATACTTTCTTCTTCTTTAAAACCCCCAACAACATCTCCATAAAACCCATCTTACTTCAACGTGTGGTGTATTTGAGTTTTGTGATCTTAAATATGGTGGAATATGAGGCAATCATTGTGGTTCAAGGTGTAGGGGTGGTGGTACTAGGGTGGTTTACAATGGTGGAAGGTGGGGAAGATATCAAGGCTAGAGAAAGGGGGAAAATATGATTAAAAATTCCCTAGAATAGACTAACTTAGACTTAAATACCCGCTAAACACTAAGGGTCAAATTTTCCAAATGCCTCTTCATTTAACCTTTTAACCCAAGGTCAATTAAGTCTTTCGTACCATGTTTGATCTGAGCCACTGAGAATCGACATGTCATCTAATCCGACGCTCCATATTATGATAACACATTAAAAAGAAAAAACTTTTAAGACCATCTCCGATCGTTTGAACGATCTTTACTCTCGTTCGAACGAGATCCTCTCTCGTTCAAACGAGACTTCAAATGAGGTACTAACGAGGCCAAAAAGCACCTTGTTAAAAAGGGAAAGGATCCCTCATTCAAACGATGAGAGACTTCGTTCAAACACCAACTTCCAACGAGATTCTAGAGAATGAGAGAAATAAACCATTTTCTTATTCATTCGAAGTTCATTCTCTAGCCGTTGAAATGACTCATTCGAACGACAAGGTCACTTTGTTCGAATGACTTCAGTTGTTCTCTAATATAAACTTTAAATCATAAATCTTCGATTCAACAAGCACGGAAACCATGAAGTTACCCAAATTTGATTCAAAGTTCATATTAATAGGTCTAAAACCCAATTGGGTCCTACCAAATTTCCAACTCACATGGGTACGATCAAAGTTGTGTGGGAGGGTGTTACATTCTTCCCTCTTAATGGAATTTTGTCCTTGAAATTATTAATCCATCGATTCCATAAATTATTAGGATTATTTATCCTCACTCTAAGTCATTGGAACCTTTTAAGGATAAGTCATCAAAGTCCTCAATCACCAAAAGTACATCAGGCACCCTTTCACAAGGGTTGTCACCAAAGAACTCGACATGACCATGTTCTAACGCTCACCATCAGGCTAGCCATCAAAATTACATAACAGTTCTTGTAAGAACCGTTGCCCGTGAGAGTTTGTTTAGTATTGAAAAAATATGAGTGCACACGAGAAAGGGCTTCGAGAGACATGTGAACTCATCATACAAGCCACCGTTTGAAAAGAGCCCAAGAAAAATAAGGGCAATAAAAAGAGAAATATGCCAAAAAGGGGCCAAAATAGTTTAGTTTGCTTAATTATTCAAAAGAAATCACTTCAAAAGAAATGAAAGAATATAATATATTGTCACGTTTATCTTTTGATGAAGTTTAGTTGAAGATCAATGGGTTTTCACAATGATACCTAATTATGATTATTTTTTCATGATGCTATTGATTTGTAGAGTCATCAATATTCTGGGCTTGTGTGTATTGTACTTGTTTTGTTTATTAAGTTCAACTTTATTTGTAAATTGATGCTAAAGCTTAGTTTTGATAAAGTATTGCGGTCAATTAGAACTTCTTGAGAATATTGAGTGTTTGGGTAATATTTCATTTGTGTTTATTTCACCCCGCTTCATTCCATTCCACATGTTCAGACACATCGATATTATGATAGTGTGAAAGGCTTACATGTTTTGTGGTCGTTTACACCTATATCTGTGTTTTGGATTTGCTTTGATATATATTGTATATATTATATATGGTATTGTATGATATTTTTATAAGTTTTACAATTTTTTGAAAAAAAATTAAAAAATTTCAAAAGTAATCGGTTGTTTACCTTTGAGATGATCATTACATATGCTTGATTTATATCTTTTTGTGATGATATCTTATCTTCTACGTGATGCTTCATATTCCATGCTTATGTTATTACTTCTTTGTCTACTTCAATAAAAACAAAGGGGGAGAGCAAATTAAAATGAGTTTGATTGATTGGGGAGAAATTTATTTATGTATTTAATTTGTTTCAAACTCGATGCATCACGAGGGTATATATTTTTGTCTGATGTGTGTAGGTACTTAAAGAGAAATTCCAGATACACGAATGGAGACAAATTTTTCCAAAGGGAAAGAGGAATAAGTTTTAAGAGGAAGACACTTATGCCATTCTGTTCTAGGGTTGGGAAGGGTGTTCGTATTTTTGACATAATAGATTTTTTTATCTTAATTTGGTGTTCAATAATGTTTGTTTCTTTTGTACCAAAATAGTCGAAGGGGTATATTTGTAAGAACAATTTTTTTAGTATTGTTCATAGCATAACTTTAGGCTAGTTTTGTGTATCCTGTTATAAATCGTCACGCACCGTCAAGATGAACTGAACTCGCGCATCTCGAAGTTTGAGGACTTCTCGACATCCCGTTTGCAATTTAGAGTTTGAATTAGTTTATGGAATAATATTTTGGGATGGTTATTTTATATTAAAAACAAACAATTCTTTTTATTTTCGAAAATATATTTTCTAAGTATACTATAGGCGGAATTTTTAATTTTCATTTAGCTCGTTCAAACGACATTGATATGTCACTAGAACGACTTCCTTACATCATTTGATAGGTCATTTGAAGTCATGCTTCTAATTTGGATCAAACAAAGCCTTATGTTTTGATTTTTGTAGGGTCGTTAGAAGTGAGATAGAATCTAATTTGAACGAGATCTATATCTTGTTTGAACGACCTGTTCAAATAGTTTGAACGACGTGTCACCTTGATTTTGTATAAATACCTGTTTCATGTTCAGAACGTTTAAGAATTTTACCACATTCATTTTTGCATAACTTTTGTGAAAGTTCTTTACCTTTTTGTGTTGAAAAATACTGTTTAATTGACAACAAAACATTGTTTAATTGACAACAAAATATCCTTGAATATTATTCTTGTGAATTCGTTTAAACCCTAAAAGGTTTTGTATCTTTGCATACACCTTGTGGAGAGGATCTCCATAGCTGACTTGTGATACTTACGGGGATTCACTGCTCAAGACGAAGATTGAGGCTGATAGAGGACTATGGTCTTGTGATTCTTGCGAGGATCATAATTGTTCATTAGAGACTTGTGAAGATTAACGCTTTATGTTTGTGGTGGTTATCAAGTAGTTTGTAAGTCGACTATCTTGTAGATTCTAAGTGAATAAATGATTTTCCCTTTGGGTTTTTTTTCTTCTGAAACTTGGCTTTTTTTGAATGCTTGAATGATTTATCTGTTTTATCACATAAATGCATGTTTAGGATAAAAAGATAAAATCTATTTAAAATTGGCTTTTACATTTAAAATATGTGTTGAAATTTTTTTTTGTTACCACCCTGATATTATTTGCATTTTCACTCCTAGAGCCTCCACTTGCTCGATGATCACACTCAATCAAGTCCTAAGTTTTCTTTGCTAACACCCAAACATACCGGCACCTCTATAGAGAAATACTCTTTAGTGATCGAAAATCACCCTAGAGCAAATGACGTACGATTAATCATCTAATCTATTGTTATAAGTTGTTTCAATTCTTAAGATCATGTATCCTAAGTCTCTTCGAATTCTAGGGTCACCCTGACCATAAAAGTTACCTTAAACTCGATACTAATCTCGCATCGCTAGTCCTTCATATGGGGGAGGGGGGAGACATGCCAACTAATTCCCAGATCATGCATCCAATTGTCACCTTATAGAAGATCCTTCTAAGAACCTAAGATCAATCTAGGCATCTAACTATGGAACACTCACCCGAGTATTACACTAATCCACTCATTATAGAAAATGACACTGTGTGCTATGTTTACTCAAATTCTAATGCTATACGATTGTGGACATCCCTCCTCGGCTATTGGGTTTTTATTTTTGTCCTTATCCAACTCGGGGGTCGATGCTTTCAGGCACAATGGATAGAGAGAGGTATCACGCCTTTTCTAGGGACGTTTCGGCTGTCATCGATGTGGGGTGATGTAAAGAGATAGAGTCACCAACCTATTTTGCACAAAATAGGCAAAAAAACATGTTTCCACCTTGATAGAACGACATGCAAAACTAATTATAACAGAGGTTTGGGGGCTAAGTTACAGAATGGGAAGGTTTTAAGGCATCCATCCCGCCCTTTTGGTCTCTCATGGGCTTATGTTACCATTTTCCTTAATTTCTCTGTGAAGCGTGTGTGTGTATATATAAATGGAGATCAAAATCGCTCAACTTGTATCATGAAAAAGACAAAATGAGGTCATACATAGGAATATTCCCAAAAATAATAATTAAATATATGATATGTGCGTTTATCGAGATATTGATCATTATTATGAAATGATAATGTGTTAGATAAAATGCAAGTATGAATCACAAGTATGATATATATGAATAATATAGGGATAAATGAGGCACCTTATACTCTTGACTCACTTGAGTCTACATTGTATAAGTGCTCATCTAGTTTGTAAATAGTGACAAAATTTGAGTCCCTATCCTAGATTCCAAAAAGCCTCAGACACTACAATTCATTCATTCCTCTTGTTTGGATGATCAAAGGTATATTCACAAGAACTCACACACATTAGGACTACATACATGGGTTATATATTTCTAAATTGATTGTATGAGTGTTTGTGTGTGTTAATTTCCCTTAAAATCCTTTTTAATATTTTTTTTGGAAATTTTTAATGATTTTTAAAATAATTTTTTTCTTAATTTTAATTGGAATTAAAAAGTCTTGGGGTCATTCTATAATTTCTGGTTTTATGGTTTTATGTCTGTAAGTTCACTTGGGTAGACACCAAAAGCGCTAGAGACATCAGGGTGTATATGTAATTAGTTTGGGATGCGTGCTTGAGATTCGTTATTTGCCTTACATCTGTCGCACTCCTATTGGTTGATTGTGTGTTTCTTTTAAGAAACAAAACTAGGGTTTATTATCAGCCCTTGGATTAATCTTATCAACGCCCTGCATGCGTCCCTGTCCCAATCCCTGTGAACCTCTATCCTCCAATCAGAAGCAACTTAATTCACCGCTTATCCCTAAATATTGGATGGAAGTCGAAATGGGAAGATTTAATCCCAGCCTTTAATTTCGAACCGCCTTCTCGATCCTTCTCAACCCCCTATATAAAGAGGCTATCTCTCAGCCTACAGGAGACTTTTTCCATTTCGTCATTTTGAGTGATAAGAGAGTAGAGAGAGAAGAGAGAGAAACCAGAGAGATAATTAGAAACCCCAATTCATCCATACATTTTTTCAAACCCTATCCATTTTTACAAAAGCCTGTTTAGACCAAACACAAACCCTGAGTGTTGGTTTGAAAGTTGTTTCGTACAGCAACCTCTTCGTTTTTAGATCTTGTGTCCAACTTAAACATAAGATTAGATCTGTATTTCTGTTTTATAGAAATCATAGATCTGGTCATTTTATGTTATATTACACCTAGATCTGCATTTATAGTTTCTCATCTTGAGAAATCTTTTGTTGACTATTTTCTGTAAATGTTTTCATCTTCAAAATCAACAAAATCATTTTCTGTTTCTAGTTCTTTTGAAACAAGACCTTTGACCTAGTTGGAATCACACTTGGCAGTTTTTAATTTCAAAAACATTTTCAAAACTCTGAAATTGATTAAGATCTTGAAACGTCTTCTGAGCAAGATAGCCGTGGATTATGGGTTTATTTTAAAAGGTCAAATAAGGTTTTAATTTCTAAGAAGAGAGAAACTAAAAATCACAGCATATAGATCTGATTTGTAAATTTGATAGGACTGTTTGTAAAAATAAGCGTGAGTGTGTGCATGCATTTGTTAGAGCACCATTACAATCACTTACACACTACAACACTGAAAGTGTTGGTAATAAGATCTTGAAATAAGAGTCGACGTAAAGACTGGAACAAAGTGGAAGTTAGCAAACTGGGAGAACCACATCAGCAATCAGAACTGCAGAGAAGTTAGAAGGAAACTAGTGGGTACATTCCTAAACTTGTATAGGACTGATTTGTGTGCATGTGTGTTATATAGTTTGTAACTGATATATTTTGTTTTAGTGGATTTTTGGTTTGTGACTTAGAAGTCACCGTGGATGTTTCCTCAGTTGGGTGAGGTTTTACCACGTTAAAAATCTCTTGTCATTAATATTTCTACATCTCCTCATCTCATTCTTGCTGGTGTGCTGATTTAAACTGTTTTAGTTTTGTTTTTCAAAACTTGTTAACAAATCTTGAACTAGTCTCGTACATATTTTTTAAACACATCTTGTGATTAACTTGATTTGATTTATAGAAAAGAGTTTCTTCAAAAAATAGTTCGGAGTTAGTTAAATAGTTTAATCCTGTATTAAACGACTTTAGCAACAGTTTTTCAATTGGTATCAAAGATTTGGAAATGTTTTAAGAGATCTTGTGTTTCTGAAATTATTTTCTTAAAATTAAAACCATGGACGCGAAAATGAAAGATTTGGCAACTTGACCAGACCCCCACTCTTTGATGGGAATAACTTTGCTTACTAGAAGGTAAGAATGGTTGCTTTCATACAAGGAACCTTAGGAGATGATGTCTGGGATATTGTTGAAAATGGATACACTTATCCTACTAAACCATCCACTGAAGGATGTAATGAGAGGATTAAGAAAGCATTAAGTGAATTCACTCAAGAAGGGAAGCAAACTTCTCAAAACAATAACAAAGGAAAGAATGTCATATTTATGTCCATAAATGAACATGAGTTCAAAAGGATCTCATCTTGTGCCACTTCTAAGGAAGCTTGGGATACACTTATTACTGCACATGAAGGTGACACTAGAGTTAAGGCTGCTAAATCACAGATGCTAGTCCAACAGTATAACTCTCTAATTATGTCAGATTCTGAATTCTTTGATGATCTTTACATGAAATTGACTGACATTGTGACCAAACTACATGCTAATGGGATAACACATGACATGCATGAAATTGTATCTAAAATTCTAAGATCATTGCCATAGAAATTTGATAACAAAAGATATGCTATTAAGGAAATGTGTGATCAAAATCTCACTCCTGAATTACTCAGTAGTAAACTACAAACTGTGGAAATGGAATTAGAATTTAAGAAACAAATTACCCAGTCCCATAAAAACAGACTAGTTCTAACTTGAGTTTTTCCTCTAAGTTGATGAAACCTGAGTTCACTATTCTTACTGATGATTCTGATGGGGAATGTAATATAGATAGTTTGGATAATCAAATTGCCTTCATGACAAAACAATTTAAGAAAATTGTCAAATTTAGAAATAAATTGGCAAACAAATAAGGCAAGCCAAATTATCTAACTCAGTCTAATTACAAACCGCATGAGAAAGGTAAAGACAAACATCACAAGGACATGAGACCCAACAAAGACTTCAAAAACATTGAATGTTTTAGATGTGGAAAACTAGGACACATAGCACAAGACTGTAGAGTGAAACTGAACACTACCAATAAACATACTAAGGCCAACATTTGCAAAACATGGGATGATTCATGCGATTCTGAAAATGATGAACCTGAATCTTCTGATGTTTTTGATCCTTGCATGTCTTTCTTTGCTAAGATAATCTACAATTATGATATGTCTATTCATGAGACTAATGATAGTAACTCTAATCCTGTTGTTGTTAATCATGCTGCTACTGGTTTAGATGCTTTAATTTATGAGAATATTACTAGTTCTACCATTTGGTGTGTGAGTTAAAGGGAATACGAGAATGACGATGTCAATGGGTGCGTGAGTTCAAGAATTGAATCCTTAGGGGTCACTTCACACACTGCACTTAGTGATTCGAACACTGAAGACCTCCCTGACATTCACACACTTTATGCAAAAACTCTCAAGAAAAGCACTAGACTAGAGAAGATAGTAAAGAGATCACTAACAAATTAGAAGACTTAAGTCTGTTGGTTAAACTTAACACTGAAGAGTATACTACCCAATGTCTAACTCATGAAAATGAAGTCAAAATTTTTGATCAAAAATTAAATAATTTGATTGAAGAAAATGAACTCTGGAGAAAAAATATAAAGGGACATTATTAGAATTCGAACAATTCAAAGAGAAGACAACAACAGTTTTAAAAAAAATTGTAAAATTTGAAAATAATTCAAACTGTTTTGATGGTTTTGTTGCTGATTCAAAAACCAATTCTGATGATCAAACTGGAATAGGGTTTTACCCAAATTTGAAGACACAAATTAAAACTTTGAAATAATCAAGTTTGTGTCAGGAGGCAAAATACCTATAGAAACTTGTCTAGATTTTCATTCTCTGAAAAATGAGTTTGATGAAAAACAATCAAAGTTTGATATTGGGGAATCCAGTTACTCTAAGTGTGAAAGTACACATAAGGCTAAATATGTATGCCCCCGATTAGGAAGAGTGATTATGACTTTCAATCTATACTCCCTAGGAATAAGGCTCAATCCCAAAATGCCATGAAGACTATGTTTAGAGACTTCCCTAAGGAGATACCATCCTTGAGAAATTTGTATTGCTCTTGCTGTGAATTATATGGTCATTCCTTTGAAGGTTGCTACTCTAGATGCTTAGTTAAACTTGTCTATAATACTCTTGTGTACCAAAACTTTAACTATTCTAGGAGAAGCCGTAACAATTATGTTCTTCCTAGATAACCAGAAAAAAACTATAACTATAGAAAGAGAAAGACCAAACCTAAAAGATCATTTCCAAGAAGGATTCCTAGACACTTTCCTAAGACAAATTCTCATGTTGATCATAAAATTCAACCTCATGCGCAAAATATTTTTCAACAGAAATCTAATGCTCGTAAATTTTATCAAATGATAGCAAATAAGCGCAAAATAGAAACAAGAGCTGTTTGGGTTAGAAAAGATGAGCTATTATCCCAGATGAAGTGTAATATTGTTATTACTGTTTTAAAAGCTGAACACACTCCCTCGGGTTGGTATTTAGACTCTGGATGTTCCAAACACATGACTGGGGATGAAACCAAACTTTTAAACAAAACCAGTTTTACTGGAGGGAAAGTTATTTTTGGTGATGGTGTATCATCTCAAATCATTGGTAAAGGAACTCTCTAAGAAGAAGGATTACCTTTACTTGAGAATTTTCTTCTAGTAAAAGGTCTTAAGGCTAATTTACTTAGTATTTCGTAATTTTGTGACTCAAATCATACTGTCACCTTTTCAAAGAATAATTGCAAAATTTTAAATGAAAAAGGTGAGTGCATAATTATAGGACTCATGACTTTGGACAATTATTATACTGTCCAGAACAGTACTGAGGTCTGTAACATTTCCAGAATGGATGACAATGAGATATGGCATAATCGAATGGGTCACATAAATTACAAAAATCTTAGTAGATTGTCTTCACAAGAAATAGTTAGAGGTATTCCTAAGATAAAAACTATTTCTAATATTGTATGTGGATCTTATCAAGAAGTAAAAATTATTAAGGTCCCTCATAAGAAAGTCAAAGATATCCTTACCTCTAAACCCTTAGATCTTATCCATATGGACCTAATGGGTCCTTCTCGAACTGTTAGTCTATGTGGGCACAGTCACATTCTTATTATAGTTGATGACTTCAGCAGATTACTTGGGTAGCTTTCTTAAAACAAAAGTCTGACACTTTCTAAACCTTTTTGAAGATTTTACTTTGAATTGAAAATGAGAAAGACACTCAAGTAAATAGAATTTGTAGTGATAGAGGTGGAGAATTCTTAGATACAGGTGTTATAGAGTATTGTGACTACAATGGTTACAAAAATGAATTTAGTGCTCCTAAGACTCCTCAACAGAACGGTATTGCTGAGAGAAAGAATCGTACCCTTCAAGAGATGGCACGTGTTATGATTCATGCCAAATCCTTACTTAAGTATTTTTGGGTAGAATCTATTCGTACTGCGTGTCATATTATCAATAGGGTGTATCTTAGAAATAATTCTAAACAAAATCCTTACGAACTATGGTATGGCAAGAAGCCCAATCTTAAGTACCTTAGAACTTTTGGTAGTATGTGTTATGTCTGCAAATACAGAGAACACTTATCCAAATTTAAGACTCGTGCAGATAAAGCTATCTTTCTAGGGTATTCTCCCAACAGTAGAGCATACGGTGTCTATAATCTTCGCACTAAGACCTTAATGGAATCTATAAACATTATTATAAGTGACACTACTGTAGAGAGTAAGACTGGAGAACCAACTATTGTGGAAGAGTCTGAAAATATTTTAGAAAATAACTCTCCAAAAATAGATGATTCTTTACCAATTGAGACACCTGAAGTACCTAATTGGGTTTCTAAAGACCATCCCATAGATAACATTGTTGGTAACCCTAGTGAATCTGTGCATACAAGATCTCAATTAAGAAACTATGCTCATTATGCATGTTTTATTTCCCTTGTGGAACCAATGAATGTAAACGATGCATTGAATGATCCTCATTGGATTTATGCAATGCAGGCAGAACTTCTTCAATTTGTCATTCATGATGTTTGGTATCTTGTACCTAGGCCTGATCACAAAAAGGTTATTGGCACACTTTGGATATTTAAAAATAAATCTGATGAAAGTGGGATAGTCATTAAAAATAAAGCCAGATTAGTTGATCAAGGATACTCTCAAATTGAAGGAATAGATTTTAACGAGACCTTTGCTTCTGTTACTCGTTTAGAATCTGTTCGTCTTCTCTTTGCCATAGCTTGCTACTTATATTTTACGCTTTACCAAATGGATGTCAAATCTGCCTTCCTTAATGGAATATTGACTGAAGAGACCTATGTAGAACAACCCAAAGGGTTCATTGACCCTAAATATCCAAATCATGTATTTCGTCTTAAAAAGGTTTTGTATGGCCTAAAACAAGCACCAAGAGCCTGGTATGAGCGCCTTTCTAATTTTCTCTTAGACAAAGGTTTTAAGAGGGGAGGAAATGATCAAACCCTTTTTGTCAAACATTTTGACAAACATATCATTATAGCTCATGTTTATGTTGACGATATCATCTTTGGATCAACTTCCCCCTCAGAAGTTAAATCTTTTTCTAAAATTATGCATAAAGAATTTCAAATGTCTCTTATAGGGGAGTTACAATTTTTCTTGGGTCTTCAAGTCAAACAGAATTCAGAAGGATTATTTGTTTCGCAATCAAAATATGCTTTAGAGATTGTTAAAAAATTCAGCCTTGAGAGTGCAAAAGATGCTAAAACTCCCATGAGTACTACGGTCAAACTGTCTAAGGATGAAACTGGTAAATCCATAGATCTAACCCTATATCGTAGTATGATAGTAACCTTTCTATACCTTACTGCCTCGCATCCTGATATTATGTACGCTGTTTGTGTGTGTGCTCGTTATCAAAACAATCCTAAAGAGAGCCATCTAGTTTGTGTTAAAATAATTATAAAATACATAAAAGGCACTCTTAATTTAGGACTCTGGTATACCAATGATACTCCTAGCACTATAATTGGATACACTGATGTCGATTGGGCAGGGTGTACTGACGATAGTAAGAGCACATCAGGCGCATGTTACTATATTGGTAATAACTTGGTAGGTTGGAGTAGTAAGAAACAAAACTGCACTTCTTTATCAACTACTGAATCTGAATACATAGCCACTGGAAGCTGCTATGCTCAATTATTTTATCTTAAGCAAATGCTAAGTGATTATGGTATTAGAGAGGAACAATTACATCTCTATTGTGATAATCAAAGAGCGATCAATATCTCTAAAAATCCTGTTCAACACTCGCAAACTAAACACATAAAAATTAGACATCATTTTATATGCGAATTAGTTGAGACTAAGGAATTAAAAATCAATTATCTTCCTACTGATTTTCAACTCGCAGATATGTTTATCAAACCTTTGGATTATAATAGGTTTATTTCTTTGCATAAATCGATAGGAATGGTTTGTGCTGATTAAACTCTTTGGCTTACATATTTTTTCCCTTTGTCCATTTGAGACAAAATGGGGAGAGATTTGAGTCTTATGAGAGTTTATTTATTTTGTACATATTTTAAAAAGCTTGATCTTAGTGATTATTTGCAGGATTCTGTACAGTTATTGTCAACAGTTGTAATAGGGTAATGAATTGTAATTAGTTGAGTTATATAATTATCTTTTCTAGGAAATCGGTAGATAGAATTTTTGTATAGGATTAGGTTTTCCTTTTCTTTTTGTTGCCCTACGAGTTCAAGATGACTCCAAGGAGATTTTGTCTCATATTTCCTAAGGAGGAGATTGAAGCACCTTATACTCTCGACTCACTTGAGTCTATATTGTATAAGTGCTCATTTAGTTTGGAAATAGTGACAAAATTTGAGTCCCTATCCTAGATTCCAAAAAGCCTCAAACACTACAATACATTCATTCCTCTTGTTTGGATGATCAAAGGTATATTCACAAGAACTTACACACATTAGGACTGCATACATGGGTTATATATTGCTAAATTGATTGTATGAGTGTTTATGTGTGTTAATTTCCCTTAAAATCCTTTTTAATTTTTTTTTGGGAATTTTTAATGATTTTTAAAACAATTTTTTCTTAATTAAAATTGGAATTAAAAAGCCTTGGGGTCATTCTATAATTTCTAGTTTTATGGTTTTATGCTTGTAAGTTCACTTGGGTAGAAACCGAAAGCACTAGAGACATCAGGGTGTCTATGTAATTAGTTTGGGACGCACGTTTGAGGTTCGTTATTTGCCTTACATCTGTCGCACTCCTATTGGTTGATTGTGTGTTTCTTTTAAGATACAAAACTAGTGTTTATTATCAATCCTTGGATTAATCTTATCAATGCCCTGCATGCGTCCTTGTCGTAATTTGTGAACCTCTATCCTCCAATCAGAAGAAACTTAATTCACTGCTTATCCCTAAATGTTGGATGGAAGTCAAAATGGGAAGAATTAATCCCAACCCTTGATTTCGAACTGCCTTCTCGATCCTTCTCAGCCCCCTATATAAAGAGGCTATCTCTGTGCCTCCAGGAGACTTTTTCCACTTCGTCATTTTGAGTGAGAAGAGAGTATAGAGAGAAGGGAGCAAAACCAGAGAGACAATTAGAAACCCTAATTCGTCCATATATTTTTTCAAACCCTAACCATTTTTCCAAAAACCTGTTTAGACCAAACACAAACCCTGAGTGTTTGAGAGTTTTTGAGTGTTGGTTTGAAAGTTGTTTCGTACTATAACCTCTTCGTTTTTAGATCTTGTGTCCAACTTAAACATAAGATTAGATATATATTTATGTTTTTATAGAAATCATAGACTGGTCATTTTATGTTATATTACACCTATATCTGCATTTATAGTTTCTCATCTTGAGAAATCTTTTGTTGATTATTTCCTATAAATGTTTTCATCTTCAAAATCAAAAAAATCATTTTCTGTTTCTAGTTCTTTTGAAAAAAGACCTTTGACCTAGTTGGAATCACACTTGGAGGTTTTCAATTTCAAAAACATTTTCAAAACTCTGAAATTGATTAAGATATTGAAATGTTTTCTGAGCAAGATAGCCGTGGATTCTGGGTTTATTATAAAAGGTCAAATAAGGTTTTAATTTCTAAGAAGAGAGAAACTAAAAATCACAGCATATAGATCTGATTTGTAAATTTGATAGGACTGTTTGTAAAAATAAGCGTGAGTGTGTGCATGCATTTGTTAGAGCACCATCACAAACACTTACACACTATAACACTGAAAGTGTTGGTAATAAGATCTTGAAACAAGAGTCGACATAAATACTGGAACAAAGTGGAAGTTAACAAACTGGGAGAACCACATCAGCAATCAGAACTGCAGATAAGTTCGAAGGAAACCAGTGGGTACATTCCTAAACTGGGGGTCGAGGTCAATTTTTAGGACCTAAGGTTGTGGCAACCAGTTCTTCGGGTCAAGGTAAATTCTAAGGACCTAAAGTTCTAGCGAGTATTCTGAAAGTCGAGGTTAATTCTGAGGACCTAAAGTTATGGAGATCAACTCTGCGGGTCGAGGTCAATTTTGCAAGCCCAAAGTTGTGGCAACTAATTATGTGGGTCGAGGTTAATTTTATAGACCTAAAGTTGTGGCGACTAATTCTGCGGGTCGATTTCAATTCTGCGGACCTAAAGTTGTGGCGGCCAATTTTACGAGTTGAGGTCAATTATGAGGACTTAAAGTTATGGCGACCAATTCAGTGGGTTGAGATCAATTCTATGAACCTAAAGTAGAGGCGACCAATTCTGCGGACCTAAAGTTGTTCTCTTTAGGGAGTCTTTAATTTACCTTTTTAAGACTCTACTAGGGAAGTGACATCTGTGTCGGGATTATGTCTTTTTGAGAGGACATAGCCTTGCTGGGGAAGTTGAAATTCTTATGGTGGATGGGTCAGGATAAAGTTTAGTCCAGAAATTCCACTGGGAAACAGTTGATGACTTGAGGTTTTGGGCTTCCGATGGGGAATGTGTTTCTCTGAAACGCTATTGGGGGGAGATATTCGACTGACTTCCATTGGGGAAGTTGGGTTGGGACGTTGTGCTGGGGAAATAGTTGATGACTTTTTGGGATTCCGGTGGAGAATTGTAGTAGACTTCGGGGATGCGGGCGCACCATTTTAGGGTTTAAATTGGGATAAGAGTGTAGTTTTAATCTTGCGGGGCTTTTGAGATCCTGAAAAATGGTTTTCTTGATGAAGAAATGTTCTAATATTTATTTGCTAATTTTAGGAACGTTCAAGAGAATTTTTAGGATTTTCTGGCATTTTGTGGGATTTTTTTTACAAAATTTTCAAGGGTTTGCCGATGTAAGGGCTACTATTTCAAAATGCCTCGATCTTCTGGGCTGCCTTAGGAAGAGAAAGAGGTAGGTGCCGATTAGTGGGCGTCAGGGAACTACCGATCGGCATACCCCCTGGCCTCCTATAAAAAGGGGCAAGTTCTCCTCCTTTTTCACAGCTTCTAGCATTCAGATCTTCTATTCTTTCTTGCAAAGATCCGTTTCTAAGCCTTTTCCTTTCTTTGAGTATTAAAAGTGGAAATTTTTTTGGGTATCGCAACCCACGTGGCGTGGTTGGGTGTCGATGATTGGGAGAACCTAGATTGGCGGGCTAGGGTGCTCTTGGATGGGTAATGGAAATGCCTTCGAGTTATTCGAGCTAGTTGCTGATGATTATTTTTTGCAACGCGAGCCTTTGCATCACTGATCGTTTAGGGTGAGGAACCCTAGTGGCTACTTAAGTATTAATGACTTTCGGCATTCCTTTTCTTCTTTTTGTTTCCTTGAGTTGACAAACGGTTCTTTATTTTGGCAGACTAAATTAACTTTGATGAGATTTCATTCCTGGGGGACAACGGGGTTTAAGGAAATGTGGGATCACCTTTTGGCGGTGGTGTACTGGGTAGTTTTATTAGAGGGTTTAGGTCACCTATCATTTTCTTTGGATGAGACATCACGCTTTATGACTGTTCTGTACGCGTTGGGGGTGAGGTGGTGCTACACTACCCACACCATTCATTTGGAATTTGAGGAGATGACGGTAACTCGCATTGACGTCCAGCAGCTGCTGGGGATTGATTGTTGTGAGGGAATGTATATTGAGGTGAACTAGTCACCTGAGGCGGTTGATGCCACATTGGGAGACGTTGGGAGGATAGTATCCTGCGATTTGATTCATATTTCTACTCTATGGGGGATGCTTTTGAGTCGGAGGATGTTGCAGGTGTGGCAGATGACCTGTTTATTCAATCTCTTTCTGTTGGGGGGGGGGGGGGCTTTCTTAGTTACATCGAGCGACGACGTTGTTCACTTATGATTTTTACCATTTAGAGGGTATTTTTGAATATCCCTCTCTATGACTGGGGGAGCCTAACATTGGCGACCCTTTATTCTTTTTTGGACGATTTCAGTCGATGCTGTCGACACACCTTTACTGAGGCCACGTATCTTCTGGAGCTAATTCTCACATTTTTCTCTATGTTTTTTCTTGCATTTTTCCTTTTGATTTTGTTCTTATTACCGAGTCTTGTCCTTTCTGCAGACGTGATTTTATGAGGTGATTGGGATCAATACCCGTTTGATTGGTTTACATAATGAGGAGGTGGGGGACTTCTGTCGGATGTACCAGTGGTGGATGTCCAACTGACGGTCGAAGCAGTCTCCTTCTTAGTTGGAAATGCGTCAGGCCTTGAACACCTTGATGAGCGACCAGGTTATTCCCTTTTCTTTTGAATCCTTTTTTGATATTTTTTCATTTTGTGCAAATATTGTTCTTTATTGGGAATTGCATGTGACTTTCTATCCCTGGATGATGGTTTTCCAGTACACGGGGTGACTATGGTGCATGCGCAGATGCGCCGGCTACTAGCTCATGAGTTCAATTACTCTTAGTATCTGGGGGAGAGGGTGGTCTGAAAAATTATGGATAATGAGGTAGTGGTCCCACCGGAGGCATCCCCGATGTACGTGAGGCGGGTGTGAGAGATGTCGGAGGAGGCTAGGATGGCGGCTATGATTGGCAATCTCTATTCATCATATACGGATATGGTGGTGACCTATGACTACCTCGACTTTACGATGAGCTGGCTAATGCCTTATTGTATTTATGATGTAGTGAAGATGCCTCCGCTTCTTACAACTTCGAGTAGGGGTACGAGTAGGATGATGGGGTCTGCCCATAGTATAAGTGGTGCATCTTCGTCAGGAGCAGCAATAGAGGTTCCCCTAATGCGATAAATCTAGGGGTGTTGGGGATGACAGAGGATGTCCTTCAGTCATAGGTATATCTTTTATCTTTCTATGCCCTTGTCTGCTTTTTTTAGCTCTAGACTGAGTTTCCTGCCTTTTATTTCTGTTGCTTTACTTGCAGCATGTCCGGGTGTCGACTACTTGGCTTGGGGACATTCGAGATTGGGTGGCCTCGGTGACTGCCTACATTAGGGACTCCGTCCTTATTCCTTCTTGTCTTGTGTCATCTTCTACGTCGAAGGAAGGATCTAGATCTAGAAACATAGGTTCCACAGTTCGCCGTAAGGAGACTCATGCTCGCCATAGGGATAAGAGGTCTTATAGAGAGATGAGAGATTGTGATTGGGGGTTTTTGGGCTGAGTCCTGATGTCTTTCCTTTTTTTATTTTCTTCTTCTTTTTTCCTAAAAATTGTAATGAAGCAAGTGGAAATATGTAAAAAATGAATGAGATTTTTGTTTATTTATCTTTACTTTAAATGACTTCATCTACATACACTTTTACTTTGTTGCTGAGATCGAAAAAATGATGGGATATTAAAATAACTCAAAAGAAAATTTATTTTGAGAAAGGATGGGTAAAAATGGATAATATAGGAAGAAACAACCTTGATTTATTTTTGAAATAAGAATTTATTTTTTTAGTTTTTTGATTTTGAGAAAAAAGGAAAGATAATTTTTTTTCTAAAATAAGGGGGGTGCCAATCGGCATACTCCTTGTTGTCCCCATCAGCAGGTGAGTCCAGTAAAATCACCCTAAGGCTTTGATTGCACTTTCTTCATCTTCAAAGTACTTGGTGGTGTAGTCATTTATTCTGGTTCCTCAAATTTCTTGTTGTTTAGTCAAGGTTTCTATGTATAAAAGGGGGTAAGGTGGTGAGTTTTTTTCACTTACTCACATTTTCTCTTATTTCTTGCCTTTCGTCTTATTATTTTCCAAAATGGACCTCCCATGAGTACAAATTTGCTTCATATCTTGAGAACTTGGAAGCTATGTGTCTGTAGAATGTAGATTATGATGCTTTTAACTCGCGTCAGGTCTCGTTGTGGCGCAATTTGTCCATCGGCTGGAACATACTCGCAACGACGACACAATTTTGGTATCCCGAGGATCATGTTTTTCGCTTTGGCTTAGATGAGGTGTGTCCAACCAGTGAGGAGTTTTCAGCTATGTTGGGGGTTAATCCCAGTGTGGCGGGAAATTATGCCTAAATTCTCTTGATCTCCTTAGGAGCTGTTAGCAGTATTTCTCTATATCTCTCCTTCAGCGGCTCGGCCATTGGTCACCGGGGGAATGAATTCTCTCTTAGCTGTCTTATATTCTGTGTGTTTGTGGGACTTCAATGATGCGGGCTATGCAGGAATTATTGCCCTATGCTTAATTTTAAGATACTGCTAGTGACCGGGGACTTGATGGTGGACCCTTAACTAGCTGCCATTACAATGTGGATGTCATATCATTGTAATCCTATGGCGGTGATACTAGTAGAGACCTTAAACAATCTAGATTCTTAGTGGTAAGGTCGTTATGATTTTCTAAGAGGAAGCCCGATTATGATGTTTATGTGGCTAGCTGAGAGATTCCATTTAGCGCCCCCCAGAATATCCCTTGGTGACTGTACTGAATTTCTTCACTCGTTATTTCATAAGCATTGTCCAATCCATAGAGAATTGGGTAAACTAGTTCGTGGAGCACGGGGCTCGATGCCTGCTGTGGTCGGTGTCGTGGTGCTGGGAGTTGCAGCCTATTCTAAAACTGAGGGAGTACTGGTATGTTCGGTTAGCTGGCCTTCTACATAACTCATTCTATTTTCCCTACTGGCTCTTACGTCAAGTCGAATGGGAACAAATTGTGCCTTACCATACCCTGTATTCCTTTCCTGTAAAGGATTTGATGAAGGCTTGCACATGCAGTTGGGTTCTCTGTGGGAGAATCGTTGGCCGTCAGCCCATCCTTCTCAATCTGCTGGTAGGGTTTGGCATGTTTCTAGCGATTATATTAAATGGTTGTAGAAGAGGGTAGTGTCTAAGATCTCGACAGAGGAGACTTGACAGAGATGGTTTGTTATGTTTGATAATATAGAGGGGGGCTTTGTGGTTTTCTCTAGGCTGGTCTGGGCTTATCCCTCCATGGAGTATCTTCAGTATACGAACCGAGCATGGGAAGTTTGGTTGCCTTAAGGAGTAGATGATAATAGGACTAGTCTTCTAGCAGCTGCGGATAGGATCTTTGTGAAACTGGTCTTTATTTGTGAAGCTTTTGTGATGAAAATGTGTTTGGTTTGTTTTAAATTTTTTGAGAATAAATTTGGGAAGGTTTGGTTAGATTTATCTTAGAGACAACTCGATTAGCAGGGGAGGGGGTAGTTGTTTAACTCCCTACGTCAATGTTTCATGTAATTGTGTCAAATTTTCCCTTTTATGGAATAAAGAATGATTTTAATTATATTATTGTGCCTCTTGATGAATTTTACATTTAAGTTATCTATACCAATCTCTAAGGCATATATAATCCTTTTGTTCATGTAAATGATAAAATGAATTACTGTTCTTGGAGGTAAGAAAAGAATAGCATTATGTAAAAAAGAAGGGGACCATGCCCATGTAAAGTGTATGAGATACTTACGTACGTCTAGGGGGTTTTGAAAATGTCCTGAGTTTCATTTTGAAAGTAAAAAGTTTTTTTAAAGGATTAGGCTCCGCGTAGTCCTGGGTTGAGGGAAATGAAGATTTTTTTTAGAGTAAAAGGGGGATGAGAGGAGTTGTAGAGCATTGAGATTTTGGACTAAGGGCATAATTTCTTGAAAAGTCCAGGTTGATTGGATGTGCAGTGAGCATAGTGGCGCCACCAGATATGATCTTCTTCACGATGTAGGGGCCACTCCAGTTTGGCTTAAATTTCCCTTTGGGGTTCCAAACAGATTCTATGATTTCTTTAAGGGCCAAGTCCTTTTATCGGACAACACGGTCCTTGACTATTTGGTTTGACAATCGCACTATCCAACAATGGTATCCTTGTATATGATATAAAGCCTTTAACCTTCTTTCGTCAAAGAGTGAAAACTCGTCAAAATGACTCTGATACCAGTCTTCCTTGTTGACTTTGTTCTCAAGCATAACGCGTAATGAGGGTATTTTTAGTTCGACGAGTAGGACTGCTTCCATGCCATAGACTAAAGAGTAAGGTGTAGTCCCAGTAAATGTCCCGACTAAAGTGCGGTAGCCCCAGAGGGCCTAAGGGATTCGATCGGCCCACTTTCAACAACTCTCGGTCATCTTTCTGATGATGGATTTGATATTTTTATTTATGTGGACTTCCCGATATGAGCTTGGGGTAGCTCAGAGAGGTCTCATATCTCGCTCGGGGGCACTTTGACTGTCGTTGGTGTGGGGTAAATGTAAGGAGATAGAGTTGCCAATCTATTTTTCTCAAAACAGAGAAAATAACATGTCGTTGCCTCGAGAATGCGACATCAAAGACAAACTGATGCATACGAAATCAATAATTCGAAGGTTCAGGGGCTAAGTTACAAAATGGGAAGGTGTTAGGCACCCATCCCGCCCTTTCGGTCTCTCATGGTCTACTGTTGTTGCTTTCCTTCATTTTTTCGTGAAGTGTGTGCGCGTGTATATATAATGGAGATCGAAATCCTTAAACTCACACCATGGGAAAGGTAGAGTGAGGTCATCTATAGGAATGCACCCAAAATAATATATATAGAAATATAATTTGTGCGTTTATCGCGATATTGATTGTTATTATAAAATGACAATATGTGTTGGATGAAACGCTAACGAACTTAATATGTATATAAATGCAAGAATATGATAAAAATGAGGAATTTAGGAAAGTTAGAAAACTGGACTCGAGTCTCGGGTTTTAATTCGTAATGCCTATGTAGCCTATAAAGGCATCAAAGTCCATATAGTTCAGATGCAACATGGGGGTGGGGTTTATCCCATAGATCGAAAGGATTTTATTATATGTGTGTGTGTGTGTAGAAAAATGTGTTTTTAGTTTTGAAAAAGTGCGATGGATAGTCCTGTTCGCAATTTATGGGCATAACCGTCTTTTTGTTTGTTTTGGTTTATTTTATAGAAAATAAAAGTATGTGCAATATACTAATAGATATGTAGATAAAAATGGGTATGAACTAAAGTAAGAACTAGATTATGAATCTAATGAAATTTATGCAAAAATAAGGAATTTAAAGAGAGAGGGAAGGAATTTGAACTTCTTTGAAGCTTGATCTTATATCTTGTGTGAATTCCCTTGAAGGTGATATAGATGTTGGATAAGAGAGAATGTGATTTGCTAAATTGGGTATGAAAAGGATGGGAATGTAAACTTGAATGTAACTTCACATGGAGGAACTTTACTCATTTTAATAGAAGGTTTATGAGATCACTAATGCTGATGGATCTGAGGTCTTGGTGTGCTTGGTAGTGAGGTTATGCCCTCCTTTTATAAGTTCAGGGGGTTGATGATTGGTACAGCCCTTGTCCTGCCAATCTGCAGGTGACCCTAGACACACTGTCGATAGGCAGGGTCTAGGACGTGCCAATTGGCAGTCTCTTACAAATTTCCCTGGAAAAATGGTTGTAGAACGTAATTCGTTGATCCGAATTGTGTAGGGGCATACCGTTCGAAAGGTAATTCAGACACCTTTCATATTCCTTGGGCTGCTCCCGGGTCTGAGAGTTGACTCTGGATAAAATGTGGCTCAAAATTACGCGTCGGTCTTTTGGACAGGAGATCGTCAGATGAAAATGGATCATTCATCCTTATGATAAGTCAGAATCATGCATGGAGTGGATCGTTGGAAAGGTTAGGAGATGTACTTCTACATTCCAAATAGTTTCTCTTGGTTCAGAAAGTTGACTTTGGTCAATCGGGGCCCGAAATTGCCCGATGTCCTTTTGGAGTAAAATGAATCATTCGTCCGTACCGTAAGTTAGAATCACAAACGGGGAAAACCATTTGAAAGGGTATTCAGTGAACTTCCAAGATTCATTCAGTCTCACTCAAGCTAAAGAGTTGCCTTAGGTCAAATAGAGCCCGGGAGCGCCTGGTGGCCTCCGAATCGATTTTCGGGGGAAAAATGATTGTTCATTCGAACGGTTATGCCATTTCACGCATCGGGTAGACCATTGGAAAGGGGTTTTACCCTTTGAATATTCAAAGATATTTCTCTCAGATGATAGAGTTGATTGGGATCAAATTAGGGCTCAGTAATGCCCGATGGCCTCTAGATCGATACTCGGAGTGCGACCTAGGGTTTGTAGTGAAATGAAGAGGTGTTAGGGACCTAAGGAGAGACTTAGGGGATGCTAGAATGTGGTATCTATTGTTAGCGACTTTAACTACGCCATTGGTTTAAGGTCGGTAGGGGGAGTACTTATGTCCTAGAATCTCGTATTTATCGACCAATTTCGTGACCTCGACTTCAAAATGTAACCCATTGTCTGATACTAGCTCGTGAAGGACTCCGTTATGGAAGATGATGATTTTTTGAATAAACTTGGCTACCTTTTTGGCATTCAGTACCGTGTATGACTTGACTTTGACCTATTTCGTGAAGTAATCAACGGCAACCAGGATGAACTCATGCTCATCGGAAGCTTTGGGTGTGACTTCCCTTATGACGTCAATGTCCCAGGTGGAGAATGACCAAGGAGAAGTCATGTTGTATGATTTTCGAGCAGGCAAGTGCTGTAGGTTAACGAACTACTGACATTTGAGGCATTTTCGGACGTAGGCAGTGAAATCCTGAACCACAATGGTCTAATAATACCCTTAATAGATAATCTTCTTGGCGAGTATATGGCCATTTAGGTCCTCATTCCCTGTTGTGGATTTTCAGTATCATTCTTTCAATGTCAGCCCCTACGATGCAGTGTAAGTGGGTTCCATCGAGTTTCTCTTGAATAGTTCTTTATCATAAATAATGTACTAGGCGTCCAGTTTACGGAGGGTCTCTCAATCTTTCTTCTTGGCATCTTGGGTGTACCTACCGTGCTTAAAGAGGCACCAAATGTCGTAGTATCATCACTCGACCACATCAAAGTCCTCTTCTGCGACGAGCTCAATGTGGTAGCAGTGGGTCGGTTTAGCTTGTTTTCGGACTATGAAGGGGGCCATCGTTATTACCTCGAGCATGTCGACCATGGAGACTAATGTAGTAAGCAAAGTAGTGGGAGGTGATATCTCAAAACTAGGAGGCCATCTCTTTTAGGTGGGTGTGGAAGGGTAAGAGGTTTTCATCTTTGACTTTTCATTTTCTAAGGACTTGGCCAATGATAAGGGCAGAATCCCCATAAACATCTAGGCATTGGATACCTTTCTTGAGAGAGAGTTTGATGCCTACGGTACACGCCTCGTATATGGTCATATTATTGGTGCAAGGAAAATCTATCTTAATAGCAATGGGAGTGTGGGAGTCATCAGGGGTAGTCATGAGTATCCCAATGCCATATCCATTTTTATTAGCAGCACCGCCAAAGAACATTTTCCATTAGAGGTATCTTGAGAGGTGCAAAAGATATCTTCATCCAAGAACTCAGAGTTCCAAACGTCAGCTTCTTCTATAGGGTTGTCACCAAGGTAGCCAGATATAGCGCTTCCTTTCATGGATTTTTGCATGACATACACAATATCGAACTCAACTAACATCATCAACCTTGGGACTTTTGGCTAGACAAGGCAGGTTTTTTGAGCAGGTATTTGATAGGATCCATTCGGGACACAAGTCAGATGGAAAAAGCAAGCATATAGTGCTATAATTTCTAAGTGACCCAGACAAGGGCAACACATGCTTTTTTCAAGGCAGTGTGGTTGACTTTGTACCTGGCCAATTTGTGACTGGTGTAGTAGATGACTTTCTTTACGGTATTTGATAACTCTTAATTTGTATTGCTTCTGATATGGATTTGGAATGTCGCTGCGATCAAACATCGAGTATCAAAATTCCTGGAATCACCTACAAAACTTGTTAAAAATTCAGTATCGTGGCAAATTCGGGTATCAATCCAATTTCTAGCGTTGAAACTGTAATCGTGAAAACGTGCAATTCCAATTTTTATTAAAAATCTTTTTGTGTTTTTAAAATTTTTCTTTAATGTTTTTTTTTTTTAATTTTAAAAATAATTTTCAAGGGAGCAAACGACAATTTATGCAACTAAAAAGACTATGAAAATTTAGAAAGTAATCTAGTTTAGAATTTATGAGAAGAAACAAGAGGTGGGATTACAATGCGTAGTCAAATTAATTTAAAATCCTAATTATTCACTTGAATAGGTCAAAATAATATTGAATTCAAAATTTAACTCTTATTACAATCTTAAATTCAATTTTATCTTTTTCAGCAATTAAATCAGAAATAGTCACATCATAAAAAATAAGATTCACACTCGTTTCAATAAAATATCCGCTAAGATCAATTTATTAAAATTTGTATGAATCTTTGAATTGCATACACAAAATTAATATTTAAATTTAAAAATAATACTTATCTCTAGGTGAAATTCAAAAATCAAATATTAATTTTTACCATTAATTTATTAACTCTCGTTACATAAATTAATGTGTGATTTTTTCCAATTTAATTTTCCTAGAACACATCAACGAATCATTATTCAAATAAAAAAATTCAACATACGCGTTTCATCCCACCCCTTGAATGGAGTGTTTAACCAGGCATGATTAAAATTTTAGCACAAGCACAATTAACAAACAAGAAACTAAAGAGAAAGATAAAGAAATAATAGACGTAATAATTTCTTGTGTCAATTATGTGCATGAACATGCGTCCCAAACTTGTCACAAAATATGACTGGATTAAAAAATTAAAAGAAAAAATGAACGTACAAATTTTTCTAGACCCAAAACTATATATATATTTTTTTCTGACTATTTTTTTCTACCCTCCTTTTTTCTTTTCTGTCTCTCCATTCTCTCTCTGTATCTGTGTTTTTTTTTTGTGCTGAGAGAGTCCTTTTAAAATTAGATGCCCCTCCTTCTTTTCAAAGTCCACGAATTCATTTGGGTGGAGAGATTTTTATGGGATTTTCTTGGCTCGGGTTTGACTTCGATATTGTTGGGATTTTGGTTAAAGGGATAAGGGTGAGATGGAAGTGATTGGAATTTCGGGTTGGAGAGTGCCTGATTTGAGGCTAGCGCGAGTTGGGCTCGGGTACAGGGGTCTGGGTGGTTGAATCGCCGACGCTATGGGGTTGCTAGTTGGGTGGTCGCCGCAGTTTTGGTTTGGCTTGAGGGTGGGTATGTCCACCGGCGAGTAGAGGGTAGAGGATGGTGTGGAGGTCGCCGGGTTTAGGATTCAGGGGAATCGGGTAATGGGTTTTCTGCTGGGGATTAGGACCGCATCATGGGTAGCAGGTTAGGCGGGGTTGGAGGCGGGTGGAGATGGGTAAACTGGTCACGGGTTTTTGGGTCTATGGTTATGGGGATATAAGGTTGGTGGGTTTTGTTGTTTTGATTTGAAATGGGTTTTGTGGTGATGGCGGTAGAAGATAATGAATAGTATAGGGGGTATTTTGGTGTGGTGAGGGTATATAGTAAGTAGGGGTGATGGTGAGGGGTATTTGTGGTGTGGTGTGAATGTAGGATGTTTATGTGTGTGTGTTTTATTTGTGACCCTTAAAAAAATAACACCTCCTAAAAAACTAAAACTAAAACTAAATAAAATAAAAAGTTAAAATCTAATAAAACTAAATAAACTAAATAAAATTTTTGAAAATAAAAAGAAATAAAATAAAACTCTATTAAAACTAAAAAATATAATCCTAATAAAATAAAACTAAAATATATTAATTCCTAAAAATTAATCCTAATAAAATAAAATAAAGATTAAAAATTAAAAACTAATAAAAATAAAAAATCAAAATAAAGAAATGGAAAAATAGAAAATAAATCCTAAAAAATTCTAATTAAATCTAAAATAATTTCTAAAAATAAAATGACTCAAAATAAAAATCTAAAAAAAATAATAAAGGTACAAACTCAATACACACGGGCTCGGGGAATGGTCTGGGTTCGGTGTAGGCTTAGGTTTGGGTTACGGGACTGTTTCAGGGCATCAGATCACATCAGGGCAAGCTCAGAATTGACTTCTCACTTCACGGTGTCTTTGATTTCTTTGTTTCATGCTTTTGATCGCTTCTGCGTCACAATTAACTGGAATTAGCCTTATTTAGCACTGCGACTGCGTATTGACCTGAAAAATAATAAAATGCGACATAAGACCAATTTTAATTAAAACGAGTGACTAAAATGCATCTCTTCGGGGTATAAAATAGACACTTTTGGGTGCTTATCACACCACCCCCAAACAGAACATTTCTAATCCTCGAGCAAAAATTAAAGAGAAAACAAAGATAAGTAACCAAAAGCGTGCCACTTTCGCAGGCACTGGCGATTGCACTTAGCATCTGCAACAAGCCATTAAACCTACAGGTTGCCCGACAGGACGAGTGGTGTCTCGTGAGGGTTTGCAGTAAATATATCCATAAAATTCAAAACTTATTTAAATGCAGTTTTTGATTAGATGATGAAATGCTATATGACCCAACTTTAAAAGGATATCAAGGAACACCGTATTCAACTATCAAAATAAGATATGAAATTATTTAATACCGAAAGTGTAATCCTTCCTAAAACTCAGCATGTGTTAATGTGAAACAATCTTAAGTGTCATTAGAGTAATTCTTAGATCACCTATATAGGATCACGCTTTGACTCCAATTCTCACTGGATATATCTCTCTCAATCGAACTCTTTGAGAATTAGGTAAGTGTATCTCTCTAGTGTGTAAGGAGGTGAGTAAATATAAACGAGTTCAAAAGTCTCACACACTTTATTGAAAATGACGGATACATGAAAAAATCTGATCTTATGAAGGAATGCTAACCACTATGTTGAGAATGTCAAGTTATTCACCATATAATCTTTTTGTTTGCCCAAACACATTACCAAAGATGTAAATGTGGTTTATGAATGGTATGAGGTGATAATGAAATGAAGAAGATGAATGATGGGGTGTTTTGAGAAGAGTGAAACACACTTTGATTGACTATTGTCTTCATTATTTGAATTTATGATCGCATGCTTTTATTTTTCTTCTTTTCTATTTTTTTTAATTGCGATACATTTTTCTTTTCGTAGCACAAATGAAGACAATTTACATGGAAAATTTCAAACACTCTTTTTCTCAAAAACGATGGCAATGATGGATGGTATTTGGGACATATGGATAAGGGCAATATGGAAAATGATAATGTGATAGGGAAAATGGTACGTGTATGGAAAAATCGGTTTAGTGCTCGGGACAAACTACAAGACACATGTTTCTTACAACTCGAAAGTAATGTCATTCTCAGTGATTAAACCAAATTTGAAAAAAATGATGAGATCATGCAACGACTAAATGCGGTACCCAAAATAAAGTTGAGTCAACTTGTGACTCGGAGATATGTAAAAACCCTCAAAAAGGTGAAAATCTCAAATCTCACGGGTTTAAATCGCCACTAGTGATCTTTTAAGGCTTTCCTGAGAATATATTTACTCTTCAACTTTTGATTATAGACGTGATAGTGTAAAATTGTCGAGTCTAGAAATTCATGGTGCAAGTACGCTTTTAAGAGGCATTAATTAATTTCATGGAAAAAGCGTAACTTCAGGATCAAACACAAGTATTCCGAGATTTCTAAATGAGGGATGATAGACAAATCATGTCATAAAAAATTATTTTTAACTGCACAAAAAGCTTAAAATCACACGCTTCTGAAAATTTTCAAAAGAGGTACGATTTTGATAAATTTCCCAACCCCAAACAAAAGAGAACATCGTCCTCGATGTTTAAAACCATAAATAAAAATGAAAAGCACAAGGGAGGAAATATAGTACCATAATGAACCACTAGTGAGATGTACCGCACTCTGGAGCATAGATGAAACCTGAAGAACATATGCGACACAAAAACGTACAAGTCTATAAAGCATGTGAAAAGCATTGGGTGGTGTGAAAAACCACCCCCAAACAGGATAAGACTCATATTCAGAAACAATGACCAATGGGATGCCTCCCGATAGTGCTAAGTTTAATGTCTTCAGCCAGACCGAACCAATCTCACCCTAGAGATAAGATCTATGAAAGCACAGGGTGGCAAAAAAAATAGGGTGATAAGTATCACCCCAAAATAAGACTGAACAGTCAGTCTTCATAAATGGGGTCAACAAGGTCAATTTCTTCAATGTGAGAGGGTTCGAGCTCTAAGAAAGGCTTCAATCGTTGACTGTTGACTTAAAACAGGCTACCATACTTAGGATTTTGAACTGTGATGGCACCATAAAGAGTAACAGATTCAACAATAAAGGGTCCAGACCAACGGGTTTTTAACTTCTCGGGAAAGAGATGAAGATGGGAGTTATATAACAACACTTTCTGACCAGGGTGGAATTCTTTGCGGAGGATGCTTTGGTCATGGATCCACTTTATTTTGTCCTTGTACTTATTAGACAAATCATGGGCATCATTTCGTATCTCCTCTAATTCATTAAGCTGGAGCTTGCGATGAATGCCAGCCTCATCGATATTAAAATTAAGGGTTTTGACAGCCCAATAAGCATGATGTTCAAGCTCGACAGGTAAGTGTCATGGTTTACCAAAGACCAAGCGATAAGGAGACATGCCAATCGAAGTCTTAAAAGCAGTACGATATGCCCACAAAGCATCATTCAAGCGTAAGGACCAGTCTTTTCTATTAGGATTAACTATTTTTTCTAAGATTTGCTTGATTTCGTGGTTGGAAACCTCAACTTGACCACTAGTCTGAGGATGGTAAGAGAGACCAACTTTATGGGTAACACCATACTTTTTGACGAGATATTCAAAGACTCGATTATAAAAATGTTTACCCCCATCACTAATAATAGCTTTGGGAGTTCCAAAACGTGTGAAGATATATTCCTTAAGAAGCTGGACCACAATGCGATGGTCATTTGTGCAGAAATCTATGGCTTCAATACATTTGGAAACATAATCAACTGCAACTAGTATATATTGGAAGCCATGAGATGAGGGAAAAGGACCCATGAAATCATTGCCCCATACATCGAAGATTTCGATGATGAGACTGGGTGTGAGGGGCATCATGTGACGATGAGAGATACGCCCAGAATGTTAGCATTTAGCACACGCCTGATAGTAGTTGTGGGAATCTCGAAAGAGAGTGGGCCAGTAAAAACCACTTTGTAAAATTTTGGTGGCGATTTTCTTAGAGCTAAAATGGCCACCATAGGCACCATCGTGACAAAAGGAGAGTATACTTGATTGTTCATGGGAAAGAACACAGCGATGAATGACTTGATCAGAGCAATACTTAAAAAGGAAGGGATCATCACAAGAGTAAAATTTCACCTGGGCCATGAACTTATAATGCTCTTGTTTCGACCAATGATTGGGCAGTTGGTCTGTAATAAGGAAATTAACAATATCAGCATACCAAGGAGAAGTGGAGATAGCAAAAAGTTGCTCATCAGGAAAAGTTTCAAAATTAGGGACAGGATCAGATGTAGACGTAACAGTGAGGCGGGAGAGATGGTCTGCAACCAAATTTTTGCACCCTTTCTTATCACGAATTTTAAGGTCAAAATCTTAAAGCAAGAGAATACACTGTATCAAATGTGGCTTAGAATCCTTCTTCTGAAGAAGGTGGCTCATGGCGGCATGGTCAGTGTGAACGATGACAGGTGAACCGATGAAATAATATCTAAACTTATCGAGTGCGAATACGACAACTAGCAACTCCTTTTCGGTGGTCGTGTAATGAAGTTGAGCGTCATGGAGGGTTCTGCTAGCATAATAAATGACATGTTGGCGCTTGTCAACCCACTGACCAATTACATCACCTAGAGAAAAATCATATGCGTCACACATGAGCTCAAAGGGGAAAGACCAATTAGGAGGCTGAATGATAGGAGAAGAAGTGAGCTCGGCTTTATGGCGCTCAAAAGAAGCAACACTTACGTCATCGACGACAAAGGGAAAATCTTTGGATAAAAGGGTTGTTAAAGTTCGAGCGATTTTTGAAAAGTCCTTGATGAAACGACGGTAGAAGCCCGCATGTCCTAAGAAGGAGCGAATGTACTTAACATACTTAGGAATGGAAAGCGAGGAGATTATGTCAACTTTTTCTTTATCTACTTCAATACCTTCGCGAGAGACTACGTGACCTAAACAATCCCCTTTTTTTTTTACCATGAAATGACATTTTCCCAATTGAGGACCAATTTCTTTTCTTGACAACGTTTGAGGACCATAGTGAGGTGAGAAAGGCATTGCTCGAAGGAAGAACCAAACACATAAAAATCATTCATAAATATTTTGAGAAAATATTCTACCATGTCGCTAAAAATGCTAATCATACACCGTTGAAAAGTCGCAGGTGCATTGCAAAGGCCAAAGGGCATGCGAGAGTAGGTAAAAGTGTCAAAGGGACAGGAGAAGGTAGCATTCTCTTGGTCTTCAGGGGCAATTGGAATTTGGTTTTATCCTGAATAGCCGTCAAGGAAGTAGTAATACACATGACCAGCTAAACGTTCGAGCATTTGGTCGATATAAGGAAGAGGAAAATGGTCCTTACGAGTGACAGCATTTAGCTTTCGATAGTCAATGCAAATATGCCAGCCCATTTGCATACGAGTGGGAACAAGCTCATTGTCACTATTTTTTATAACGGTGACACCAGACTTTTTCAGTACGACATGAATGGGACTGACCCACTGGCTGTCTGAGATAGGGTAGATAATACCAGCATCGAGCAATTTTAAAATTTTAGCGCGCACGACTTCTTTTATAGCAGGGTTGAGTCGACGTTGGGGATCACGAGAAGTCTTGGCATTATCCTCCAAATGAATCCGATGACTAAAAACATTGGGGTTCACACCGTGAATATCTGAAATGGTCCAACCAATAGCGTTACTATGCTGAGTAAGAGTGTGGACTAATTTCTCTTCTTGCGCAGGGGTTAAATCGGAAGCAATGATAACAGGGTGATGGTGGTTGGGGACTAAGAAAGTATATTTCAACTTGAGAGGTAAGGGCTTAAGCTCCAAGCTAGTAGGTGGCGCAGGAGTGACATCGGACTCAGACGTAGAAATAAAGTCCGAA
The DNA here is from genome assembly GCA_949130495.1 of Sambucus nigra. NCBI lineage: Eukaryota > Viridiplantae > Streptophyta > Magnoliopsida > Dipsacales > Adoxaceae > Sambucus > Sambucus nigra. Next base: position 191,223,498 of record OX422214.1, on the reverse strand, counting down.
GGGTTCTTAGTGCATAAAGTGGAGGAATCTGATGTGGCTGGGAGTTCAAGCGGTGGAACAAGGTGATTCATAGAGTGAATAGTGTCAACATAGAGGGGCTCGAAGGGATGATCCCAAGAAGAAGTGTCCATTAGTGGAGTGGAATCTAGTAGGGCATTGAGTTCAGAGATGGAGGAATCAATGTGAAAGTCAACTTCAAAATGAGCCAAACATTGTTGGAGAGGATCAGCATGGTAATTTTGGTCCAACATTTCATTAAATAAGGAGTCAATCACACACACCTCATCAATAGAATCGACATCAGCCGATTTGTGCATAAGGTGGAATATATTGACTTCTACAGTCATGTTGCTAAAAGAGAGATTCATGGATCCGTCACGACAATTGATGATGGCATTGGCAGTGGCCAGAAAGGGATGACCCAATATGATATGAGTATTGATTGGGTCGGGTGCAGGAGTGTCTAAGATGATGAAATCCACAGGATAGTAAAAATCTGAAACTTTCACCAAAACGTCTTCAACGATATCTTTAGGTACTTTCACGGAACGATCACAAGTTGAAGAGTAACTCGTGTAGGTTTCATGTTCTGTAAACATAACTCAAGCTAGAGGGAGTAAGGTAACAAATTAACACTATCCCCAAGATCAAGCAAAGCACTAGTAGTGAACTTGTCGCCTAACATGCAAGAGACAGCTGGACGACCAGGGTCTTTATACTTCACAACTCCGTTATTATGGAGAAGGGACGTAGCTGGCTCAGTGAGGAAAGCATCTCGCGGAACATTTGTCCTACACTTAACAGTGCACAAGTTCTTCAAAAAATTGGCATACGAGGGGACTTGTTAAATCGCGGTGAGGAAGGGAATGTTAATATGAACATTCTGAAAGACTTTCTTGATCTCATCAAATTGCTGGGCTTTCTTAGTGGGATCTAACCGATGAGGGAAGGGTGCCTTGGGCACATAAACAGAGGTGGGCTCAGGAGGATTGGACTCAGTGTGAGCTGGGGATTTAGATGGTGGGGTAACCTGAGGGATAGGCATTAAAGGTGGTATGGTCGGTCATGGGACATCAGTGGGAGCATGAACACCATTATCAACTCGTTTTCCCGAGCGAAGAGTAGACACCGCTTTCATATCCGCTTGGTAATTGGGTGGATTGGAAGTGGAACCAACCTCGTAGGCCGAGTCTTTTCCATTCCCTTTAGGGTTAGCAATGGGTCAACTGGGAAAATGACCTTTCTCTCACTCAGACTCGAATTGGTTAAAACTCTGCTCAAGCCGTTAGAGGGCTTCAGTCTATATGGTCATAAACTGAGTGAGAATATTCTCGAGAGAAGAGGTGGAGGAATTGGGCGGAGGGGCATAAGATGGTTGGGGAACCAACTCGCGCTGAGAATTAAGTGGTTGTGAATACTTAAAGGAAAGAGGGGGAACAGGAACAAGCTAATTATTGGTGTTTGAATGTGTTCCGTGGGGGACAAAGGAAGATGGAAAGTGCGATTGATGGTAAGGAGAAGACTGATGTGGGATAGGAGGGCGAGGATGCCTTTGTGGGTTATGTGGAAACCCAGGGGGACCACCAACATGTCATTGGGGTTGAGCAGGAGTGGAGTTATTATCGTACTTATAAGAGAAATAGGGGTGATTCCTATTATTAAAATTGTAAGTAAACGACAGGGGAACGGGTTTCCTAGTGGTATCAAAGGCACAGGCTTGGGCCAGGGTTGGTTCGGGATCATCTTGCAGGAGGGGGCACAAAAGAGCTAAATGATCTTGACTTAAGCAGACACCGCAAGAGGAAGGACTAGAATCGTTGACAGTCATTGCTTGTTTAGAAAGTGTAATATTTTGTTGCATAGTACAACTGAGAGCGTCAACGGTTTTAGTCAATGAGTGTAATCTGTGTAGCAAAGTTTTAAAATTAGGATCATTTTTTACCTCAAAAGTGTTCTCTACATGTGGAGGATCGGATCTCGAAAATGCATTGGTGCCCTCCCAATCTTGGGAGTCTTCTCCTAATTCAAGGAGAAAATTATAGGCGGCAGTGGGAGTCAAATGCATGAACTTCCCTGTATGCATGGATTCAATCATGGTGCGAGAAGAAGGGATAAGACCATTGTAAAAACTATGGACTAAGCGACTTTTCTAGAGACCGTGATGTGGGCAACTATTAATATAGTCTTGAAAACGGCCCCATACTTCACAAAACTGTTCAGTAGGCTTTTGTCTAAAATCCTGAATTGCTTGGCGCATTTCATTTGTTTTGGTCATGTGATAGAATTTAGACATGAATTTCTTGACAAGTTGTTCCCAAGTTAGGATAGAATCTGGGGGCAAGGAATGGAGCCACATGGATGCATTATCGTGAAGAGAAAAGGGAAACAACCGAAGACGAACATTCTCTTCGTCTAAGTTTTGATTTTTAAAAGTAGCCCACACAGTGAGAAATTTTCGCAAGTGAGTATAAGGAGACTCGCTTTCAAGGCCATAAAAACTGGGCAACATAGAAATAGTCGCGGGGCGAATTTCAAATTGTACGGTCGGAGTGGGCGGAAGGACGATACATGAAGGTGGAGTGGACGTAATCGGGGAAAAGTAGTCCCTTAAAGTGCGTTCTTCGGCCATGATGGGTGGGGTAACAGAACTAGGGGAAGTGGGAGAACTAGGCGTCTCTGTAGAAGAAGAACACGAATCAGAAAAATGAGGCACAACGATAGGAACACGATCACCTAATAGGGAATTTAGAGATGGAGCACTAGGGGAACGTGTTAATCGATGATCAATGCGTTGCCAATGTGGCATAAAAGCAAGAAAAACATATTTTTGGGTGTTTGACAAAGAAGAAAATCTTTTTGGATTTTTTGGAAAATAAGGAAGGAAAAATGAAAAAATATTTTTGGAGTTTTTTTTGTGAGAAAAAATGAGGCGGAAAAAAGGAAAATATTTTGTAGTTTTGGGTTTTGTTAAAAAAATGCAGAAAATCGGGAAAAAAGGGGCGATGGACTAACGGTGGAAAAAGTGACAGTTGGAGCAAAAATTGGACTAGCTAAAGGAATAACTTAGACACGTACACAAATGGAACAAGTCCGAAAGAGCACATAGCCAAGTTATTATCTTCAAGTTAAGTGATTGGGTAGTCAATTTTAATTAGTCCGCGGGAGAGAAAATCACGGAATCTTAGGCCTTGCCGGTAAAAGTGTGCTCCTACTTTCTTCCCGAGAGACAAGAGGCTTACTAGTTAAGGCTCACCACACTAGCTACTACAACAGATAACTATCCGGTACCACGTTGGGGAAAGCACAAATCCGTTTTACTGGACGGCCTTACTTAAAACCCAGTTTCCCTAGACAAAAGTCTTAAGATAGTTAAATAAAGATTTCTAGGTGTGGAAAGGACTCACTAGAGTATCCTACGAGGGTCTCGTTCCTAAAGGGTCCTAATGAACACCGATCCTACTTGGCTTTCTAGTTGATTGATTTTAATTTAAGTGAGAGCATGGGTAACAAGCAAATGGAGATGTGATTGAGTGGGTGACGAAATCCCAACTTGTTGCAATGACCGGGTATAGGTCTTAGGTAGATTTATTCATCAAACCATCCAATTTAAGTGCGATACAGAAATAAAAAGCATATAGGAGCAAGTAGCACACAAAAATTTACTCGCTTGCAGAAGATTCGGGAATGATAAAGAGTTTACCTCCCACGTTTTTTACACGCGTGGGGTGAAGACCGAGTTGAGTCGATAGGGGGGAAGTACGCCTACTTCAGTCGTCCCCGGGAGTCCTACCGACCCAAAGTAGAGAGGCTTCTAAATGCTCGCCTTTGGACACCCTTTCTCTATGTTGTCCGGTTTCCCTTTTCGCTTTTTTTTGGAATAAATATTACAAAAAGAAATCGGTGTAAAAATGCACCCAAATTAATTACAAGGCCTCAATAATCCTAAACAACCAGTCTAATAAGGGAGAGGTAGGAATAACTACACTAAAAAAAGAAAATTACAAATCTTCACGGGCTTCAATCTTCAAGAAATCGGCAACGGCGCCATTTGATAACTCTTAATTTGTATTCCTTCAGATATGGATTTGGAATGTCGCTGCGGTCAAACTTAGAGTATCAAAATTCCTGGAATCACCTACAAAACTTGTTAAAAATATAGTATCGTGGCAAATTCGGGTATCAATCCAATTTCTAGCGTTGAAACTGGAATCGTGAAATCTTGCAATTCCAATTTTTATTAAAAATCTTTTTGTGTTTTTAAAATTTTTCTTTAATGTTTTTTTTAATTTTAAAAACAATTTTCAAGGGAGCAAACGACAATTTATGCAACTAAAAAGACTATGAAAATTTAGAAAGTAGTCTAGTTTAGAATTTATGAGAAGAAACAAGAGGTGGGATTACACTACATAGTCAAATTAATTTTAAAATCCTAATTATTCACTTGAATAGTTCAAAATAATATTGAATTCAAAATTTAACTCTCGTTACAATCCTAAATTCAATTTTATCTTTTTCAGCAATTAAATCAGGAATAGTCACAACATAAAAAAACTAAGATTCACACTCGTTTCAATAAAATATCCGCTAAAATCAATTTATTAAAATTTGTACGAATCTTTGAATTGCATACACAAAATTAATATTTAAATTTAACTCATTTGGGTGGAGAGATTTTTATGGGATTTTCTTGGCTTGGGTTTGACTCCGATATTGTTGGGACTTTGGTTGAAGGGATAAGGGTGAGATGGAAGTGATTGGAATTTCAGGTTAGAGAGTGCCCGATTTGAGGCTGGTGCGAGTTGGGCTCGGGTACGGGGGTCTGGGCGGTTGAATCTCCGGCGCTACGGGGTTGCTGGTTGGGTGGTTGCCGTGGTTTTGGTTTGGCCCGAGAGTGGGTATGTTCGCTGGCGAGTAAGGGTTGAGGATGGTGTGGAGTTCAACGGGTTTAGGATTTAGGGGAATTGGGTAATGCGTTTTCTTCTGGGGATTAGGATCGCATCGTAGGTAGCAGGTTAGGCTGGGTTGGAGGCGGATGGAGATGGGTAAACAGGTCACGGGTTTTTGGGTCTATGGTTATGGGGATATAAGGTTGGTGGGTTTTGTTGTTTTGATTTGAAATGGGTTTTGTGGTGATGGTGGTAGAAGATAATGAATAGTGTAGGGGGTGTTTTGGTGTGGTGAGGGTGTATAGTAAATAGGGGTGAGGGTGAGGGGTATTTGAGGTGTGGTGTGAATGTAGGATGTTTGTGTGTGTGTGTGTTTTATTTGTGACCCTTAAAAAAATAACACCTCCTAAAAAAATAAAACAAAAGCTAAATAAAATAAAAACTTAAAATCTAATAAAACTAAATAAACTAAATAAAAATTTTGAAAATAAAAAGAAATAAAAAAAAAATCTATTAAAACTAAAAAATATAATCCTAATAAAATAAAACTAAAATAAATTAATTCCTAAAAGTTAATCCTAATAAATAAAATAAAGATTAAAAATTAAAAAACTAATAAAATCAAAAATCAAAATAAAGAAATAGAAAAATAGAAAATAAATCCTAATTTTTTTTAATTAAATCTAAGATAATTCCTAAAAATAAAACGACTCAAAATAAAAATCTAAAAAAAATAATAAAGGTACAAACTCAACACACACGGGCTCGAGGAATGGTCTGGGCTCGGTGTAGGCTTATGTTTGGGTTACGGGACTGTTTCGGGGCATCGGATCACATCGGGGCAAGCTCAGAATTGACTTCTCACTTCACGGTCTATTTGATTTCTTCGTTTCACGCTTTTGACTGCTTCTGCATCGCAATTGACTGGAATTAGCGTTATTTAGCACTGCGACTGCGTATTGACCTGAAAAATAATAAAATACGACATAAGGCCAATTTTAATTAAAACGAGTGACTAAAATGCATCTCTTCGTGGTATAAAATAGACACTTTTGGGTGCTTATCAGTATTCTTCAAGGTATTGGGCTAGCAAAGCCCAGTCGCGGTGTCTATTATGGTCAAGTATATAAGTAGAGGAAGACTAGGCAACGATGGCATGAGTACCGGAGGTTGGGTAAAGTACAACCTTATTCTATCAAAGGCTTCCTTACAGGCCTCATTCTAGACTTTAGTTGAATCCTTTTGGAGGAGGTTGAAGATAGGTTCACAAATAGAAGTCCACTAGCTGATGAACAGGCTGATATACGATAATTTTCCCAAGAATCCCTCAACTTCCTTCTTCGTTTAGGGTGGTCGCATTTCGAGTATGGCCTTCAGTTTGGCAGTGTCTACTTCAACTCCCTTCTCTCTAACCATGAATTCTGAAAGCTTTCCTTTGGTGATGCCAAAAATGCACATATGTTGGTTAAGTCGCATCTGATATTACCATAGTAATTCAAAGAAATTCTGGAGGGCAGGAACATGACCTTATCGAGTCTTAGACACAATGATCATTTCATCCACGTAGACTTTGACCTATTTATGTGTCATATCATTCAAGATGGTTATGGATGCCCTTTGGTAGGTAGCCCCTAATTTTTTTAGACCAAATGGCATAACTGTGTAATAAAGGGTTCCCCAAGGGGTGATGAAAGCTTTTTTTCTTAACGATCGGGGGTGCATCTTGATCTTATTGTATTAGGGTGGATCTTATCGCATGAGCATGAGCACACATAACGATTGGGGGTCCAATATTTACATGATTATTGCATCTTGATCTTTTTTTCTTAGAGTTGTGTGTGCTCATGCTCGTCAAGGGTGGATCTTATTCTAATCTCGTGTAGATAGCTACTACAACTAAGATGGATAACACCAATTTCATCCTCATTATTTTGAACGCAGTTATGTTATTTGTTATTAACCATATTAAGATCAGTGAAGAATTGTTCATTTTGTGAAATCATTAGCATCAAGAGTTTGATTAGAATCAAGATAATTAATGTAAGGCACATCAAGATACTCAAAATCTTTGTTTAGTTTATTATCGAGAAAAATGGCGTTGTGTACCTCGCCATAAGAGGCCGCGATTACATTATTATCAAAAAAAGAGGAGCAATAAAAAAGGAAGAGATAGGATAAACATTTGGGTCGTGTTACATTTTAGTAGGTGGAACTGGTATATCATTCCAGTTGATGAGGGGTTCATCAGCAACTCTGATCAGGATGGACGGATTCCACGATGTAGTGTGATATGCCCATATATACCCTTGTCTAGGCTGAGAGTGTCCTCCACCCAGATAAGGGCTCAGGCCCAGGACAACCCCTTATCATGGCCCAGACGACCCTACAAGGGGACGACTCCTTATCATGGACCAGACGACCCTTCAAGGGGTCGACCCCTCATCATGTCTAGACGACCCTGCAAGGGGCCGACCCCTCATCATGTCCAGATGACCCTCAAAGAGGCTGACCCCTCATCATGTCCTGGATGACCCTATGAGGGTACAACAGTACGAGGCCCAAATTAGGCCAGGTTCACTGCCAGCAGGAACTTTGCCCTCGGCCTAATATCATAGGCCGAGGGTGACGTCATCACAACTCGTGATTTGGGAGATGCGTGGAACAGTGCTCGTGGGACTCATATGGCACGTGGAAGACCGTTATAACAATATCAACCCCTCACGTGAGGGAATATTATGTCATCATTAATCACAGGTGGCACCTCTAGGTTTCAGCAAGGGATTGGCTAAATCATAACTCACATGCACCATGCATGCTTGGGGGGTACACTCTCCCCTCAAGACCTATATATACTTGTCACCTACAACCCTGCAAAGGGATCGATAATTGGTAACCTAGCTAAAACTCTGCTCATACACAGTAAAGAGAGAGTGAGCTTATGTGTACTATATTCAAGGCCATCAGTGCCCATATTTAGTGGATTACACACTCACAGTGGATGTAGGACTAATTGGCTGAACCACTATACATCATTATCTTATTCCTCTTATACTCATCCCCTTCTATACGCTTACACACATACATATCTATAGTTGCCATTGTTATTACTGTTTGAGCTCATCATCACTTATTTGGTGGTGCTGAATCTTAGCATCATCATCACCAACCCTGTCCACCATATTGAGATGTACCAATCAGCGGTAGACATATACTCTATCTCAGATGAGATGAGGTGTCGTGCCTTTTTTGGCACCCTGACAGGGGCTGCACACGTCTGGTATATGTCTCTTCCAAAGAACTCCATTGAAAACTTTAAGCAGTTAGCATACCGGTTTATCCATAACTTTTCCTTTGGAGTGAGGCCACATAAGAAGACCACACACATGCTCTATGTTAATCAAGGGAGGAATGAGAGTCTGAGAGACTACATAGCTAGATTTAACAAAGAAAAGTTAGAGGTCGAAGACTATGAGGAAAGCATAGCCATGACATCCCTCATTGGAGGACTCCAGAAGGGGAAGCTGCTATGGAAGCTTGTTGAAGACCCTCCAAGGATGATGGCTGAATTATTGTCAACAGAAGGAAAGGTGATGAACGCCGAAGAGGCGATGGAAGCAAAATACGAAGACGAAAAAGGAGGCACCAGTGGGGGTAAGTACCAGAAAAAGAACAAAGAGGGGAAGAAGAGGTTTATAGATGACAAATTCGCTAATTACACCCCTCTAATGATCAGCTGCGAGCATATCCTGAATGAGATAAAAAGTGACCGGTCCTTGAAGTGGCCTGAGAAGCTGAGGGCAGCCCCCTACAAGAGGAACATGAATCTGTGGTGTGAATTTCACCCAGACCATGGCCATGCTATCGACAAGTGTTTTGCTCTAAAAGATGATATTGAGAAGATGTTAAAAGAAGGTAAGCTTAGGAAGTACGTTGACAAAGGTGCCTTCAAGAAGGACCAAGGGGACGACCCTAAAAAAAAGAGAGGTGATGCATGCCGAGAAGATACTCCAAACCGAAAGGACGACCCTTCAGATGATAAGGACGACCATGGCCCTATAAAGAGACTTAATATGATAAGACTTGGTATTGGGATGATCTCCGAAGGACTAGCAGGAGAAGAGTCAGAGGTCACAAACATAAAGGCCTATATAGTTGAAGCCAAGGTAGTGACAAAAGCTGTACACTCAACCTCTGTTAAAGCAAAGTCAGAAAAGAGGAAGAAGGTTGATATGGATACTCTGATAGTGGGGTTTTCAAGAATGGACTTCAAAGGTCTCTTAGCCCCACATGATGACCTCTCGTCATCACTACTAGGGTGGAAGGATGTAAGGTGCCGAGGATCTTGGTAGATGGGGGTAGCTCTGCAGATGTGATATTTTGGCCGTGCTTCAAAGCCTTAGGCCTCAGCCGTGCTAGACTCATCCCATACCATCACCCATTGATTGGGTTCAGTGGGGAAAAGGTTCATACTCTAGGAGTGTATGAGGCTGATGTCAGGATGGGGGATGAGTGGCCGAGATGGCTTACCAAGAAGGTTAGCTTCTTCGTGATGGATAAACATGTATTCTCAGCCTACCACATTATACTAGGGCGAGTAGCCCTCAAGGGGTTTGAGGCTGTGCCGTCTACGGTTCATTAGATGATAAAAATTTTGACTCCTTACGGGGTAGGGGAAGTTCAGGGAGATCAGACGATGGCACGAGAATGTTACTTCAACTCCGCCGAAGAAAGAGAGGCGCACAAGAAGGTAACAACTACTTATAATATTGATACCCTTGACCCCAGGGATGAGAAAAAACTGAAGAAAGGAGAAACCGCGGAAGACGTAGAATCCATCATCCTCAATGAGTATGAGCTAGAAAAAATCGTCCAAGTAGGCAAGGCTCTAAAGAAAGACATCAAAGAATACCTCATCAAGCTGTTAAGGAGAAGACATGATGTCTTTGCATGGATTCATGCAGACATGCTGAGGATCGACCCCGAAATTATATGCCACAAGCTCAACGTGGTTGAGGGTGCAAAGCCAGTAAAGCAAAAGAGGAGAATTTATTCTCGAGAAAAATATGAGGTCATAAAGGACGAGGTAAAGAAGCTAGAAGACGCTGAGTTTATCAGAGATGTCATCTATCCCGAATGGCTGTCCAACGCAGTCATAGTCCTAAAAGCCAGCGGGAAGTGGAGGATGTGCGTAGACTTCACAGACCTCAATAAATATTATCCCAAAGACAGCTTCCCTCCCCCTGCATTAATCAGATGGTAGACGTTACCGCAGGCCATGAGCTCATGAGCTTCATGGATGCCTATTCAGGATACAACCAGATCTTTATGAACCCTGAAGATTCAGAAAAAATGTCTTTCATTACCGACAAGGGGACATACTACTATAGGGTCATGCCCTTTGGCCTAAAGAATGCGGGGGCAACGTATCGACGCCTTGTGAATAAAATATTTGAAGACCAAATTTAGAAGTCCATGGAGGTCTATGTAGATGACATGCTGACCAAGAGTTTGAAGGCGGAGGATCATGTGGCCGACCTCGAAAGTACCTTTAACACGATGGACAAGTACCGAATGAAGCTGAACACGGTAAATGTGTCTTCGGGGTCGGAGAAGGGAAGTTCTTGGGGTTCATTGTCAACTAAAGGGGAATCGAGGCCAATCCTGAAAAGATAAAGGCCCTCATAGAAATGAAGACTCCCAAGACCATCAAATATGTTCAAAGGCTCAAAGGGCGAGTGGCTGCTTTGAATAGATTTGTGTCTAGAGCCACAAATAGGTACTTATTATTTTTCAAAATCCTCAGAAAAGCCTTTGAATGGAGCGAAGAGTGTGATCGGGATTTCAAGGAGCCAAAGTCATACTTGGGGTCTCCGTTGCTATTGTCACGGCCAGTATAGGGTGAAGGACTACATGTGTACCTGTCCATCTCATAATCAGCCATCAGCGCAGCCATTGTGAGAGAAGAGGACGAGGTACAAAATCCCGTATATTTCAGTAGTAAGGCATTCCAGGGGGCAGAGCAAAGATACCCAAGGATAGAGAAGTTAGCATATGCCTTGATCCATGCATCAAGAAAGATGAAGCCATACTTTCAGTCCCATATAATGGTCATCCTCACCGACTTTCCTATCAGACAGGTCTTATACAAGACAGAAAAATCGGGGAGGCTAATGACCTGGGCTATAGAGTTGGGGGAGTTTGACATTGTATATCAAACTAGGGTGGCCATTAAGGGGCAAACATTAGCAAATTTCGTGGATGAATTTACTTGGGAAGATGAAAAGGATGAAGATGAGAGCTTGAAGAGACAGATACACGACAAGGCATAATTGTTGACCCATTCGTAGAAAAGGTTAAGACAAGCACCGCTAGAGAAAAAGTGGCAGAAAATGAAGAGGGAAGATATCTCTTTAAACAGGGGTCCCTCACCAAGGGAAATTTCTCAGAGGAAAAGATTATGTGGAACCTCTTCATTGACGGGTCCTCTTGAGGAAGTGGAAGTGGGATTGGATTAATTGTAACATCACCTGATGACACAAACATTGAGTACGCCCTAAGGTTCAACTTCAAAGCCTCCAACAACGAGTCTGAATATGAGGCCCTGATAGCAGGCCTCTCCTTGGCTAAGTCTCTTAGTGTCGACCATATTATGGTCCATAGTGATTCAAGACTAGTGGTGAATCAGATACTAGGAGCCTACGAGGCTAAGGATGAGAGAATGGCCAAATATCTTAAAAGGTTAAGGGAACTATTAAAGATCTTCAAAGAGGTAAAGTTAAAGAGTATACCTAGGCATGACAATGGCCGAGCCGATGCACTTGCTAGGCTGGCCTCAGCAATTAGGACAAAAGTCAGGAGGACAGTCCCAATAGAAATTTTTCTTCGACCAACGATTGAAGAAGAAGAAGAGGGAACACTTGGCTCTTTCTTAAACATAAATGGGGAAAGATCATGGATTGACCCCCTTATCAGATACATTAAAGAGGGGGAGATGCCAGAGGCAAAATAAGAAAGGAAGAGTTGAGATATAGAGCTCCAAACTTCACTGTCATCGGAGACACCTTGTACAAAAATGGGTTCTTGCTCCCCTTACTTAGATGTGTGCACCCGTCTGAGGTCCCTTATATTCTGCAAGATGTGCACGAGGGGTCATGCTCAAGAAATCTTTAACAAAGAGGATAGTAACCCAGGGATGCTGGTGACCGACCCTGGGGAAAAACGCCACAACATACGTAAAAAAGTGTGATAAATGTCAAAGATTTGCCACAATACCTCACCATCCCCATCAGCCTCTTACCTCCATTACATCCCCATGGCCATTCGCAGTATGGGGAATCGATATAATAGGAGCTTTGACCAGGGCCATCAATAACTATCTATACTTGATCGTTGCAATTGATTATTTTTCAAAATGGGTGGAGACGGAGCCGATGGTAACGATCACAGAGCAGAAGACATTCCAGTTCCTTTGGAGAAACATTATATGCAAATATGGTCTCCCCAACACCCTCATCTCAGATAATGGGACTCAATTCAAGAATACATCTCTAGAGAAGTACTATGTCGGCGTCAAACAATTCTTCTCCACCCCAGGCCGACCTCAGGCTAATGGGCAAACTGAGGTTACGAATAGGACCATCCTAGACGGGATAAAAAAAAGCTCTAGGAGGCAAAAGGAAGATGGGTTGACAAGTTGTACGCTGTACTGTGGGCCCACAGGACGATGATAAAGACTCTTACCGGAGAAACCCCGTTCATGCTGGCGTATGGTTCAGAGGTCGTCATCCCCATCGAGATTGGGTTTCCTACTCACAGGGTCCAAATGTATGACCCCAGGAGAAATATGGAAGAAAGGAGACTTGACTTAGACCTGATCGAGGAAAGGAGGAAAGAAGCCGAGATAAGGCAAGTTTCCTACTAGCAGAGGTCTGCCAGGTTTTACAACCAGAGGGTTAAGCGAAGGCCAATCGCGGTGGGGGACTTAGTCCTAAAAAAGACTTGGCAAAATCCTAACAAGCTCCACCCAAATTGGCATGGCCTATATAGGGTCATTAATTAAGTTGTCCCTGGAACCTATAGACTAGAAAACCTTGAAGGGGAGCCCTTTTCGAATCCGTGGAATGCAGATCATCTGAAGAAATACTATCAATAATGTTATAATGTCCTATCGAACCACGATTGTAATGAATGTGTTGCTCCAACAGAACACTTGGAATGTTAATGAGAATGTCATATTGGTCCCTCATCTTGTGTTTGTTAATTATAGTATAACTAGGGTTATCCTTGGTGGCAACTCCCCTCGGCTATAATGAGGGTCAATGGCGGGGACGACCCCCCATTCACCCCCAAGAAAGATGAGGGGGGACTTGATTGAAAATATCATTATATTGGTGGTAACCACCCTCGGCTATAATGAGGGTCAATGGTGGGGACGACCCCCCATTCCCCTCAAGAAAGACGAGGGGGGAATTGAAATTTAAAATATCATTAAGATTGGTGGTAACCACCCTCGGCTATAATGAGGGTCAATGGTGGGGACGACCCCCTATTCACCCTCAAGAAAGACGAGGGGGGACTTGAAATTTAAAACATCATTAAGATTGGTGGTAACCACCCTTGGCTATAATGAGGGTCAATGGTGGGAACGACCCCCCCATTCACCCACAAGAAAGATGAGGGGGGACTTGAAATTTAAAACATCATTAAGATTGATGGTAACCACCCTCGGCAATAATGAGGGTCAATGGTGGGGATGACCCCCCATTCTCCCTCAAGAAAGATGAGGGGGGACTTAAAATTTAAAACATCATTAAGATTGGTGGTAACCACCCTCGACTATAATGAGGGTCAATGGTGGGGACGACCCCCCCATTCACCCTCAAGAAAAACGAGGGGGGACTTGAAATTTAAAACATCATTAAGATTGGTGGTAACCACCCTCGGCTATAATGAGGGTCAATGGTGGGGACGACCCCCCCCCCCCCCCATTCGTCCTCAAGAAAGATGAGGGGGGGACTTAAATTGAAAACATCATTATATTAGTGGGCAACCACCCTCGGCTATAATGGGGGCCAATGGTGGGGACGACCTCCCATTCACCCTAAGAAAGATAAGGGGGGGACTTAAGAGATGGGTGAACACATATAACAACTAAGTCAAATCATACAAGAGATAAGCATGGAAGACAAGAAGAAAGGAATTCCATTATAAAAGAAAATTTCACTACAAAGTGCTACAATATTTGTCCAAAAGGAAGTCAAATACAAAAGCTTTACACGCAGAGGGTATGGGCTATATACGACCACCCTATTAAGAAACATCAGAGGGAAAGGATTCCAGATTAACAACAGGAGTCTCTTCGATGACCAAAACAGGTTGATCTTCAGAGGTGCCGATGCCTTCGATCTGTGCTTGAGACTCCACGTGGGATAGGGCCTCGGCTATAAGGGGGTCTTCCATCTCCACCGCTTCAAGAGATAGGCGGATGGACGACACAGCATCAACAAATTTAAGGACGACCCACCGACAGGCCGTCTTGATCCCCCTCTCCAGGTACTCAAGATCGAAGCCCTGAAACTCATTCGAAAGCTTGTATTCCTCCACGACGTCGACCCCGACCTTCTTCACTGCCTCAGCTAGATCGCTCTTGAACTGGGTGTTCAGGGATTCTTCCTTAGCCTTGAAGAGGTCATCCTTCGCCTTCAAATCTGCATCGTGCTGCCTTGTAAGCTCATCCAACACCCTCGCGTGCTCGGTCCTGACACTCTCCAATGTTGCCCTGGCACTCTCGAGCACAGTCTGCAGCTCAGCCTCATGCTGGATAGCTCTCTCGGCCTCAAGAAATTTTTGTTGATTCGCGGCCATCCATTTAGTGGCCGATGTAATGGCACAAACAGTCTGCACAAATGCAGGTACATATTAAGGGACTGAGGGAACAGTTAGTGAAAAGTTAACTAAGGAAATGAAGTAAAAATAAATACCTGAGCTAGAGTATGCAGACCGTAATCATACACCTTAGTTGGGGGCATCTTTGATAAAAAGTCGTAATCAGCGCTTGAGGGAGTAGAAAAAATGGAAGCCTTGGTCACCCTCAGGTCAGCTATGAGGGAAGACGGTTCAGCCTTCAAGAATGAAAATTTTTGATACCAATAAGACCCCATACTGGAAGAGGAGTCGGTCCCCTCAGACACCTCCACCCTCGCCCTTGTTTGTGCGTCAGGACGATAGCCTTAAGGAACTTCAGGCTCTTTCCTTTTGCGACTATCTGCGGTCGGCTCAACGTGCGTCGTCCCCACGACCTTTGTCTTCTTCTGGGCTTGCTGAGGCTCTTTCCTCTTTTTCTTTCCCAGGACAGACAGTAAGCTCGGGGAAGTCATCTCCCAAAGTTGGTCAGAGATATTTACAGGAAGACCTGGAAAGGAGACAATATATCAGAAAGATATAGAGACAAAGATGAAACACTTGGAAAAAATAAAAAATTGAGCAAAAAAAACCACTCACATAGTTCTTTCAAGGGCCGACCCTCAGACCAACTTCTTTGAGGAAATGAGGGGTCATCAAATCTTCAAATTTGGTAAGTTCACCCTATCTCCCTCGCTCCCTCAAGTAGTCAACAATGACCCTCTCCTCCAAGCTGAGTCCGGGGTCTGATCGCGCTTTCATTGAAGAGTTGGACCATACCCTTGGTACCCTCGGATCGTCTTCCACAGGCTCGCCCTCGTTAGGGAATTCCCAATCCCCAGAGATAAAGAAAACCCTTTTCTTCCAGTTATGATTGGAAGTCTGAGCCACGTGGAGAAGCTTCTTGTCAGACTTCCTGGCCCCCAAATGGAAATACCCAAGCTATTTGGACGATGAGGTGATGTTGTAGCAGGAAAGGAATACATTGGCCGAGGACTCATCATTAAATGAATTATTCTAAAGTGAGATATAGCCAAGGATAGTCCTCCACGAATTAGGAGGAGCTTGAGAAGGGGCAACCCCAAGGGCAGACAAGATGTCGACTATAGCAGGGTGTAGAGGGAACCTAACGCCTACCTTTAGCATCTGATCATAAACAATAATCTCTCCCTCGTCCCCTGGAATACCCTCTCAGATTCAGTTGGGACCCTCATACTTATATTGGGTTGTATGCTAAAAAGATGCCTCAATACTAAGAGATCACGGTCCTTAACTGAGGATACATAAGTCGAGGTGCTTAAAGTATCAACTTGACCATCAGCATCAGAAGAACCTTCATTGTCATCCTCAACTCTCTCATCGTCGGATCCCCTAGCCTCGTCGCCTATCGGGGGACCATCTGGGAAGTCTACTTAAAATAAAAGAGGGGATAAGGCTGTTATAGGGACAGCCTCAGAAGGTGCTGTGTCCGACCTATGGGCTTGGGCTAAGATTGGATGTCTCTCTCCTCCCGAAAGGACTAGCACCCGTCGGCGACGATGCTCTCTGATCCATTTCCCCCTCGTACGATTGACTCTCGGCTGGATGACAAGATGACCCACAGGACTCAGGGAGGTATTACTGTGGCTAATGGAATGAGGAAAATGGGTCGTACCCAATTAGGGTCGGCCCCTCATCTTCTCTCGTCCTCTTAATCTATTCACCTAATCTCTACGAAGAACTTCTCTCTCAGGGATGGGAATTCCTCAGATAAATCATAAAGCCTCCTAAGAATTAAGGGGAAGACCCTACACTCATAAGAATTTGGCTAGGCTAGCTACAAATAGGCTCACAGTTGACTAAGTTGGACTTTTGGATTAAAACCAAAGAAATAAAGGGATTTAATCAAGAATAGGAAGAACTCAGCTCGTCGGAGAAAACGTCAAAAAATGCAAGGAAACCCTAGAAACACCACAAGGGGGCACTAAATCACCACTAAGAGACAGGGGAAGAAATTTAAGCAGCCTAAAACCTAGGGCTCAACCCTATAACCCCCACAGTAAGGCGGTTTGACGCTGGGAAAATACAAAGCTAAGAAAAGATGGGGCAGAAACCCCAATGCAAGAAATGAAACTGAAATTGAAGAATTAAAAATGGAATCTAGGGCGAAGTAAGTTACCTGAAGATGAAGACAATGACTGAATGAAGCTTGATACAGAAAGGTTGCAAAAATAGCGATGGAGCTGTTGAGAAGCTAGGGAGAGAGTTAAGGTGTGAAGAAGAAGAAGGGAAATGACTTCAAAAAATCATTTAAATATATTGCCAATGAGTGGGCCCATTAAACAAGGCAAGACACAACCCACGAGGAAGGTATCGTTATTGCACAAAGCCCTAGGCTGAGTGGGAAGCCGTCGCATCTGGGGAACTGAATCGAAAATGGACACCTGACTACACAACGTGACATATGTCACTTATCCTTATGACCACATACTTGAGAACTCCAAGGCAATATTACCCCTCAGCCATCTCAACAACATCGATGGTTAGGCTGGGGGTAATTGATATGCCCATATATACCCTCGGCCATATCGAGAGTGTCCTCTACCTAGATGAGGGCTCAGGCCCAGGCCGACCCCTCATCATGGCCTAGACGACCCTCTAAGGGGATGACCCCTCATCATGTCCAGATGACCCTCCAAGGGACCGACCCCTCATCATGTCCAGATGACCCTCCAAGAGGCTGACCCCTCATTATGTCTTGGATGACACTATGAGGGTACGACAGTACGAGGCCCCAATTAGTCCAGTCTCACTGCCAGTAGGAACTTTGCCCTCGGCCTCATATCATAGGTAGAGGGTGATGTCATCACAGCGCATGATTTGGGAGATGCATGGAACAGTGCGTGTGGGACTCATATGGCACATGGAAGACCGTTATAACAATATTAACCCCTCAAGTGAGGGAATATTATGTCATCATTAATCACAGGTGGCACCTCTAGGTGTCAATAAGGGATTTTCTAGATCATAACTCACATGCACCATGCATGCTTGGGGGGTACACTGCTCCCCCCAAGACCTATATATACTTATCACCTACAACCCTGCAAAGGGATCGATAATTGGTAACCCTAGCTAAGACTCTACTCGTATACAGTAAAGAGAGAGAGTCAGCTTATGTGCATTGTATCTAAGGCCATTAGTGCCCATATTTAGTGGATCACACACTCACAGTGGATGTAGGCCCAATTGGCTGAACCACTACATCATTATCTTATTCCTCTTATACTCATCCCCTTCTATACGCTTACACACATACATCTCTATGGCTTCCATTGTTATTACTGTTTGAGATCATCATCACTTATCTAGTGATGCTGAATCTTCACATCATCATAGTGCCTAAGTGGATCATGCAATGTATTAGCCCCACTGTCTACAAATTAAACGAGTCCTCAGATTCGCTTCCCTAAAAAACCTCGACAATAACTATAGCTTTGTCAATGAGTGGTTGTACATGTTGTTCGGAGTCCTTGACCCAAGAGTAATTGTCTTAAAAGAAAATGTCCATCCCTGGCTTTATCTTCTTATCCACGTGATTATACAATGGTTCGAAAAATCCACAAAAGGGAAAATCTTCACCTTCTTTGATGAATTTTTCGTTCAAGGAGTCTCCTGACATAGTCCTGGCATTTTCTAAACTTCTCTTCAATCATGGTTGGCGGAGCATTCTGAGTTCCTCTGATGATGGTTGATAACCCAGGAAGCATATAGGAAAGGCCTTATTTATTAGTATGGGTTCCAGGATCCCCAGTTATCATCGTCCTAGCCAGAATCTAGGCATAAAGTGCATGTTCTTGAACATTTGTATCACATTAACATTGCCATGAGGGTTGCGCTCTAGACAGACCTGGTATTTGAAATAATCCCCCGATAGGAGTGGAAGTGGCTTGACTCGAAAGCCAAAAAAAACTCGTCATTTTCCCCATACTGTATTTCTAGTTCCGGATTACTAGTGCTTGCATTCTTAGTATGGTGATGACCTTCCCCTTGGCGAAGAATTTCAGTTTTTGATGGAGAGAGGAAGATACCCCCTTGATGCTATGAAGCCACGGTCGACCAAGCAATTGTAATACCCCATAGTTTTATAATTTAAATAATTAAAGGATTAATTATTATTATTATGGGATTAATTGAATTAAAATGTGAAAATTTAATTGTTGATTAATTTGGATTTAAAATAAATATTAACAAACTTACCAGGGTTAATACTTATAGATTTAATATTACTGTGTGATATGTAATATGGAACTATACACTACAGTAAATTGTCAAGAGTAAGAAATACGACAGTTTAGTAAATTAAGTCAGACGCGCATGTGAGTCGTGTCGGGGCTAATTTAATGGAATAAATATATTAATTATTTTTAGTAACTCGTATGGTCATTTCGAGTGCCCCGTTGAGTTCGAAAGGGTTGAGATAGTCAAAATAGTATACCCGGGTGTTTAGTTTGGGTCCCGGAATAATTTTAGACCTAATCGTCACCCCGAGAGGGCATCTTGGTAGATTGAAATTTTGGGCCTAATTAATGGACGAAAATTAAGAGTTATTTATGAGCCAAGAAAAGTCCAATTAGGGTTTAAAAGTGTCAGGAAGTTAAGAACGGCCATAGAAGGTGTGAGGGAGAGCTATTTCCAAGAGAAAAAGGCCAAGATAACACCACCTTGCACAACCACCATCACCACCGTGTAGATCGGGATACGGGGAACACAACCATACCAACAACGTAGAGAAATCAGATGACAAATTCAAGGCAAGTGTTCATAACTTGTTGTAGCTTAGCAATTATCATACTCATGTTAGTGTAGGAATGTTATAATCATGTTTTAATGCATAAAATGATGAAAATTGAGGAATTAGGATACGTAGATTGAATCTGAGAATTATTAAATTGAAACCCTTCATGTATGTAGACTAGAAATCATGTTTGGATGAACTCATGTGCAGAACGAATCTGAAAATTTTGTGTTATTGAATATGAATTTGAAGAACTAGGGTTTTAGTAAATTAATTTCGGGATTCCATGTTTTATTGATGATTCGTAATGAATTGATAATTCCAGGGTGTTAGAATCCAGATATAATTGATAAGATTCGAAATTGGAACTAGTTATTTGGAGATTGGGTGGATATTTAGAGGTTTTAGGGTTAAAAATGGTGGGAAAACGCTGAAATTATGGGTAGAAGACGAACAGTGCAGTCTCGCGTGATCTCGCGCGAAGTCGTTCAAGCGATATTACAGCTCACGCGAAGTCGCTCAAGCGACATGTGGCAGTCGTTCGAAGGACATGCCATCTAGTTCGAGCGACAGGGTGAATTTCTGAGAAATTTCTTAGGGGCAGTTTAGGAATTTTTCAGTCTTTACAAGTGAGAGAAATTTATCTGTTAATAGATTTAAAACGAGGTAGGTCTACGAGAAAGTATGTGAGTTTATACTTTAATTAATTCGGAAAGAAGAGTTACTTTGGAAATTACCAAGGAATGGTAGTAATTTAGTAATACTTTAATATACGTAATAATGAGAATGAAATACGTATGGAACATAGACAAGAAGGTTGGGAGAATACCTATAAATATTAGTAGGATGTGTGAATACCTATTACTTGCTAGTATTATGTGTATGACATACCTAGCTGCTTACTATCACGGAAGGTGGTGTAGAGACAGTCTTATCCTGAGAGGATTATTGACTTGTATCACAGAACATAGGACTGTGAAGGTTTATTGGTGAGTTGATAAGCCAGCTGACTATGGGAGAGTAGGTATGTGCGTGACCCATAGATATGTGAACTATGTCTGCCTCCATTATGTGTGTTTTGTTTATATGGTTCGTGGGAAACTTCCTAATCGATAGTCCTTATTAGAGTACGAGATGTACCGGGACATGATAGTAGAGTATGCAATGCACTACAAGTTTTGCCTTGGAGTGCTGTATTAGTATATGTATATTATAGTGGTGAATATATGTATATATATACACTTGTGTTAATCCTACTGAGAGATAATTGTAGGATATTGGGTTAGTACAATCTTAAGTGATGTAAGTTGTGAATACTTAACTTAGTGTGATAACACTTAACCGATTTTGTTAATAAATGCTGATGTTAATAATGTGGGAAATTGGGAATTTCGAAATGCTACTAAGAGTTACAACAAGAAGTGTAAGTCTTTATCTATTTAGAAGTGTTATAAATGGCTAGGTGGGGATAAAGGTAGGTTAGGCTTGCACAATAGACGAGATGTGAGAATCTTATGTGAGAGTTTGAACTAACATGCAATTGATACTCGCTTATTGCAAATTTTAAATACTTGCTAAATAAAATATTTTTACACATCGGGCTCTGACCCGTTTCTTGCATCTCTTCTCTCTCTTACTCTCTCTATATATATGTATTATATTTGGTGCTCAGCCACAGAGATATCAAGCTTAGAGATTTGGATTGCTTGGCGTGCTGCAGCTATTGTGGAAGCTGTAGGTCTTCGTAGTAGATGCCTCCATCATTTCATTTCCATTCCTTATAGACTATCTACTTAGGGCATGTGTCGCCCATTCCTTAGAGATTTTTTCAGAGATTATGTTTCAGTTACTTTCCGTTCATTTTCATTTGGATTTATGGTTACTATGGTTTTGGTTTGGAGTTTTGAACTGGAATGATTTATCCAGTCTTAGTGATTTCAGCATATGATTCTGATTCAATATATTATTAATTAATTATGTGTGGATGGTTTATATTAAATTTCTTGGTTTGGTAATTAAATGGTTTTAATTAAAAAGGAAAAAATGTTTTGACACTTAGCTTAATTATATTAGGTGATTAAATGAGTTGTTATGTTTTCGACAGTGATGCCAAGAATGAACCAACCGAACATTCTGTTTTAAATTTTATAAAGGACTGATCACCCGATATTTAATTGGGTGGGGTGTCATAGGTGGTATCAGAGCATCAGGTTCTGGTGTTCTTTAGGATCTGTACGGCTTACTATGTTTTCAGCTTGCGCCCTTTTATATTGAGCCATATTATTAGGACTATTGCACTCCTTGACTTCGTTTTGTAGACTACATTCTTCTTCTACAATGATGTGTATAGTCAATGGAATTATGTAATTAATTTGAATTTCAGATGTCACTCATGAGGGAGATACAAACTAACACTGTTGAAGAAGCAAATGCGGGATAAGACCAACAAATACCTCAGGTACACTAAGAAAGAGCAGAAATCACTGAGATAACGAATATCGTGGAACAAGCAGTGACTATAGCAATATTACAGTACAAAAATAGCAGTACAAATCTTGTAGGGGCAAAAGAATGAGAGAAGTTAATCAATAAGACATTTCTAAATTTAGCAACAAAAGGAAAATACCACCGCAGCAGCGACAAGTGCCTCAGAGTCGTCAAGGACGTGAGAGTAATAGAAATGGCGGGAAGAGCCAAACCCACCAGATCCAACAAATCTTGGAGATGAGGGCCACTAACAAGAGGTGTTTTAAATGTGGAAAAATTGGCCATACTCGTCGAGACTGCCCAGATTCGACTGGTGAGGAACCTCGTACCAATCGACAAGGACAACAAGACATTAGTAGGAAAGGGTTTCAGGGTCAGTGTCATAAGTGCGAAAAGCAGGGTCACCGGTGGAGGGACTGCCCTCAACAAGATAAGGTAATAGGACATGATGCCCAACATGAGGAAGCCTGGATAGTTACCCCAACATCACAGGCACCAAAACAACATCAAGGAGTACAATATGTATGTGTCTATAATGCCCGTTATGCGGTTATGCCATTGATACCGCAACTATCACTTGCGTTTGGAGGTACGATACTTAATTAATTATAGTGTCTTTTAATATAATAAGGAAATATCGAATAACTTAGATGTGTTACAGTTTAGTACTAATATTCTGAGAAATGTTAACACAGAATGCAATATTATCCTGATTTTTGAATTTACTAACGATGGTTTGAGTGATAATAGACCATTACAGTAGTATTCTTGTGTTCTTTAGAAATTTGTGCTAAGTTCCACTTGAGAAAAGGCAGGGCTATATATACATGTTTTTATATAGTAGCGAATAAAGATTTCGTAAAGTATGTCATCTGGTTATATCTAATCTCGGTAGGTAGGGAGGTTTATTAAAGAAATTCAAGATTTGATGAAATGTTTCCAAGCATCGGGATTTCCCATAGTGTATACTAGAGTCTAATGCCAAATTAGTAGGAGGAATTTTTTTAGGGTAACCTCACGTATCATGAGAATAGGTAAGATAACTTATTAGTAAGAAGTAAGGATACGGGGTACAAGCCAGATACTGATGTTAGATAGTAGTGTATCGGGGGGGGGGGGGGTTCCTTGTTTGGATTTTTCTTTGCGAGACATCCCACGCATGAAACCTAGCGAACGTCGAGAGCTGGGAGTATTTGGCCTTTAGCACCCGGATTAGTAGCCAAATTGTCATCCGTAAAGGGGATAATAACTTAAGCGTTGTCAAAAGTCTTACCTCGTAAATAAATCAGAGCCACAAGGAGGCTAATATGGCTACAATTATTCGACTGATTGAGCCTAACCCTATCGAACCTTTGAAGTTACAAGATCAGGTAGAGTAGCGGACGGGCCAAGGGTTTATTCGTAGGAGTACTTCACCTTGGGGTGCCCCTGTGCTATTAGTTAAGAAAAGATATGGTTCGTCACGATTGTGTATTAATTACCAAGAGTTAAATAAGGTCACGATACAGAATAAATATATGTTACCCCGAATCGATGATTTGTTAGACCAGTTGAGAAAAGCTGCCTCCTTCTCGAAGATTGACTTGAGGTCGGGATACCAGTAATTTAGGATCAGAGAGCAGGATGTGTCGAAGACTGCTTTCTTGTCGAAATATGGATCATATGAGTTTAAGGTTATGCCTTTTGGGCTAACCAGCGCCTCAGCCGTGTCTATGGATCTGATGAACAGGGTGTTCAGAGAGTTCATGGATCAGTTTGTCATTGTCTTCATTGGTAACATTCTGATTTACTCACAGATCGAGGAGGAGTATGCCAAACATTTGAGACAGGTTTTGCAGACATTGCGCCAGCACGAGTTGTATGCAAAATATGAGAAATGTGGATTTTGGCTGAAAGAGGTTCAATTTTGGGGCACATTATTTTAGATAGAGGGAAATTTGTAGACCTGGGGAAGGTGTCGGCGGTTAGGGAGTGGGGACAACCCACTATGCTGACAAAAATACGTAGTTTCTTGGGCTTGGCAGGATACTACAGGAGGTTCATTCGGGGATTCTCTAAAATAGCGGGTCCATTGACTCATTTGGCTCGCAAAGGGGTGCCATTTATCGGGGACGATGCCTGTCAGTTGGCTTTCGATGAGCTGAAAGACAAGTTGACTTCAGCACCCATGTTAGCACTACCCAGGCCAGGAGTGGAGTATCTCCACTTGGAGTTAGCAGCATTCGTGTTTGCACTTCCTGGGGGAGAAATTTTGCTTATTCACAGATCACAAGTTACTACAGTACCTCTTCACACAGAAAGAGCTGAACATGTGTCAACGTCGATGGCTTAAATTCATGAAGGATTATCAATTCGATATCCAATACCACCCAAGAAAGGCTAACGTGGTAGCAGATGCGTAGAGCCACATGCCAGTGGACAAGAGGGCCGAGGTGTGGAGGGCAAAATGGAAGAAATTGGGACATAAGGATGTCGTGGCCCGATCATTTATGTCTGCAATGACTGTTACGCCTCAGATTGTTACGCGGGTAGTACAGGCACATGCAATGGATTCATTCCGTCAACATCGGATTACGCAACTTTTAGCCGGGGGAGCCGAGTCTTATTCAATGAGTTCTGATGGTGGTTTGTGCTTCAATGGGAGACTCGTTGTCCCAGAGGGGGGAGGACATTCGGCATGCAGTGATGACGAAGTCCCATGGATCTAGATTTGCGGCACATACTGGTGGGGACAAAATGTACCAGGATATGAGGCGGTAATATTGGTGGAGCAGAATGAAAAAGGATATCGCAGAGTTCGTATCCAAGTGTACCACTTGCCAGTTAGTGAAAGTGGACATCAGAGACCACCAGGTTTGCTCCAGCCGTTGGAGATTCCTACGTGGAAATAGGAAGGAATTTCCATGAATTTTATCACCGGGTTGCCCACTTCACAGAGGAGGCACGATTCTATATGGGTTATTGTGGATCGATTGACGAAAGTAGCCCACTTTTTTCCCGTCAGTACAAACTACACAGCGAGACAATATGCTCAGCTATTTATTGCAGAGATAGTGAGACTGCATGGTGTGCCTCTTAACATCGTGTCGAAAAGAGACAAGACGTTTGTATCTCGTTTTTTAGGAGGGCTTCCAGGAGGCTATGGGTACCGAGTTGCGGTTGAGTACAACGTATCACCCACAGATCGATGGGCAGAGTGAGCGTACTAATCAGATGCTCTAAGACATGTTGCGCATGTGTATCCTTGATTTTTGGGGGAGGTTGGGAACTGTATATCCCACTGGTGGAGTTTGCTTATAACAACTCCTATCGGTTCACCATTGGCATGGCCCCGTTCGAGGCATTGTATGGTTGATCTTGTCGTTTCCCAGCTTGTTGGCTAGAGGTTGGAGATAACAAGCTACTCGGGCCAGAGGTAATTCAAGATACGTCGAGTAGGATCAAGATGATTCGAGATTGCATACGGGTAGCTCAGGACAGACAAAAAAGCTACGCCGATACTAATAGGTCCTTCCGACAGTTCACAGTGGGGGGCCATATTTTGTTGAGAGTATCTCCGATGAAGGGAGTAATGAGGTTTGGGAAGAAAGGGAAGTTGGCTCTGAGATATGTAGGGCCATTCCCTATTATAGAGAGGGTCAGACCAGTGGCATACAAACTTGGGTTATCGGAGCACTTGCATCGTATCCATGATGTGTTTCATATTTCGTCACTGAGGCGATACCTTCGGGATGAGTTGGCACACACTCACATTACGATTAAGGAGATTGAGTTACATCCAGACAGTTCATATGAGGAGAGACCGGTGGGTATCCTAGATTATAGTGAGAGGAGGCTGAGATCAAAAGTAGTTCCACTTGTTCGAGTGCAGTGGCAGCATCACAATGTGGAGGAGTCTACTTGGGAGCGGGAGGCGGATATGCAAGAGAAATATCTAGACTTATTCGTACCAGGTATACCTTATTTTCTGAATTTTGAGACTAAATTTCGTTATTAGGGGGAAGTATGTAATACCCCATAGTTTTATGATTTAAATAATTAAAGGATTAATTATTATTATTGTGGGATTAATTGAACTAAAATGTGAGAATTTAATTATTGATTAATCCGGATTTAAAATAAATATTAACAAATGTGCCAGGGTTAATACTTATTGATTTAATATTACTGTGTGATATGTAATATGGAACTATACACTTCAGTAAATTGTCAAGAGTAAGAAATACGACAGTTTAATAAATTAAGTCAGACGCACGTGTAAGTCGTGTCGGGGCTAATTTAATGTAATAAATATATTACTTATTTTTAGTAACCCGTATGGTCATTTCGAGTGCGCCGTTGAGTTTGAAAGGGTTGAGATAGTCAAAATAGTATACCCGGGTGTTTAGTTTGAGTCCCGGGACAATTTTAGACCTAACCGGCACCCCGAGAGGGCATCTTGGTAGATTGAAATTTTGGGCCAAATTAATGGACGAAATTTAAGAGTTATTTATGAGCCAAGAAAAGTCCAATTAGGGTTTAAAAGTGTCAGGAAGTTAAGAACGGCCATAGAAGGTGTGAGGGAGAGCTATTTCCAAGAGAAAAGGGCCAAGATAACACCACCTTGCACAACCACCATCACCACCGTGTAGATCAGGACAAGGGGAACACAACCATACCAACAACGTCAAGAAATCAGATGATAAATTCAAGGCAAGTGTTTATAACTTGCTGTACCTTAGCAATTATCATACTCATGTTAGTGTAGGAATGTTATAATCATGTTTTAGTGCATAAAGTGATGAAAATTGAGGAATTAGGATACGAAGATGGAATCTGAGAATTATTAAATTGAAACCCTTCATGTATGTAGACTAAAAATCACGTTTGGGTGAACTCATGTGTAGAACGAATCTGAAAATTTTGTATTATTGAATATGAATTCGAAGAACTAGGGTTTTGGTAAATTAATTTGGGGATTCCATGTTATATTGATAATTCGTAATAAATTGATGATTCTAGGATGTTAGAATCCAGATATAATTGATAGGATTCGAATTGGAACTAGTTATTTGGAGATTGGGATGTTGATATAGAGGTTTTAGGGTTAAAAATGGTGGGAAAATGCTGAAATTATGGGTAGAAGACGAACAGTGCAGTCTCGCGCGATCTCGCGCGAAGTCGTTCAAGTGAGATTACATCTCACGCGAAGTCGCTCGAGCGATATGTGGCAGTCATTCGAACTACATGCCATCTGGTTCGAGCGACAGGGTGAATTTTTGGGAAATTTCTTAGGGGTAGTTTAGGAATTTTCCAGTCTTTACACGTGAGAGAAATTTACCAGTTAATAGATTTCAAACGAGGTAGGTCTACGAGGAAATATGTGAGTTTATACTTTAATTAATCCGGAAAGAAGAGTTACTTTGGAAATTACTAAGGAATGGTAGTAATTTAGTAATACTTTAATATACGTAATAATGAGAATGAAATACGTATGGAACATATATAATAAGGTTGGGAGAATACCTATAAATATTAGTAGGATGTGTGAATACCTATTACTTGCTAGTATTATGTGTATGACATACCTAGCTGCTTGCTATCACGGGAGGTGTTGTATAGACAGTCTTATCCTGAGGGGATTATTAACTTGTATCTCAGAACATAGGACTGTGAAGGTTTATTAGTGAGTTGATAAGCCAGCTGACTATGGGAGCATAGGTATGTGCGTGACCCATAGATATGTGAACTATGTTCCCCTCCATTATGTGTGTATTATTTATATTGTTCGTGGGAAACTTCCGAATCGATAGTCCTTATTAGAGTACGAGATGTACCGAGACATGATAGCAGAGTATGCAATGCACTACAAGTTTAGCCTTGGAGTGCTGTATTAGTATATGTATATTATAGTGGTGAATATATGTATATATATACTTGTGTTATTTCTACTGAGATATAATTATAGGATATTGGGTTAGTACAATCTTAAGTGATGTAAGTTGGGAATACTTAACTTATTGTGATAACACTTAATCGGTTTTATTAATAAATGCTGATGTTAATAATGTGGGAAATTGGGAATTTCGAAATGCTACTAAGAGTTACAACAAGAAGTCTAAGTCTTTATCTAGTAAATGGCTACGTGGGGATAGAGGTACGTTAGGTGTACACAATTGACGAGAGGTGAGAATCTCATGTGAGAGTTCGAACAAACATGCAATTGATACTCGCTTATTGCAAATTTTAAATACTTGCTAAAACAAATATTTTTATACATCGGGCTCTGACCCGTTTCTTGCATCTCTTCTCTCTCTTGCTATATATATATATATATATATATATATATATATATCAGGGTTCTAAAAAACGCGGGGCGTGATTGAGGCGTGGAGGCCAAGCCTTAAGCCTTAGAAGCCTAGGCGGGCCTAAGCGTAAAAAGGCGTGAAAAGGCGTTTAGGCCTTCTTAATATATTTTAATATTTTTTAACCATAACAAGGCTATTAAAATACAAAAATTGCACATATCATAAAAATATGTCTGAATATATGCAAATTAAAATACTATTTGATTATTTTGGATGAGATAATGGTCCGATTTGTAAATAAATTCTTTAAAAGGCGACATCGTTTCACTAAAGCATTGTTGTTTTTAGAAAAAAGTGCGCCTTAAGGGTTTTACCAAGAATAAGGCGTGAAAAGCGTAAGGCGAGGCGTTTCTCCCAAGCCTTAAGCCTAGGCGTGCCTAGGCGGAGCTTAGGCGGGTTTTTTAGAACAGTTATATATATATATATATATATATATATGTATTATATCAGGTGCTCAGCCACAGGGACATCAGGCTTAGAGATTTGAATTGCTTGGCGTGCTGCAGCTGTTGTGGAAGTTGTAGGTCTTCGTAATAGATGCCTCCATCATTTCATTTCCATCCCTTATAGACTTTCTATTTAGGGCATGTGTCGCCCATTCCTTAGACAGTTTTTCAAAGATTATGTTTCAGTTACTTTCCGTTCATTTTCATTTGGATTTATGGTTACTATGGTTTTGGTTTGGAGTTTTGAATTGGAATGTTTTATTCAGTCTTAGTTATTTCATCATATGATTCTGATTCATTATTTTATTAATTAATTATGTGTGGATGGTTTATGTTAAATTTCTTGGTTTGGTAATTAAATGGTTTTAATTAAGAAGGAAAAAATATTTTGACACTTAGCTTAATTATATTAGGTGATTAAATGAGTTGTTATGTTTTCGACAGTGATGCTAAGAATGAACCAACCAAACATTCTGTTTTAAATTTTATAAAGGGATGAGCACCCGATATTTAATTGGGCGGGCTGTCACGGCAATAAGTTGCAATAAGTAGGTATGTCGATAACTTGGAACTCGGTAACGGGATTTATAGGGCTAACCCCTATTGTGAGTGTTATGGATCCCATTACCTCTGGATGAGTGTTGTCATAGGCACACTCTATGGCACAAGTTGGAGCAAGGTCACTTATTTTCAAATCCAGGTTGTTGAAGGTTCTTAACGGGCAAACATTGAGTGTTGATCCATTATCGACGAGTGAGGGCAGTACTGTCTTCCCCATCACCTCAATGGAGATGTTGAGAGCATAGTTATGATTATGACTAAACTTTAGGATTTCTTCTTTAGATAAGGAAAGCAATCTGGTAGAGGTTAAGGACCCGACCAGGTTCACAGCATCCATTGGAGTAGTGGAAGGAGGGATTGTGGGTAAAGTAAACAAGTTTATCAAAGTATTTGAGTGTAGCTGGGAAGACAAGAAGAGTCCCCATAAGGTGATGTTGGCTTGAACATTCTTAAGCTAGTTGAGGATCTTTCTTTCCTTTATGGTTATTTATGGCATAAGGAGTTTCTCGATAATTCCCTTTCCTTTATCTATCCCTGTTGACCGAGGATTCAGACTCTGGTAATGTATCTTAGATCTTTTCATATGGTTCACAAAGGAGGGGAAGAACATAAACTCCTTTTCTTCATCCATATCGGTCTATTAGGCTACTTTGTTGATTTCCCCTAGCATATCTTTAAAAGATATCATCCCACACACACTGATTACTAGACTAACATTTTGTTTGAGCTGCCAAACTTATCCCCCCATCCGGTGGCACCGAT
This sequence comes from Sambucus nigra, assembly GCA_949130495.1. Taxonomy (NCBI): domain Eukaryota; kingdom Viridiplantae; phylum Streptophyta; class Magnoliopsida; order Dipsacales; family Adoxaceae; genus Sambucus; species Sambucus nigra. The sequence goes on along the minus strand of OX422214.1, from coordinate 191,193,332 downwards.
GTTGTCTTTCCATGAGAAATCAATGCATTACACAACCTTAACAAGTTCTTCATATAGAACATCCCACTCAATGGGGAGGTGCAGATGTGAAGGGACCAACTGTCCTTGTAGCTTTAAGGCATCGAGTAACTCAGACATACTGCAAATTTCAATGGTCTATCGAAACATGCTTATTATAAGATATATTGCATCATCTAAACTGACTTCGTCAACGGGTACCACCCAATCATCTGCCTCTCGACCCTACTTTTGGGATTCAATGAACACGATGCTGAACTTCTGGAAGTCAATGGTCATTTTCGAAGGCAATTACAACCCAAAATATATAAGTTGGTTCAGTACTGCTGGTAATTCCATATCTTTCCCTCCGGACAGGATACGAATGATAATATACACTCTTGTGAGAAGTGACAAAGCTCAGTCAGCAAAATAGGTTGTGTGTAGGAGAAAATATGAGCATACTTGAAGGGGTTTGGGTTAAAATATAGGTATGATGGGTGCTTTACTGGGTACAATCTAGGTAGGTGGATCGAATTCTGGGTCATTCTCTACGAAGATGGCATTTTTATGGTTTGGAAGTGGATTGTGAGTGGTGTTGGTCTTGGGATTGGCCTGTGGGGTAATGACACACCGATCAATTAAACCTTGAATTACATTCCGGAAATGAAAGCACTGATCAGTGGTATGGCCAGCAGTTTGGTGAAAATCACAATGGGCGTTGGGCTTGAAATTTTTGAAAAGTGAGTTTGGTAGTGGACGAGGGTCCAAAGGTTTGTTGATATTTTGGATAAACAAGGCTTGGTAGACTTTAGAGAGGGGATCCTGGAGCTCGGTGTATTCCTGTTTGACTGGGATGGAACTATTTTTTGGAGCCCAAGAGGTAGCGGGCTGTGTGATGTTATTGATGGTCGAGACTGTAATAGGCTTCTCATATTTTCTTGGAGTGAACGGTCCAAATACTTTCTTTGGATCAATTTTTTTCTTGGCAATACTTTCTTCAATTTCCACCCCTTCTTCCCGCAGGGTTTATAATATCCTCCCATCATCGTTCGGATATGAGGTAAGAAGGTTTTCCTCATAATACTATCTTTCTCCTCTTTGGAAGGTTAGTTGGTCAGAGTGGCCGCTTTCTCCCTCCACCTTACTATGAAATTTTTAACAGTTTCTCCAGTGTTCTATTTGAGAAGTTCTAAATCATGATGTGTAATCTCAACTTCTCGCTGTATTTGTAGTGTGACATAAATTCACGGGCAACATCCACCCAACTATGAATTCTGGATTCCTCGAGGGATATAAATAAATGAAGAGCGTTATCCTTCAAATTCTGTTGGGACATCTAGGAAATTATTTCCTTAAAGGAACTTAGGAGAGTCATGTCTTAGTTGTAGCTTCGAAGATGAACAATTGGTTGCCCGCTACCCCCAAACTTCTTAATTTAGCCATCTTAAACTTTTTCGATAGTTGTGCCTTAGGGTAGGGATACATATGGGTGTAGTAGATCCTGGAGATTGGGACTTGGTGAAACTTATTAGTTAACAACTTAAGGTCCTCTTTGACCTTGTTAAAGTTTGAATAGATAGGCACTGGAAGGTTAGCCCCTAGTTGGATAAGATTCAACATAGGGAGTTAAGCTGGTGGTGGCCCAGTGGCAAGAGGCGATCGTGGAACATGCTTATATTCTTCTCGAATACAAACATGTTCAAGTGAAGGTGGAAACATAGCACAAGGGAAGAGGATCTTAAGCTCTTCGGGAACAAGGACTCGATTTTTCTGCATCTCAAGAACCTCAGTTTGAAGGTTGTCAATCTTGGCGATAAGTTGGACTAGGACCATCATCAAAACCGGTTGCACATTCAGTACTTAGTATACATTTTCCATGGAGGGTTGGTGAAGGTAGATTCCGAACATAAAGGAAGTAATGGGAGTACTGACGGAGCTTCGGGGAGGTTTTATGAAAGACCGAAGCCAATATGGAATCAGTCTAAGGGTCGGGTATTCGATTGACCTGAGAAGGAAAATGATTCGAATTTATTTTTGAAATAGAAAAGGAAGAATTATTTTTATTAGAAAAGAGGAAAATGTTTTTTGACATTTTTTTTGGAAAGGGGTGGACAAAGTATTTTTGGTATTTTTTGATAAAAGGAGAGAAAATATTTTTGGTATTTTAATAAAAGAGGGGGAAAATGTTTTGGACACTTTTGATAAAGAAGGAAGGAAAAATGAGAGAAAAGTCTCAACATGATTATTATTATGTTTATGTTTTCACTTGTATTAGGTTTACCTAAATGCAAAAGAAATACCATACGGGACTCAAGATTAGGAAAAATTGGGTTTAAAAATACGTAAAATACGATTTGACTTGTTGCCAGGCTCGTGGATAGGGTCCCGTCTTAAAAAAGATGAAATTGCACGAAAATTTGGGCAGCATGTCGATCTGGAATTTTGGCAGACTTTTGTGTACTAATCGACAAACTAAGTATAAGTTCCCTAGGTTTGACGCCTATATGAGGGTATGCAGTTGTTGGGTTAGTGAAAAGGTTCCCCCCTTTGGCATGACTTTCACGATATATGTCTTGCTTTTGAGGGCAGTTTGTACGTGTGGACAAGACACTTGATATACCTGAGTATATATGAATTGCCTCACTATATACCTTATGGGGACAGTATATGTGAGAGCGAATTCAATATACTCGACATACTTTAATGAGTTCCCTGTTATATACCTCCCATCATGATTTCGATCAAGCGATACGATATAGGGGGAACAATTTGATATACGTCGAAGGCACTAGGCTAATGGAAGGTGAGAGTCATATTTCTTAGGCTAACTGCTCCATGTCGGACTAACACTCATCACAAAGTGACCCCCTAGTACGGGATAATTTTTTTCAATAGAGTAATGCTCTTAGTGATGTAGAGTGCAAAATGAATGATTCTTGATTAGTACATTATGGAGAGCATTGCTATGACAAACTGATGCTTGCAAAATAAAATAAAATAAAAAAACATGTTGTCTCCTCGAGAGAACGGCATTAAAGACAAACTGATGCTTGCAAAATCAATAAGATCAGAGGTCTGGGGGCTAAGTTAAGAAATGGGAAGGTGTTAGGCACCCATCCCGCCCTTTCGATCTCTCATGAGCTTATCTTACTATTTTCCTTAATTTCTTCATGAAGTGTGTGTGCGTGTATATATAAGTGGAGATCGGAATCGCTCAACTCGCATCATAGAAAAGACGGAGTGAGGTAATCCATATGAATGTTCCCAAAAATAATAATAAAAAATATAATGTGCGTTTATCGAGATATTGATCATTTTGATGAAATGATAATATGCTTTAGATAAAATGAAACTATGAATCACAAGTATGATATATACGAATAAAAAAAAGGAAAATGGGAAGATAGGACTCGAGTCTCAGGTTTTAACCTAAGATGCCTGTATAGCCTATAAAGGCATCAAAATCCACATAGTTCTCATACGACACGAGGGTGGGGTTTATCCCATAAATTCAAACGGGAATTTATTATATGTGTGTGTAAGAAAAACGTGTTTTTAGTTTTGAGAGAATGTGGTGACAAAATCTCGTTGGAATTTATAGGTGTAAACCTCTTTTTCTTGTTTTGAGTTTCTTTTTATGAAAAATATATTATGTGCAATATTAGTAATAAAGGATTTGAGATTAGTATGTGTGTGATCTAAAGTAAAGGTTAAATTAAGAACTTATATGACTAATGCAAAAATAACAAAATTTAAAGAGAGAAGATTGTTTAAACCTTCTTTGGAAACTTGGAGATTGATCTTGATTGATAATGAGCTTCCTTGAAAGTTAATGAAGAATGTTGGGGGATTTTTTTCTAAGTTGGGTGTGAAAGTGATGGAAATAAAAGGTGGACAAAGGTTTAAAATAAGAAAACCTCGCTGACTTAAGAAGAATGTTGCTAAGATCACTGAAGTTGATGTTTCTGAGGTGCTCTAAAAGGTGATATCATGCTCTCCTTATATAGGGTTAGTGGAATTTCGATCAACGTTGTCCTCGCCCTGCCTGTTGGCAGGTCACCTTAGACACACAGGCGATAGGCAGGGAGATGGTCCTGCCAATTGGCAATCTCGTGCACATTTTTTAAAAAATAGTCATAAAACGCAATCCGTAAGTCCAAATTGCACAAGGAGAATACCGTTGGAAAGGTTATTCAATGAAATTTGATAATACTTTGGTCCACTCTTGAGTTCAGTAGTTGACTTCGGGTCAAATGGGGCTCGAAAGCGCTAGTCAGTTCCTTGAACAGGAGATCATTGGACGATGATGGATCATTCGTCCAAACCGTAAATTCTAATCGCGCACGGTGCGGACCATTAGAAAGATTATGAGAGGAAATTTGATGTTCAAAATATCTTCACTTGATTCAGAGAATTGAGTTTGGTTAAACGGGGTCGCCCTAAAGCGCCTGTGACATTTTGGAGTAAAACGGGTCGTTCGTCCGTACTGTATGATTGATTCACACACAGGGCAGATCGTTGGAAAAGGTATTCAGTTCCCTTATAAGATTCATTCAGTTTCACTCGAGATGAAGAGTTAACTTTGGTCAAACGGAGTCCAAGAGCGCTTGATGGCCTGTGGATCAATTTTTAGGGGAAAACGGATCATTCGTCCGAACGGTTATGCCATTTTGCACATGGGGCAGACCGTTGAAAAGGGATTTCAGTGACCTTTAAAGATTTATTAAGATTTTACTCTGACGATGAAGTTGATCGGAGTCAAACGGGGCCTAGGAGCGCCTGACGGCCTCTAGATCGATTTTTTGGTAGTAAAATGGTCCGTTCGTCTGAACTGTTATGTTGATTCACGCACGGGACAGACCAATGGAAGGGGGATTCAGAGCCCTTAAAATTTTCATTGATATTTTGCTCTGACGATGAAGTCGGCTGGATTCACACGGGACGTGAGAGTGCCCGATGGCTTCTAGATCAGTACTCGGAGTATGATCTAGGGTTTTATAGTGAATTGGGGAGGTGTTAGGGACCTAAGGAGAGACTTAAGGGGTCTTAGAATATGATGTCTACAATGATGTCCTCAAATCATCAACCTGCTCTTTACAACTAGAGTTGCCAATTACCGTGCCGATCAAAACTCATCCGCATATAACAGCTACGGTCTACGAAAGGCAAACCTACGATATACTCTTGAAGTATACGACTCCTCTTAGGCATTCTCACCCGATCCTAGTATGGCCATACCCTGGCTCGAGTTACCAACTGTGACAAATTAGATTGTGAACTAATCGTCTCCTCGGAACGAATGTAACATACAAACCTGTTGTCCTTTAGAAAGTCAAACGCTAGACTTCCCTCCTTAGGAATAATGCTTCCTCCTTTCATCCTTAACAAACGCGAACCACTTTAGTCAACAAATGCCAACGCCTTTGTCAATGATGACTTTGTCTATTTCTCTAGTCAATGTGATGACGTGACTAACCTAGCACACAGCGTTAGTTTTTAATTTATTATACAATGGTTATATCCCTACTGTATCCTTAGGCAGTGCCAAACTAAGTGAAGTGTTCTTCTTATTATAACCTCCACTAACACAAGGTCATCACCGTGCCTATCTCCAGATTCTACCCAATCTTTAATTACGCGACGGCCAAACTGATCGCCATTAGCACTACAAGGATATCAATTATTACATAGGTATACGCTTCCTAATTCTTACAAGTCTGGTAAGACATGCCAAGAACTAATCCTTTCCCTTCTAGGCTATTCTAAATTACACTATTGGCACATGTCGATATCCTAATCATGCTTTAATATCCCCTTTGGGGTTCTATTTTTAAGTCTCTAACATGATATCATCAATCTAAGTCCCAATTTCATTTCCTAGTACTACTTAAAATTAATAACTACACTTTCCACACTAGTCATCCTATGATAACCGAACATCACGCCTAAGCATGTCACGCTCTTCTATTTTTTCTTAGAAGGTTACATAACTCATTTGTGCCAATTCAAATGGTAGTACCAAGGACTTACACTAGTTAACTCTTTAAAATTTGACCAATAACCCGAGATCATCACATGACCCTAAATACGACCATTATTAGAACACTAGCACTCCATCATACCAAATTTGACTAATTCCTTAAGGATACCAAGCTCAACCAAATGTAAAAGTCATTAAAAATTGTACGTGTTACAAATTATAGTGAAATAAAAGGTTTTACCCCATTGGGGGATTTTTCCTCGTATTGTGATTGCTTTGCATGCTTGAATTTATTTAATTCGTCAATCACATTTATTTTCAAGAGTTAGGATTTCTAAGATTAAAAATTGAAATTTAATTAAACGATTTTAATCATTGATTATTGGTGCACTCTCAATATATATACACTTAAATGCATGAAACGATTTTTATTCCAAAAATATTACTTATTCCGATTAATTCTCCTTAATATTATAAATAAGCCTTTCTTACTTGACTTGACATTTATTTCTTGATTTAAGACACCCTGTTAAATACTTTTAACAAATACCCTTTGTTTAAAGAAATCATTTCTTTACCGAAATTACCCCGCACTCATACCAAATTTGCATTAGCTTTTCTTGAAAATCACCTTTCAACACACATAAGCACTGCGTTAGAAAATACTTAATTTTCATTGAAAGCCTTTCATAAACACAGTACTGTGTTAATTATGGATCAAACCTCTTTAGGTTGCTTACTTACCCATTTGACCACTTCACTTTACCATTCCCTTTACTTCATAGACATTAGTCAGTTTTCTTACATTACTTGTCCATATTATTCTTTAGCAGAACATTTATTAATTTCATTCAAGTTAGGCTGCCTATTACGATTTTACCTACCATATGCTCCACACCACTGGCTACTCTACCATATGCTCTGGCAAATGATTTTGGGTCTTTCACTCAGGGGCTCTGGGAGCTTCTTAATTATTCTTGGTATCATCCAAGTCCAAATTAATGTGTGTTAATATTTTTTCAAATGTCCAGATTATTTCACTTTTTGCCGTCCGAAGCCAAATCAGGGTTTCAGTCCACCTTATGTTACACTTCAAAACTCTCAATTTCTTGTCCTTTAAACACTTTGTTGATTTTATCCCCGAATCCCTTTCATCTAGGACTAGTTGTGTACCACCATTTCCAACATTTTTATTTGATAAAAATGTTTCGTTTTATGTAAAATTACGATTTTACCTATTTATTTCCAAACTTGCAATTTTCTTCATTTTCTCAAAAATATTATTAAGTCATACAAATCAAGTTTCTAAATATTTTTATTTATTAACACTAATTTCACACTTTGGAGTTATTACACTTTTCAAGTTGGAAATCTCTTTTTTTCATTGCTTTCTTTACTAAGAAAACCTTTATGGTATTTTGGAGACTACTTTATGAGAAAATACCATTTATCATATTTTCTACACCTTTTAACACACTTTAAGGGATGGATTTTTTTTTTTAATTTCAAGTTAACACTTAATAAAACCTCCATTAAACTTTTTTTTATGCTTATAATCAAAATTCTAGAAGTTTATATATATAGGAAGACAGATTTTAAGTTCAAACATTCAAAATAATGAGTTTAACTCATGATTTATTCAATAAACTTCATACTGTTTGCAACAACATACTTTTCAAGACTAAAGACACTTTCAATCATTCAAAGTTGAATAAATGTCTATTTTTATGAAAATTCCAAAATTTACAAGAAAACTTTAAAACGTTTTTCAACTAAATATATTTAACAAGATAAACAGAATTTTCTAAATATTTTATTCCATGAATGAGGTTTTGAAGAAGGAGCTTCTTGAGTTTGAAGAGTCTAGGTGTTTACTCAAGTCTAGGATAGTGGAGCTAGAAGAGATATAAAGAGACTCGACTCACGTTAAAATTGATTTGGATTCTAGGTCAAAAATGTTGGACAAAATATTAGGCATCATCCATATAAAAAATAACAAGTGTGGGGTGCAGCCTACGTCTGATCCGTAAGGCTGATTCTAATTTTGGGCGAAGTCTAATTTTTAATCAAAATTGTACTTAAGTTTAAAATCGACAATTAGTAATGAATTAAAGTAAAAAAAGGAAAGAAAATTAGAATGAAAAAATAAAATCCCACATAGGAAGGATACCAAAAACCATTAAATTTAATAAAGACGTGTAACATTAGTGATTACTGCTGTATGTGAGGTGCATACATTTTACTATGGGCTACCACCCAAAGGGCGGAGCGATATGTCCAGAGGTGGTGCAACCACCGTGACTCGTGTGATGCATGCGCATGCCAGAGTCGCACAGTTCGATATAAGTGGCACATTTCGAATTGATTCGGTTCACACCTTATAATTTTGGGTGATGAATATAGGTTAGTGGACTTGTTACCATTATTTAATAAAGAACCATTATTTACCCAATAGACTTGGCATTCTGTAAAAAGTCACTACTATTTCGAGTAATCATGGTTGTATAAATGACTTCCTTCCACCAGATTTAATTATCGAATTAAGTCCAAAGTCAAATGTTTGAAGATGTATAAAAATGGCAACCCCCAAATAACTGAGGAATTGTCTAGGGAATTGGAGTTAATGCTGCCAAGAGTTTGTGCAAGAAAAAATGGACTTTGGACTTTAATAAAGACACTTGTAGCATTAGTAGTTCTTACGTATTGTGTAAGGTACTCTTTACCATCAACCATCCAAAGAGTACAGTGATGAGTACAATGGTGGTGCGCGACTTACATGACACGTGTGTTAGAGCCCAAGCCACTAGGTGTCTTTGAGCGAGTGTGGTTCAGTTGCTTTGATTCATGCCCTTTTTTCTGTGAAAAAGTAATATGGGCATGTCCATGCTCGATACTAACATGAACACGAGTGCGATAAAGCCAATATTGCTTACCCAGTTATATGTTGGTTTCTACTTTGTTCTGTCAAGCAGAGCAAACTAGGTGTGAGAAAGAATAAGAAAATCCTAGGAACAACTAACACAAACAGAAGGCAACATATAACTGAACAAAAGATGTAACAAAATGACCACAAGTATTTTTTGTTAGGTTTATTTATACAAGTACACTAAACAAGCATACATTTTTTTCTTCTTTTTTTGCAGGTCCTCAGATGTTGGAATGTGGATGAGAGCTATCGGGCTTAGCATCTAATGCATGTCATGGATCAACTTTTGGGATCAACTTTCCACCACAACCAATGCCTGTTGAAGTTGGCCCTCTTCTGCCAGAGATACGAATGCTACACACGCGCACCAAACATAACACGAATATGGCTCTTCTATCGGGCTTAGCATCTACTGCATGTCATGGATAAACAACAAGATAACTACATCTCTTGGGATCCACTTTCCACCACAACCAATGCCTGTTGTAGCTGGCCCTCTTCTTCCTCATCTCCTTCCAATTTTGCTTCTGAGAATTGTCTACAGTATCGAACTATTACCAGAGATATGAATGCTACACACGCGTACCAAACAGTATATGGATTAGTTCAATATGTCTCTTCTATTATATCCTTTGAAATTTACCACATTGTAATAGTAGTATATACCTGCAAAAATCCGAGTTTTGATGGTAGTCAGATTCCAAAATGCTGTGGCTGCTGATGCTGCCACAATTTTCTTGTGAGAGCAAGCTCCCCATGTTTCCGACACCCACAATTTCATTCCCTCAACTGTTTCAGCAAAGACACATTTCTTTGAATAAATGTCGGGCAGATTAGAACCTAATAATACACTTCCCTGATTGAGGATTTCATTACCTCTTTTGTTTATCTGAACAGAGTAGTGGGAGTATAGTTTTGGCCCAGTAAAGCTTATGAAAAAACCTGGCAATTGGAACAAATTCTCATCAATTACTTTTGAAAGACAAAAATTAAGGTAGTTAATTAAAAGGGTAGGGGGATTAATCTTACCAAGTGCACAAAGCCTCCATAGGGTTATGAGATGGCCATACTCAGCTCCTAAAAGTAGAAATGGTGCTACCTAATACCATATGTTTGAGCATTAAATTTTACCTATCAGATTCAAGTAAAATTGAACAAGGCGAATGCTAAATACCTTTAGGGTCATTGATGGTTCTCCTGAAAATATCCCTCTTGTTTTTGAAATTGCCAAATTTACTGCAGGAAGTATTACTCTAGCCGCTCTCAAAATGTCTTCTTCTTTCAGCTTACGTTCGCGCATATTTTCAATTGTATCCCTATAACAATGCCATTTAAGCAAGTTATGAGTAGGAAAATATAAATTGGAGTTTATGTTATAAGGAACATAGTTTACCTTTGACAGATTGAACTTGAGAAGAACGAAATTCCCAGAAACAGAAGGCCCAATTGAGATATTAATGAGAAAATGCTGTAAATATGAATTTATAACAAATTTTCAGACTTCCTGAATTTTCAATCAAAGCTAAATTAAAGAACTGAGGAGAGAGAAGTGTAAATTACCTTAAGTTAACTCCTTTTGCAAAACAAGAAGACAGGAAACTAAGTGACCCAAAACCAAACCAAAGGCTCGATTTTGAGACATCTTTCCACATAATCAGATCAGTAAACAGATGTCCAAGTCCATCTAGATTACACCCATCATCATCCTTTACTTCTATAAAAACAAAAATAAATACACAATTAAGCTTTATCGAGAATACCAGATAAACAAAATATTAGAAAAACAATAAATAACCGAACTAACTACCCAGCAGTGATCAACCCTATCCATTATCAAGCACTGCTCCACTTGTGCAGCCTTTTCACAACCGATCAAATAGGAAACTTAGCAAGCCTTTCCCCCACTTGGGTAGCCATATCTTTTGGGGTGTTTTTATTTATTTGCAATTTGTTGTTAATTAGTTTACGTATAGTGTGCGGTGAGGGTGTAAATTTTGTAATATCACGTGTTTATGATCCAAATATCTTAAGACCATCTTCGAAGCTTGAGTCACATTGACAAAATCATAGTTTGCATGAGGGTTTTAACCTATCAGTTAATGGTTTTGGATCATATCAGTGTCAACCTGATAAGACACGATAATTAACCGGTCGGGTTAGTGTTGAACCCCTTCACCCATTAATTTAAGTAAATAAAATATATTGTTGAAACTTATAAAGAGTTTATATAGCTTAATGTTAATTTAATCATAACTAATTTTAATGAATGAGAGAGTTAGTAATGACAATTAATTAATGGGTATAATTGTATTTAAAATTGAACTAATATATCAACTTGTATACGATTGAAAATAATTTATTATTTTAATGAGTAATAATGTTAATTTAATAAATACACTAACGGTTCGACACGTTACAATAACGGTTCGAATTTGAATATGAATTTTTCACATGATAAAAAAGTCTCATTTAGACACGAACCCAATAAAATCTTAACACGATAAAAACTGATACTAACACGACTCAACCGGTCTACTCATATTTGGCACAACAAATACTGTCAAAGTACATATAACTCTTTTCAAAATAAAATAAGGAAAATGTTAAGCTTGAATCTAAATTACACAGTATTTTTATACAAACAATGTGTCAGCCATTAATGATGGTGAAAGAAAAGATAAAACATTAGAACTGTGGTTTCACACAACCATTGGTTTTCTATAAATACCCTTTTCTGAGGAAATTTTATCAACACAAGGGGCATCTTTGTAACAAAAGCCATAGTTCACGTTAATCTTGCATAAAAGATAGTTCAGGGCGTTTTGAACTATAATTTAATAATGGTATTTTTACATTTAAGCCACTAATAATTTATTTTTGCACTCTAAAATTAAGATAATAAAATAAATGGATTTGTGTATCGTTTAAGTATCTAAAAAGTATTTGATGGTGGCTTGAGTCCGTATAAACCCTTTTAAAATCCAACTTTTCCAAACGATTCATAAAATAAAAACATACCAGGAGATGGGACAGAAGCAACCAAAGTGGGCTTCTCCTTCTTAGAGCGACCACTCTGCCTTCTTTTTCTTGGCTTAGCCATCTCTTCCATGATACCCATATCCTTGTCATCTTTAATATCATGCTCCAACCTCCTCCTCAATCTCCGCCCATTCCTGGGCGACGCACACCCCCCCACCACACTTCTGTTCTTGCATTTCCTGCGAGACCCAGTTGAGTCAACAGGCTCTTCCGCCATTTCGGTGAGACGGGTTTTGGATCTTCGAAGAGGGGAAGGAGAGAGAAGAAGAAGCTCGCGAATCCTGAGAGGAGTATGGCGTTTAGGAGAGAGAGATGAGTTTGGTGAAGGAATGGGTAGTTCGATAGAAAGGCAAGGTGTTTCTTTGGTTTTGATTTGGGGAGATGAGCGGTGATAGGGAGGTGGTGGTGATTCCATAAACGAGCTACTTCGGTGTTTTGATTTTGACATGATGTTATTATTGTTGTTGGGGTTTCGAGACGAGGCAAGATAGAGAGAAAAGGGTGATCTGTGGGTTTAACGCATAGAGAGCCGTTGGAGAAGTGGACATGAACCTTTTTTATGTTTTCGAATTTAACGGAGGAGATGATGGGTCCTTTAGGTGTACTGCAACGGTAACACAACGGATTTCTTTTTACTTTGTGGTATACTTTGCTTTATCCCATCATTAAACTCAAGTTTATTATAGGGAAGTAATATTCAAATAGTTTGCGTGTATAAGTTCAATTAACTAATCAATCATTAATTAAATTTTATTTTTAAAATATCTATTCATAAGTTTATTATAATACTTCAAATAAGATCTATTTAAGACAACTTATCTCATCACCCATGTACTACATCTCTCTCCTAGAAATTCATATCAGAAACCTCCATTATCTTTAGGGATGAAAATTTAATCCGATCCATTGGATTTTCGCTCCACCCCGTCCTTAATGGGGCAGGCTAAGAACTTGTTTAAAATAAACAAGGCGGGTATGAATTTTAAAAAAACATTAATTAAATAGGGGAGGGGGAGGGTTTATTACTATATATAAGCATAATCTGCCCCAATTCACCCCGTTTAATTCTTATATTTACTTAAATACCCTTATTTATTATATTATTTATACCAAAATTATATATATATATATATATATATATATACAGTCCTGCTCTTGTGCGGACTAATCCGCATTTTAAGAATGCGGACCGGACATGTGTGACCTTGCGGTGAGCCCAGAAAAGAGAGAGAGTGCCTATAATTTAGGCGATAAATTCTAGGTGCACCGTTAGGTGACACATGTTCGGTCCACATTCTTAAAATGCGGACTAGTCCGCACAGGAGCATTATTATATATATATATATATATATATATATATATATATATATATATATATATATATATATATAAGTCACGTATGCGGTATGCTGGCTTAACATGCGGGTTTTAAATTGTCTCGAATGGGTTTTTGGCCCGTGTAATGTAAATGCGTCAGGACAGGTTTAGGGGGTTTACATTTAATCGGGTTTGGGTCAGATTAAACTAAGCCCATCACGAGTCACAAGGCTGGGGGAGTTAATTTTTTTTTCCCGGGACGAGTTCGGATTTTGGCAAACCTGCCCAAAACCTACCTCGTTGCCATCCCTAATTATCATTACCTTGTTCTCCGTATCTCTTTTTTCTTTCCATACCCATAGCAGTGTCCAAACTCTTCCTCGTATTCGTATCTCACTATCGACGCAACATAGTTTTGTCCATCATCATCATCATCATTATCTTTGTCTCTCTGTTTCTTCTTTTTTCTCGACGAAAGTCGGTGGTTATTTCGACGATCGAATGTGAATACTAGGCGATAAGTGAATTGATTGATGGTTGAAAATAGGCAGTGGGCTAATATAAAAATGATGAAGATAGGGGGTTCGAATTTTCTAATTTTGGTGTGTGTGTGTGTTTATCAAAGATGTGTGGGTCTCACATCTTACTTTTTCTTGGATTAATGGTGTAAAGAGTTTCTGAACAATTGATTGATTTACTTATATGTTTGCTCACACAATAAATATCTACTGTTTTTTTTCAACAGTGACGTAATTTGTTGTTACGTTGCTCAGACTGCAAACATTACCGTCTGTTCATTTTCTTATGATAGAAATTGTTATACATACATTAAGTATATATTGTTTTT